>JAYKKO010000055.1:36439-636439 GCA_037074685.1 Glyphodes pyloalis
CCCCCCCATTCCCCATTCCCCAACCCACCTACCCCAACCCCCCCAATGCGTTTGGTCCGCGGGAGCTAAGCTCCGACCCCCGGCCGCCGTCCGCAGGGCATCCCTGTAAGCGGGAGTACCCTCCGGGCGGCGGCCGACGGCTTCCCCTATCCGCCACCGGGGGACGCGCCAGGTAGGGGTACACCTCCCCCCCTGGAACCTAACCTAACCTAACCTAACCTAACCTAACCTAACCTAACCTAACCTAACCTAACCTAACCTAACCTAACCTAACCTAACCTAACCTAACCTAACCTAACCTAACCTAACCTAACCTAACCTAACCTAACTCTTTGTCACATAACTGTATCTAACCTCACTTGTTGTAACCTAACTCTTTGTCACATAACTGTATCTAACCTCACTTGTTGTAACCTAACTCTTTGTCACATAACTGTATCTAACCTCACTTGTTGTAACCTAACTCTTTGTCACATAACTGTATCTAACCTCACTTGTTGTAACCTAACTCTTTGTCACATAACTGTATCTAACCTCACTTGTTGTAACCTAACTCTTTGTCACATAACTGTATCTAACCTCACTTGTTGTAACCTAACTCTTTGTCACATAACTGTATCTAACCTCACTTGTTGTAACCTAACTCTTTGTCACATAACTGTATCTAACCTCACTTGTTGTAACCTAACTCTTTGTCACATAACTGTATCTAACCTCACTTGTTGTAACCTAACTCTTTGTCACATAACTGTATCTAACCTCACTTGTTGTAACCTAACTCTTTGTCACATAACTGTATCTAACCTCACTTGTTGTAACCTAACTCTTTGTCACATAACTGTATCTAACCTCACTTGTTGTAACCTAACTCTTTGTCACATAACTGTATCTAACCTCACTTGTTGTAACCTAACTCTTTGTCACATAACTGTATCTAACCTCACTTGTTGTAACCTAACTCTTTGTCACATAACTGTATCTAACCTCACTTGTTGTAACCTAACTCTTTGTCACATAACTGTATCTAACCTCACTTGTTGTAACCTAACTCTTTGTCACATAACTGTATCTAACCTCACTTGTTGTAACCTAACTCTTTGTCACATAACTGTATCTAACCTCACTTGTTGTAACCTAACTCTTTGTCCGGCGGCGCGAGGGAGCGCAGCGCGGCGCGCACCGCCACACCCACAGAGCGTTTTCAGGTTTTTTAGTTAAGAAAAATTTAAGCTATAATTTTTTTTTAATTGGCTTATGATACTGAGCATCAATACGACAAAATTATTACAATCTAGTCTTGTCTGAAAAGACTAATAATGAGTAATTTATATTTAACTTAGACTGCTAATGATAGTTTACAAAGAATGTGTCCATTAACACTTTTCTTATTGTCTCTATTAAGGGGAAGACACTTTGTTCTTGTGTTCTTAATGAGTGGCACATACTTCACTTTCTGTCACTAATTTAGTACACTAGCTCAAAAGGTTTTGTCCTTTTGAGCCTCTTCACTATGTTCGTGTTGTCAAGGAGCTGGATGGCCTCAAACATTTACGTAGTGATATAGTCGTCGTTCTTGAGCTTCGGCGTATTTCTTAATAATGTCTTTGACGAAGTTTACTTTTAGGTCCCGATGCATCTACAACACCTCTAAGTACTTTTAATGCGTTTGAGGTATAAATATATCTTTAAAATTAGTTAGTCTTATGTTTTTTTTTTTTAAATTATTTCCAGTTAATGAGGTATGTGACCGGCTCTATCAAAGATTTAACAGTTAATTCGTAATCTTTATATCTAAGACTATTAAACAGTTTTATAGTAAAAAAATATAGATATATTAATACCACAAGTGTGTCGTTCTAAACATATTCGGCAGAGGGCACTTACCGTAGGCTCACGGGTCGATGCAGCAGATTAATTCCATCGCCAACGATAACTTGCGGTTGGCTCAGTTGCAAGAGCAGCACGCGCGATACGTGAAGGTCGTGGGTTCGATTCCCACACCATAAGATAGATCTCATTAGGCTAGGTCCCAAAAAGTTAGGTTTCAAAATGTTAGGTCTCATTAGGTTAGGTTTCAAAAAGTAAGGTTTGATAAGGTTAGGTCTGAAAAATTAGGTTTATAAAAGTTAGGTCTGAAATCTTTAGGTTTGAAAATGTTAGGTTTCAAAAAGTTAGGTTGCAAAAAGTTAGGTCTCATTAGGTTAGGTTACAAAAAGTAAGGTTTGAAAAGGTTAGGTCTGAAATTGTTAGGTTTATAAAAGTTAGGTCTGAAATCTTTAGGTTTGAAAAGGTTAGGTTTGAAAAAGTTAGGTTTCAAAATGTTAGGTCTCATTAGGTTAGGTTTCAAAAAGTAAGGTTTGAAAAGGTTAGGTCTGAAAATGTTAGGTTTATAAAAGTTAGGTCTGAAATCTGTAGGTTTGAAAAAGTTAGGTTGCAAAAGGTTAGGTCTTATTAGGTTAGGTTTCAAAAAAGTAAGGTTTGAAAAGGTTAGGTCTGAAAATGTTAAGTTTATAAAAGTTAGGTCTGAAATCATTAGGTTTGAAAAGGTTAGGTTTCAAAAAGTTAGGTTGCAAAAGGTTAGGTCTCATTAGGTTAGGTTTCAAAAAGTAAGGTTTGAAAAGGTTAGGTCTGAAATTGTTAGGTTTATAAAAGTTAGGTCTGAAATCTTTAGGTTTGAAAAGGTTAGGTTTGAAAAAGTTAGGTTGCAAAAGGTTAGGTCTCATTAGGTTAGGTTTCAAAAAGTAAGGTTTGAAAAGGTTAGGTCTGAAATCTGTAGGTTTGAAAATGTTAGGTTTGAAAAAGTTAGGTTGCAAAAGGTTAGGTCTCATTAGGTTAGGTTTCAAAAAAGTAAGGTTTGTAAAGGTTAGGTCTGAAAATGTTAAGTTTATAAAAGTTAGGTCTGAAATCTTTAGGTTTGAAAATGTTAGGTTTCAAAAAGTTAGGTTTGAAATGGTTAGGTTTCAAAAAGTGAGGTTTGAAAAGGTTAGGTTCCATTCGGTTTCGTTTCAAATGTCTAGATTTCAAAAGATGTTATTAAAAATGATAGGTTCCAAAGGGTTACGTTTAAAAAATTTAGGTTTCCGAAGAGAGAGTAGGTTTGAAATATTTTTATTTTAAACGTTATTACTGTAAATTTTAGGTTTCGCACAGTTAAGTTCCAAAGACAAATTTATGGATAGTTAGGTTTTTAGCTAGGCCAAGATTATTAAAGCGGTGCGAGGCCGAAGGCCGAGCACCGCTGTCATGAAACTTTATTTATTTTTATTTTTCATTAATATCAGGATAGCTATATCATCATCCGTTACCTATCCAAGTACCTTACCTCTTTGGAATTTTGCATGATTTTTATTTGACCCGTCTTATTACGCTGCTATTACTTTCGATTGTGTTTGTTTATAATATATTATTTTTTAAATCTAATCTTGATTTTTTTCCGCGTCGATTGACACCGAAATCTTTGAAAACGGCCTGCTGGTTATAGTAATATGGACCATTATTGATTTGTTCAAAGCGCCAATGATTTGTTCTCTAACTCGTTGATAGATGGCGGTGTCCTTTTATACATCGCGGTATCATTATATGTCTCCCGTTTGCTTATAAGAATGACCTCTTCGGTGGCTATATATAAACTCACCATCAGCATCAGCATCAGCAAGTAAGAGGTGGTTATGGTGGATCGACCGTTTTTAAATATTTTTGAAGTTAATTCATGTTGAATTGAATTAACTTAGAAAATGAAAATTAATGCTCAAATCAATATGCTGGAATCACTAAGAAAAAATATTATCTAATAGCAGGAAAAATCGGCTGTTATGCCGATTTTTCACACAATATTGAAATTAAAGTATTGAATGAATCTGGCCGTGCCTTATTCATTTATATCTAGCTTTCATAAAATCAAGGGGTGTTGAAAAATACAAAAAACCAAGGTGTTATTTCAAATAATTTTTATTTTGTGGAAGTCATGAGGGACAGGAATCATTAACAAAACGCGCGCCGCGCTCGCCGGTGAAACATCACAATGGGACAACGGTTTAACAAATTTATAGTACGTAGTCAATTTTACAATTCCATATCTGCATTGCCTGACAACCAGAACTTGTTGAGAGTGACAGATAATGGTCTTCGGCATGCACGGAGAGTGAACAGTTGCCAGAACTTGTTGAGAGTGACAGATAATGGTCTTCGGCATGCACGGAGAGTGAACAGTTGGGAGCCTTAACCCTGAAGTGCGACGGCTCCTTATTATAGTGCTAAATAGGTTTCCTTCTCCTATAGTAGTGACATTGTTGCAAACGGCGTCGCCGAGCGGCCGGGAGCGCGGCTCGCGGCACAAAGATATTTACACGAGGTGAGCTGATGCGTGACCTTCGACCGATGTCTTACCACTATAAACTTTATATAATATATAAATACCTCGATAGACTCGTCGACAGTTAACTTACAAATATTTACACAAACTCTTATAGTCACTCCGCTCCCTCTCGCTCCCGCTTCGTTACAGTATTAGGTACGTGTATTATGTATATGTACAGATAATTTACATCCATTCGATGGACAGAAGATAGTAAAATTACATCAAATTAACTGTAACTGTGCATTTTTTACATTATTTATTAAACTGGTTCGTTCATTTTATTTGAATTGTCGCAAATTTACAGATAATTTCGTAGCATAATGTACGACTTAATACGGATTTATTCATTTCCAATAATAACATAGTTATTCAGAATGAGACTGTTGAGCTTGAATGTGCTTCACTCATTATCATGTAATCACAAACACAAAGAATGACAGATTTACTCGTATAATTTAAGAAGCTAGACATAAATACTACTGCATAAAGTATGGGTGTCAAGACTTTATAGGAACATTTATTTTTAAACATTAATATAAGTTAATTTGCGACATTTTAATTGAATGTACCCTTTAAAATAAATAATGTAAAAAAGCACTGGTTAATTAATTTACATTAAGTTTTAATTTGTTGAGCACGGAATGTTATTATTACTATGTGCCATTATCATTACCCGCTGTCGCGTCAAAGTCCCAAGACAGGAGCCTTAAAGTACAAAACTGTTTCACATACGAACGATTTATCATATAGAGGGTAAAGAGCGTCCAACAATAAAAATGTACACAAAGTATCAAGACAACCACATCACACAAATGGAGAATGTCTAAATAAGTAACTTTAGCAACTGTGTTATGGGAACAAGAATCAATAGCGTTCACACCAACACCGATAGTCCATCAAACAGACGAAACAAACACTAGTGCCCTTCACATACAATATGTTTCTTCTAAGTAGGATTTTAACACACGTTTAACAAGCCTGTCAACATTTGCCAGGCAAGTTAGTTTTAACTTTTTCTAAAAATGTAAATCAACCTTCTTGGTACATACTGATCATTAAGATGCTGTGTATTATTTATGTGTTTAATTTTACAATAGGTACCAACACCACACTGAAGGTTGTAAAGTTATTAATCATAAGCGTTTCCTTATTTAAGAAATGTTACTACTGACGATAGAAAACTATCGGGTTGTTTAACGCTTTGTTGATACAATGCCTGATAGGTTGTGCCTGTTTCTTCTGTGCATTGCCCGATACAATGATTGTCAAACAAACCACAATTTTCGGTTTACCAAGGTTTAGATAACACAATACAATGTTCAACTATTGGTCAACACATTTCAGAAATATAAGATAATACTCATCATTCAATCAGAAGTATTAATACTGGTTATAAACATTTGCATGGTCAAATGTGCATATTTGTCATAGTATAAAACAAAGTCGCTTTTTCTGTCCCTATATCCCTTTGTACGCTTAAATCTTTAAAACTACGCAACGGATTTTGATGCGGTTTTTTTTAATAGATACATAGAGTGATTCAAGAGGAAGGTTTTTATTTGCAATAAAGAATAAAAAAGCCCATATTCTCTAAGTATTTACATTAAATCCGTGCGAAGCCGGGGCGGGTCGCTAGTTTGTAATAAACTGAATAAAGTTTTAGTGTTGTCGGATTGTGTTTTCATTACGTAACAGAACTAAAAGTTTAGATTTTATATAATATGCAAGCAGGGACCTGATACTGTATCAAGTAAGCAAAAACGCACAGAGTAGTTGTACATACTCACTTGATACAGCTACATTACATGTAAGCAAGCGTGCCGAGTCCCTGCTTGTTCTGCCCACAACCAGGACTAACTAGCTTAGTTCTATGAACAACATACAAAGCAAATCGAGATACTAAAACTAAATTCAGCTCCCGGTTTGTGACCAGATAATATTGATCAGGTAACTTCCTTCACATTTGTAAGCAACCGATCAAACAGACCCTTTCACTCTGATCTTAATTAGATAGACTAAAGTGAAAGCTGTTGCACTTTATATTTTTAATAATGCCAACTGTATCATAACAAGATACGCATAATACGCAATAATAACTGAGAAATTAAAGAATTACAAATATATAATCCGCGTGCAACTTTTTAGACATTTGAAATATATTGACAGTACAAAGACACAAATGTATGTAAACTACATTTTGACCCGCAACTTGTTAACAAATGCTAAATTGTGTAGTCCTTATGTGTAACCTAGAGTGCGGTATATTGAGTGAAATACTAATATTAGTTGATCTTCTAACAACGAATTATTAGCGGCCGCCCGCGACTTCCTACGCGTGGACTTGGTCTTTTGTAGCAACAAATATAGCCTTTGTTACTCAGGGTGAATGCAGCCTTCCAATGGTGAAAGAATTATTGAAATCGGTACAGTAGTTTTTGAGTTTGGCCATTACAAACATACACATAAAAATATGAATCTTTCCTCTTTATAATATTAGTGTAGATTTTATAATTATCTCTGTTACTTACGCCGTTGTTCAACATTGTTACATTTCTTATATCTTTTTGCTATATTATCAGTAAGGTGGTCGATTTGCATCAATTGAGCAATTACCTGAACTACGATTGAGTAAGGACACAACACGATTCGTTATTTACCCTCAAGTGGTAGCATTGCTAATGTCACTTTAGTCAATCTAATTCATAATAAGAGTCTAGTTATTAAAATGATTGCTTTAGTTAGTCAAATTAGCCGAGTCGGATGTGGTGTCTGATATAAACTTTCTAATATGATGAACTGTCGGCACGGTCCTGTCAGAACCCTCTATATGAAAGATCAGTGTCGTGAATATTAACCATCATAAGACAGGCTCGCTAGTGCCGGTCTCCCGGGCCCAGCTCAGTGCAGCGCCGCTATGTCGAGCCCGCGAGCGCGAGCGTGAACACGAGCACGAGCGCGAGCGCGAGCACGAGCGCGAGCACGAGCACGAGCCGGGGCGAGGGCGGCGTGCACGACGAGTTGCGGCTCAGCGTCGCCGCCATCTTGTCACCTGGACACAACGATACGATGTTAGTTTATGAACTTAAAAAAAGGAGCTTTCATTAAGAATTGGTTGGAAATTTACTGGAAGAAGTCCATTGCACACGCTGATCTCAATAATATTTCCATTTAAAACACTTTTTCCCCGTAAAGTCGATTCGAATAATACACGTGCTTAAGGTTACCAGGAAGTTAAAAAGCAAACCAGCCGGTTTAATCAGACATCTGGGCCGAAGAGGCCGGACACCGTACATTGTTGAGCGTCTTGTTGCACGCTACGCGAGCTGCGCTGGACTGCAGGGAGCGGATACTGACTGCCCTCGGAGACGTAGACGTAGATGTGCGCAGGCTCGGTGTTGGCGGCGGCGCAGGTGTAGTTGCCGGAGTGCGCGTGCGCGGCGGCGCGGATGGCGAGCGTCGACTGTGTCTTGGGCCCCGGCTCCGTCTGCACGCTGACGCCTCGCGCCGCGTCGTAGTTGATCATGCGCGCGTTGTGGTACCAGAACACGTACTGCGGCGGCACCGGACTCTGAAATGTGGTAAAATTATTGACGAGATGCTAGGTTAAATGCGACAGCGATTTATAGCTCGAACTGGAGACCGCAGCCAAATAACAATCACTTCTGTGTTGTTGTGTTCCTGTGTGTGAGTAGGGTTAAGAGCTCCTAGGGGGTGCTACATTAGTAACAGGGGTCAAGCCTTCAAAGAAAGAGTTTCAAGTCTAAGATATATTATGCTGTACTTGTCGCCCTTCAGCTAGGACATCATTACCACTTAAAATCAGGTGGGATGATGGCAATCTTGAAGTCTAATATATATATAAAATAAAAAATAATATTACCATAAAGAATACTTATTATCTTGAAATAATACAAACGAAGTCACAGGCAACAGGTAGTTAAATGTAAGAATTTACCTTGAATATCAAACATTGAAGAATTTGCGTTTTTAAAAATCGACCATTGCAAAACCACCCGCAGACGTGCAAAGGTGATGTTGTCAAATAAACACGAGCGTCGCAAGGATGGTACCTTCTCTATGATGCAGACGAGGTTGATGGTAGAGCCGGCGTCGACGTGGTGCTCGTCGGCGCCCAAGATGAACGCCTCGGGCACCGCGATGTGCAGGTGCACCAGCCGCGACAGCGTGCCCGACGCCGTCGACACCTGACACACATGCATTGTTATCGTACACTACATACAACACTATTGCTGCTAGAGCAGCACTTGCACACAAATATCAACATTTCATGTAATCAAACTAAGGAGAGTTTAATATTATGATTATGACATCATAGACATTTAAACCATTTAAGTACAAAAAAATACAGCATTGAAAAGAGCAGTGATTCAATATGCTCTGTGTGGATGACCTACTATCAAAAAACTATTCCAGTGGTCAATTTTGCAACAAACAAAGGGTTGTAATTTTCACGATTACCTCACCTGAATAACTGTACGGAACATGAGTAGCTGTCTAATTGAGCATATTACATTAAATTTTAAGATTGTATTAGCTCCTAATATGATTAACAACTTATTATAAGCTGAGCAATATGACATGATGGTTAAACATATTTTAATATTAAATTATATTTAAACATATTTTGCTCAATTCTAATATACTTTTTACGTGAAACAATTTTCTAATTTATGCAGATATCTGAATGTAAATGGATAAATAAAATAAACTGAGGTAAACTGTGTCACTTGTTCCTTTTAGTAGAGTTTTTCAGTTGAACAGCAATATTAAAGTCTGTAGACATTGATAACATACCTTTCAAATAGCTGTATAATTAATGTTTTCACCGACCTGACACTCATAGGTTCCATTGTCTCGTTTCTGCACATACTTAATTTGCAGTATCCAGTCATCGGAGCCTTCACTGTGCAGCACCTGGAAATTAAAAAAAGAAAATACATTTCAGACACAGCTAAATTCTACTTGGAACATAAGGAATATTTTCCACACACATGTAGTTTATGTACTAATGAACTAAAGCTAAACAGCCCTTAAAGAGTTATAAGATTGTTTACCTGAAAGCGCTCGTCATTGGTGTACATGAGCACTCCGGAGCTGATAATGTGCCAATCGCGGCGCCGGACCCATGACACCTGCAACCAGACATATCTTCTGTTATATAAATATATGAAAGTTAAATTATGCTCCAATTTAGTCTTCTCAGTAAATTGTTGATCAGCCTTGAAGGATACAAAACGAATTAATTTTTAGAACCACTGACCATCACTAATTTCTTAGCTATTAGTATATGTAGGGTTAGTAAAATCATACACAGATTCTGTTACAGGCTGCAAGAATATTACGATTGTGAGCAGAATCATAGGCATAAAATTGCATCATACTCAAAACGACTATTTTCTACTTTACAATTAACTTATAATGAATAGCTTACCAATCAGCACGTTTTCTCGAGGGGTATTGAAAAGGTGAGTTCAAGCAGTTGTGTAGTAGTAGAGTAAACATCTTTCCAGAAAATAATGGGAGAACAATTTAAATTCCTTTAGTTGAGCTGTTCATCGCACAAGACTTGTCCACTCACATTTTAATGTAATTAAGTACAGCATTTTATTGCGCGGTGCGGTCATCGAATCGAATCTAAAATTATTCTGTTATAATAGTACAAACACAGTATGCCGGATGATTATGAATAAAAACAGGGATGCCTCAGAACATAATTGTTTTAACAATGTTGAGTGAGAGTATACCACTATTACCACTATCAATTACCTACAAAGTTGTTCGCAAAGTTAGTCAAGTTGCCGCCTGAACAGTGTTTAGATTTTTACGGTGACAGAAAATTCTAACGAATATCAATCTGTCAAAATCGCGTTTCGTTTAAGTGAAAAGAAACATTAAAATACAGTTGAAAACATTTTAAGAAAAATATTATTCAACGCATGAGAAAAAAACTTTGATCTTTTAGGAACCAAATGAACTTAATACTAACAAAAAGTTAGTTTAAATTATGCTTATCGCACAACAGTATCGACATAACGAAACGTAATTCGCCATTCTTGACTTATTAAAGTTCAAAGAGTTTTTAATAGATGGCGTTATTCCGTGGTTATATTGTTTCTATGTTTTTGTTGTGATTACATAAAATGTGTATGTACATTCTACCTATATTAAAATTTACCCTTTTGAAAGTTAACGAATATTTTTTTATATAATTTTGATAATTTATACGTAGCGACTAATGGGTTATTATTATTATTAGGGGTACTTGGGGCTATGCAGTTCAGCGAACTGTGGTCACTGCGACCTGTTAGATCTATTGTGACTCGCCACCAGTTAGAGTAACTCCTTTAGCCGGGTCGATTCTAGGAAGTCTAGTATTTTCCTAGCTTTCAGGGTTTTTAATTCATCCGGTTGGGCTATATGTCGTCCCAGGTGGATGGGTTGCTTTCCATTTTATTGCCGTACTAGAAACCATACATTTTAACCGTAAATGTCCCACAACTGAGTAGGTAGGAATGTAGTGAATTCGTTTTAATTATCTTTTCCATCCCAGCGCAAAGTGTATATCACATGT
Organism: Glyphodes pyloalis; assembly: GCA_037074685.1. Taxonomy (NCBI): domain Eukaryota; kingdom Metazoa; phylum Arthropoda; class Insecta; order Lepidoptera; family Crambidae; genus Glyphodes; species Glyphodes pyloalis. Next base: position 47,389 of record JAYKKO010000055.1, read on the forward strand.
AAGTTCGGTAACGCCATGCGGTGTCATCGCACTTATTTGCACCCGTATGATGGCTAGGGAACCATATTGTCAACTGTCGTCTCTTCTCTTTTGTAGGAAGTACGTTACATGTGGTTGTGATTTCGTTGGTAGGAAGTAGGTAATCTATCTATGTATATCTTTTGAGCATATGATAGTGATATTGCTTGAGTAGGTGTGTTAGGTACTGACGCCTCTCTCGCCGAGGTGGCGCACGGGGCAGTGCAGGAAGGCGACGGCGCCGAGCTGCACCAGCACGTCCTCCTGCGTGTTGTTGATGGAGGGCTCGCGGTGCAGGTGCAGCGCGTCCAGCGACCCGTACCACAGCTCGCGCCACGCCGGCACCTCCGCCATCTCCGGCACCTGACACACACACATCTATATTAGTAGCTTATTGTGACTAGGTATTCATTATACAAACTAAATATTATGACCCTATTCACTTAACTCTTGACGTCCTTTTCAAAAATTTGACTTTTACATATTAAACAAAGTTTTTAAATGTAGGTTTTTAGTATGGATATTTGAATTGAAAGCCACATCGCGTACAAATAAACACTAGTAATTATGGTTAAAGTGATCAACGGCCTAGGCTTTTATTAAGCTATTGCATAGCTTCTATCGCGGGCCTTGAGCGCGGGGACCGAATCCAGAAATTCCGTAACGAAAAAACCTCACGCTCCCCACTCCGACGGGCAAGGAGGTGTGGCTTAAAGGCTGTGCATCGTCTAACGTCGTTTCAGTTCGGCAGTCTTCGACACGGCGTTGTGTGCGTGCGATTAGACGTATTGTACGATTGTTTATCAAATAGTTGGATTAAGAAAAATGATTTGGTTTAATTTTTTATTTAATAATAGAAAAAATTGTTTTCTTATCGGTCACCACGCTCAAAAAGTGTAACTTGAATTAATATCAAAGAAAAAGAAATATTGCATGAATAAAATAAATAAATAAAATTATAATTGCAAAAGTTGATACAAAATGCTATGCAATAGCTTTATTTATTGTCTAATTTAAGTAAATAGTTTCTGAATAGATTTTAAAGTGTTTATTTTGATTGATTGAAGTACACAGAGTACAAATGAAGCATTAAGAATCTGTGATTAAATTAATATCGGTTAACATCACGCACATTGTTCGGATTATTTGGTAATCAGCTCCAATCACTTGTGTCACAGATATCAGCAACAATGACGGTACCACGAAACTCAGAACCAAGACAATATAGAATCGTGCCTTTTCCATAATATATCGAACTGACCGGAAATCGAACCCGAATCCTCAGAGACGGCGCGACGCCACAGTCCGAATCTTTCGCCACGGCTACGAAGGGCGTCAGATTTAGCGCACCGCGGAAATGAAGTCGCATGGGTCGTGATCTCGTAACGTGACGACCTCGATAGCGCAGTGGCTTAGGTAGGTACCCGAAGTGCGAGCCCCCCCACCCAGGATCAGCATTCATGTGGTTAATATTCGTATGCATCGTGATATTGTGGTGGTACTCTTGGTACATTGGTAAGTCCGTTTCAATAAAGGAAGAAAGACCTCAGCCAGTAAATCGATGCCCGTGTCATGTGCATCGTGGGTGTCGTGGGCTTCGACCACGGGCCCGGCCGGCTCCGCGCCCGCCTCGATGACGGAGCGCACTATGCGGGCGCCAGGGTTGCCGGGGGCGCCGTGGGCACCGGGGGCGCCGGGGGCACCGGGGGCGCCGGGGGCGCGGGGGGCGTGGACGGCGGCGGCTAGAGCCAGCAGCGCGGCGGCGAGCACGGGCGCCGCGGCTCGCCTCATCCCGCCGCTAGTGCCGCCGCCGCGCCCATACCCTGCATACCCTCCTGCAACAAACGATCACAATTACTTACCCTGTGACTTGATTAATAAGAAATACCTATCTAGTTGCCAAAAAAAAACTACACATTTGTAGATGCTGAATATCATATGTATCGACAATGTAAAAAAAAAGTGGCTATTAATAAATCTCTTTTCCCCGTTTTATCGTCACGCTTGTATCAAGACGTCGGGCAAGGGTTACCGCGTAAGGGCGCGGTTGTGTGTGTGGGGGGACGAGGAGGAAGGGGGGGGGGGGTTGGGCAGGGTGATGTGATACAGCCAATGCAGGTGATTGATCACCGCCCGCGCCGAGATTGATGTGTTTTTTACGAGCGAGCCGAGTACCTGCCGCACCGGCCGCTTGCGCGCCAGCTCTGAGATGTCATAATTTAGGAAGATCGAAAGGATTATAACAGCTACTCATAGCTCAGACGATGGAAATCAGTACCGGTAGTTTTGAAAATAAAATTTAAATCTTGTTGTTAGTTGAGCGTAAATTTACATACAGATACTTACTCTACAACTGAGTAATCGGAATTTAAAAATGTTAAATTCGATAAAATACACATTTCATTCTATTCATTTCTGACACAAAGGACAATCAATTCGTTCTTGACGTAATTGGACCATAGTCTGAATTGAGAAAAAATATCATCCAAAAGATAAAATACTTTTGCTCTGCACCGAACTAGTTTTTGATGAAGTAATAAAAGGCTCTGGTGAACTTAATAAAAGCATTCTAGGCATCGAACGAGCGAAACATTGCTAAGGCAAGTAATTGCGGTGGGAGGTTGAACTATTCTACAATTGTTCATTAGCCTACATTTTTAGATCACTTATTATTGTCAATGATGTTTAAGTATATATGTATTCAATCTATGTTATAAACATAGATTTTGAATCGTGTGCTTTTTTCAATGAAAGGGAAGCACACTTTTGAGCGGATTTATGTAATTTCATAACGCCAACTTTTTAAATTTACGTACCTCATTAAGTAAAATAATATACAAGTTAAAATTTACCTCAAAATTACTCACGAACAGTGGTCACTTTGAGATGTAATTAAAGTTGAGAAAAAAAATACGAACATAAATATTTTATTCGGGAAATTGGATATCAATAAACCGTAGACGTTGAAGCATTTTTCACATGAAGGCATTATTTTACATATTGTCATCACAGCAAGAAGCATCAGACTGTAATATGGTGTGTCATTTTTTTTTACAATTTTAAGAAGTGCAGCGCCCCTTTGCACATATCTTTTTGAGTCCAATAACGTCAAATTTTGATTCTGACATTTGTGAATAGGGGGGCCGATGGGGACAAATAGGTTGCATGTCGTCCAAACCGCAATAGACGGAAGATTCTGCGATTCAATCACAACCCTGATATTTCGTTTTAAAAATATTTCAACGAATTTATTAGTTACTCATATCTTTTAGAATTTTTCCTTTTCATCAATGTATTGAATTAGTGTAATTAATTCCTAAATACTAATCATGTTACTCCAACAGGGAATTCTCCAAAAAATAAGTAGATAATAATTTTCGAATTCCAAAGCTACGGATTCATTAACTAAAGAACGAGAAGATAATATTTTTCCAGCCGTTGTATCCTTTATGTATTATACATCATATTCAATAGAGTATTAAGGGATGATTGACTTAAGTACGAATTTAGATTACTAATTATAAATTTAATTAGGGTCACATTCTACCGAGTACGAGTAATAGAACTGAAATGACTACAAACGGCTACCAAATTATTTTAGTAATGTGCGCTAATGCTACGGCGTCGTGCTACGATAACAGCGCTCTCAGGGCGTTACGAAACAGATGCTACGAAACGAAATACTACTACTCGTAGTTACAATAGCGCGAGGCAAATTCAAATTCAATATTCTTTTATTCATGTAAATTACACCAGTAATATTTATGAAACGTCTATATAATGCAAATGACGCTACCTCCGGTTCGGAACCTATAACTTACAGAGAAGATCCCGGCAAGAAACTCTGTCGTTCATATTACAAATATAGCTGAACTTATAACTAGTTTTGCACTAAGACATACAGTGTAGTAATTAGATAAAATAATGTAGTAAATTGTAAAAAATAATTCATTGATTCAAAGTAATAAGAAAAATTAAAATATATATATATATTTAAATTAAACAAACTGTAGGTCCTAATGCACATTCGTGCTTAATAAGAATTTTGCCAACTTGCGAGTTGACAAATACGTAAAGAAATAGGTACCTCTTGCTGAGTTTGTATAAATAGAAATACAATTAGTAAATATAATTAGTGAAATTTTTCATGTGAGGGCGAACAGACTAGTTAGTGGTCCACACTTCTTTGTCATTAATATAGTCTTCTACTCTGTAGTACCCTTTTTTCAAAAGACAACCTTTAACAATTAGCTTAAATTTATTCAAAGGTAAATCAACAATAACTTGAGGTAATTTTTAAAAAAAAGTTATACTTAAAAAGGGATGTAGGGCGGCTGATGTGTGCCCAAGTGTGGTGTTGGGCAATACACATCTACCGTCAAGTGTCCTTCCTGCGTCCACGTCGCACATCCTGGTAATGCTCGGGTCCTCAACAGGCACCACACATTATTATCAACCCTGGGATCCGAGTAGCTGAAGGGAATTGACGCTATCTCGTCAGTGCACTCCAACACGACGGGTATCCCCTTACCCAATCCTGTGATCCCCACCTCCTAACACCCTATAAAATCCTATACCCGTAAATCCAATCTAAAATCCTTCCCCCACCTAACCCAATCCAAGGTGTCAATCGAACCGTGCCGAGGGATGCGTGGCCAAGGGGTTGCTTGGTCTCGAACGGTGTCTCTCCAGAAATGGCGATCCTGGGGCAGTAAATAGCCTTACTCGGGTAAGCGGGGCAATGCCCGAGTGGACCTTATATTTCCCTAGCTGCTCGTGGGACCTGCATGGAACCTGATAATAAAAAAGAAAAAATAAAAAACACACTTCTGGGCGACATCGAACGACCAGAACCACTAAAACCTTCCGCTTCGTTGCCTGACTTAGCGGAACTAGTTCTTGACTCCGAGGACGACCTTAACGACTTGGACCCATCTTCTCACTCCACTCAACCGGCCCTTGGCAAAGACGGCGAGAGTCAGGCTAAAGCTGACTCGAATCGACCGTCGATCGCCAAGAAAAGGGAAAGAAAGGAGAAGAACCTTTCCGGAGCTCTCCGGAAACGCCTTCGTCGGCTTAAGGCAGAGGGAGTGGGCCATGAAGAGGCCTACAAACTCTGTCTTGAGCACAGAGCGAAGGCAAAAGAGCATGGGACTACGGTTGATTCAGCCACGGAGAGGGGCACGTGCAAACGAACCCGATCCGAGGATGAATCACCAAAGGACCATGCCAAAAAGACAACCCGGCTAAGCGAGGATTTGACCAAAGGGACGCATAAAACGACCTTAATCAAACCACCCGTGACCCGGATTCCCGAGGCTGGTCCATCGACCCTGCCAAATGAGTCTGGTGCCAGGGTTTCTTTTAAAGAAGCTCTCACTGCTGTTCGTGTGGGTGTCTGCAATCAGACACCTATGTCCAATGAACAGATGGGAGCAGTAAAGTATGGCATTCTCCAGGCCATTATGAATGATACTGGGAATGACAGATGTCCAATACTGAAGAGTTGCACCTTCAGATCCGGCTGGCTGCTGATTACCCTTGGGGATGAAGGCAGTCTAAAATGGCTAGAGAAGAGGGTGGGGAACATCAAGCCCTGGCCAGAGGCAGAGCTATCTCTCATGAGAGAGAGCGAGATGCCCAAGGCTAAGGTTGGTGTATTTTACTTCCCAAACTCCGAAGTAAAAACTCCAAAAGAGGCACTGCGTCTTTTGGAGAAACAGAACGGACTGAGGACCGGCCTGTGGAGGATACTGAACGTCGTCGTCGAGAAAGACGGATCGACAGTGGCCGTCTCGATCGACGACGAATCGGTCGGGATCCTGCAGAGGCTGGACTTCAGGCCACAACTGGGTTTCAAGAAGATTCTCGTGCGCATCCGGGGGAAAAATACTTCCCCGGATACACACGAGAAACAAAAGGCAGAGTCTAGTTCCTCTGGAATAAAAAATCTGCCTAAGCAGTTGATCCCTACAGGTGGGCCTAAACAGCCCGGCTCGGGTACTTATGCGGGGCGCAAAAACGTTCCGCAAAGGACTAAAGGCCGGGTGGTAAAGGACCACCCTAAGGGAAAGGGAAATAAGGTGGCAGGACCTACCAAGGCATCTAGGGGCGTTCACGACGAACCTAAGCCTAGCACGTCCACCAGTGCCCCTTAGGACCCTTCGCTACACTCTACACCGCACCACACACTAATACAAACACACATTAACACAAATGACACAAACCACATCAACACAAATGACACAAAACATAAATCAAAAAAAAACAAAAAACACTAAAGTGGTACAGATCAACTTGCACCACGCTAGGGCTGCCACAGCAGTCCTGGAAAACCTCTTCAAAGAGAAGAACCTTCACATCGCTCTGATTCAAGAACCGTGGCTGAGTAACAACAACACGGTATCTGGACTTGGATCCGCAGGCAAGGTAATATATAACGCCGACGGAAACAAGCCAAGAGCATGTATCCTATTCAATAATAATGTTGATTTTTTATGCATACCAGGGCTCTGCAGTGACGACCTGATTGCAGCTTTTGTAAATGTCAAGAATGGAAGTGGACGCCTTATAGTCTGCTCCGCATACCTAGACGGTGGGATAGGCGATCCAACCCGTGAACTGGCGAAGGTGGTCGAATATGCAAACGAACACAACGCTGAACTCGTAATCGGATGCGATGCCAACGCACACCACACCTACTGGGGAAGCACTGACATCAATAAAAGGGGTGAGTTATTGTACGATTTCATCTTGTCCAATTGCCTGAATGTGGTCAATAGAGGGTGCAAACCAACCTTTGTAACCAGATCCAGGCAAGAAGTTCTCGACGTGACTCTCTCCACAAATCACACGGCCAGGCTAATAACAGACTGGCATGTTAGCAACGAACCCTCTATGTCCGATCATAGACTTATCAAATTCGCGTTAGACACAACTAACACATGCGATACGACTACGTTTAGGGATGCCAAAGCCACAGATTGGAGTCTATATAAATCAAAGCTCCGAGAAAAGCTCAGGGACATCCCCAAGACGATAAGTACTCTTGAAACTTTAGAATACGCTGTAGACCAAACCACCGAAGCTGTTACAAGCTCCTATGAAGAGAGCTGCCCTCCTAAAACCGTGAGGAACAATAGCGTGCCATGGTGGAATGAACGGCTTTCTAAACTAAGAGAGGAAACACGCAGGTTGTTCAATAAGGCTAAATTGACTAAAGACTGGAGTCGATATACCAAAGCCCTAACTACCTATAACAAAGAAATTAGGAAAGCGCGCAGGCTATCGTGGAGAAGGTTCTGTGAAAGCATCGTAAAGACTCCACAAGGAGCCAGAATCCACAAAGTCCTTGCGAAATCGCCCTCCAACCAATTGGGACTGTTAAAAAAGCCCGATGGAACCTTCACTGAAACAGCGGAAGAGACACTAGAAATTCTGGCGTCGACCCACTTCCCGGGATCAGTATTAGATGATCAAACACTGAATACTCTACAAAACAGCCTCTCCAGGCCGCGCAACGATGACTGGAACAGAGCTGCGTGGATCTTCAGGCCAACAAAGATCAAATGGGCAATAGACTCATTTAAGCCGTTCAAATCGGCGGGTGAAGATGACATATTCCCCATGCTCTTACAGCAAGGGATGGACATCCTAACCCCCACACTGGTAAAAATATTCAGAGCAAGTTATGCCTGGGGCTACATACCAGAAAAATGGACTAAAGTTAAAGTCCGTTTCATTCCAAAGGCTGGTAAAAAGGATTTCTCTCAACCAAAATCCTTTAGACCTATTAGCCTCACCTCATTCCTACTCAAAAGTATGGAAAAACTCATTGATGAATGCATTCGGGATGGGCCTTTGCGCGAACAACCACTGCATTCAAAACAACATGCCTACTGCAAAGGAAAGTCTACAGAATCTGCCCTACTTGAACTGACGGACAGAATTGAAAGGGCTCTAGAAGACAAACAAATAGCCCTCTGTGCCTTCCTTGACATCGAAGGAGCATTCGACAATGTCACTATCGATACCCTTTCCAAGGGGATGTGTGCCAAAAATATAGACAGCACCACTGTTCGCTGGATACAAAATATGCTCCTTAACAGAACTGTAAGCATAAGCTTGCATGGGACCAAAAGAGGTTTCAAGACAACAAGAGGCTGCCCTCAAGGGGGAGTACTATCGCCTCTGCTGTGGTCACTTGTTGTCGACCAACTCTTAAATGAAGCCTCAACAAAAGGCTTAGATATACAGGGCTATGCGGATGATGTGGTGGCCTGCGTAATAGGCCCCTGTCAAAGTACCGTGTCCTCTATACTTCAAAGATCGCTCAATGTCATCACAAACTGGTGCACTGAGAACAATCTATCGGTTAATCCGAACAAAACAACTGTAGTGCCCTTCACCAGGAAACGTAAGTTGGATAAACTTATAGCGCCTACTATAAAGGGCTCTACAATACCGTTTTCTACAGAAACCAAGTATTTGGGAGTCACAATCGACCAAAAGCTAACGTGGAACTCACATATAGACAATACAATCCAAAAGGCCAAAATAGCCTTAGGAATATGCTCTCGTCTAGCAGGTACGAAATGGGGTCTGAAACCTAGCATAGCCCTATGGATGTACACTGCCATAGTCAGGCCGATGGTAACGTATGCCTGCGTCACATGGTGGAGAAAAACCTCCCAAATGACAATAATCAAAAAACTTGCCAGCCTACAAAGGGTGGCATGCCTTATAGCAACTGGTGCTGTTTCGACTACACCAGGAGCCGCTCTTGATGCTCTTCTCAATCTGCCACCACTACACCTCTTTGTAGCAAAGGAGGCTGAAGCGAGTATCTACAGAGCAACCATCACGGGAAAAGTAACATGGCACTCTCAAGCACTGAGAGCATCACATGCAGCAGTGCTCACACTTAAACCCTTAGCAATGACATCTGATGCCATGCTTCCACACTATAATTTTAATAAAAATTACACTGTGGAATTTCCCTGCAGAGAAAATTGGGCAACGAACCAAAACTCTCTAAAAGCAGGGAGCCTCGTCTGGTACACGGACGGCTCCAAAATGGGTCTAGATGTAGGATGTGGAATATATGGTGTGAGTCCGAGAGTCAAACACAGTGTGAATCTTGGTAAAAACGCCACGATATTCCAGGCTGAGGTATACGCCATCATAGAATGTGCAGAAGCCAATCGTCAACGAAACTACAAAAATCAGACCATAATCATCTATTCAGATAGCCAAGCAGCTCTGAATGCCATAAATTCGATTACACTAAAATCGAAACTGGTGAAAGACTGCGTCGATAAACTGAATGAGCTGGGACAACAGAACAAAGTGCTTCTAAAATGGGTACCAGGACATTCAGGAATCATCGGGAACGAGAAAGCTGATGAACTTGCTAAAGCTGGGGCGCAAAGCCAACAGTTTGGACCAGAACCATTCTGTGGCTTTTCAAAGAACCAAGCTATGCAACTACTAAAAGAAAAACTAAAAGTCGAGTCGGAAAAATACTGGATAAATCAACCAGGCTTAGAACACTCAAAAACACTCATAGTTGGCTACTCGCGCAAATGGACCGAAGAACTGCTACAACTTAGCAGGCCTAGGGCCAGTGCGCTAGTTAGAGCCTTGACTGGACACTGTAAACTAAAAAGACACCAGTTTCATATGAAGCTGAGTGACTCTGATGAATGCAGATTCTGCAAGGAGGAAAAGGAAACACCTCTTCACCTCCTATGCGACTGTGAATCTCTGATCCACAAACGAAGCATCCACCTGGGACGACATATAGCCCAACCGGATGAATTAAAAACCCTGAAAGCTAGGAAAATACTAGACTTCCTAGAAGCGACCCGGCTAAAGGAGTTACTCTAACTGGTGGCGAGTCACAATAGATCTAACAGGTCGCAGTGACCACAGTTCGCTGAACTGCATAGCCCCAAGTACCCCTAATAATAATAATAAAATACTTAAACCAACAAATGAATTACCAATCTTATGAAGTCTACGTTTAGGGACAGCAAGCTTGTGTTTATTTCTAGTGTTGATGCTATGAGTGTCAGATTTTTTAGGAAAAGTATGCAAGTTTTTGTATACATACATTAGACAGTCAAAAATGTATTGAGATGCGACTGTTAGGATGTTGATTTCCTTGAATAATTCTCGCAGCGAGTCACGTGGTGTTAGCTTGTAAATGGCTCGGATGGCCCTCTTTTGTAACACGAAAATAGTCTGTAGGTCGGCCGCAGATCCCCATAAGAGCAGACCATACGACAGGCGAGGTTTGTGACTCACTTAGGACGTTTAATTAATACAATTTAAATTGTTGATTGTATTTAAATCTCGATTTGGAAAAATATATTTTGCCCTAAAGATAATCTTTTATTAATTGAGTATTTCCAAGTATTAATATAATATGATCGCATGTTAATAGTAAATCGCATGTTATAGGCATTATTAAAAATACCTCACACTAATTATGCCATAATCCCGAAATGTGTTAACAAGTTTTAACGTAACTGGTGGAAAAAAAATATCGTCCACTGAGCAGCCCTCTCATGCTTACCTATAGTTTGTTTGAGTAATTTAACGAATAAGTAAACGCTTTTTAAATAACCATTTTGAGTGTGTCGTGTATATTTAACATATGCTACAATTTTAGACTATTTATATATTTTTTTTATTTTTATAGTACTTTACGCCGTACTAGCGAACTTTAAATATTAGAAACAGATTTTTTTTTGAAGGCTGAAGGGTTGATACAGCAGAAAAAAATCATCGCCTACGACAACTTGCGGTTAGCTCAGTTGGAACAGCAGCACGCGCGGTACGTGAAGGTGAAGTGGCAGACCTCTGCTTGGGTCGTCCCGTGTTAACAGCAGCACGCGCGGTACGTGAAGGTGAAGTGGCAGACCTCTGCTTGGGTCGTCCCGTGTTAACAGCAGCACGCGCGGTACGTGAAGGTGAAGTGGCAGACCTCTGCTTGGGTCGTCCCGTGTTAACAGCAGCACGCGCGGTACGTGAAGGTGAAGTGGCAGACCTCTGCTTGGGTCGTCCCGTGTTAACAGCAGCACGCGCGGTACGTGAAGGTGAAGTGGCAGACCTCTGCTTGGGTCGTCCCGTGTTAACAGCAGCACGCGCGGTACGTGAAGGTGAAGTGGCAGACCTCTGCTTGGGTCGTCCCGTGTTAACAGCAGCACGCGCGGTACGTGAAGGTGAAGTGGCAGACCTCTGCTTGGGTCGTCCCGTGTTAACAGCAGCACGCGCGGTACGTGAAGGTGAAGTGGCAGACCTCTGCTTGGGTCGTCCCGTGTTAAGAAGATATTCGGAATAGAAAAACATACAGAATAAACACATTTACATGACAAGTTTTGGGTAAGGCAGAGCCTACATTTCCCTACATGGATAAAGCCCGCTGTATAATAAGTTAAAACGCGGCGTTTCAGTCACAATGCAACCGATTTGATTGTTAGTTTGCTCTTAGATATACTTGAGCCTCGAACCAGGAAAGGATTAGGCTTATTCAAGGGTAACAAGATCCCAGGGCAATTGACACGATCTTGAGTAGAATCGCCTCTGGCCATTGATCTACATATCATATCGCACCCATATACAAACTATCTGCATGACCCAAGGGTTGACTGGTAGAGAATGCCCCTAGCATTAAGTCCACCTGTTGTACCTATTTGTGCAATAAAGTTTTTAAATAAATAAATAAATCTATCAGCGCAGACACCTGAGTAGCCGAGATAACATGAACAAGAGATAAGTTAAAGATAAGACTGTACCTAAAAGATTCTGAGGTCGAGTCCACGTTCCAGTTTATCAAAATAGGAAAATTACAAAAGGAGCAGCTACGTAACTATGAATACTTCGGTATACGAAAATTTAGAATATTTTGAGTGCAGTATTGACAGTATTAAGGAGGGAAGGTAGAGGGATAAGGAACTCAGAATAGGGTGATTAAAAATATCATATTTAAAATAAAAGTAAAGGGAAAAATATAAAGATCAAATGAAAGGTAAAAGAAGAAGAAGAATCACAAGCAAATTAAATTGACAGATTTAAAAGAATATAAAAAATACATAACCTATGACTTATAAGAAGTCCGTAATAGACAGGTTTACGAATAATGACTTGAGGTCAGCTGAGATAATACGCTCTTTAGATGCCTCTACATACTCTATCGATAGGTAGATACTCCAAAGCCTCTAGAACCAATTACCTAGAAGAGTTTATGACAGGAGCCCTTCGGCTTAAATGGCGAGATGACAGTACACATAATACGCAAAAAAACTAGCTGAAATGGTGAAAATGTCAACATACTGAAGTAGACCGTAAGGGTGATAATTAATTAATTCCAATTGACTGTTGCCGTACTGAGCTATAAAGACAACTATCTCTAGGATGCTTAACTAGTGTAACTCAATATTATGTTATGTGGCGAAGGTATATCGTGCCATTACGCGCTTACGGCCTTGTCCGTGCTCGACACGTATCACTCGATAATCAAAATATCTGTATCGAGAGGTCACCAGCAACACTAAGGTACTAGAGCTAGGCGAACAAAACATTTAGTCTTACACGAATGTGCGCGGTCAGCGGAGGGCTCGAGCGCCATCAGTTGCGGCCAGACGCGCCGACGACTGCGGCCTCACTCGATACACACTTTATAAAACAGATCACCTGTATTCTGAAGGTTACTCCGGCCACCTACATGCTATTATATTAACTAGTTTCTAATTTATGTTTGTTGCCGTTGTACGCTTTTATAATATATGAATTGCCATAGTTTGTTCCGGCTCTGTTCAAAGTATTCATAAATGCATTGAATATTTATCATTCCATGGGCTCTGCGACCTGGCAATTTTAAGGGGTCTATCTTTAGTTCACTATTTATCTGTAGGTCTACTAAAACTCGCCAAAACACAACACTTTTAGTGACATTTTGTTATTAACTCATAGAATATCTTTTAGATATTCAAATTGAAGATTATGAATTTGAAAACAACTCTGAGAAGATCAAAAGATTACCAAATATTCAATTAATTTACAATTCAATTAAACGTTCACGAGTACCTATCGATTTTACGTTGATGAAGGTATTTCATATTTTTAAGCATTCCGAGTATTAAAAGAGGAGCATGCAGTTATAGTTAATTTAATTTGAGTTACCTGCATTTTACTCCGTTTTTATGGTAGTAGGTACTTTTCTTTGTTAATGCACTCTTATTAAACAATTATTTAATTTCATATAATTTTGAATAAATATACCTAAATCAAATCAAAATGCACGTAAACTTGAATGGACTAGTAACATCTGATAAAGTTTGGTAGGACGTGTGTGTTATCCCATCACATTAGAATGGCTAGAATGGGACAGAGAGACTTGACAACACAGTAATAGACTCGCTAATGGTATTTTAATGTAGTACGGTTTTAATAATTGTATTAAAGCTAAGAAGGTATTTGGTTTCTGTGAAAAGATTACCCTACTTTCTTCGGCACTCGGGTAGTGAAAACAGCTTTTGTGCAGAGACCGCCAGAAAATAAGTTAAGAAAGCAGTTTAATTATTAATATTATCATCCTAAACAAAACCCATGTCGGTGAAGCACGAAGCAAAGGCTAGTTGACATATGTGCAAATACTTTTTACATAAATGAAAATTAATTAGCATGACCTCATAATTAATTACGTCGTGTGGTCGCGCAATGGACGGCACGCGGCGCGGTCCGCTGCACAGTATCGCGCCGCGGCATCGCTCGACCTTGCCAGGGTATTGACATTCGCTGGATGCACCAGGGGCCCGGGCCTACGAGCAGGGCCCGGGCCTGGGAGACACTCCACGTAAGTGCCTTTAACCGATTTGGAACCGACACTTAATTGCTCAAGTGTTTTGGAGAACTTCCATTAGGTTTGATATCAAAGCGAGGCTGCTCTCGAGACAATCAGTTCTTAGTAGTCACATTTTAGAGTAGAGGAAATTTATTTATAAAAAAAATTATGCAAAACTGTAATGTACGTATTGTATACCACTCGGCCTAATAAATATGTTAATGAAACGGTCGACAGAACGTCAAGATAAATACTCATAGTTCGATGTTAGTTTTTATATGCTCAACTTAAGGGTGTTGCAAAGGCCAAACTGTGTAGTTTGACATGCTTTTGTCTGTACATGCCTAAATTAAATTATTATCATCTTACAGGAGCTAAGTTATTGACAGTCATCCCACAACAATCATTTTTAGAAATCATATCGACTTGTAGCTTTTTTCGAAAAACATTAAAAAATGATTTTGTATACTTTAATAATACTTAAATATATTACTTTAATATACATTAATATTGAGGGTAAACCAATGTCTTGATTACCTATAAAGAATAAGGAACGATATTGATTTGACTTCCACCATTGAGCGTTCACCCTCGCGACTTTAAACTTGAATCTTTCTAGCTCGCTGAATAAATGTAATCAGGGATGAGCCAGTCAGGCAGTCTGCCGCTGTATCGACGAAGGGATCTAATAAAAATGCAAGGTCACACGCCGCCGCGGGCCGCGCTTCATGTAGATAATGCTGATGTCAGTCGGCGACGTCGCGCGGCGGCCGGGCCCGCGACCACACTCATATTATTAAATGAAAATAAGCCCCGTAACCGCCAATCTATTCGCTCTGCTTACACAGCGAGATCCAATTCAAGTTAGTAGGCTACTGGTATACCTATTTGTTGAACACTATTAACAACTACGAGCACTAAGTATTGTCGGATAGCGACTTGTTAAAGTCATGCTATATTGTTTATGTTTATAATTAGACATTAACAAATTTATATTTCGAGTCTGTAAAATAAGAGACGTCAGATGTTAAAATAATATGTGGATTACAAACTTAATCTGAAATGAACCATACATTTTCTAGGACTATGAAAATAATATTTGAGTTTCAATATCTCTCAATTATATCGATCACACAATTAAAAATAAATTAAAGCATGTAAATCCATTATTATTCATTTTATAACCTTGGCCTCGTCTACTAATAGCTTAGCTACGAAGACTATTATTATGATGTGAGCGTTTCAAACC
The DNA here is from genome assembly GCA_037074685.1 of Glyphodes pyloalis. Taxonomy (NCBI): domain Eukaryota; kingdom Metazoa; phylum Arthropoda; class Insecta; order Lepidoptera; family Crambidae; genus Glyphodes; species Glyphodes pyloalis. The sequence continues at coordinate 62,505 of JAYKKO010000055.1, forward strand.
ATTTCAAAGTCAAAGTCTATCTTTGTTATTCACATAGATTACATCAGTAATACTTATGAATAGTCTCTATATAAAGCAAATGAAGCTACCTCCGGTTCGGAACCTATAACTAAAGAGAAGATACCGGCAAGAAACTCAGTTGTTTTTTTTACAAATGAAAGCTACACTTATTACTAATTTTGCACTAAGACACACAGTTAGTTTGTCAATTGTAAAATAAAAATTTAAAATCAATTATTAAAAAAAAAAAGAATAATAATAAAGCAAAAGTATTTGTAAATTAAATTAAATTAAATTTACAAATATTTATTTGTACGATTTTAATATTTATTTGCACAAGCTACTTTGCAGTCCGTGCCGCGGCCGTAAATGGCGGTTATAAAGAAGTAAAATATCAAGCCGTTTCGTTTGACACCTACCTACAGTAAGGGAGCTGCGTCAAAATATGTAATAAACGTAACGTTTGAGAGCTACGATGCGACACAGACGGACACGTTACACTTATATGACTCCCTCTTTTTTGCAACGGGGGTTAAAGGAGTTTCTTTATTGACTAACACAAAATGTAATAGTACATAACATCCTGTCAACATAGTCATATAACAGAACTAGTCATATTACAGAATTTAAATATATATATTATTCATAACTTCGGAATCTACTGAACATAGGTAGATTCTTCCTCCGTTCTTTTGATTTGTGAATAACTTTAAATTATTAGTTGAATGAAGCCAATATTTTGGAACATAGTTAGTTGTGGCCGTTGTGGGCACTATACTTATCTATCCAATGTTCACTGTGGCTATATATTATATCTACTAATAGTGTGGTCTAATTCCTAGCCTCTTCCACATTGTGACAGATTGTGCTGAACCCTGCAGCACTGGCCGGCGCGGCTGCACTCCATTCAATATCCTGCTACGGGCTCTTTCTGCTTTATTGACAAATTAAATTTTATTAAATAAAATAAAGAGGGTTCCTTACATCAGTGTCATTTAGTAGTGCGAGCACGAAAGCGACGGAATCGTAAGCTTCCGAATACTTATTGTCATGTTAATTCAATTCAAAGAAACGCACGGTCAGCGCCTCTAATAAACATCTCATGCTGGACAAATTAGTTTGGTTAGCCACGATTTACATTAACAAGATTATATGTGGAACGATAATAAGCAAGGGGAACAAAGTTCTAATCTTCATAAACTAATTATTGAAAAATACATAATTAATAATACATTTGATAAAATACATCTTCAAATAAAACACACGCCCTAAATGGTAAAAAAAATTGTTATGTCTATTAGAAGATGCCATTTTAAATATTTCACGCCGGAGTTATCACAAACGGCAGGAATAGCAATGTTGCACAAAAGTCAACATTCTGTTTGCACAAACTGAACGAAATTTGTTTGAATTTATATTTCATTTCGTTTCGTAATTGTTTCAGGACTAAAGTAACAAAATACTAAGGGTTAAAACTTAACTTTAACGGTAACTGCCGATTAAACGGCTGTCAAACTGTCACACGCAACACATTTTTCAACAATTTCATAACAGTTAACTTGTCAGTTACCTTAGTAGCTCAGTTGGTGCAACTGAGCTTTAAATGAGTAAATAGGTAAATTTTTTAGTACAGGATTTTAAAGAATTGTTTATTTTCAAACGTTTCGCAAAATCTTTATCTTTTACGGCTTGCGTGGGTTAAAATGAGATGTCAAGTCTTTAGCAGTGATTTCAAAAATGTTTAGGTAATTATGTAATAATTTACCAAATTAATATTGAATGTAAAAATATTGTTTTTATTAATTTTCACAGCCAATGTAATCGTTCATGATGGAAATTTATTCGCAATCAATAATAATTATTAAAAATAGCGGTAATCGTTTTAAACCATGATGAAGCAGACAAAGTCCTCAATCTTGAATGGGTGCGTATCAGTAGAGTATTGTAACAATCATCAGGAACATATAAAATGCGATGCCACCTTTTGAAAACTGAACACTCCTGTTTTAAAAAACTTTATACATCTGGAAAGATTTCAGCAGGGAGCTTATTTGTTCGAACAAAACTAGGTAATAACAAACTAGGTATCTCCTATGATACGCATGGGCAAATGGGAAAAAAGTTATATCTATACTTATGATCTGGGAATATGTTATTCCTAGATCAATGCCCTTTTACTGTGAGCTAGAAGTAACTTAAACTTTTAAATACCTCTATAATTCAGTTTCATGTAGTACCTATATTAACTTTTTTTTTAAATATCGCTCAGATTTACTTTTATGGTTTGTTTTAGGTCAGTATTTTAATTAGTTTTTACGTATTTTGATCAAAGTTTTAATGTTATTTGGATGTTATACGTACTTCATGACATTAGATATATTTTTGTTAGTAATTTAATATGTTACACTACTAAAGTTATATTTAAAAGTTGTGACATAAGGACGAAAACTTTGTGGAATATTAATGGTTGTGTCTCTATACCTATATTTAAGTGTAATAATAAAATTGAAAAGTGGTCAACAAAAAATCAAGTGGTCATACATAGGTGCAGTTGCAGTAGTTAGTGCCCGGTCGCAATCCACAAGGTATCACATGTCGTGTCACAGTCACTCGCGCGAGCGCGGCGCGTGTATCGCGTGCGGCGTGCGAGCGGCGTGCGGCGAGCGTGCGGCGTGGGGCGCGGGCGTGTGCGCGGGCCGGCGGGCGGACGGCGACTGAGCGCGGCCGCGCGCGCCGCCACTACACCCAGACCCGCGCTGCTGCACACCGGGAGGAGGGTCCTAGTATTGCTTGTAATACTTATATTAATGCACAATACTATGACTGATATGTTTGTTCCCATATCTGAAAACAGTGGTTTTTGGTTTAAGGATTTATTCCTCTAAAGATTACAGATATTTACTTACAGAGAACACAAACTAATTAAAATTAATTTTTCGTTGTATATTAATCGCGAAAACTACGAGTTTTTTTATTTATACTAGTAGGTAGTTGTTGACATCGTTCGTTTTTTCTAATGTCTGTGGCTACAAAGTTTCATCTGAATACATTGAGTATTTTTTGTGTGAATGAGTAATAAACAATACAATTTGCGTGATTTTTTTTTTTATCTTACTAATATTATCGCGTGATAATATTAGTAAGATATTATTGTGCTAATAAGTTTTTTTCCATTTATTGTCCATTATTCCAATTTTAATTTAATGTACTCTTAATTGGCTTATTCTTAAGAGTTTATAGAAATTAAGCCTTGAGACGTTATGTTGATAAGCTTTTAAAGAGCGACGCTGAAAAATACGGTTGATCTTTTGATCTATATTTGCAAAGAGAGTTTTTCGCTTGTGATTTTAAGACTTGTTTGCATAGTTAATTGAGAGTAGTAGAAAAGATCTTTTTTAAATATAATAATATAGCACATATTACCCGCAGTTAATAAAACTTCTTAACAGTGAAATATTTTTCGAAGCGGTTCTCTAGTTTCCTTCTTTCCTTTTTATAATATAAGTATATATTTATACGCTAGGTATGTCAGTTTTTTGATACATTGAGTTTTTTACATAGTTGAATAGATGTTAAAAATCATGTACCAGCTCCCGGTGTAACGCAGCGGCCTTATCGACTGCGCGGGGCGGCGGGCGGCGGCGGGCGGCGGGCGCGGGCGGCGCGGCGGCTCCGGCGGCGGCGGCGCGGCGTGACGTCACCGAGCGGCCGCGCGGCATTCCGCCCGACGAGCGGGAGAATGCACTCTTTGGGAGACGCGTCCCTCCTAGTGAAAAGTCTACGAAATTTCAGCTTTATACAGTTTTTCTCGTCGCAAAACTTACTTCAATTTTAATATTTTTTCTAGTCTCGAAACGTAATGAATATGAAAAAAATTATCAATTGTGATTTTTTTTTGTATCCGTTACATATATACCGTTATCTATCTCCTATCTGGAGAAGTAGTTGAGATTAAGTGCCTCGATTTCTCTATCAGTAGATTTGTAGTTTGGATAGTAACACAGTTTTATCGTTGTTTACTAGACTGTGTTAAATTACCAAACTTAACAAACTTGCAAGACAAGTAATATTTCGCCGCGTAATATTTTAGCCTGTCTAGATTTTAATAAGCGACCACTTTAATAGAATCGGATAGCAGCCGTATTGTGCAGCGAGTGTTTATAGAGTTACTAAGATGAACAGAGGTTCAAAGAGCTCGTACAATAATAGCGAGTGGCTCGCGTCTGCCGTACATGGTTGGGGTGGAGATCTTTCATGCATATTGTATGATCTGCGAGTCCGACTTCAGATAAAAGCCATTCTTCAAGCGTAACCATTAGTCGACTCAGCGCTGTCCCTATAAACACTGCTCAAGTACCCATTACGTATTAAAAAAAAACCAATGACAATATGATTTCCTGAGTGGTAATTCCAATGACGAAACAATTACAGCCGCGCGAGCACCTACGCTCCAATATGGTTGCGTAGCAAACGTCACGCTACAAAGCTACGAGAATTCGTAATATACGTTTTCGGTTTATTGATTGTAGTTTGAAAGTGGTTATGCTTTGCCAAGCAAACATTTATTGTACATTGATATTTGGAAAGATTACATACGGTTACTTTGTTTATTTGTTACCTATTATTTATTGCGAATTTTGGTGCGCATAACCGAAGGAAAATAATAAAATGCACTCCGTAATGTCACATAAAAGTACAATTTATGGACCCTGACGGGCCGAGATTACTGGACCACTGTTGGCTTATGAATTGTTTAATACACGGGATACGAAGTCGAAATTAGTATTTATATTCAAATTTCAAATTTCATTTATATGTGAAACTTTTAATCTGTGTAAATTGTAATCTTGATTTACCTACCTAAGTTTGTTTACTTTGAGAACAAAATAAATTTCTAGATTTAATTCACTCATATTGGCAGAAAACAAATGAAAGTTTTTATGTTATGTACTTATGGCAATATTCTTTAAATTTTGAAAACTGAACATTAACTTATTTGATAACTTCCACGCTTTCCGTGGGCATGGCCGGTATTTATCCCTTTTTATTAAGTGTGAGTTCCCGAGCTGTCAGTCAGTCGGGGCTGTTAATGGTATATCATTCATTACGTTACGTCGATCTCGGTCGATCACGTATTCACGGCGGAGTCGGCGGCCAGATGCCAGTTCACACGGAATTTTAACTAATGGCTGTACCGTAACGTGGGCGGCGCGGCCTGCGACGGCACGCACTCTGACAGCGGCCGGCGGCGGCGAACAGTGAACAGACTCCAACGTTTGATCCTATTAATCAAAGCACATTTCAGAACTTATAAAAACAAACTAGAATAAGATAAATATTTTCGTATGTACTCGTTTAGAAATTGATACTTTCAAATGAACCAAATTATGACAAACATTTATTAACAAAACAGGCCGTCTAGCTTTATGTACCTGCTGGGATATCGCTTAGTCGGTAAACAGATGGTATTCATTCAATAATTATTCGAAACCTTTGCGTCTGTACACCAAAGAAATATTTTTCACGAATAAATAAATAAAAAACATAAGTCAATATCAAACAATAACAATACTTTGATTCTTTATTAAGTTCAACTTACTAGTACTACTCAGTTGCTAAAACACTTGTGCTATAGAACCAGATACAACGACGGTACCAGATGCGAGAAATTTAAAAAAAAAAAGGTTTTAGATTCCCACCAAAAATAAATCAGCTCACCTCTCATATACGAAGGTTAAAAACTTGGCGTAAGACATGAAATACTTCTTATTTATTGACTGTCCTTATCTTCCATGTCGCACATAATTAAGTCAGTAATACTTCGTTAACATTTTAAAACCGATACCTAACTTTAAAAACTTATTCGTGTATCTAGAACCGAGCTAACACAGCTGAGGCAAAAGAGAAATTTGCTTTGTTTTTAAGAATAATGAATGCTGAATGCTCCATCTCTGGGTAGCGAAGTTGGCCGTGGAGTCGGCGCCCGCGGCGTGAGCACTGGCCGCGCCCACAATTAAAAGTAACGACTTGAAATGTTTTAGAACAGTTCGACTCTTTTGCAAACTCAGATAATAAACATAGTATATTTCATAGTTTTTCATTCTGAAGCCGGGTACCGACATAGGTGCATACTTCTACCGAGCATCTGCGAGTAGGTGCATACTTGGGCTTAGACATACTCGTATAATCAGTTACGATTCTCCACTGGCTTTTTGATTAGAATTTTAACCGCCGTACAAACGAACTCGAGCGGGCTATGTGTTTTTCACCTCTCTATAATAATTCGATCGTAAGAGTATTGCGAAAAGAACAAATAAAAATGTGATAGAATGCATACAACTATAAAATAAAGCCTGAAGAAATGGTAAAAGTTAATCTCGTACGTAGACTGACTTGTTAATTATACAATAAGTTAACTTCATGGAATCAGATGTAAACCTAGATCACTAGTTAAATTAGTTTTAATGAAAGCACTCGGCGGCAACTGCTTTAGGTGCAGAAAACAGGTTTGAACTGAAATCGGGTTTTCACTATAACACCTTCAATTAAAAGGTGTTCGGGCGCGCGCCGGAGGCGGGGGGAGGCGCAGCGCGGAGGGGAGGAGAGGGCAGGTGAGGCGAGGCGCCGGTCGCGAGGTGTCGATTTGAAATATTATTACAAGCCGCAATTGTATTGAAGTGCACCATTTGAATTGCTGATTCTATCCCCTCGCCCCGACCTATTGTAATAAATTCTGCGGCTATTTAATATAGAAGTCTTTACGTTTATCACCGGTCCCTTTCTACCTATCTGAGTTGTGGGTATGTGCGTTATAAAAGAGATTTATGCAGGTGTACGTATTGTTAGAGAAAATATAAATGTTGGACGTAATAACGAGCGAGGTTGGTGCGGTACCAGCGACTGCTGTAGTTGTTCAAACTCGTGACGGAGTGGATGGGTGATCGTATCGTTTTGTTTATAAAAGGTTTTATGATTTACACATTTTGACAGCTTAGATAGGAGTTTTTTTGTGTTTTGAAATATACCTACAATTTATGACAAGTGAGTTTGAATTGTTTATGTCAATGTTTAATTATTCTTAAAGGCAGATAAAAAGAGACACGTTAGACTGAAACTCAAGCCCTTTTTGATTGAACATATCGTGATTACAACTCTAATATTAATGCGAGTGGTAAGTGGTTTGTATGCAGACGACAGGCGCGGCTCATTAACAGTTAAGCAGGTGCGGCGCGCGGCGCACAGTGGACCGCGCCGCAGTGAGACGTCTCCGTGTTGGACCGGCCGGTTGTATACGTAGCACACTTGTTGGCTAGCTGTCCATTGACGAAATAAAATATATATTTGTTGGCGTAACTGTTCTTACTCTATCATACACTAATTTACCATGGATTATCAATGTTTTGTCAAGTACACATATTTACAAGGTAGAATTCCAATATGTTGTACATGCAACAAATAAAGTCTCTATCATTCCATTTGTTAATTCTTGATGAGTCCCGAACCTTAAACAGGCATTATATGACTTTTATCACGAAAAAAACAAATTATGTTACAACATTCCTTATTCACAAACGTGGAAAAACTTTCCGAAACGGAAAGTCTATGCTTTGTCATTGTCTAATCGCATAGATGAAGACAAATATCCGTTCTCGGTCTTTTGTGAATATGGGGCAGAATTAGTAAAAACGGAATGGGATATGGTAAAACCATTTATTTTTTTCCCAAGAGAATGATATTTCAACTGATATTTGGCAGTGGTATCCTTGTCGTACATGTACTGTGTATTGTAGTACTCGGCACGTCTAAACGTATTCGAGCGGAGCCGCGGCGCGCACACTGCTGCGTGTCGCGGCAAATGTTAGTTCAGCGCCGGCTCTGAGCTGCATACGGGAACACGAACCTTACGCAAATACTTTTTATACCGGGACACACGTTTCCGTTGTATATACAGGCAGTGAACGAAAAAAACATGGAAGCATTTCTAACGCTTGAAAATAGCACCACGAAAAGTAACGAACGGTGGGCATGCCTTAAAAAGTGAGCTAGCGACTGTGTACCGTCCGTGTCCAAGGAGGCAGTGAGTCACATACGCGGACCAATCACAGCGCGTGTTCCAACCTATTCTATGAAATGACTTAAACAAAGGTCTGTTTAATAGTCGGCCTAAATGCATTAGCCTTAAAATTGTATTTCAAGTGTCGATACTTTATATTGCGTAGGTATCTATTGCTTGCTTACGTTTGTGTGTGATTTGGTGGTGATATTCGATTGTTAGTATTATAGGAACTCTTCCATTCTTCCTTTTTTTGTTCACTGTATACAGGTAGGTAGCATTTTACAAAAATGTCTATTCGGTTACGATTAAACATTAATTCTTAAGAGACAATCCTCGTTAGTACTGCACCGACATTTGACTGCCCCACGGCCGCATGGTAGTGTTGTAAAAAATGAGCGCTGAGCGTTTAAGGCTTGCGAGTATTGAGAGCTCAGACTTTAATGGTCGAGTTATGCGCTCAAGCGTTTAAGCGTTGTAATTTTTAAATGCGGGTAGATGAAAAAATTGTGATAAATAAAAATATTAGTTGTGGCGGGCGATCCACCACTACTCTTGTATATTACATTTGTAATTTAATTTGGGCCTTACGGCGTAGATTATATGGCATATTGGATACTTATATATAATATATATAAATATCATTAAATAGAAAACTGAAATTCTCTTATTTCCATTATACTAACTTACAATTTCCCTAGCTATGTTATCTAAACTCGCGCTCAAGCTCGAGCTGAGCGCTGAGTCCAGCGCTCGGAAAATGCTTTTTCGCTATAACGCTCAAGCCAATGCTCGAGTATATAGTATTTCTTATTTACCTTAGATAAACTCTAGCCATCAAAAGTATAAATCAATATGAGTGGAGGATTTATTAATATTAAATCAAATCTAGAAATGAATATTAAATAAACTTGTTCATCAGTGATACTTTGCAAACGAATCGTAATATTTTTCTCTCGTGTCGTGTTCTAGGCAGCAAAAGTGAAATATATTTTAAAAATGAATTGCGACATGAAAGGATATAACAGAGCTAGCCTATTTCACAATCGTCTTACATAAATAACGCAATTATGAATCGCAGAAAGCCAAGCCGCGCTCGCGGTGAGGGACTAGCTCGAGGCACGCGACCCACCGAATCGGTTCATCCGCCTCGCGCTAACAAATAACTCAGCGAAACATATTAATCGTGACCAAAATAACTCTTTTTTGTTTTTTTTACTTCATTTACTTACCTAAATCACATAAAATACGTGTTAGAATTCATTTAAATGCATATAATAAAAAATTAAGTTAAATGGTTCATATATTGTTTTCAGTTAACATTATATTTTAACTGATGTAAACTATAATTTAGCAGACGTTTCAGTCTGCTCTGTCCTCGTGCGATGTGATAACGTTCTCTGGGAACTATGTAGTTGTAGAATCAAAATTTAAAAACCTCGATGCAAAAGTGTTAAGTACTGAGTTATATTTAGTTAGTAACACATTCGGTGCGGTGTGCGGCCGGTCTGACATCTCATCGTCCCGCAACTATGCGTGCCGCCCGGCGCCGCCTCACGCGCTCGCAAACGAATAACATTCCTAAAATTCCTATTGATCCGCGGAAAGAGCGACCTCAAGTAGGCCGAGAGCCGGCCGCTTTACAAACTGCCCTAACGTTTGCATCAGTGGATATATGGCAAGTAGTCAGCTTTTGATTATAAACACGATTCAGACGCATTATTGGTGTAATTGACATGTGTGAATATAAATTAAATCAAAATAAAATGATCATAAATTCACAGAAATAAATATTACCTAATCACGTCCATAGAGTACGGAAATATCTAATTATCAGGTTGATGGTTTAGTTTACACCATTAGCGTGTTGGCCACGAATGAGGCTATTGTGGTAAATCATACAAATACCTATATTTACGTTTCAAAGAAACACCATTTCAGTAGTGCATCGCCTGGGCTATCGCAGAAGCTAGTCGGCAAAGATCAAAGCGTGTGGCCCCTTTGAGAGCGGTCGCGGCCGCGACACCGCTGAGCCGCCGACAGCCGCAGCGGCCGCGCCTCGCGCGCGTGACGTCTGTTGCGCGGCTACCGCGCACCGTTTATGCTTTTACTACTTTGTTTACTATTGCCTATTGCGTACTAAACTTTGAGTGGTGCTTACAGAAAACATTTCAGCTACCTTATGCTAATAAGGATCGTTAAATATTATATCAAATGGAGAGAAGAGAGCGCTTACTTCACTTTTATGAATATAATAATATTTTCTACTCTTTGATGAAAGATTTTGTAGATGCTCAGTTGCGTCTTAAAAATGGCAAATTCTTTTACTCTCAGTACTTTCATGGTTGTACGCGTGACATAATGTCAAAAATTATTGACTTTGATACTTATCTCAGTGACTCAACGTTAAAATTAGATTTGAAATAAAACTTTAGACCTTTGTAACTATGTTTGTTGATGTACGTATGTACTGGTGCGTCATGACGCGCGCGTCAATCTACTATATAAAAATAAGTCGGCTTTTCCTTCCTGACGCTATAACTCCAGAACGCACAAACCGATTTCCACGGTTTTGCATTCGTTGGAAAGGTCTCAGGCTTCGTGAGGTTTATAGCAAAGAAAATTCAAGAAAATATTAACAGAAAAGCGGGAAAATCTTCTAAGGCGAAACGAAGTTCGCCGGGACCGCTAGTACTTAATAAAAAGGGCTATGTCCTACAAGTACAGTTAAAACTGGCATTAATATACGTTATATTACATTTTCTATCGATGCCGTAAGATATACATAGGCAAATTTTGAAGTAGAGATTAATGTTTGAGATACAACATTCAGGTAAGCTGTTTAAACTATGTCTGCGGTTTTGTGTATATTTGAAACGTTCAAGAGAATCTCTGAGAACACGCGCGACCACAACACTTAACTTAGTTACAGCGTGGATCCTCCGTCTGTCTGTGTGTCAGGGCTACCTACATACGCTTCACTATAGATATTTCAATTAAACAATTGTAGCTTTTGCCTTACATTTAATTTGAATATAAAACAATCCTCTAAATTGACACAGGCAAAGCGACACAGAAAAGTACCTTTCTACTGATTGATGCTCAAATGAACTCGATTTGTATTTAGTGATTGTATCCTTTGTTTGATTGGTTTAGGATGAATTTGTGACCATTTATTTGTAGTTAGTAAAACTAACTTTAATAAATATCTGTACGAGAGTAGTTACTCGTAAGGGCAGATACACTTTTATATACCTACTGATTTAAACATTGAATATCAGTAAACCCAGTTTAAAGGTGTAAAAATTAGGAATGTAGACTATTTTAAAAACATTATTCCATCTGAAACAGTACATCCTATAAAAATGCCCTTACTACTTTACACTCCTATCGTAGAATAAAATATGTTAATATCTTGGTGATCTTTCTTGGAACTAAGACAAAAGTTTAGCCAAAACTTTAGGCTTTTGTTCCAGGATACTCATTCTAAAAGTTGCAGTAGTGTGAACCAGTATTTATTGACGTATGATGTTGTAAACGCGTGGTATGGAAGCATATTGGCAGTACACTCGGTCGACGTGGCGCATGTAGCAACTGCCTCCGGCGGCAAACAGGCGGCGACGGGCCTAAAGTCATTACAGACTTTGAGCCCGTCACCCGGACGCTTGGAAGGACGCTCGCCCGGACGCTAGCCGGCCTTACTAATAAAGAACTGAAGTTAACATAATAATTTATTGTTTGGATCACCGATCAGTGCCAATGAACCGTACTAGTTTTGACGCCCAGATACTCTCGGAGGAGGAGGAAGAGATTACATCTCACCATTTAAATCATCAGAGCAAAAATATCAGTCAAAATATTTCGAAACTGTGCATGCTAAATAATTGTATAGCTACTTTCTATTTGATGAGCCTTTATTATGATTTTAGAATAACGGTAGTCATAAAATGTTTAAGGACTTTGAATTATGGATCTTATTTGGTTTTGGTCGATAAGTTATGCTTAAATTACAGGCAATAGCCTATTTTGGAATTCAGGAGAATCTAATTAATCTGTAACAAATTTTCTGTCAATAAAGCATTATTATTATTATTATTATTAATTACGATGGCAGAATAAAAGGACTTTTTATCTTACCGGTTCGTGATGTTTCGATGTTAAATATAATAGATTTCGCTGCTTTAAAACAAAATATCTTCACTTATAATTAAATGTTATAAAAAATCTAAAATAAATTTTAAATAATAAGTGAATATAATATTAAATCAAGTGAAGTAGGTCACCGACTCGTAGTTATAAGAATGAGAATAGTTTTATTTCATAAGTAGACTCTCGTCACGAAGTTCCCAACTAGCTGCCTCAGTTACGGCGCAGCTGAATATGTCTGGTACTTTCAAGTTGAGTATACTGTACTCGGAACTATTCTTTAAAGTTTTACAACGTCCATAAAATATGAACTACTTTTAAAATTTAATAGAGTATGTTCAAAACAGTTCATATTGTTTGTTCGTGCAAATATGAGTTTGTCTTGGTGAACAACAATCGAAATGCTGCGCAGTTAGTCTATCTATGGGTATATTTATTAAAGACTTTACTCAAACCAACTGCAATTTTCAAACAGCTAATATTGGAATTGGTGTACTGGACCATAAATATTAAAATAAAACAAAACATTAAAATACAATTAAATGATTGTTGACTCTAAAATGAACAGTATTTAATTAGCATTATTAATCTTAAGGTTTTACTAAAATACTTGTTATCACAATGTTCAACTTAAAAGATTTTTATGAAACAATTAAGACAAGAATGGTGTTATGATACTAACCTCAGAATCCTACTACTATTATAAAGGCGAAAGTTTGTAAGTATGGATGTATGGATGTTTGTTACTCTTTCACGCAAAAACTACAGAAAGGATTTGGATACAATTTGTTAGGAAGACAGATGACATACTAGATTAACATATAGGATACTTTTTATCCCGAAATAACGCGGGCGAAGTCGCGGGCAACAGCTAGTAAAATATGAAACAAACAAATCCCAACGAGGTGTAATACGTTTGCTTCATCTAAGTTCGCTAGCGTCTTGTCGCGGCGCTACTCGCGTTGAGCGCGAGCAATGCATAATGAATTACCCACCGAGTACCTCGGTGAAGCTGGTAGCTGTTATCTCCGCCAAAGGTTGCTAATCTCTACAAGCTAGCTTAAGAGGAGGTACTAGTTTAGCAGGTATACTAGACAGTAATAGGCTCCATTTCGAGGTTTACATAGGGGACTATTGAGAGGTTCTTTAAAAAAAAAATGGAAATAAGTTTTAAGGAGTCAGAAACGCGATTATTTTGGTACAGCTGGTCATCATTTAAATCTTACTGGTCTGCATTAGTGTTGCCGTCGATTCGATTGTATATCGATTATAATCGATTATTCCAAAAGAGGCCTAAATAATCTAGCGATACTATCGATATAATCGATTATATCGATAGTATCGCTTTCAACTTGATATCGATATAATCGATTATATCGATTATATTATTGTATTTGACTACGATTATAATCGATTATATCGATATCAAGTTGAAAGCGATACTATCGATATAATCGATTATATCGATAGTATCGCTAGATTATTTAGGCCTCTTTTGGAATAATCGATTATAATCGATATACAATCGAATCGACGGCAACACTAATGCAGACCAGTAAGATTTAAATGATGACCAGCTGTACCAAAATAATCGCGTTTCTGACTCCTTAAAACTTATTTCCATTTTTTTTTTAAAGAACCTCTCAATAGTCCCCTATGTAAACCTCGAAATGGAGCCTATTACTGTCTAGTATACCTGCTAAACTAGTACCTCCTCTTAAGCTAGCTTGTAGAGATTAGCAACCTTTGGCGGAGATAACAGCTACCAGCTTCACCGAGGTACTCGGTGGGTAATTCATTATGCATTGCTCGCGCTCAACGCGAGTAGCGCCGCGACAAGACGCTAGCGAACTTAGATGAAGCAAACGTATTACACCTCGTTGGGATTTGTTTGTTTCATATTTTACTAGCTGTTGCCCGCGACTTCGCCCGCGTTATTTCGGGATAAAAAGTATCCTATATGTTAATCTAGTATGTCATCTGTCTTCCTAACAAATTGTATCCAAATCCTTTCTGTAGTTTTTGCGTGAAAGAGTAACAAACATCCATACATCCATACTTACAAACTTTCGCCTTTATAATAGTAGTAGGATTCTGAGGTTAGTATCATAACACCATTCTTGTCTTAATTGTTTCATAAAAATCTTTTAAGTTGAACATTGTGATAACAAGTATTTTAGTAAAACCTTAAGATTAATAATGCTAATTAAATACTGTTCATTTTAGAGTCAACAATCATTTAATTGTATTTTAATGTTTTGTTTTATTTTAATATTTATGGTCCAGTACACCAATTCCAATATTAGCTGTTTGAAAATTGCAGTTGGTTTGAGTAAAGTCTTTAATAAATATACCCATAGATAGACTAACTGCGCAGCATTTCGATTGTTGTTCACCAAGACAAACTCATATTTGCACGAACAAACAATATGAACTGTTTTGAACATACTCTATTAAATTTTAAAAGTAGTTCATATTTTATGGACGTTGTAAAACTTTAAAGAATAGTTCCGAGTACAGTATACTCAACTTGAAAGTACCAGACATATTCAGCTGCGCCGTAACTGAGGCAGCTAGTTGGGAACTTCGTGACGAGAGTCTACTTATGAAATAAAACTATTCTCATTCTTATAACTACGAGTCGGTGACCTACTTCACTTGATTTAATATTATATTCACTTATTATTTAAAATTTATTTTAGATTTTTTATAACATTTAATTATAAGTGAAGATATTTTGTTTTAAAGCAGCGAAATCTATTATATTTAACATCGAAACATCACGAACCGGTAAGATAAAAAGTCCTTTTATTCTGCCATCGTAATTAATAATAATAATAATAATAATGCTTTATTGACAGAAAATTTGTTACAGATTAATTAGATTCTCCTGAATTCCAAAATAGGCTATTGCCTGTAATTTAAGCATAACTTATCGACCAAAACCAAATAAGATCCATAATTCAAAGTCCTTAAACATTTTATGACTACCGTTATTCTAAAATCATAATAAAGGCTCATCAAATAGAAAGTAGCTATACAATTATTTAGCATGCACAGTTTCGAAATATTTTGACTGATATTTTTGCTCTGATGATTTAAATGGTGAGATGTAATCTCTTCCTCCTCCTCCGAGAGTATCTGGGCGTCAAAACTAGTACGGTTCATTGGCACTGATCGGTGATCCAAACAATAAATTATTATGTTAACTTCAGTTCTTTATTAGTAAGGCCGGCTAGCGTCCGGGCGAGCGTCCTTCCAAGCGTCCGGGTGACGGGCTCAAAGTCTGTAATGACTTTAGGCCCGTCGCCGCCTGTTTGCCGCCGGAGGCAGTTGCTACATGCGCCACGTCGACCGAGTGTACTGCCAATATGCTTCCATACCACGCGTTTACAACATCATACGTCAATAAATACTGGTTCACACTACTGCAACTTTTAGAATGAGTATCCTGGAACAAAAGCCTAAAGTTTTGGCTAAACTTTTGTCTTAGTTCCAAGAAAGATCACCAAGATATTAACATATTTTATTCTACGATAGGAGTGTAAAGTAGTAAGGGCATTTTTATAGGATGTACTGTTTCAGATGGAATAATGTTTTTAAAATAGTCTACATTCCTAATTTTTACACCTTTAAACTGGGTTTACTGATATTCAATGTTTAAATCAGTAGGTATATAAAAGTGTATCTGCCCTTACGAGTAACTACTCTCGTACAGATATTTATTAAAGTTAGTTTTACTAACTACAAATAAATGGTCACAAATTCATCCTAAACCAATCAAACAAAGGATACAATCACTAAATACAAATCGAGTTCATTTGAGCATCAATCAGTAGAAAGGTACTTTTCTGTGTCGCTTTGCCTATGAGGTGTAATACGTTTGCTTCATCTAAGTTCGCTAGCGTCTTGTCGCGGCGCTACTCGCGTTGAGCGCGAGCAATGCATAATGAATTACCCACCGAGTACCTCGGTGAAGCTGGTAGCTGTTATCTCCGCCAAAGGTTGCTAATCTCTACAAGCTAGCTTAAGAGGAGGTACTAGTTTAGCAGGTATACTAGACAGTAATAGGCTCCATTTCGAGGTTTACATAGGGGACTATTGAGAGGTTCTTTAAAAAAAAAATATCAGTAGGTATACTGAATATCGATATAATCGATTATATCGATTATATTATTGTATTTGACTACGATTATAATCGATTAATCGATTATAATCGATTAAAATCGATTATATCTAATAAAAATAGGTATCGATAAAATCGATTATATCGATAGAATCGATACTATCGATTGTCATATCGATTATTAGATTATTTGAGGGGGATAATCGATTAATCGATAATCGATTATCCGGCAACACTAGTCTGCATGCTTCTTGGCCGCCATTATGAAGAAAATAACATACTACGAGTACAGCTCCGTAGCACTCGGTTCGTAGCACAGCTACGTACTCGTAGCAGAATTTTGTGCGTAGTAAAAGTTATTGTTTAATTTCAAGATAAAACAAATAACGAAAGACAATATTATATTGTAAAACACCATTACACGTATGTTCGATATTAATGCTTCTTAGGATGAAATGCCATAACATATAATAATAGAATGTAATATCAGTAATAATAAAAACACTCTGAACCGTTAATTTAGGTTCTAGTATTTTTTCTCTTTTACGTGCAAAACCTATTGTTGAGAGTTTTTACTCTTGCTATTTTAATAATTTCGTAGATAGATAGATGACAAACTTATTTGACTTCAGATATTTAGAAAAAAATTAGTATATTTACTATACGTGGGGGAATTCTTGGTAAGCGGATTTTATTCTTGATTTCGGTGAAAATACAAAACATGGACCATAGACCAAATTTTACAGATCATTATTGATTATCTGAATATGAAATATTAAAATTGAGAGTCGTAATCAATATTTAATTCATTGACTACATTTGGTAGGTGAAAAATATGCGAGACAAATATGTAGAATGATATAAATAATACCGACCTCAAATTAATGTAATAACAATAAATGTTGTACAACATCACATACATTGACCTTATTATGTTAAGAAGTATTTGAGAAGAAAAACAACGACGGTATCACAACACCCAGACCCAGGCAATATAAAAAAGTTTGTATGTCATATTGCGCGCGCCTCCCAGCTACGCAATTTATCGAAAGAAGCACATTAAACGTGTTTATGGAGCTTCTAAAAGTATTTAAAAAACATTCCCTGCTGAACACTTCTTAGCACGTCTTCAGTTGTCTACTATTTGTCACTTGCATCCATTGCCTTCCTGCCTTGATAAGGTCTGCCCCTTTTGTGGGAGGAAGCCCAAAAAAATATACCAGAATACGTATATTCTGGTATATTTTTTCATCAACCAACAGTTCATGTAAAAATCAAGCGATTTTAGGGCCAAAAAGTAACAAACACGCGTTTTACTAAAATAACACTGTAGACAAGCGAATCAATTTAAACTACGACAGGTCTCAACAGAAGCAATCAGAGTCGGACGGCGCGGCGCTGGCGCCCCCGCCCCCGGCGCACCGCACGCCGCCCCAGTAAGATCGGCTCACTGTATGCATAAAAATAGTTATTTATTTGAATAGTTTTACCACCAATTTTATATAATAATTATATAAGTATAATATTTTTATTAAAATAAACTATAAAATAATTATTAAGAATTATGAGAATACATGATAATACATAATTAAAGTTGTTAAACATACATTTATAAGTCAAAAAGTAAAGTACGAGTACCAGACCACTATCATCGATCTTGAGTTGCTGTATTACACAATGTCGTGAGACTTTTGTGAATATCCTTAGAAATCCTGTTACAATGGGATTTTAGGAGTCTGCGCAAATGGTGGACAATAGAACATGGGCCTGATACTGTGCAGAGGTGGAAGGTACCAAATTGGCTACTTGACAGTTTTTGAAAAAGTATTGTAAAATGTGCGCCCGTTCATTTTATATCCCAAGAAATTCGATTTATCTGGAAAAAAATTAAAAAACCAGAGAAAAATAAGATTTTGATTTCGATTTAAAAAGCGCATATGTATTTAAAAACATACCATATATTGATAATTCTCAGAATGTATTTCCTATTAAGCTTAAAAATTTCAAGCTATTTTAAAATAGTTATGATTCAGCTTTTTATGGCGAACATAGGCCTCAGCTGTCTTCCTGCTGCTTAAGAGCAAAATGGAGAAGCTCGTAATAAATGTCACCAAATCCTGCCGGCATGGTCACCCATCGCATACCGGACCGCAGCGTGCTTAGCTTCTAACCCATAGATGCCATCGAGACACGATTCGAGCCAAATTAGGATGAAGTTATCTCACTGTTATATTGATTTGTTATTCGGATGTACCGTGCCGTTCACACAGTAGGTATGTCTACTCTCTTCGTAAGTCGGCTGGTCTTATTTAACTTTGCATAACAATTACAGACGGTCCTATTGTGTGCCTGAGCTTGCTTATCCGTCTTAAAAACGATTTGTACTAGTACGTGGTAGGTAGAGAACTAGTTCATACCAGTTGTGAAGCCGCTCTTCTTGATTATTAATTAAAAGCTAACAAATGAAGTAGTAGCCAAACCAAAAAATAAACTGCCTTATTGAACTGAGCTCGTTTATTTTCCTTTGTCGGTCATGATGACCTAGTTAGTTCTACTCTGGCCTCGGTGCCTTATTTCTAGTTTTATGCGATGTGCGGTAAAATAAATTTAGGTTTACGATGTATTTGTTTTCAGTTTGATGTTACGACTAAGGTAGTTTTAAAACAGACAGATATTTTATAAAAACAATTATCTCATAGTTATGTTACAACTGTAAGATTCTTGGTGACATATTATTCCATAAATTGCAGCTATGTTTTCCATAAACTATACCAATCCTTCATACATGTGGTTACGAAAACTACAAAACGAAGAGCACAAAGACATGAGAAGTATGTTGTCGTTCCAGCGTGTGAACCTCTGTCAGGAACGGTTCAGAGCCGTTCTTTGTAACACATCACGCGGAAGGGGCGCGGCTTTGGAGCCCAACTCATCTTATTATGGAAATAACTCCCGGTACAGATAATATTCAACGCAGTATATGAATGTCATATAATGACGATAATAAATATATTCGTATATGTAATTATGCAGTGTATTAGTCTCAATAATAAACATATTTTTGCGTGACAATTTAACAAACAACTAAACATATATTATAATATCAAACAATACATTGATCTAATCACAAATTAACTGGTTTACATAAAACAAGTGTTGAAGCACTACATCCATTGGGTAGTATCACAGTGTATAATGAAATACCCAGACCAACATACAAAGAATGAGAGGGATAAATTTGGTGGTTCAGCCCGTTCGATTCCCGGTCTGTTCATATTGGACCCAAATTTACTGAATTCATTTGGGTCTGGGTGTGTTGGGTTGAGGTCCTTAGTTATAATCTGTTGTCCGGTTATCAAACTACGGTCAGCAGCACGTCAAGGTAACACTTGCAGTTCATCATGAGGTATTGTAAAATACCATAATAGTGTGTAGACACGGGAAAACCTTAGTTTGAGACCAATTGATTGATGCAATTATCTGGCGCATTTATATATTTATTATTTACTGTACCTAAAAGTAAACAGGACAGTGAAACAATGACCGTGTATTAACTATAAGGCGTCGGACTGTCACGTGTAGAGGTGCTGTGATGCGCTCCTCTCCACCCGGACTGTGCTAGTAGCTACACTGTGCCTCCTCGGTACATGCGACAAGTGCGCGGAGACTCCGCCGAGCCGCGGCTCACTAACTCGTGTCTATGTATGACTCCAGCGCGCACTACCCTTACAGTTGTATATTTTCCCTAGAAATGTACATATTTTTTTTAGGTTATGCTATTTCAAGAAAAAAATTGTAACTGGCTGACTGGTGAAATACCTCCACCAACACGACAGCCTAATAACAATCACTTCATTGTTTGTTCCTGCGTGTGAGTAAGTTTTCCAGAGCTCCTGGGGGGTGCTACATTAGTAGCAGGGGTCACGCCTTCAAGGTAAGGGAGACAAGTCCAGTAACAGCTATTATTATGCGGGTGTGCTTTTATGAGCTTTAATATAAAAAAAAACTTTCAGGTTTAATAAGATATTGATTTAAAGTTTCAATAAAAAATATTTAAAGATAAAAAAATGTGAATATAAGCCAGCAAAATATTTAAAACAGGTATACCGAATATTTCTACTCTCTCACAAAACTCATTTAACAAACCATTTTTTTTTATAGTACTTTACGACGTACTAGCGAACTTTAAATATTAGAAACAGAAAAATTGTATCTCCCCTTGCGGTGCGGGAATTGAACCCACGACCTTCACGTATCGCGCGTGCTGCTCTTCCAACTGAACTTACCGCAAGTTATCGTAGGCAATGAAATTTTTCAGCTGTATCAACCGTTAGCCTCCGGTAAGTGCCCTCTGCCTCTGTCTAATATTCATTTAACAAAATTTAAAAAATCAAGAAGTTTCAATTTCCGTCAAAATAAGATAAAATGGAGTCAATGTCTCATCGTCCCTAAAAGCTTGTCCGGCTCCCTCACACTGTGCGCTGGAAACTTCTTCAAGTAATTTACGACTAAAACGTCCATTAGATCTAGACTTCGGATACAAAAAGCCAGACAGTTTTGATTGGAAAATACTTTAAAGTTTCAGAGGCTCGGGTACTAATTCAGTAATAATCGTTTTTCGATAGATTTATTTTGTATACTTTTCAATTAGACGAGCTTAATGACGCAGTAGTTACGGATCTGCGATAAGTAACAGTTCGGTCACCTGACCGACAAACGTTTAAACCGTTATTTTTAACATTATTCTTAGTTCTGAACTTTCCATGTCGCTTTCCAAACCGGAGATAACATCATTTGATTTATATACAGACTATTCATAAGTGTTACTAATGTAATCTATATGAATAAAAATACTTGACAATTGACTATCGTACTTAGATTTTGTTTCTCAAATAAAAAACCTTCTTGTTCTATATTTATAACATATGGTGTTGCGAGAAAGTTCCTAGTAATTACTCAGCTAGCATCAGACAATTATAGTTTGAAAACAACGTTACGAAAGTTTCCGATACTTTGATATCCATAGAAGTGTGACTACTCAAGTTTACAGATATTCGTACACAGGCGTAATTTCAATGGATTATGAAGTTGCTGAGAGCCTGAGGCTGGCGCAGGCCCGTCGACAAAGGGGCTCAAGATAAAGCTGAACACGGAACGTCCTAGATCTAGAATCACCAACAGAGTGCGGAACTGGATATCGCGCCTTCTGTATTTTTATTACTAGCGGCCGCCCGCGACTTCGCACGCGTTTACTTAAATCTTTTCTAGAAATAAATATAGCCTATGTTAATGTAGGTGAATGTCGCTTTTCAATTGATAAAGTATTTTTGAAATTGGCACAGGATTTTTGGTTTTATTCATTACAAAAATACAAATCTTTCCTCTTTAAATCTACACTTATTAAGCTCATCTATTCTCTCTCATAAAATCTCATCTAGACGATGGGGCCACCACGCAGGTCCAGCGCGGAGTGGAGGAGGGTTGAGTGTGAGGCCAATGGCCAACCTTACTGTCAGATGCCTTCAAGCTGCCGAATCGTCTCTGGCGGGGCCTGACAACTAATATCGAGATGTTCGTAATGCCGTTAAAATGATGTCATGAAATCAGGTCGGAAAAGACACCCATCGATTACCGTATCGCGGCGTGAACAGCTTAACTGTCGGTATCGTCTCCGAGCCGTTGTTGTTAGCGCACCCGGAGCCGCCATATTGATGCCTTTTAATGAAGTATAATTAGTAGTTTAGTTGGAGCGTGTTAGGCGTGTAGGGCGTGTTTGTGTAGGTAATTAGGCGTGTAGGGCGTCGCAGCCGCGCGCCGGCGCCTCGTCATCCATCACCGAGCCTGGTGACGTCACGCGCCGCTGCCCACCGCAGCAGACCTCTTAAAGGGTTTTATAAGCCTAAAAGGTTTAACACAATAAATTAGGCCTTTCCCTACTGGATTTCCCGTTTAAAATTAGCTTTCTTAACAAAGTTTGGAACCATATAATTTGTTCAAAATTTACTTGGACTTTTGTTTTCCGTTTTACGTCATTTAATCGAAACCGGACTTAATTTAGTTTTAATTTTTCATACATACACAAAAATATAAAGAGAGATGATTTCTAGTTTATCATCATATAAACTTGAAAGTCATACACCACACGTACCATTAGAATATAAAATCCATTCTTCCTACTTTTTAAGAAATGAAAGTTCAAGCGGGTGAAATGGTGATACAAGCTTGTATGCTTTAAACGAAAACAGTTTGATACTCGCAATATGGTATCCGTTCTAATGGTACTAGTTTACCAAGTAGGTTTATAAAGAGTATGAATACACAACTGTTTCCAAGTAGTGCTGGTTCATGACCTTACAGTTGAAGACAATCAAATAACTAGCAGCGGAATGTAAATGACCTGCAATTGTATTTGTGTGACCGGGTAAATCAAATACGTGTATTTCAATTCAAGTAAACACAGCGTGACGTTTGCTCCCCTTTTTGCGCGTCGTTTCCGGGTGCTCGAGTCAAAGAGGTTTCCGTCTCCGTGACGTCACGAAACGTAGTCCGCGAGGCGCCGTAAATAAAGTAAGCCGTCTTTGGTGTCAGAGCGCGCCGACGATCAAATGAGGCAAGCGCGCGTGAGTCTATTAGCTGCCTGCCTGCCGCGGCCGCCGGAGGGACCGGAGCGGCGCCGGGTGCTGACACCGCTGCTCACTACTGATCGTTACGAACTGATACTCAGCGGACGTTTATGTACTGATTGAAGTTAGGTCCGTACTAAGATAATTTGTTTTAATGAACATTAAAAAAAAGCGTTTCTGAAAGAGTACTTTCACAAAAATACATTAGAAATATTCCTACCTTCGTATATTGGAATCAAAGAATTAGTTCGAAAGACGACTTTAAAAATACTGTATACTGATACATGTGTGAGTATAATTAATTATTGAGAAATATGTGATATCAACAATGATTTGTTGAAATTTTAATATTACATGAAACAAAAGTATTATGTATTAAAAATCATATACACTAAAACTACATAAATGATCAAAGTCAAAGTCAATATTTTTTATTCATGTATATTAAATTTGTAATACTTATGAATCGTCTCTATACAATGCAAATGAAGCTACCTCCGGTTCGGAACCTATAACTACCGAGAAGATACCGGCAAGAAACTCAGTAGTTTTTTTTACAAATAAAAAACTAAACTTATTACTAATTTTGCACCAAGCCATACAGTTAGTTTGTCAGTTGGAGAAAAAAAAACACAAAAAAAATACAGATGATCAACATACAGATGGTTGGTCTGAGAGCAAACCCCACGACGCGGCGACGCCTGTTACATGGTCCGATTAACACGAACAAGCCATGTCCGAGGCCGCTTGTAGCCGAAGGCTGCTCCTCTGAAGTGGAACTGGGGTCACAACTGTCGCTGAACTGACGGTTTAACCCTTCATGTGCCGGAACGTGGGTCTATGCCAATACATTGTTTTTATTGTATTGAAAATGAAAATCTATATATATAAAAGGAGAAACTGACTGACTGACTGACTGACTGACATATCAACGCACAGCCCAAACGGCTAAACGTAGGCACTTGAAATTTGGAAGGGACGTAGCTTAAGTACCGTAGGGGTGCACTAAGAAAGGAATTCCCGAAATTCCCACGGGAACGGGAATTAGCGGGAAAATCCTTTTGTATGAAAAATCTAAACCGCTTAAGTTAGACGCTTAAAATTTGGCATGCAGGTACCTTAGTAAATATAAAGTTTAGTTATTGCTTTATTTTGAGAAATTCCCACGGGAACGGGAGTTAGCGGGAAAATACTTTTGTATGAAAAAATCTAAACCGCGTAAGTTAGATGATTGAAATTTGACATGCATATACCTTAGTGAATGCAAAGTTAAGTCATGATTGGATTTTCCAAAATTCCCATGGGAACGGGAATAGCGGGAAAAACTTTTGTACCGCGAGTTAGAGGCTTGAAATTTTTTAGTATATGGGTATCTTAGCAAATGTACAGCTTCATGGGAATGGGAAACATCTTTTTCATGAAAAAATACTGCACTAGCGCCAGATTCAGAATAATTGTTATGTTGTTTTTTAATGTATATTCTCAAAAAAAAAAAACTTTTTAAAATTTTTGAATGCAACATTCATTATTATTATCTATATATATAAAAGGAGAAACTGACTGACTGACTGACTGACTGACATATCAACGCACAGCCCAAACGGCTAAACGTAGGCACTTGAAATTTGGAAGGGACGTAGCTTAGGTACCGTAGGGGTGCACTAAGAAAGGAATTCCCGAAATTCCCACGGGAACGGGAATTAGCGGGAAAATCCTTTTGTATGAAAATCTAAACCGCTTAAGTTAGACGCTTAAAATTTGGCATGCAGGTACCTTAGTAAATATAAAGTTTAGTTATTGCTTTATTTTGAGAAATTCCCACGGGAACGGGAGTTAGCGGGAAAATACTTTTGTATGAAAAAATCTAAACCGCGTAAGTTAGATGATTGAAATTTGACATGCATATACCTTAGTGAATGCAAAGTTAAGTCATGATTGGATTTTCCAAAATTCCCATGGGAACGGGAATAGCGGGAAAAACTTTTGTACCGCGAGTTAGTGGCTTGAAATTTTTTAGTACTCAATACTCAATACTCAATACTCAATATTTTTATTGCATCTTTAGTGTTTACAAGGTGGTAACTTAAAATTAGATTTTAAAATTTTTGAATGCAACATTCATTATTATTTACATTCGACACACACCGAGAAAAATACTGAAATGACACAATAACACGCCACGCGGACGAAGTCGCGGGCAAAAGCTATCTATATATATAAAACAAAGACGGGTTTGTTACAACACCCATAACTCGAGATCTACTGAACCAATTTTCATGGTTATTAATTCGTTGGATTTGTCTCTGCCCAGAATAGCAGAATACATCTTAAAAACATAAAAACTCGATATGTGTAATAAATACTTAATCATTTCAATAAATGATGATTTGTTTCTTACATGTACGGCCGTACCCATTTCTCGCCATCTACTATTTCCTCTACCTTAAGGTTGTCTGGAAGAGATCGCTTTCTAGCGATAAGACCGCCTAAATTGTACTATAATTTTTCTGTAAAACCTATTTCTGTAAAGATTTTGTGCAATAAAGTATATCTATCTATCTATGTCAAACATATAAAATAATTTAACGGGTCAAAACGCGACACCATTTTTATTTAGTAGTTAATACGAACTACTTACTGCCCGACGTTTCGGTTAGGTTGCACCAACCGTGGTCACGAGCTGACTGGTCTTGCTCGCCTTCGTCTGTTCGGGGGAGCTTGCAAATCTTCATCCACCCGCACATTGTCACATAACAAAATATTATTGAAGTCACTTCGACACACTACACTGACAGTATCCGGAATTGTTTTTGATCGTTCTAATCGCGGTAAACATTTATTAATCACTGGATTCCATGCTGATGATAACTTAAATCCGTCTTCTCTATTGAAATTTTTGTACTTTTTGATTTCAATAGCTTCACGTACTATCCTAGTATGGTAGTGGCGATCGGTCGAGAGGATTTTAGGGTCGTGCAACTCCATCCAATGATTAACTCCCATTTCTAACAGATGTTCTGCTACCGCGGATTTATTAGTCTGACGATTTTTGACCGCCGTGATATGTTCTTTCACTCGTTCAGCTATTGTCCGCTTAGTTTGTCCAATGTAAGAACTACCACAACTGCAATCAATTTTATAAACTCCCGGCGTTTGAAAAGGAATAACATCCTTCGGCGTTCGCAGTAATTTTGACATTTTGCATAACGGTGTATATACAGTCTTGATGGAGTTTTTTCTTAGTACTGTTCCAATTTTATCCGTTACGCCTTTTATGTACGGCAACAACGCTGCTTGTCGACTGACTTCAGGACACTTTCCTTTTGATTTCCACCTTCTTGGTTTCCTCGACACTTCATACCCGTTTCGTCTGAGTACCTCCTGAACATGCGTGAGCTCCGCCTGTAAATGTTCAGGGTCACAAAGGTTATGCGCTCTGTTAGTAAGAGACGTCACAACAGATTGAAGATGTCGTGGGTGATGATGCGAAGAAGCGTGCAAATATCTGTCAGTGTGCGCAGGTTTCCTGTATACAGAGTGTGCCAGCGTCCCATCATCTTTAACACTTACTTGTAAATCAAGAAATGCCAACGATCTGTTCCTTTCCATTTCATAGGTAAACTTTACTTTCGCGTGGATAGAATTTAGATGATATAGATATAGATCTACTTCCTGTTGACCACCGTTGATTATACAAAAAATATCATCAACGTACCTCTTCCAGAGTTTCACAGTACACGGTCCAGTGGCGAGGGCTGTTTCTTCAAAATGTTCCATCCAGATGTTAGCTATCACCGGGGCTAAAGGACTACCCATGGCAACACCATCAATCTGAAGGTAGTACTGGTTTCTGAATAATAGGTAATTTCCGTCTAAACAATTTTCTATCAGATCTATATATTCTTTAGGCAACTCACTATCGCAAAGTTTACTCTTGATTATATCGAGGCATTCCTTAAGAGGGACATTCGTAAAAAGTGACTCAACGTCGAAACTCACCATTGTGTCACCAGGTTCCAACCTAATACTCCTTATGATGTCCCTGAAGTGGTAAGAATCTTTCACAAAAGACGGTGTGTGTCCAATTATCGGCTGCAGTACTCCAGCAACATGTTTCGCCAAGTCGTAGGTGGGTGAATCAATTTGACTTACGATTGGTCTCAATGGAATGTTGCTTTTGTGTATTTTCGGCAAGCCGTACAACTTGGGTGGTTGCACAGTTTTTGGTCTATGCAAATGAAAGTACTCGTCTTCTGTAAAAATATCTCTGTGTAAAATTTTCAAACGCCGGGAGTTTATAAAATTGATTGCAGTTGTGGTAGTTCTTACATTGGACAAACTAAGCGGACAATAGCTGAACGAGTGAAAGAACATATCACGGCGGTCAAAAATCGTCAGACTAATAAATCCGCGGTAGCAGAACATCTGTTAGAAATGGGAGTTAATCATTGGATGGAGTTGCACGACCCTAAAATCCTCTCGACCGATCGCCACTACCATACTAGGATAGTACGTGAAGCTATTGAAATCAAAAAGTACAAAAATTTCAATAGAGAAGACGGATTTAAGTTATCATCAGCATGGAATCCAGTGATTAATAAATGTTTACCGCGATTAGAACGATCAAAAACAATTCCGGATACTGTCAGTGTAGTGTGTCGAAGTGACTTCAATAATATTTTGTTATGTGACAATGTGCGGGTGGATGAAGATTTGCAAGCTCCCCCGAACAGACGAAGGCGAGCAAGACCAGTCAGCTCGTGACCACGGTTGGTGCAACCTAACCGAAACGTCGGGCAGTAAGTAGTTCGTATTAACTACTAAATAAAAATGGTGTCGCGTTTTGACCCGTTAAATTATTTTAAATGTTTAAAATGGAACGCGAAAGTCTTAAAATTTATATGTCAAACATATGTTGTCCAATCCTGTCAAATACTGTAACCACTATTCATGTTGTGTGTGTGCGTTCAGAAAATGTCTCGAAAGTACTGTTATATTTTTGTGTAAATTATTTATTAATTAAATTTTTTATTTCCGAAAATAATACCTAAGATTTTAAGTGTAAATGTATTTTTATTGGTTGTCTATGATTTTTTCTTGATAAGCTATTCATGAGTAGTGGTTATAACATACTCTTTGAGCTAGAAATAGAATCAGGCCTAGAATACGCAATATGTCAAATGTCTTGAAAGTTCAGACATTTTTATTATATTTGTTGGTTTTATGTGGTTTTATGCGAGTGCACATTCAGTATTACTATTAATATATAACAATGCCACTTCCTAGAACATCTCTTACTCAGCGTTAAAATTGCTATTAAACCTTCATACTACTGAACAACCGACATGTAACATTTCGGAACACTCCGCAATGGTCAAAGTTTTAGTAGCCTCAAAATTGTATTGTTGAACGATCTATCTGCTGATGATTTCTGAAGCAATTGCTGACTATCAGCAATGGCCGTGTTCCTGTTGACAAATCGAGCGGTTTGATTTCATTTCCCCCAAAGTTTTGCAATTTCGAACTTAACAACAAAACAAAAAGACGAACTTATCAACAAAGTATTCCCGAATATCATTGCTAACCACAAACATACTAAATGGTTAAGTGGGCGAGCAATTTTGGCCGCTAAAATAAAGATTTAGATGAAATCAATTTTATGATTCAAAATCAAATAGTAGTTAGTCTATATTCATTCAAATCTATCGAATGTGTAACAAATGAAGAAGAAGCCACTTATCCAACTGCAATTTTAAACTCCTTGGATATGCTTGGCTTACCACCGCACAATTTAAAACTTTAGGTTGGCACGGTAGTCATCATGCTTAGAAATTTAAACCAACCAAAACTGTGCAATGGAACGCGTTTGGTGATAAGAAAACTGATGAGCAATGTGATTCACACGTCGATACTTAAAGGAAAATTTAAAGATGAGGAAGTGATCCCAACGGATATGCCCTTTGTGTTTAAACGAATTCAATTCCCGATTCGTCTTACCTTTGCCATGACGATCAACAAATTACAGGGACAATCCTTGACTATTTGTGGCCTCAATCTAGAAAATGCATGTTTTTCTCATGGTTGTACGTGGCATGTTCACGTGTCGGCAAACCATCCCCTTTATTTTTTCTTGCGCCTGACCAAAAAACAAAGAATGTCGTTTACCGCAAGGTGCTTGAATGAAAATAAGAATAAAGAATTAATCTGAGTGTATCCCAATTTGCTCAACATAGTTTTCAATCATTTTCTTCTGACATGAGTTTGGGGACTTAATTATTATTATTTTTTAATTTTTATTCTCATTCTGTATGTTTCCATCATCATTCATCATAATAAAATACTTTAATGTTTCTATCTATATAAATATTATTTAGTATCATTGTATTAAGCTCATCAAAACCTAAATTAGTTCAGCTAAAAGGTAACAAGACAATCATTGACTGTTAGGCGGTACGAAGTTCGCCGGGTCAGCTAGTAAATGATAATTTAACAGTTTATTTAAAACGATTGTAATTATTTAACATAAAATTAATATAATGTGGTGAAATTGAGATCGCAAGTTAGAACAGTTAAGTTGTAACGGCTGAAAACTTGTCTAAGTATCTGAATCAGTCTATTGCGGGCACGTTCTTATTTGAGTTTGGTTCTGATGTCCGGCCCTCGCGGAGGTGACCTTGGCGGGCGGGAGCGTCCCCCATCGTCCTTCCACAGTGGCCTCGCCCCCTCACGCACTGCGCCCGCCGTACTCTAATTATAAAGGAGTCGCGATCGTTAATTATGCTACACTTTTAATAAGACGCCGCCAACTTCTCGACGCGGTGTAACGCAACCTCCCGGGACTAGAGAGCTCTATTTTCTAATTAAAACGAATAAGCTCCAAATTATGTTTGACACAAACAATGGACGAGCTAAGAGAACGTAGAAAAGTTTTTTGTGTTCTTTGCAAAAACTAAATTTGTCACCTGTCATATTTTTTTTTTAAATATGAGTGGATAGAACTGTTTAAGAGACAGGGATATTTATTTGTATTGCAAGTTTTGTTTATTACAGTTTAACTTATTATAAGCACAGGAATTACAGTTTTGTACTGAACTTGGACCTCACTCCTTACTAACCTGCATCGCATATGTTTTTAAAAAAAGCAACATTAGGTATAAAAGTCTCCAAAACACGTGTTTATGTTGGTTAAACAGTAAACATGTAGGCAGGGCGGAACGAAGGAAAGAGTTACGGAACTGGGTACGCAAACTCAATAAACAACATTCAGCTACACGTTTATTTGAAGTTCAATCTCCCGAACCAAAAATGGCTTTTGGCTCTCTTTTGAACTGGAACAAGCCGGCGGCGTGAGCTCGCTTGCAATGTTAGGAACCTAAATACGACTCGGATTTATGCATTAAGATTACGGCACTGAACAGGATTCGTCATGCGTATTTTATATTCATGAGGTTTGTTTGAACACGGCTTGCGTTTTCCATTTCATTCATTTAAATAAAATATATTGCAACATGGTAAATGTACATACATAGCTTGACAAAAATATTAATCAATTACAAGTTTTCATCAGTTAGGTAGGTAGATATATATTATTTAGGTAGAAATATAAACCGATTGAGAACTAACTAAAAAAAAATTAAACTTGAATGGCCTTGATCAGTAATAATTAAAGTCAGAATAAAACTGTATGTTTTACCAGAGAGTTGCCTAAAATAGATAACAAGATTAGTTTAATACCGCTAAATTGTGAAAACAATTTTTGTAAATGACAGCTGTGTACTCCTGATTGAAGAACCAAGAAAGATCGTGGGTTCAATCCTCACTCAGGACAGACATCCTTGCGACGAATATGTCCGTTTGTTCTGTATCTGAAAGTTACAAATGTACTAAGGTATACACTGTGGTACCACCATTGGTTCTGGTTTCCATAACACACGTGACTTTGACTTTGACTTTGAATGAATTTGATACTAAGATAAAGATGAGATGCTAGGTAAATATATGATTCTTTTTATCCTGAAAACAGCATAAGTTATCATATAGAGGTCATCGTGGTCACTCAACATGTCAATTTGTAGATTTTCTGAATCGAGACAAATCTATTTTTAAATCGAACTTTATTGAATTTAAAATGTTACTATGATTAGCTTTTTAATTTCCGTGCCGCACATGTCGTCTTCGGTCAAGCCACGCCGCCGCCGCCGCCGCCGCCGCCGCCGCATGCCAGCCGCCGCACGCCGCACACCGCACGTGACGCGGCCGCCGAGACTCGCAACACGCGCGCGGCGCTCACGCGGTTAACGACTTCCGTGCTCGCCACTGAACGTTGGAACGTTATTAACGACGCTTTGCTTGAAACCAGTGTACACACTACACACGCTCACTGGTGCTGAGCGAAAAAACATAAACATTCACTATGAGAAAATAAGAAGTTAAGAGAAAGTTAATAAACAAGACCGGGACAGTTCAATTCAACGCAACGCAAGGTGTTATTTTGTTATTGCTATTTTATTAATATTATAACTATGCACCAATAATTATAGGAGGTGGATTTATTGACGAACATTATATTAATGACATTACAATAATGAAAACTACACTACACATTTTATTATAAAATATTCATAGACATTAATTAAAACTTGTCGTTCTTTCGTCTTTAAATTATCACAAAGCAAAGAACCAAAATTAAATAGAACCTCCTAGGTTCAATTCATTTAAACAAACATTGTACCAACAATTCCGAACATAACAAAAAATCAATGGTCTAATTTGGTCCAGTATTTCTGAAGTCCGTCGTGCGCGTACATAAACTTTAGCGATTCAATTTTGTTTATATAGGGTAGGATATTTATATTCCATTTACGATGTTTCGCTGTTACATAGATATTCAAGTTTTTAATAATGCGCATTCGTTTGATATTATTATAGTGGGTAAGTGAAATTGAAGCGGACACAATTTCAAAGATTGCAGGAAATGCTGCGGCACGAAATCAATTCGAGCCACATTTGCATACCGGCACTGAAGCTAACACGGCGCGCCTTAAATATTAGGCTAACGATAATGGCGGCGGGCGAGTGCGCCCGGAACGGATCGCGATGTAGTGCGCGGAACGTGAGCCCAAACGGTGCACCCACCACCCACGTATTATTATACATATGTACACAATAGTACATTACCAAGCGTTACCATCATCGTCACATCACGCCTGAAATTATACAACAAAATAGCTTTGTGCTAAGGGTAGCACGAATAAAAACGAAAATCGAATTAATGACGAAGTGACTGTTTTGTAAGACAACTTCAGTGATTTCGCCACTCGCCGCTGTGGCGCTACTACAATATTCTACTATCTCATTATGTAATATTACTCTTTTTTCACGAAGTGTTGTGCATTTTCCTTAAAAAAATAAATTTCTTTGTACTCGCAATTTAAATGATATTTAAATTTAAAAATACAAAAACTAAAATAAAAGTAAATGTTTGAGTAAATTGCATATTTGCTGTACTTTTGATTTTAAATATATTCACCTACATTTACATATAGTAACGTTTGGAGTACTTTAAAATAAAATATTCAAATTGTGATGGTCATGATATCGTTTGCTAAATTGTTCAATAACATTACAAAAGCAGTTAGGGATCGTCAAATTGAATTAAAGCTGCTGTGTACAATGATTGACCTGCCTTTTGTAATTTTTTCAACCAACATGCTATTAACACGACTTGGATGCCTTTTGATCTACTAGCGAGTGCTGTTTGTACTCTATCGCTTTACGAGGCTAAGAGAGTTGGAATTCTTATAACATCCCTAATCACACAATTAATTGCTCCTCTACAATTAACGAAAACACATTCGCATCCTGTAAAAAATATAAAGGAAATGCCAAAACCTACTAGCAATACAATTTTATTATAGCTAAGGGCCACTTGTAACTGAAAGTATATCCCGATGGGCACAACAGACACTTTGGTAGCAACCTGTACTACAATAAGTTTTAGAGTACACTAAATTAATTCTATTTGTATTCACTATTATGAAAGTAAATAGCAGAAATGACGAATAGACAAAAGTCCGTTCTCGATTATTCCGACCCGTTGCTAATTACCATATTGCAGTTTCGGATACTCATAGAGGGCGGGCAGGTGCGCGAGCGATCCGGCCTTAGGACTAACTACGTGTCTACATGTAAATAGCTCAGTTCGTAATCTGTTGCGGAACCCGCCCTCGTCGAGCAATATTCATTATTTAATTATTCATCAATGAGCTGTTCGTTAAGTTTTGGAAACAGTAGCGCGAAGATTGTGGTCCTTGTGCTAAGGTTTTATCATAGCATGCAATAACAATCGAATCAAAACAACTTGCTTTAAAGTAAGCGAAGCAGATAAGTCACGGACCTTAAAGAGGTTTGCCGCTTTTAATTGAATATCGATTTCGAGTCTTCATTATACTAAACTTTTTTACTCATTAATTTTATCAAGTAATATGGAAATGTAATGATTGATGAAAAAAGAAACAAGTAATTGTCTATGTCAAGTAACATGACTCAATCTTTGTCTATGTCAATGTAATATTGAATTATCAAGCAAACATATTTGATTGTTAGTTTGTTTGCGTTCGACTCCGTAACAACAGAACGGAAGTAAAAATATTTCATAATTTGAAAGTTACAATAATTCAAGAATGTAACAAAAGGTGTAAAATCTATCTAACGGTAAGAAGTAATGGATTTTTTATTTTTGCACATGTTCAGCAGATGTAGTGTAGTAATGCATAATATAGCGGTAGTCCAGTCAACTAGCCAACGAAAGAAAAAAAGAAAGAAAATACATTTATTGACATCACAAAATGTACATACAAATACAACGCAAGACAATTATAACAGATATTATTATAAATACCTTGTTATAACTATACCTTGTGAATAGAAAGCGATTCTCGTCTCTGAAGACAGGACGCTGTTGGGCCATAAAACTTTTAGATTATGTCATTAGATTAATGGGAATTATTTTAGTCTACGTGGTACAGATTTATCAAAGCAGATTGAAAAACCTGATAATTCATTGCATAAGTAAACTAACTCAAGACAAAATTACTTACTTAATGTTAAGATCGCCGCAAGTTAATAAACTGATTCATATGCCCGTAAAAGTTAATTTAGTCCATAAAATACGAAAAAAGCGTTAGTCTTCATTCCGTATTCGTAATGATGAAACATTCTTCAAAGCGTACACAACACAATGCCTGTCCTTCACTGCCAACGCTGAACCTTTCTCAATTGAAAGAGACAAGGATGAGTTGTACAGTCAAGGGCACTACCGTACATGATTCTATTGAACTGTAAGCTTTGTAACAATGATGTGAGAGTTCAGTTGTAACCCGACCGCTGCTGTCGACTTGCCGTAGTGTGCACGAGACGGAGGTCAAAATCCTCCGCGCAAGCTCCAAAGAGGCAGCGCGGCGGGTCCGTGCACAGCTAGGTGAGCCGGCCACGGTCCCCGCGGTCCCCGCGGTCGGTGGATTACTTCGCTAATTCCCATTTAATTTGCGAGGGATGCGTCTTGCATAATTAGTGCGCCTTTGAGGATTAACACTTCGGTACTTTGTGCATATGTTACCGAAACTGTATTAAATGCGGCATGGTGTATAATTGGGTGGGAGATGCTGGATAGTTGTTGCCCAAAATCGTGTAGATGAGTCAGTATTGTAGAATTTCAGGGATAATTTGCGTTTCCACTGCGTCACGCGTCACCACTAGTGTCTTAGGAGACAATTTTAAATAAAGTTACTTCTTGCATTCTTTTCATAACGATTTTATTTGCTTATTAGTCTTAATTATTCAGCGATACACACCTGTGAACAGTTTCTATGATACATTTTTAGGCTTGTCCTAGGTAAGAAAGTAATGCTAATGAAATAATAAAATAATGTTGTGTAAAAATGAAGGGCATTCAAAGTCCCGTTGTTTTTAACGTTGAGTCAGACGTTCCGCATTTATTTACGGAAGTTCAATCCGCACGCGCTGCGGCCTGAAACCTTATCCCAGTTGGCAGAGTGAGGCGGGCTTATGCGGCGAATTTGTTCAATTTGGGTTAATGAAGACAATGACGAACAAACGACTTTGGTACTGCTTTTGCGTTAAATTATAAAGCAAACGTTTAGTATTCGAGTTATTGCGCCTTGTTACCTCGTTACTCAATTAGATTTGGGGTATGCTTTGGAATTTAATGCCGTTTCAAAATGTAGAATGAAAGACGTTTCAGGATAAGATTAAATTTACATAGTCTTTGAGTTACTTTTTACTAAAAAACTAATTACTTCTGTGTCGACCTACGACATTACATACAAGTCGACAGAAAGAATCGGCATAGTAAACAACGCTCCATACGTAACGCACGATTAGCCAATCGATACATCGATCCTACATCGCGATGTCGCCAGGAACTATATATATATATATATATATATATATATATAAACCAAGATTGGTAGTTGGACCTTGGTCCCCGAGCAGATAATACCCAGCTCGGTGGAAGTACTTCCATTTTTAGTAAAGATCATACTTTCTTCTTTTCTCTTCCTAGTAATACAGGTATTAAATAGTATAGATGTTAATCTACTTGAATGAAAATTACGACGATAATTTTTTTTGTGAGTTAAACTATGAGAAGACCAAGACTATGGTTAAGTTTTGTTACGTATTCAAAGAAAAAGTCAACTATTTATATGGTGTTGGTTTAAAAACGTGATAAAGATGCTTACGAGAAAAATACAACGCAATAGCAGAATACTTTTCACACTGTGAAAGTTTGAGTAAACATGTGGCTGACCTCAACAATATTTCATCAAAAACACCATGGTTTATCTCACATTCTGTTGATACTTCTAAACTTATTTGCAGTGCATAGTGCACGTACGAGTGGTCCAAGTAAACGCAGTTAGGTGCTTGGCGCACGTGGCTGCCTCCTATTGACGCTTATATCCTTGGCGGCGCAAAAGAAATTCATAAATCATTGATATGGGCATAAGATATTGTTTTGGTGTGGTTCCGTAGGAAGGCTATAGGGTCAGTTTTATTCTTTAAATTAAATAAAATTTAAAAACAAATATAAAGAGACAGTGCGTTTAAAGACATCAAAAGCACTATCCAATTAATTTGTTTTGTTTTGTGAAACATGAAAAAGTAGATGTAAGGTTTAAATTAATAAAATCAGATAAATGTACTTTATTGCACAAAACAGCAAATAGAGAAATGATATTAAGTTGTAGGAACAATAGCAGTAGCATTTTTTATTTAATGATAATTATTTTACAATTGACTAACTAAACTGCATGTCTTGATGCACAATTAGTAATAACTTTAGTGTTTATTGCAAAAAACTGCAGATTTTCTAGCCGGTATCTTCTCGGTAGTTACAGGTTCCCATTCACAGACACTATTCATTAGTGTTACTGATGTAATCTACATATATGAATAAAAATATATTGACTATGACTTTGTAGTGACAAAGTGTGCGGCGGGCGGGCGCGTGTGTTTACCGCGCGTCCACATTTTTCGTTGTCGTTTCCGGCGGCGCGCGCGGACAAAAAACAGGAAACTATAATTTAGCGAGCCTCGAAGGATTCAGCGAACGAAGTACTTGCACAGAGTTGTGCACGACAGTGATAGAGCTGTAAGTGCGCTGCCAATACAATCATCTGAATAATATAACTCAAAGGAGACTGACTGACATAGTGAACTATCAACGCACAGCCCAAATCACTGGACGGATCAAGCTAAATTTGGCATACAGGTAGAAGTTATGACGTAGGAATCCACTAAAAAAGGATTGTGATTAAATCTGCAACCAAGGGGGGAAATAGGGAATTAAAGTTATAACTGACTCCGCGCGTAGAAGTCGCCCGCGACTTAGACTTGTCTTGGCTAACCGCGGTTGTCTTGACAACTATTGCTGAAGAATGTTCACACAGTTCCGATACATTAATTGCAAATAGTATGTTATTAGATATTGTTTCATTATTTTTACGGATAAACCCCAAGAACATAAGCGTAACATTTGCTATTTTGCTTACTCTTATGTTTCATCATAATATCTTTCAACATTTATCAAGACCTTTGTTCGAAGTTCAGCGATAGACAAAAGATTTGTGTATGTAATTTAATCTAAAATTTAACCGACTATTAAAAAGGCAAAGGTTTTCCAAATCGAGCGTGTTTTTATAGGCATCTAAAGTTCTAAGTTTAAACTGAATGTACTAAAAACGGAAACATACGAATTGAATACACCGTTTTCCGCTACGAGCGGGCTGAATGAAACGGATACACAATCAAACGCACTCACATTAATATTGTTACATACCTACATACGAGAGAAAATCTTGATGTACCAAGTTTGATTCGGGGAACACAGTAATAATGTACAACTTTGTGACTTTACGGCACAAACAGCAACAGTGTAGGTGAGGCGGTCGGACGGGTCGGACCGGTCGGACGGGTCGGACAGACGGTCGGGTCGGACGAGCGCGCGTCCGATTTGATTTATCTGTGATCCCGCGCCGAACACATTTGTTAGCACGCGACGACACACTTTATTTCTATTCGTTTTTTATTCCACCCGCGGATGTGAGGGTATTTGTGGCAGATTTAATACATGAGATTAATTCAGGCTACAGTTCCAGGGATTTATTTAAATCTAAAGCAGAAAAGATTTGGTCTTTGTTGGGTCAATTGAATAACTTACCCTGGAAAAAGCCGGAGCAGTAAAATCTAATTAATTTGAATCAAGTATTTTTTTCGTTAACGTTTTATTCGGCTAAATGTGACTTCAAGCATTTTGAATAATTTTATTGCCAATAGAACATACGAATCATAGTTGAAAACTTGGTTTAAATCTTGATTTAGATCTAAAGTAGCATTACACTCGGTAGTAGCCCTTTAATAGATTTGACAGCGTGGTATCACTTTCCTTACACACACCCCTCTACCCACGTTGAGTATTATGTCTCGTTCCATTTCAAAGTTAAAATGAGGCCTGTCCTGAACAAAGGGACTTAAATGGCTTAATTAAGGAATGCTTACGCATAACTATTACTTTCGAAATTTCTGTTCGTTTCAATGCACACAACAGTTGTACGAGTAGTCCATAATAGCGAGATCCGGATCTACAGACCGGCCGGTCTAGGTACACTGGACACCCAGGGGGGGAGGTGATACCCCTACCTGGCGCGTCCCCCGGCCGGCGGATAGGGGAAGCCGTCGGCTGCCGTCCGGAGGGTACTCCCGCTTACAGGGATGCCCTGCGGGCGGCAGTCGGCGGTCGGAGCGTAGCTCCCGCGGACCAAACACACTGGGGGGGTGGGGTAGGCGGGTTGGGGATGGGGAATGGGGGGGTGGGGAATTTGGGGAGGGGGGGAATTTGTCTTGCGAGGTTTCGTCATCTCACGTCGTTTCCTTTGCCTTGTGGGGGCCTTGTTTCTGGCCTGGTCAATTCATTGACCTTTTCGACGTTGGTGCTCTTCGGAGCGTAGTATGGCGGGGTAGCCTCGCGGCGCGGCGGGCTCGGCCGGCTGCGTAATAGCAGCGGGTCGCAGCAGACTTCGGTCACCGTCGGGCAGCCTGTTTCCTGGTCGAGTGTCTGGTGATCATGTCTATCGGCTCGACCAGACCAGGGGGCTTGCCTTAATTGGCTGGCCCAAGAGGAGAAAACCTCAATAAAAAACCCCTAATCCCGATGCTGTGAGTGCTCGAGGCGTCGGGGCCATCTCTCTTCGGAGGGATGGTGACCGGGTGGGTTAAACCCGGTCGTGGTTGGTGGCATCGGCCTCCCTGCACGGGACCGCCCGCCCCCGTGCAGTATGAGGGTAGCTGGGGGTATTCGGCTCTGCCCCCGGCGGTCCTTTAATACCGTTTTTCTCGTGGGAATCCAAAATGAGTTCTACTAAAAAACCAAATAACAATGACGTTTGTAAGGAGATTGCTGCAGTGGCACCTTCGGGTGCGGAGTTTGGCGCCGCTTGTACTTTTGCGCCGGAAATTGATGGTGCGTCCATGGACGCAGAACGTGACGCCGCCTGTGTTATTGCGTCGGGGAAGGACAACGTTGTTGTCAGTGAAAGGAGTCGAGCGTCTTCAATGGCGTCGCTGGCGTCGGCTAATAGCGGCACCTTGTTCGCTAGGCCGAGCGAGTTTGCTTCGGACGAAGAGTCCGATACACTGACAAATGTATCGGACATGTCCCTTACGTCCGAACGCGAAAAATACCTTCGGGGGGGAGGGCGTAAGCGCCCGCTGTCTGACGGGGAAAAGGGGTCAGCATCCGATGCCCCTGTACCGAAGAGTCGCACGTCCAAATCTCGGGCGAAGAAGGGACGCGGAAGACCCGCCACCACCGGCGAGTATGTTGGCCGGGCGGAGGCGCAGCGCGATCTCAACGCTGCTAAGAGGGCCGCCGTACAGTTGGAGCTCGAGGCTCAAGCATTAGAGACCGAGCGACGGTTGCGTAGAGCCCGTAATGCGGCTGGGTACGGCGTGTCCCTCACCGCGTCCCTCGAAGGAAAGTCGGCTGCAGAACTGCAGCGCCTAATGACCACGGAGGCGGAGAGCTCCGTGTCAATGATTGGGAGGTCCTCTAACCTGAAGGGGACCTTCCAAAAGGCACTAAAGGATAGTGCCTCGAATATGAGGGCCATTTGTGAGGAGGCCCTGAAAAGAACCTCCTCAGAGGAGACGCAGAGGCTGCAGGCGACTGTGGATCGCCTGCAGGCTGAACTGGCCGGCCAGCTAAAGCGTGTGGCCGAGTTAGAGTCTGCGGTGGCTCGGTTGACCAAGTCTGGTAAAGCGTCCCCGACACCGTCGTCACTTCCGGCCTCAACCGAAAAAATGGACGTGGCGGAGCCCATCTCGGGACCACCAATTACGGACGCGGCTAATTTGGAGGCCGTAGTCCGTAAGATAATGTTGGAAGAACGGGTCCACCTAAATGCCCGTCTGAATGCCCGGATAGAAGGGTTGGAGGACCGCCTCCTCCCAGAAAAGCGGCTCCGTCCGCCACTGGCAGCGGACCGAAGAAAGGAGCCTGTTGTGGTTCTCCAGCGGCTGCCGGAGGCCTTCCGGGTCCCTGAGCCACCAAAACCTCAGAGGGCTACAAGGTCAAGAACGTCTGGGGCGCCTGCGGCTGTCCCTGTCTCCTCGCCTGGGCCCTCCAAAGTGGTGGCGCCCACTGTCGTTCCCCGAGCCGCCCCTTCGGCTCCAGTAGGGGAGGAAGATCTCCTTCTACCCGCGACCACCCCGGCCAATGAGGGGTGGTCTACAGTAGTCAAGAAGGGGAAAGGAAAGGGGAAAAAGTCCCCTGGTCCTTCTCCTGCGTCCCAGCCCGCACGTCCGGTGGCACCGTCGGCGGGAAACAATAAAAAGGCAGGGCCCATACCCCCGTCAAAAAAGAATTCTTCGGATTCTAAGCCGAAGCCCAAACTGGTCCCCCCCAAAACCGCTGCAGTCGTGGTCTCGCTGACTGCAGAGGCCACCGAGAAGGGAGAGACTTTCGAGACTGTGCTCCGTCGGGCCCGCGAAGGTATGGATCTCGGTGAGTTGGGCATAACATCGCCCTCCTCACTGCGTTTCCGTCAGACCCAGGCTGGGGCTCGACTCATCGAGTTCCCAGGAGCGGGCTCGGTGGACATGGCCGACAAGTTCGCGGCCAAGATGCGGGAGGTGCTGCCGGAGGGCCTCGCAAAAGTGGTGAGGCCCGTCAAGTACGCCGGAATCGTCATCTCAGACCTGGACGACTCAGTGTCCAGGTCTGAAATTATCGAGAAGGTCGCCGGGATAGGGAAATGCCCGGCGGACCAGGTTAAAGCCGGGGAGATCAGGAGCGGGCGCATGGGGATGGGCGCAATCCGCGTCCAGTGCCCCGTTGCCGCTGCCAAGGCTGTTTTGGACAGCGGCCGGTTCCTGATCGGCTTCAGTTCGGCGTCGGTCCGTGCACTGGAGGAGCAGCCCCTCCGGTGCTATAAGTGCCTGGGCATCGGGCATACTCGCCCTCTCTGCCCTTCCTCCGCGGAACGGAAGGACCTTTGTTTCCGCTGCGGGCAATCTGGGCACAAAGCCGCCGCCTGTGGCGTGAAAAAGCCCAGTTGCCAGGTCTGCGCGGAGACGGGGAAACCGGTCGGTCACGTCATGGGGGGAAGGAATTGCAGACCTCCCCCCAAGAAAGGGAGAGCGACGGCCAAGACCCGGCCGGCCGCCGTAGCAGCCAATCCTGCGGCTGTGGAGGAAGTTGAGATGTCCGAATAGTAATGGGCCAACTCAACTTCCTCCAGATCAATGCCAACCACTGCCGCTCGGCACAGGACCTGTTGTTCCAAGCCGCAGCGGAGTGGTTGGCTGATATTGTTGTTGTGTCCGAGCCGTACTCGGTCCCCAATAGTTGGCTGGGGGACCGAGACGGCACAGTGGCCATCTTCAGGCGGGCCTCGTCATCCTCCCCCCCTCTTTCCCATCTTGAGCGGGGCGCCGGCTTCGTCGGGGGATTATGGGGCGAAATTGCAGTCTTTGGAGTGTACCACTCACCGAACCGTGCACTCCAAGACTTTGAATTGTTCCTCGGGGTCTTGCAGGGGGCTGTTGCTCGCAGCGTCGCTTCTGGTCATCAGGTCGTGGTTCTTGGCGACTTTAATGCCAAGGCCACGACATGGGGGAACCCAGCTGCCAGATGCAATAGGCGTGGGCAGCTGGTCGAATATTGGGCGGCTTCATCGGGCCTGTCCCTGCTAAACCGGGGATCCGCGCAGACGTGCGTGCGACAGCAGGGGGGGTCTGTGGTGGACCTTTCGTTCGCCACCCCTGCTCTCGCCGCACGTGTCCGCAATTGGCGCGTCGATCCGGCCGAGACTCTTTCCGACCACAAATATGTTCGGTTTGAGATCTCGGCCGTGTCTCCGGGGCGTTCTAGCCGCCCTCCATCGTCGTTTTCCCCCTTTCCCAGGTGGGCCTTGTCCCGCCTGGACCGCGACGTGGCCAGGGAGGCGGTCCTACTACAGGACTGGTTTTCCCCTCCCTTGGCCGGCCCCGACGTCGACAGTTCTGCGGCGTGTCTCCGCGACTCTCTGACCGAGGTGTGCAATTCTTGCATGCCTCGGTCCCGTCGTCCGCCCCCCCGGCGCGCTTGTTTTTGGTGGACGGGGGAGCTTGCAGCGCTTCGAGCCAGCACAGTCGCGGCCCGAAGGGCTTATACTCGGAGCCGTCGCCGGGCAACTCGTGACCTCGAAGGTGAGGCCCGACTTTACGAGGCCTACCTCGAGGTCAAGGGGAGGTTCAAGGCGGAGATTGGCACCGCCAAGGACCGTGCCCGGTCCGAGATGCTGGAGGGCCTCGATCAAGATCCGTGGGGGAGACCGTACAGGGCCGCACGGAACCAGTTGCGCCCAATAGGTCCCCCACTAACCGAGACCCTCGAGCCGGGGTTACTCACCAACATCGTCCGGGCCTTGTTCCCGGACAGTGA
The DNA here is from genome assembly GCA_037074685.1 of Glyphodes pyloalis. Classification (NCBI taxonomy): domain Eukaryota; kingdom Metazoa; phylum Arthropoda; class Insecta; order Lepidoptera; family Crambidae; genus Glyphodes; species Glyphodes pyloalis. The sequence continues at coordinate 104,954 of JAYKKO010000055.1, forward strand.
CCCCGGCTTCGTCCCGCCGGCTATGGGCCTCTCGGGCAGCTTTGGGCCCATCGAGGAGCGCTGCCCTCCACTTACGGAGGAGGAATTTAGCACGGTGGCACTCTGCCTCCGTGCTAAGAAGACGGCGCCGGGGCCGGATGGGGTCCCGGCTAAAATTGTAGCCTTGGCCGCCGTGGCCATGGAGGCCAAAATGAGGGAACTTCTCGACTCTTGCTTTCGAATCGGGAAGTTCCCAACAATTTGGAAACAGGGTCTTCTCTGCCTCCTCCAAAAAGTGGGGAGGCCTCAAGACTCTCCATCAGCTTACCGGCCTATAGTTCTACTTGATGAGGCCGGTAAGCTGTTCGAGAAAATAATCGCCCAGCGGGTGAACGAGCATCTCCGAGAGGTTGGCCCGGACCTCTCGGATGCTCAATTCGGGTTCCGGACAGGGCGATCTACAATTGACGCCCTGTCCAAATTAAAGTCGGCCGTGATGGAGTCGCGGGAGAGGGGGGAGGGTGTTCTGGCGGTGTCATTTGACATCGCCAACGCCTTCAACACCATCCCCCACTCGACCATTTTGGGGGCGCTTCACCACCACCGCGTCCCCCAGTACCTGGTCACCCTAATCAGGGATTACCTCACGGGCCGGAGTGTGTCCTGCGTCGGTAGGGATGGGGTCCTACGTGACTACAACGTCCAAGCTGGGGTTCCACAGGGGTCGGTGTTGGGTCCGCTCCTGTGGAACATAGGGTTCGACTGGGTGCTTCGGGGCGCCCTTCTCCCGGGCACGGGTGTCATCTGTTATGCTGACGACACCCTGCTGACTGCCCGGGGGAAGGACTTTGGGTCGGCGGCCCGTCTTGCGGCCGCGGGGGGGGCGTTTGTTGTTCGGCGCATTGAGTGCCTTGGGCTCAAGGTAGCGCTGGAGAAGACCGAGGCCGTCTATTTCCCGGGGCCTCGGCAGCGCTGCCCACCGGACGCCCATATTGTCGTTGGGGGCGTGCGTATTGTGGTTGGGGCCCAGATGAAGTATCTGGGCCTCGTCCTCGACGCGAAGTGGCAGTTTGGCCCGCACTTTCGGGCCCTGTCACTTCGCCTTTTGAGAGCAGCGGATTCTCTGTCCTGGCTGATGCCGAATATTGGGGGCCCAAGGGCCAAATGCCGGCGCCTTTACGCCGGCATTCTTCGCAGTATGGCCCTGTATGGCTCCCCCATCTGGGCTGATTCCCTCGCCAGGACGGAGAATGTGAGATGTCTGCGCCGCCCCCAACGGGCGATCGCCCAGAGGACTGCACGCGCGTACCGCACCGTGGGCTTTGCCGCCGCGTGTGCGATTGCCCAGACGCCGCCCTGGGAGTTTGAGGCCCAGGCGCTGGCAGCGGCCTATTGCTGGCAGGCCGCCAAGAAGGCCTCCGGGGAGCGGTACTACCCGGAGGACCTGACGCGTGTCCGGCGAGAGGCGCGGGACCACATGCTTCAAACGTGGTCCCGCAGCCTCCTAGAGTGTCCGGCGAGCCGGTGGACCCTTGATGCGCTCGGGCCAGCAATAATTCGCTGGCTCGAGCGCAAGTCGGGATTCATTTCCTTCCGACTGGTGCAGGTGCTGTCCGGCCACGGCTGTTTTGGGCAGTACCTGCACCGCATCGGCCGTGAGGAGTCTCCGTCGTGCCACCATTGCGGCGCGGCGGAGGACACAGTAGGGCACACGTTGTTGGTGTGCCCTGCCTGGGATGCGCAGCGCGCAAATCTGCGCGCGTTGGTGGGGCCGAATATCTCACTCCCCAGCATAGTCGAGGCTATGCTCGGGAGTGAGACGGCATGGGACGGGGTGGCCTCCTTCTGCGAAGATGTCATGTCGCAGAAGGAGGCCGCAGAGCGGGAGCGGGAGGACGATCCATCCGCTCCCGCTTGCCGCCGAAGAAGGCGGTTTAGGGCGCGGCGCCAGTTTGACCACGCCCAGTTACCGCGTGGGGGCCGGCCGGCTGATGGTGTGAGGGCACCTCAGCTGGCATTGCACCGGTCTCCACAGCGAGGTGGGGATGGTCCCGTTGGACCGGCCATCCCCAGTCTCCCCCCGAACACCGTGGGGGGAGCAGACGGAGCCGCTTAAGCGGCTTTTCCGCCGGCGGCGCTGTGGAAGTAAAGGCTGAGCCGATTTCCCACAGCGCCGCCACGTAGGCGATGAGGGTCCAACCGGGGGGTTTTAGTGGGTAGTCCTGCCCTTTTCAGGGCAGGGAGTCCCACACACGCCGTCACCCTCCCTCGGGGTGACGGTACGGTGCATCAACGCATTTCCCCCCGAAAAAAAAAAAAAAAAAAAAAAAAAAAAAAAAAAAAAAAAAAAAAAAAAGGTACACTGGACACACACACACACACTTGTATATTAGAAACAGAAAAAAAAACATCTCCCAATGCGGTGTGAGATCGAACCCACGACCTTCACTTAAATGATGAAACGTTTTTTTTCTGTTTCTTTACAATGTTATTATATTTTTAATTATTATAAAATTTTGCTGGTGCGGCGCGAAGCACTATAATAATTGTAATAATCGATTACATTATACCTACTGAAAATCACTATGTTAAAAATGGAAAAACGAAGAATGGAAATATTGAAGATTTTGGTAACAGTTTACTCTCCAAATATTTTTGGTGACCCGACAAGAAAATATATTTTCTTTAACAGCTTTGCCGTCGTACTCGTGAATCAGAACGCGCCTTGCTGCGGTAAGCTGTACAAAGAAGAGAGCCCACCGCGCTCGCGGCGCCACCGCCCGCCCGTGCTGCAGGCTGCACTGGAGCCGGTGCATGATGCACTCACGTCAATATCATCAAAATAGTTTTACTCTTTATGCTTCAACTGATTGGTTAATTTTTGTGTACCCATCACACCAGGGCTAGGAACATTACAGAAGATGGGCCTACAGGTTTACCATTTACGTTAGGACTTTATTTGCTTTTCGTAATGGAAAACATCATAATTTACTGTTATGTTGTATTATAAGAGTTAAAAGAGAGAGATTTGGACATATAAATTTTGAACTGATATCCACTTTGGAACCGACTTCAAATAAAAAGCAGGTTCTAAGTTCGACTGTATGTACTTTCCTTCACTGGCTGAAAGGCGCCAACTTGAAACAGATCAGTTGAGAGCACGTTTAATAATATTTCATTTAAATTTGGTAGCACATTGGATTGAAGTCAATCAACTAAATAGCGTTTTCCTTTTTAGTCATTTTGTGATTAATACGCCTACCATATATTAGGTAGCCATCTATAACTATCTGGTTTGGATTTGTTGTAGGGTTTTTTTTTTATTTTGAAGGAGTGATAGAATTACAAAATCGATTGAGTAGTCTAACTTCAAACAAACTTTATCCATGCTACAGCCTGGACGTTTTGATATGTAGCGGTAGGAAATGAATATATAAAAATAAAAATACGAATTATGAATGCCATTTTGTGAACGACGAATATTATTAGTAACCAATATGGTTTTAAACGATACGGTTTTAAATACTAATTCCAAAAGCATAGACATTTTTTACGTATTACAATTTAAAACTACTAAACTTGGTATTTTCTTTCTAGTTTGATTCCTAGCAAGATTTTTAAATACATTTAGGTGTCTAAGCGTGCCTTTGGGTTCGGCGTGTAACATAATGAATGCGCACTTGGCTGGTGGGGCACATCTCGTAGTCCGTATCGTCTCCTTGCTCTGCATACATCAGTCGAGTCACGCAGCGCCGCCGTAAACTCTGATATTGCGAGAGCCATAACGTCGCGCGTTTATATCGCCTCGGCGCGGTCTGAGTGAACATATCTGCCCTTGCGATATCGGCTGCTGTTTACCTAGGTCATTTGTATGTATATAGTATTACCAATTTAGTTGATAGGTATTCTTATTGTTATTATATGAAATAACATCTTTGTATCGTTTGTGCCAAAGAAACACTAAAATAGGCGGTATGTAGCAGATCGTTTAATTCCCTGAGATACGGTTGAGTGAGGCGATGCCTTACACTTACGTCATGCTTGTGAACAGGTGCCACTTTTGAGGCTGGTTTATTTCAGCTTACCTCAAAATTATCTACGTGCCTAATTGCTACAACACTCATCCATCACTGTATGATTTGGTCCCAAGTAAGTTACACATAATATGTTAGATACGGCTTCTGCAACACAATAATATCAATTGAGTTTTTTAAATAGGTAGATAATAAATAATATCGGACCATAACAGACACATTGCTCTGATTGTATGGTAAATAAATAAATAAATATTATAAATATTGGACAACATCACATACATTGCTCTGATTCTGTGGTAAGTAGCTAAAGCACTTGTGTTACAGAAATCAGAAACAACGACGGTACCACAACACCCAGACCCGAGACAATACAGAAAAGTTCGTTTCCCATATTGACCCGACCGGGGATAGAACCCGGGACCTCAGAGATGGCGCGACGTCAAATTGCAGCACGCTCGCCTCTCGGCTACGGAGGTCGTCAAAGTAAGTAGGTTGTCGTAAGTAGCCAGAGCAGCACCTGTGTTACAGAAATCAGAAATAATGACGGTGCCATCAGGTCTGGGTATTGACCCCGATCTGATACAATACAGAATCGAAACCAGGACCTCAGAGATATCGCGACTCCAAAGTCCGGCCCGCTCGCCTCTCGGCTGCGGGGGTCGTCTTGTAATAGTTTCCGAACGTTATGCTTACTTTGCACGGGAGTGTTATAATGTGACCTACTTGAATAAAAATATTTTCTATTGGCTTTGATTAAGCGAACGTTGTCATAGTGTTATTGACCTGGCGTTAAAACACAAAAAACGTCATCAGTAAAATTCACGCACTGAAAGGACAATTTGTACCTACTACTTAGGATTAGCTACGTACAGATCTGGTTAAATCCTGCAAATTCCACAGTGGCGCCCCCATGCCCTGGAAACCGCATTAATCTGGCGCCAGGCTGGGCTCATTTTATATTCTAAATTATGAGTCCGCAAATAAAAATCGGTCTGATGTTATATGGGCATTCCCTCGCCCGGCGCTGAACGCCGTTACAACACAATACAAGAGTTAGAGTCCGGAAAATAGGAAAGAACGGCAGACAGGATGCGTTGTAGGAGCTACGTGGGCTTACGAAGGACCAAAGATTTGTTATTTAAGACCTCAAAGTACCATCATTATGAAAGAGTGCGCGTGTGTGTTAACGAGTAAGTGGTCGGTTGACGTTTGCTTCTGGGCTGTGGTATTTATTGAATTGTGCACAGTCTGTTCGATCCAACTGTAATAAATTATGCTTCGCTTCTAATAACACTTTGAAAATACTATGAAGGTAAGAGAATTGTGAACTGTTATCAGGTGAAATAACATTTTTGTTGCCAGAAAATATGTTTTTATTTAATAATAATAATAATAATACTCTTTATTGTGAATCACAGGTAATAAATACATTATGGAAATTTGGTGTAAAAGTTTCTCTGTGTTCCGCCGAATAGGCATACAATAATTTGCTTAATACCTACAAGTAAATCTATAATTAAATTACATGCACATGTTTTAAATAATTCATTTGTATAATTTAAATTACAATATAAAATTTAATGATTAATATTAACATTGTCGGATAGAAATTCTTGGATCGAGTAATAACATTTTTGAGTAAGATAGTCATGTAATTTCATTTTAAATTCAAAGAGATTGTCGACATTTCGTATACAGTCAGGAAGTTTGTTATATAGGTATACGAGGAGCATTACAGAAAACGCTTTTACTCATTAGCGCTGTCTTATGAGTTTCCATAAACAATTTGTTTCTGTGCCTATCTCTAGTCCGAAATTTGAACAAATTTTTATTGATTTTAACAAAAACAGCCACCTCGTACACATACAAACATGGGACAGTCAATAATTTTAATTTTGAAAATATAGGCTTGCACGACTCTGTTTGTTTCATATGATGCATAGCTCTGATGCATCGTTTTTGAGATTTAAAGGCTATGTCTTTATCGGCTGAGTTACCCCAGAACAGAATGCCATATCGTAGTGTGGACATGACATAACCATTGTAGGCTGTTAGTAAAGCCGACTTATTAGCAATTTTATAAAGATTGTATAATGCATATGAAAACTGGCTTAATTTCTTTCTAATGTGGGCAATGTGACTCTTCCATTTTAAATTATTGTCAATATATAGGCCCAAAAATTTTGTTGATGTAATTACATTGAGTTGTTTACCACAGTAGGTCACATTGAGATCATTTGCGTCAACATTCGTTTGTCTAAAATTCATAAGCACAGTTTTATCCAAATTAATTTTAAGATTGTTATTCCATAGCCATTCAATAATACATGTCAAAGTTTCGTTAATATCATTCTCTAATTGTCTCAAATTATTATTAGTAAAAATAATAGTACTGTCATCTGCGAATAATGTTGTGTCATGTTTCGTTACGGTGGGTAAGTCGTTAATATAAACTAAAACTATTACTCTTTTCATTTTTGTGAGAACGCGAAGTACCTACTGATAGTGTTGACTTTACCATTACGAGAATGGGTTGATGTGAACGACGAAAACAGAGGCCCGCTACCAAAACGAAATGTGGGATCTGATGATGCATTGCCAACTTTAAACCTTATAATCGTAACTTAAACAGTTGGAATGCCAATAAAGAAAAAATCACAAATCACATTTCATTTCCAAACTTTCGATAAATCCTCAAAACGAAATGTTTTGTTTAATCTTTTCCTTTTTAGTTTTGTTCGTTTAATCATGTCCTCTACGTTTAAGGTAGCTAGCTTAAATTAAGAAAGCAGGCAAAATTAAGAAATAGTATCTGATTTAGGCATAAAACCAACACAAAACTGAAGCTCCGAGACGCAAATAATTCATGCATTCCTCAGTAACGGACAAGATTTCCGAATCTAGTCTCACACTAGACACTACTCAACCCTGTGCCCAGGTGTTTGGAATCCTACACCCATGTCGGCTCTGAGAGGTCCCGAGCGGAGCGTGCCGCGTATAGGGGGAGGCGCGGGCGAGGGAGGAGGGGTGGGGGGTGCAGGTCAGGTTCAGCGGGCACCGGCCGCGGTAATGTCGCCGGCTGCCCCTAATGCCTCCGGTCACTGTTCAAACACAAATACACAGGCTATTTGAGAAGGCCTCGATTTGTAAACTCTGGCTCAAATGGCACACAAAAATATGTATGTGCTAAATTACTTGGGACCACTTCGGCCGTAATTGCAAACTCCCTGAGTTTGGACTTTTAGAGAGGGCAGCACAAGTTCTGTGCGACCCTGAACAGTATTGGTAATAGTTTTGAGTCCAACCTATTTTAACGCACGAACATTACGTTATTCTTTATGTATTATACCTGCTCTCTTAATCTGATGGGACTGGATACTTTATGATCTTTTGAATATGGTTCGTCTAAATCATAAATCGTCTTTTCCTGAATTCAAATGCGTTTGACCCACGTTTAGTTCCGCGGAAAATGTTCTGCATATAAGATCGCGCACTTTACGAACGATTGCTTGTTTTTAAACACATTTACCTATTTTAGACATTTTTAAAAGTCCTGTTTCCTGACATTGAGACAAGAAAGTAGTAAGCAATTTATTACCAAATGATGTTATAGGGCTTTTACTGATCTATACTAATATTTTAAAGCCAAAAGGTTTGGTTGTTGGTTTGTTTGTTTGTTTGTTTGTTTGTTTGTTTGAAGGCGCTAATATCAGGAACCAATGTTTTAAGTTGTTTATTTGGAGTGTTCATTTATCGAGGAAGGCTTTAGGTTATATAATAACACGTTGCAATCAATAGGAGCAAAGAATTCATGGAAAATCTGGAAAAAATGGGGATAGAACACGTGCGATACCGCGGCGGGCCGCTAGTTCTTAATATTTAAAATGGGACGAGAACCCACTAGCTGAATTCTTTGGTTCGTGAATATTTTCACCAACGATGTAGTAACTACTCTAGATTACCTACCACGTTTTTGTATGTGCAATGCGCAGAAATGGCTTTTGTCGAATAAAAATGAGGCTGTAAAATATTCAAATACGATTTTTATTTGCGCAGCTCTCGCCTGCCGCGGCCGAGTTAGCGCTCGGTTTGCATAGTTGAAACGAACATAAATTATTCAAAGCTGAAAAGCATAATTTTGTTTTCACTATTTATAATGTCAAAGCTCAAAGAGATGTAAAGTTTTTTGTGTATGGTATATTAAGGTTACTAGAGTCGTGTGTTACCTACAAACGAACGATAAAAAACAAGGTAGGTATGGTACTTCATTATGAAACTGATTGTTATTAATATTGTGTCAAAACACCGAACCGGGCTCTAAATTAGTTTACACAGCATTGAAGTACGGGTTCAGTAGTTTAGCGGAGCAGCAATTACGAGGGAATGTCTCGCAAAATATTGTTGAAGCGCGTCGAGCACTGCCTTAATAAGTCGACGCGCCGCGACATAATAGTGTTTGCGTTGTTACTCGTTCAAGGAGGCGACGACGGTGTTCACTATTTGTCGATAAAGTGTTTGCAAACAAGTAAGCAAGTGATTTACAAACTAATATCTGACAATTATGTGACTTGTTGTTGATCCTGATTGTAACGAACTGCACTTAAGTGTGACAATAATAAATAATAATAAATATTGGACAACATCACATACATTGCTCTAATTTTATGGTAAGTAGCTTAAGCACTTGTGTTACAGAAATCAGAAACAGCGACGGTACGATAACACCTAGACCCGAGACAATATAGAAAAGTTCGTTTCCCTGACCGGGGACGCCAAAGTCCGGCCCGCTCGCTCTCGGCTACGGAGCGCGGAGGTAGTTTACATTCAGTTGTTTTTATGATTAAGTTTCTCGCACGCATACTTTATGTGACGTTCTAATTGTATTGAAATCGTCGATATATTTCTATTACATTACTTTAATTGTGTTTCATTAAGTGATTTCTATAACTGTTTAGAACTTAGAATTCATAATCGTTAGCTGGAATTCGAAAACACTTTATGAAATCAATTTACAAGCATATTTTTAGTGACGAGACAACGTCTCATAATTAATAACTCGACTATAGTATCGAGTCGATACTACGGCCCGCATACACGAAAAAGATGACGTAATATTACGCTCATTGTAGCGTTCCGCAATTGAGAGCGCGGCCCCAACGAGAGAGAGGCATGATCAGCTCGAGCGATCGGCTCAGCGTTGTCACGTCAAACTACCGTCCGTAACACCGACTTTACAGACAACACATTTTTTTGTCTGCAAGCTATTTAGTTAGTTTGACATAATAATATGCTAAATATAACAGTATGTCATTAATAAAAGGCGAACCTCGAAGTCTGTTCACTTCGATACATTGTCGCGTCACCGTCGACTTCGTGGGAACAGCGGCTGCCGCGTGGGCGGCGGTCGCGGCGTCTGTCGCGGCGTCTGCCGCGCGGGATCGCTGCTTAATTAACTGCTTGTGTTTATGAAACATCTCAAACGTCTCTCGACACAGCGAGCCCTCCAAGGACAAGGGTGACTAGACAACGTTTCACAACAATTTTGGTAAAATACAACCTCTCGTCAAAGATCTAGCAAATACAAAATATTGCATTTTGTAACATTTAGTAATAACTCCGTTTTATTTGTAAATGTTAAAAGTTTTTAAAGCTCCTCTAACGTGACTTAGCTATAAAGGTCTACAAAAAATAAAGACATTCGTAATGGAGAATTTTTGTGGTGAAAAATTAAGGAGTCGATTTAATGAATATTTAATTTTAAATATATATAATTAGTGATATAAAGGCAACTGATGAACTTTGCCACTTGTATCATTACTGAAACCGATAGAACATTTCTATCATATTTATACCCTGGAGATTGATAAAATATGACTTCTCCGCAGAATTTTTGATATACCTACTTATTCATAATGAAAATGCATAGGGTTACTTGTAACCTACAAGAATGAATGAATGCACTAACTTTTGATCAGAGCTGTTCGTAGACGCTCAGAGTCACTTTCCAAATGATATCAAAATTAAAAGATCTACGTTTAACTTTATCGTGGTATAGGTACGTCGTCTACATCGACCCACTGGTGCCTGCCACAGAGCAATGAATACTGATTACCGCTCGAGCCTGATGCGTGAAGTGCTTCACACGCGGATTCTCGCTTCTCGAGATTGTCCCGAGGGAGACGTCACGACGAGGCAATAAGACAGCTATTATTTAATGTAAAACATATCTATTTAAATATAGGTTCATTAAATGGCTCACAGACTAGAAGTTTTACACTCTAAATGAATAAATCTTGAAAATGTATATAAAATATAATAATATAATTTATTTTATGTTATTTAGGATCTATTAAATCATTCATACAAATAAATATTATTATTTTAATATGAATGCTATACTTCACTATTTTGATGTAATTTTTCATCTGAGTAGCAATTCCTTAGATTTTTTAAATAAGACTTTAAACGCATAGCAAATTGCATATCAAATTATGCATATTGTTTTTCACTTAAAAAGACACCGAACAGGAGATCGTAAGCGATAATAAATTTATTTCATGTGTGAAAATTTTAAATTCATGTTAGTAATTTAAAATTACAAATTACAACAATCTGGTATAAAAGTGCCCAAGTGTAATGATAATATAAAACAATATACATTTTGTGTTAAAAGGCACGTTTTTAATTTTCTCAATTTGTATATTATAAAAATTGTGTTTTGTCACGTTCACATTTTAAGCTGAGTTTAAAACCACGCGTGTGTATGTTAAAATAAAGGACCCAATTTTATAGGGATATAGCACAATATAATAAACGTCAACAATACTGACATATATTTTAAGTTGTTCATACTAAATGTAGAATTACAATATTTGTCAAAAAGATAAATTAAAAAGACAAAAGGGTTACGCACACTATTTAAAAACTTGTGACGTATCCTTTGTAAGATCCTTTTATTATTTAGACTGTTGATATATTTTACATTTATTATTTAATAGTGAAAATAAATACAACTTTATACTTTGAATATCGACAAATAATGACAAATTTTATCAGCCCACAAAAAACGGAACTGAGTAATAATATTTACAGCAGATAACAACTTACGCATTGTATTCGGCATCTGCCAATAACCTTATCCAGAGACAATAATTGTAAAAACTTTTTTGAAAACTTCCCACTAATGTTCTTATATTCTCACTAAAATGAATTAATTAACACCCAATCGACATAAAAAGTCACTTAATGCTAAATTAAAAATGCACAAATAAATTGGATCGACCCGAGTTCGTCGAATATCTTGCCTCACTGATTATTAACCCACCCTAAAACTTAGTAAAGATACAATGAAACCGAGCAATTGCACATCTTTACATCGTAACCTAACTATGCACATCATGATTCTTTGAGAAAAATACGGTACTCGTAATTATAAAACCGTAGTATTGACATCAGTGACGGTGCTTAATTGATGAGCAAAAATATAAATGATGTGCGAAAGGATTACCTCAAGCAGGGCTCTTGTGCGGCCATTAACCAGCAACAAGACGCCGCATGATCGATAGCCAGCGTGCGTGACGGATCACGCACTCGTATTGTGACACAACTAGGTACTGAAGACGCATAACCGCTTATTGAGATCATATACAATCTTAGTTCATAATTTGTTATGAGCTAAGTTAATAAATAAAAAATAATTATGGACCCCACACTGGGTCAAACATATCCTGTCATCATCATCATCATCATCAGCCTGTTGCAGTCCACTGCTGGACATAGGCCTCTCCAAATGTTCGCCACTTCGCTCGATTTTCGGCGACTCTCATCCAGCTCCCGCCAGCCGTCCTGCGCAAATCGTCACTCCATCTGGCCTGAGGGCGTCCTACACTACGTTTACCGAGGCGTGGTCTCCACTCCAGAACTCGTTTACCCCAACGGTTGTCGGCTCTGCGGCTGATATGGCCAGCCCACTGCCACTTCAGCTTGCTAATCCTGTGAGCTATGTCGATGACTTTAGTTCTCTGCCGGATCACCTCATTATGGATTCGATCCCTTAGAGAAACACCGAGCATAGCTCTTTCCATAGCCCGCTGAGTGACTTTAAGTCTGTGAACCAGTCGTGCCGTCAGTGTCCACGTCTCGGCTCCAACATATCCTGTAGGGTCAGCAAACTACTAGAAATGTTTGATTTTAATGTGCTGAGGTGTTTAAACATCCGACAACGTCACACCATTGACCTAATCCCACAGTATGTAATTTAACTCCTTCAAAACCGAAATTCCAGACACAATTAAAAGTTTGATTTGTTGTTGCACCAATGACTTGTTAGTGTGTGAAGGGTTTAGCACTGGGGTTATGAAAAAACAAACGATAGTACCACAAAACAAACTTAAATACAAAAAAAGTTCCAGACCTGGAATAAACGTAAGTGCTCATCATACGATCGTTTTTCACGATGGGGCTCGAACCCACAATCATGTGTTCAAAAGGCAGGAGCATTTGGCTAGTTACATAATCAAACAAATGACTAAGGGGCTCGTAGACCGATAGCGACCCGGTCTGGAAACGATACCGAAGTTTGAGCTATAGACGCCGTATTCAGGTTTTAGGCGGTGATCTTTCTGACCGAACTTAGTGGCAATTATCACGGGTACCTTCGTTCTTTAGAAGTCATGATCTGCAGGTGTCTTTAGCTGATATTAAGATCAGTTAGTCGTTGAGTCTTTTAACGGATAAAAATGCATTGATAAAATGTGTCACAAATTTAACACAAGCATACTAAGTTTTGATAGATAAACTTTATTTCACAAAACATTTACAGATATTCGTTTTACTGACATATTATAGCTCAATTTAAATTTAGCCGCATGATGGATCTTCGTTTACCAATGCAATACTGACTGACGAGTTGCAGTTATGATTGATTAGGTACAGCGCGCCCCGATGATGTTGTGACAAGTAAGACAATGTGAGCCCGGGACGTATCGGCGGCTTATTAGGCGCGTCTCAGTGTACCGTGATCGATCAACACACCGCCGCGTGATTGATCGATGGAGCCGTCGGTGATGGATCGCGCCGCGACGGACCTAGCGCGCGCCTCGCGGACTGTAGGCCGTCCTAAATTGAAACTGGAGGTAGGAACCCAATCGATCAACATAGAGCGGCGTGATTGACTACAGCTCGCGTGATAGATCACTGAGTACGTTACGTGCAACATTAGCGTCCCGTGCACGATATCGCACGCGTTATATCTTTAGGATTCATAATCAAACCCTTTCTGAAATTGGATAAGGAAATCAAAAAATATTACAATTATAAAAAAATCTTATAATTTTATTAACTTTCCAATAATTACGTTTTTAAATGTAGACGTACTTACTTTCGATTGTCTACGATGATGAAATCAAAAAGCACAGTTCCCGGAATCTAATTTTATATGTATACTATGTAGTTGTGCCCGCGACTTAGGTCGGGTGGACTACATACTTGCTCCCCTAGTATTCGAAACAAGAAGTAGTCCATATTTTAATCCAAGTTCCGAGCTATATTTGTGCCAAATTTCTAAACTCTACCTTAAAAAACAATCATTTTCCCATATAAACTTTCAAGAGCGGTATTACCCCCATCCTCCCTTGCTTTCAAAACAAAAAGTAGCTTATGTTTATTCTAGAGGTTCAACGTATACCTATACCAAATTTCATTAAAATTGGTTCAGTGGCTTAGGCGTGAAAGCCGGACAGACAAACAGACAGACGGATAGAGTTACTTTCGCATTTCTTATATTAGTAGAATGGATGTTACATACAATACAATGATAATTTAGAAACTAATCAAAGTAAGAAAATAAAAATAATAATAATACGTTTAATAAATAGTTTTTAATAAAACATCTAATAAACGTACTTGTATAAAAAATTCAACGCTACAAATAAGAACACATCCCTTAATAGGCCTTAAGAAGCCGAGCGGCTCGGCAATTACATTGTCCAATCTGTGATTGAATCGCAATCTCTGGTACGAGAATAGCATAATCAATGGTTCATTACCTCAACAGCAGTTACAACCGGCCGGTAATCCATCGAAGTAATTAATAATAAGATCAGAGGGTTGATACACAAATGTTTATTTGTGATAATCAAGGACAGTTCATTGTATTTGATTGATGTTATGCTTTTGAATCTAAATTACGTAGTATAGATGTTAATTATTCCATTATAAATATTCTTTTATCTCCTTTCATAAAGTTATAATTAATATAGTGAGAAATTTAAAACAATGTGTTTAAAACTTAATGATAATGATAAAAAAATAAATTTTAAAAACATAACAGGAGAGATATAACGGCATAATGCTGAGATGGTTGCCTTTTTAGCACACTCTTAGGGTAAGAATTAGATTAGATGTAAGCTGTTTAGTTTAATTTGTAGCTTTAAAATAATTCCTTGTAACATTGTATTTTTTTTTATATCGTTTTTTGTGTGCTAAATAAATACTTTCACTTTCACTTTCACTTTCACTTTCACTTTATATATAAAGATCAATATTTTGTACCTCCATAAACAATATCAATTTGTTTATTCATGTTGGTAACACGTTACCATTATGTGTAAATGAATATAAACCAAAATTGGTAATAAAATAAGGTTGACTTTGTTATTTTCGCAAAAAAATTAAAATGGTTCTGGAAAAAATATAATTAATGTTATAAGGAAAACATTTCGTTCGCTCAAACCAGCTCAAGAACATCAAATCAGTAGTTTGGGAGGTTTTCCTAAGAAACCTCTCAGTTTGTTGGTGGATGATCGATCGTCGGTCGCGTGATGAATGAGTGCACTCGACCCTCGACTCGCGCCAGTGACCTAATTGAACCCTCTCCTTACCAGACAGCGTATTAATAGACACATACCAAGTTATCGATACGAGGTAAGTATCGACTGCTTTAAACAATGACAAATTTCGCTCATATACATCATGTAACTGGTATCATGTGGTGCTGATCATATTCTTTAAAGCACTACAGCAATAGCAGCAAGGTGTGCTGGGCGATGCGCCCGTCAGATATCCGTGCTGAACCAACGTATAATATCATGAATTAATAAATATTTGACAATATCACATACATTGCTCTGATTCTGTCTTCAGTAGCTAAAGCACAGTCACAGAAATAAGAAACAACGATAGTACGACAACACCCGTCATCAAATAGTAGACATCAGGTGAAGAGTAGTTCGACTGGACCGTTGGAACACACAACTTAGCGCGGGTTCAATCCACGACCAGAGCTAACATTCGTCTTATCAACATTTTTGTTTTGTGTTTGCTTCGATCTGCAGATCCTTATTTCCATTTAAAATACAAAGAAATTATTGTCCCCACGCCATGACGTTTTGTAGGTATATCAACATGCATTGAAAATAAGTCCTAAAGTGTCCTATAATTTGATCTCATTTAAACCTCATATGACTGAAATAAGTAGCTCTTATAGTTCTATAAATAAGTTTTAAAATTATTTGAAGTATTGTTTTACAGTTACTAATTTAATTGTCCATCACCTACACCTTTACCTAAAACTACCGTAATAGTAAGGAAACCAGTTACAACAGTCCGTCCTCCGGAGGGAATATCGATTACAAATTAAATGAAGTAGCGAAACTCGATAACAGTCAGGCATGGTCGTCTCTTCTGCTCCCTACGTATCAATAAATGCTAATCATTTATGGCATCCGTGTATGGCGGTTGATCAAACAACTTGTCGCCGCGTGACGGATCGCTGACGCGCGACAAACGACGTTGTGGTATTAATGCTTCAATTGCTGCTGACTGACGCTCAACACTCATCGAAACGAAATAAGGAGCCACTGGAAACCATAATGGATTCTCGTCTGCTAATATCATTATGTTAGTTTGGTATTGTGAAAAAAAATTATGCACAGGCTGAATGTACCTATTCAATGGTGAATAAAATTTTGAAATCGGCGCAGTACTTTCTAAGTTTATTCATTACAAACATTTAAAAATACAAATCTTTATAATATTAGTGTAGATGATTCTCATTCAAAGGTTTTAGAGAGATACATTTAGACATAATAAGAAAAACTAAGAACATTAATGCGATGCTAGAATTTCCGCTCGCACTTGATATAGGTAGTCTACATTATTTAGATCGAATGAAATCCTTCAGTTGGCTCAGCAAAGGTGATACAAGGGAGGAGCGAATGCAGCACACGACAGCGGCATAAAGAACAGACGCGCCGCGCGGCGAGCGGCACATCAAAGGGAGCTGATAAGGCCGCCGCGAGGGCCGCCTCTCGAACGGTAATGAATGAAGGAACAGGCTGGAGGGTTTGCTGGAAGCGTCCTTCCTTTTGTCGGTTAATACACAACAAGAATTGTTTAAAGAACGAAGACCTCCGTAGCCGAGAGGCGAGAGGGCCAGACCTAGGCGTCGCGCCATCTTTGAATTCCCGGGTTCGATCCCTGGTTGGGTCAATATGGGAAAAAAACGTTTTTATATTGTCTCGGGTCTGGGTGTTGTTGTACCATCGTTGTTTCTGATTTGTGTAACACAAGAAGTAAAGCTACTTAACACAGATTCAGAGACTGTATGTAATTTTTTCCAATATTTATTAATTTATTTTAATTAAAAAAAAGAAAAAAATTATTGGCGCAAATTATAAAACAAACCACAAACATAATCTGCTCCAAACATAGATGGATTGTGAATAAGACAAAAGGATACAAGCTCTGCTAATGATGTCTCGACAATGGAGCCCGAGCAGCCGACGCTGGTTTTAAGCTTAATTCTACCCTCGTGAGATCTCGAGATAATATTGTGTGTATTGATCTTGATTCAAATTAATTTCTTTCTGACCGCAATGGCTTTCCTTTCGTTATTATTTATTTATCCATTTTATTTATTTTCTTAAAAATATTTAACGTTCTCGTTTGGTTTTGCATTATAAGATATAGCATAAAACAATTTATTTGTCCTACTTATGTACCGAGTACAGTGAATTATCCTTATTTTGAAATTATTATCAAGTTCCTCGCCGGTTCTCCTCGTCATCATCAACACTCCTCACACGGCGGTAGAATACTGGACTTGTACTGACGATTCAAAAGTACTTTTGTAAAGCTTATTCATGTAATAAAGATATTATCTATTATTTAGTATCTTATAATAGTAATTTCATATCATTTTAGATTGATTTTTTATATTGAATGGCAACTAGATTTCTTCAGCTAAGTATATTTCTGTCAAAGTCATATGAAAATTAACATTATTTCAGGATAGAGCTCAAGTATTCGGTGTTTTATAGCTTTTCAAGGGTTTTGTGGAGGATAATTTTAAACATTTTTTACGACGATACCACGATACTATGAGCCTCATTTGAATACATGTCATTCATAAGTTACAAAAGAAATAAAAAAAAATTATGTCGTTTCTAGTAATTGTATATTCCCGTGGCTCGACGACAAGTCGGATCTGACTCATGATTTCCAGTTCAGAGCGAACGAGAAAAATGCCGAAGGCGCTTATTGACAGGCGAAGGGTACTCGGAGTCACGTGAATAAAGCACGAGTCAGCCATCCATGCCTCTGTTCTACACGAAGGAAACATTTATTAAGTCAGTACTTTTTTATATTAAATACAGGTTTAACTTTGAACTCAACCTCACTTGCTGAAAGGCAAAAAGGCTTAGAATGGTACACGTTTGCTTAAATTGTCTCTTCATTTTGACCTTAAAGATGTCCACATTATAACGTTGCGGAAAAATGTGACCTCGGCAGGGATCTCTACTCCTTAGCCGTTCCCATCGTGAAAACCGTTTGGGGCGCGTGAATTTGTCTATAACATAAGAGATAAACAACACTTTGCGGGAAGTCGTTCGGTGATAGAAAGAAGAAAGGGGTATCAGGTTACGCAAAACGTTTTCACTCAACAGTGTTCTCCTTAACCGAGGTTAGCGAAAACTGCATGAGAGGTTTTATCTTTCAGATCATAGGAAAGTATTTTCTATGTTATTTAAATTTTATGAAAGTTTGAAACATATCTATAACTAATGATAATGCTAGTTAGTTGAAGATAGATATCAAGATCAGCAACCATGGCAAAGAAAATATTTCTCCTGTTTTTAAAACACTGCACGAAAACATCCTATTTTTATTCCTGCAGAAATTTCTTTTCCAACTTCCCAATAGATTTTACACAGACGGAAACGTAGTTTTTGTAAACAATGTGTTAAAGAAGAAAATAAGGAAAACGGCGGCTTCCGCGGATTATTTACTTGTTTTGCTGGTCCTTCGCCAGATGCACCAGCTGCAGATTCACAGCGCTCACAAAAATGATGCAGTTGACAATAGGTTTTATGGTCGGTACATAAGTGCTGTAATGGCGTGCCCCGACCGTGCAGCGGTTGATAGCGGCTGAATCAGTGGACGAGTGAAGTCGTTTAGCAGCGCGTCTGTTTCGCATTTAAATACATTTTGAAGGCGATAGCAGAGGAATCCCTTTTAAATTTATTTTACAGACATTGCTTTACATTGATGTTGAATACTTCCATAAAAAGACGACCGTTAGTTAAGAATTAAAAACCAAAGTTTCTAAATATTATATTTTTATACAAAGCAAACATTTTTATTTTTATATCTTTTGAAAAAAGGCTACTACAAAGTAGAAGAGTATTTAAATGACAAGAACGTGTGGATCACTACCTAGTCTGCTCGCCTGTACTTGCGTGTTTTATATTATTTTAAAAATATAATATGACACATTTTCTCAATCAATGTCAGTATTGGGCCACGATGACGCATGTAAGTCCTACAGTTAATTTAATTTACAAATACTTTTGTTTTATTTTTTTTTCAATAATTGATTTTTAAAGTTTATTTTACATTTGACAAACTAACTGTGTGTCTTAGTGCGAAAATAGTAATAAGATTAGCTTTTATTTGTAAAAAAAACTACAGAGTTTCTTGCCGGTATCTTCTTTTTAGTTATAAGTTCCGAACCGGATGTAGCTTCATTTGCATTATATAGAGACTATTCATAAGTATTATTTTGTTAAATTTGTAAACAGTTTTACAATATAAATAGAATAAGTAAGTAATAATTATAAGGATGTCTATACTATGGCATTAGGTTAAGATATCTGTAATGGTAGTATAAGCTTGCAATTAATAAATAAACTAATGTAATCTGTGAACAAAAAAGATTGACTTTGACTTTGACTATAATAAAATGTTAAATACCTATTGATTTTACTAATAACACTTTGAACTACGAGCAACAAGAAAAAGTTCGGAAGTTTTAGTCAGAGGAAACAAAATAAAGTTTAAATATTTTTTCCCTTATCTGAAAAGCACAACCTCTGAAATGTTCGTAAAACAATCTACAATTCTACGTAGAAGTAATGTTTTTAAGCTGAAACCCATAATTCAATCTAGCACGGACGGAAAAAACAAGCAAAAGCCAGGCTGAAATAATTCATGAGCGAGCGAACACTTGCAGACATCAAGTCCGGACTAATTTCTCAATAAAATTGGGAGGATTTATGACAACGAGGTTACCGCACCACTAGGGGGGGGGGGGGGGACTGCTATTGTTGTTGCGAGTTTTTTCTGCAGAAATTTTGCTAGTTATTGGAGAAATGGACGCGCGAGTTACTAATTTAGTTGGGTCTTACCAATCGTCGAAATTTTATTTTCGTCTGATTTTATTTTATGTAACTCTTATGCCCCGTTCCCATAATTGAAAGCGATCTGTTTTAGTTACGGGTAGTTCTAAAATATACATGTTAATATTCTCATTAACCGGAATCGGGTATTAGTCACTTATCAATCGACCTTTGAGGCATTATATACCGGATAAACGTAAAACATTATCTTGTTTAATCATACGTAACAATCAAATCAAAAATAATATATTTTTGGGTACAAAGTCTGAGCTTCTAACCGTGACTCCAAACTGATTTCTAGCCATAGAGAAGTCTTTAAATATAATTTTGGAGCTCCCTGAGGCACGCCTCGAGACGCGAGACTAGTTTGCCTATATGATGATGATCCACTGTTTTATGGAGCACAAAGTTCTACGTGTTTTCTGGATAATACTGAGAATTTGTATCAAAAAGTAGATAAAAAGTTTAACTGCCATGAGAAGCTTGGTGAATATTGAAATGACGCTCGGTGGCGCAGTGGCTAAAATTGGCGCTCCAAGCGTTATATGTGTCGAGTTAGATATTTGGTCAGGTCAATTTGGCAAATGTTTTTTTCAGATTGACTTGACGCCGTTCCCGTCTTTGGCTGCTTTAAGTACAAGAGAAAATATTAGTTTAAGACCAGTTAATTGGTCAAATTTTCGATATGTCTGGCGCATTTATTACATGACATAGAACAATATGCGTCCAAATAACTTTTTCTCGAAGTAATCTAAAAAAGGCCCCGGTTTTGCTCGAAGGCACATTTGATTCGAATATTTTATATGGTTTTTGATATTATGATATGTTTATTATTATTTATTGTTAACCCTTAAAAAAGGATTTAGGAATAGAGATTGAAGTGAAACTGCTATAACATGAACTTCCATTACTTTATCCATTTAAAGTAATCGCATCAAATCTGTTACATAGTTCTGAATATCGATGGTCTTAGGGTCTAAGTCAGCAAAAAGCGACTTTTAATACAATGTAGTGACTGTTTAATATGTAACGTTCATAATATACAGGGTATTAACGAGCATGTTCGCCGTTGAACCCTTCACCCACCCTAACGAAACGGATTATGCAGCTACAGCATTCCCGGGGTGTGTCCCACGGACCTCATTTCGTGTTTAATTTAATCCCACATAACGTGCAGGCCGCCGGGTGAACACGTGTGACCATTATATTGTTTATCATTCGGTTGTTTGTTGTTTTGTTGTCGCTGGTGGCGCGTTTCCTCTTCCGGGCGAAACAAGTCGCGAGAGAGCGGCGCCGGGCGGCATACTGAGCAGGGCACGCGCCATTTTGTTGCCAATTTAATAATGTTTTAAGTATTTTAAGATAAACGCGGGGCCAACACCGTCGGAGGCCTGAGATGAATAAATGTTCTCATGTTAAAGTTTATGCTAGTAGACAAAAGATTAAAGATTTACACGTTAAAACAAAAGGCGAATTGAATTACCGAACAGCATTTTACCCAGTCAACTTCATATATTTGAATAAAATATATGAAATTTATGAAATAATAAAGAGTTAACAAACACCAGTGTAGTTAGCATTTGTTTTAGAAGGATACAATACAAAAAGCAGGTAAATACTTTAAATGGGAATGTAAATGAAAATATTAAGGTTTGGATCTTAGAACTTTTGCTTTCTATTATAAAAAAATAAAATAGGTTAGCAGACGAAGAAGGGCGAGAGCTGTCAGCTCGTGTCCCCGGTTGGTGCTACTCAACCGAAACGTCGGCCAGTAAGTAGTTCGCAATTAACTTCTTAAAAGTTATTGCGTTTCGAGTTGTTAACTTAATTTAAAGGAGGAGAATAGGCAAGCTAATAAAAAGTAAATTTAAAATGGGGAAAAAAAAATTTAAAGTATATGTATGTAAAAGGTCGTAAGAAACTATTTTATACCCAGTTTCTTGGCAAATATTATATAAAGATAACGGATATATATGTATATTTAGGCATACAAACCAAAAAAGAACGGTTCCAAATCACCTTGCTATTTAATAATTTAAATAAGATAGAAGGTAATTAAATTAACAAGCATCCAAACTTAAAAACTTTTATGTATATAATATTAGTAGGATATACACGCATGTATATTATAAAGAAGAAGAAAAAGAGATCTTCATTTTAAAAATTCCCTTAGTCGGGGATTGTCGAGTATCAGCGGGCAGAGCGTTCCAAAGCCGGACGGCTTGCACAGTGAAAGACTTGAGAAGAAGTCACTATTATGTAGAGGAACGTTTAAGCTTAGGTTATCTGTGAGGTAGTTTCCGTATTCGAAACCGATTCCAACGTTTTGTAAATAGGTAGGTTTACAACAGCGTGCTAGTCGCGTCGCGTCCCCACCTCGCAGCGACATCCGAGCCGAGACGCACTCCGCGGACGTACGACCGACACACGTCACACTATACATTATGATCATAGCACCGTCCTTATTTCGTACGCATAAGAACTAATGTCGAAGTGCAAGAGTTAACCTGGTCGTGCTGTCGACCGTACAATCATCCGTCCGTTTGTCATTCAGCGCACGCCTGCTATACTGCAAACACACTTTCAGTGCCGGCTTACCAAGAGATAAAGTATTTTCTTCTCACAAAACTCTTGGCTTTGACTTCATGTTTTTCTATAAGTACTTCAGTTTCACTCTTGTATAATGTTAAACACAAAGTGGGCACTTTGTCATACAGTTTTGTTTATCAATTGTAAAATATGGCGAAAAGAACAAAGAAAGATTAATAAAGCAACTTTACAACTAAGTGTGCATTTAAAATACCACGTTATACAATATTGCCTACGATCAAATACATGCATGCATAAATGTCTCAATATTTTGTCAATAATTGAGAAAACTAACCAAAACACATCAGAAGCGAACGAAGTGTAATAAGTGGGCAAAGGCTATTATTTACATTATTACTTAAATTTGTACAAAGTGACATTCCTTAGATCAGCTCTGAACAATTAATAGCAGGGATCGTCACAGAACGTAAATAAAAACTGAAATGACGCAGCGCATGAACCGCTAGAACAGTTTCAATTAATCAGCGTTGGGTTGCATTAATAATGAGCTGAACGCGTTGAAACACGTGAAATATCTTTGATCATTGAATCAATTAATTAATGAAGAGTCAACATCGTACTTTAATCTTTATTGATTAAAATGTTTCACACTTTTGACTTTTTATCGTATTTTATAGTATTTAACTCTGTCAGGCCAATTTTTTCGGGAATGCGTAGAATTGTCAAGTTGTAATTGATGGCAAGTAGGGTAAACAGCACATCAAGGTAAACATTTGTAGTTCGATCCTACTTTTTATAATATTTAATTGATATAAACACTGTACAAAATATAAAGTGAGTGATCAGACGTGCTTGCGACCGAACATTTACTTGTACATTAAATACAATTTGTTTTTTGGTGTGTACAACAGTGTTGTACGAAGTTTTTATTCTTTTATCAAAAGTGTTTGCAATGTACCTACGCTATGTAAGAAATATTTTAGGTGTTTTTACACCGTCGGTTCTTAAGAGTTTAGTGAGGAAACCAATTTTTTAAATATTATTTAGCCTGATACTCAAGAATGATATAGCTTACTAACGCTAAAGCTTCTTTCAAATCAGTTCTGTAATTTTTGATGTTTATAAATTATTTTTAATCACAATAATCGGTCAGTAGTTTTAAAACATATTTTACGTATTCGCATAATCAAACCTTGCCTCCTCACAATTATGATAGACAAAAACGGTATTATAATGGACTGAAAGAATATTGTCTTTACGATTTGCACTAGGTCTTTTTTCAATAGTTTATGGCTTCACCTTTGTTTGGTGTTTTTAAACATGGCTTTTTCAAGTATACGTCAGAAACGGAAATTCCATGTTTTTATCTCTGTTCAATCATATAGGTTAACAAAGTGACAGTATTATTTTCAAATTCGATTCTGGTTCTAATATTTCGTAAATGCGGCGGCCTGTTCGGGCAAAAAGGCTGTTTTGTAGGCAAATTTGATAAGGTGTAATAAAATGTAAGCCGATTCCAGCGCAGACATTAGAGTAGTCGATTCCATCAATCAAGAAGGGCAAGGTCTCGGCTCTAAGTTAGAACATAAATCTGCCTTCGCGCGCGATAAGGAGTTAGTTCATCAAGAGCCGTTAGCCTGACGAAGCAGTGTCGAGTGTTGTGCCGGGTGTTCTATGGCGGCGTTTAGGGCTCTAGGATTGCGGCAAGTAGTTAATGAGTTATCTACGATACAATGACTCAGTATAAGTAACCGAACAGGCGACAGTTTAAATATAGTTAGTTTTGTATCTGAAAAATTATATCAATCAAAATCTATTCTCATACCAGGCAATAGTACTGCGTGAAAGCATTTATTAAGTCAAAACACTTAACTGAAACTTAATAGTCTATATTATGTTGTAGCAAGACAATTGACAATCTCACACGAGAAAAACTATGTATCGCGGGGCAGTATTGTTTGAAGCAATACTGTTAACAATATTGTAAAAACACTTCTTATAATGTTAATGCAGGTATGCATTAACATTATAAGAAGTGTTTTTTTCTATCATTCTTAATTTGCAGAGTGGAATTTGCTCCTTCCTTCGTTCTACACGCTCGGTATTTTAGAATACGTAAAACTTAAAATGATAGGCCATGACTGTCCCTGAGGCCTTTATCCTTTGTCTAGGTATAAAAATCGTAACATGAGGTGAAAATATAGATGCACATTTTTCGCATCTTCCTGACTGTTGTTATTTTAAGATTATAAAGACTTCAAGACAACTCATTAATTTTGAATGACGATATTGCCATTGTGCCTGTCTAGCGCTAAAAACAGATTTTTATATTTTATCACTTATTAAAAATGTTATTGAAAGTACTTTTCACAATATTATTAATTCAGTATTATTACTGAAAATTATAATAATAATAATAATAATAATAAATTTATTTACCAAAACAGTTACATTTATAAACTTATTTCTAACGGCTTCTGCACTAAGCTTTAAGCTTGTATCGCAGCTGCCAGACACACTTACAGGTTTTAGCTTAACTTAGGAACACCAACTCAAACGGTTCAGCCTGATACAGTCTTGGAAATAAAATTTTTAATTTAATTGGGATTGAGCTACGTTCTTATTTATAGTTAAAAGTAATATTTTATAAGTGAAAGAAAAAAAAAAAAAGAAATAAAACGATCTTGCCGAAGTGAAATAAAAGTGTAATTATCTGATGGTCGAAGCTGTGTTCGACCATCGTCAGAGAAAGACGCATAAACGTTTTGTCCCCAAAGGAATATAAACTACAGTGTTTTTAGTGCATGGATCATAGTGAATGATACATCATTGAAAGCGTAAAACATTTTTTTTGTTCCGAACGATTTACAAAGAACTATTACGAATTGGAAACTAAGTGAAAATCGTAAAAATAAGTGAATAAAACCGAGTGTTGGATATTTTTGAGGTGCTTAAGTGGGGTATCTTCACATTATTCCCCAATTTGCTAGCAAAACTATTTTTATTACGACAAATTTACAACATAGCTGCCGGCAAATTCACTGCATTAAACACGAGCTCTTTAGCCTAGTAGTTTTTGACGCACGCGCGCAACGCGCTCATCCGAAAGTCGCAGGATCGAATCTCAGTGGTTCCAAACTTTTTACGATAATTTATAACACGGTAAAACGCCTACAACTTAACGCATAGCAATGTCGTCGTCTAAGGATTTGAAATTGGGATGCTGTGAATTGTTATCAACAGAGGACTACATTCAATGTAGCAATTGTACAAAGGCGTTCCATCTGGCCTGCTTAACTTCAACGGTTTCCGACCCTTCCGATTCGTGGATCTGTCCTACATGTACCGCTCAGCTACCTAAGGGTGACAAGAGCGATGAAACACCCATTCGCTATAACTCAAATATAACCACACGAAGAACTAAACGGCAGGCCCTACAGTCACCGGGCAATTGCTCAGACCGTGATTCTAGGGAGGAACTGCGGTGCGTAGTGCGGGAGGCTGTGAAAAAGGAGTTGGAAGGATTGGTTGCCCAAATAAATAGCTCCATGCGCTCGATGTTTAATTCGGAAATGAGAGCCGTCACAAATGAAGTTAAAGAGATTAAGGATTCGATGAACTTTATGAACAGTAAATTTGAGGAATTGCTTAAGGAGCAGAACGAAGCAAGGAAAACTATCACCGATTTGCAGGCAGAAAATATATCGCTGAAAATCACGGTCAAGGATTTAAGTACACGAGTGAATTTAATTGAACAAAACGCACGTTCAATGAACGTCGAAATTCAATGTGTACCTGAAAAGAAAAACGAAAACGTAATGGAGATAGTCACGAAAATCGGCAAAGTTATTAACTGCAACATCAAACCCGAGAATATATCACACTGCACACGTATCGCTAAGTTGAACCCTGGTAACGCCCGACCCAGGTCTATCGTCGCGCAATTCAGCACCTTGCTGGCACGAGACAGCTTTATGGCGTCAGCTATTAATTTTAACAAGCATAAGTCGCTGAATGACAAACTTAATAGCACACATCTCGGTGTTGAAGGCCCTAAGACGCCAGTATATGTAGTTGACCACCTCTCACCAGCGAACAAAGCCTTGCATGCTGCCGCGCGAACAGCTGCTAAGGAAAAAGGGTACAAATACGTGTGGATTAGAAGCGGGCGCATATTAATGCGGAAAAGTGATGGTTCTAACTTTATTTTAATCAAAGATATGGACTCAGTCAAAAACTTAATCTGATTAATTTTTCTTATTGTTTTTGAATTGCTTGTTTTTTTTGTGTAAAAAAGTAATAAAATTCACTTCGTTAAATTTATATTACCAGAATGTTCGAGGCTTAAGGACCAAAACCCATGGTTTTTATTGTAATTTACTTAATAGTCAATATGACGTCATAGTACTAACAGAAACTTGGCTTAACAACGGTATCTTGAGCTCTGAATTGTTTGACGATAGATATGTAGTATACAGAAGGGATAGGGAGACGTCGGGGTTTCACAACAACAAGGACGGTGGCGGAGTTCTAATAGCAGTCTTGCGTACGTTCAAATCTCAGAGAGTGGTGGAGTGGGAGTCACGTTGTGAGGATCTTTGGGTAAAGGTTGAGGTGACAGGTGCAGCAACCAGTTACGTACTCTCCCTTTGCGCTGTATATCTTCCACCACCAGTACAGATGTCAGCGCTTAAACATTTTGTGGACAACTGCAACTCTATTGTTGATAGATCTAATATTCAATATTCATGTATAGTTGGAGACTTTAATCTCGGGACAATTGACTGGAATTTGGTGTACTCTTCAGAAATATATTCACCTGTCACTGCACCTGCTCAGTATCTCGTCGACTTTGGTACGGTGAATAACTATAAGCAATGTAACTTCATTACAAATAACATGAACAGAACCTTGGATCTAGTTTTGACCGATGTTTCTGAGTGTCAGACTTGTCAAGCATCAGATGTTTTGACTTTCGTGGACCCTCTGCATCCACCCATTGAGTGTCAGCTCAAAATAACACAAGACAGTAATTTGCCCTCGTACAATGGTCAAAGACTTAACTTCTATCGTGTGGACTACGTGGAAATGAATAATTATCTGAAGAATGTAAATTGGGAACATGTACTCCTCGACGTTGAGGACGTTGACAATATGACTGATAGGTTCTATGATGTTTTGACTACTGCAGTAAACAAGTTCGTTCCTAAGTGCCAACCAAGAGGTTGCAAGTATCCTCCATGGTTTAGTCGAGATTTGATTAATAGACTTCGTGAGAAAAACAGGTACAGACAAAAATATAAAAAATATAAGAATCCTCTTGATTTGATTTCTTTAAGGATACTGACAACTTGTTGCAAAAAATTGATCACGGAATGCTACAACCGCTACATCAAAGCTGTAGAGCAGCAAATTCAGACGAACCCCAAATCATTCTGGACATACATGAAATCTAAACGTAAAGGCTCCAGTACTTACCCATCATCTATGAGGAATGGACCAGTTACGTGTTCTGACGCTGACGGTATGTGCAATCTGTTTGCTTGTTATTTCTCCTCAGTTTATAGACAGGACAACTCTTCCAAACTACCATCCTTGAAAGGCGATCCTGTCGGAGATTGCTACTCAATGTTAAACATTGAACGTGAAGAGCTGTTAAAAAAACTGGAATGTTTAGATGTGTCTAAGGGTACTGGTTCAGATGGCATTCCACCAATTTTATTTGTCAGATGTGCTTCCGCCTTGGTCGATCCATTGCTTGTTATTTTTAACAAGTCTTTACAAACCGGAAAGTATCCGAGAAGGTGGAAACTGGCAAAGGTAGTTCCAATTTACAAGAGCAATGATAACCATGACGTAAAGAACTACAGGCCAATATCTATCCTTCCGACTATTTCCAAGGTTTTCGAGTCGCTAATCTGCCCAAGAATACAAACTTATTTTCAGAAGTTTCTGTCTAGTCATCAACATGGATTTGTTAGGGCAAGATCAACATGCACTAATCTTGTTGAATTTACAGAGCATCTGTTAACAGCAATGGACGCAAACAAACAAATTGACACAGTCTACACAGACTTCAGTAAGGCCTTCGATAGGGTAACGCATAGGATTCTGCTCTCTAAATTGGCATATTATGGTTTTCATGGTAAGTTGCTTCAATGGTTCCGGTCTTATCTTTCTGACAGGTCATTCTATGTCGTGGTGAACGGATGCCAATCAACTACTCACCTGATTACGTCCGGGGTTCCGCAGGGTTCACACTTAGGACCGATATTATTCAACATATTCATAAATGACCTACCAAATTGCTTTAGGTATTCATTCGTGTCCATGTTCGCCGATGATCTTAAAGTGTGTAGAGTTGTTGAGTCTCCGGATGACGTAATATTGTTACAGACAGACGTGGATGCCCTCAGCACCTGGTGTCGAGATAACGAGCTGGGCCTAAATGTGAAGAAATGTCACCATATTAAATTCACGCGTAAACTAACAGTAGTGCCTTCAAATTACATTATAGAGGGCACAACCCTGCAAGAAGTAGACATTGTCAAGGATCTTGGAGTCATGTTGGACAAGAAACTGACCTTTAAACCACACATGGATAATCTTATAAACAGAGCATCTAAGATGATGGGGTTTGTCATAAGAAATGGTAAAGTATTCCGCAATTTATCTACAAGAAAAATCCTGTACAACAGTATGGTAAGGAGTATCCTTGAATACTGCAGCACGGTTTGGCGACCACATTTCGCCACCCACACCCTGAGAGTTGAGCGAGTGCAAAAACGGTTTGTTCGTCACCTTTCGTACTTAGTCGGCATGGGAATGCGGAATGTCCGCTACGTGGATAGGTTGAAGCGCCTGAATATGGCGTCACTGAACAAACGACACAAAATGATGGACCTTATGTTTCTGTATAAATTAACAAGAAATGGCATAGACTGTCCTTCATTACTTCAGCAAGTTAAATTTAATGTCCCACGTCGACCTCCACGAAACCCAATCAAACCCCTGATAACGCCTAAACGACGCACGGTGTATGGCAGAAATTCTCCTATTTACCGCATAAGTCGCTTACTCAACGAAATTAGCTCTTCCTCTGACGTCTTCTTAAGCTCACTGACCACCTTTAGAAGGGAGATTGCCCGCATTTGGTAGCTACACCAATGCGAACAGCCTTCTATTCCTCTTTATTTTTAACTTCGTTTTTAAGCCCTGTTTCCCGTCTCGGATTCTTGCGATCGATGTCATTGTAATATGGACTGCAGTCATTCTCTGATAATTGTTTTTGCATGCGGTGTTTACCTCTAAGAGACTGTGCATTTAGCCTAGAACTTTATTTTTTTATTTTTTCTTTATGTGCTTGTATGTAATGTAACAGTTGTTGGTAAACCTAATAAATAAATAAAATAAATAAATAAATAAATAAATTATGGGAATGATTGTGTCTATATATGTGTGTATGTGTGTGTGTGTGTGTTTACAGAGAATTTAGCGTTTCAACAGGTCTTCTGTCTTAGTGTAGTCAAGCTCCATCAGCCAGGATTCAAGGACAGTTTTTAAACTAGGAGGAGATAGTGCTCTAATATTCAGTTTGCGACTTACTGAATTGTACAACCACGGCAGGAGAAAGCTTGGTTGTCGTTTTGCAAAGGTAGTATGAGATCCGGGCACGGGGATCTTGTACACTCGCTGAGCTGCGCGGAGTTCATAGTCTGGTAATGCTAAAGCTTTCCTGTGTGTACTTAGTATGCCGCGAAGCACAAATAGTTGTCTTACCCGTAACACACCGCTGTCTCTGTACAAGTGGTCGGTGTTATATCTGTAGGGTTTATTCAGCATGACCTTTAAAACTGATCTTTGTGCTCTCTCTAGTCCAATCATGGTAGTTTTTGCAGCACCACCCCAAACTCCTATGCAATAAATAATAATTGACTGACAAATTGCTTTATATACAAGCATAAGGGTTTTCCTAGGGGCAGAGTGTCTAAGAGGTTTCATGACGTAACCAGTATTTCTCAGCTTAGATGCTAGGTCTGTTATGTGCTTTTTATAGGACAGGTTTTCATCAATAATTACGCCTAGGTATTTAATGTGGGTTGTTCGATCTAGTGAGCTGCAGCAACAATCCAACGACGATTGGGAACAGACGTGTAGTTTCAGGAGTCTAGAGGCAGGGGGCCGGGAAGCGCGCGTTTTATGGAAAGCGATATACTTCGTTTTGGTCACGTTGAGTGTCAGTAGATTATTCGTGAGCCAGAGCGCTAAACGCGATACCCCATCCTCTGCTGCTTTAAATGTTTGGTCCCATGTGTGTCCTTGAAAGAGCACGACCGTGTCGTCGGCAAAGCATATGATCTCTTCATCGATATTTTGAGTCTTGTTTATGTCATTCAAGTACACGAGAAATAGAGTGGGTCCAAGTATGCTTCCTTGAGGTACACCAAACTCAATAGACATCTCGTCACTCATCGTATTGTCTACTCGGACACGCTGAGAACGGCCCGATAAATAGCTGGAGAACCAATTCAAAGCCGGCCCCCTCACTCCGACGCCACTGAGCTTTTTAATAAGTATGGGTATTGACACCGTGTCAAAAGCTTTGGCAAGATCAAGGAATACACCAATACAGCATTTATTCTTGTCCAATGCAGACGACACGATGCCTGATACAAGCGTGATTGCAGCTTCCGTGGATTTACCGCGTCTGAACCCGAATTGTCGGTCTGAAATTAGGTTGTTATTTTCTAGATAAGCAACAAGTCGTTTGTTAACTAACTTTTCAAGTAATTTTGAGAAGATCGGAAGCAAGGAAATGGGTCTATAGTTGCTAGAGGTCCCTTTGTCTCCATTTTTGAATATAGGGGATACTAAAGCAATTTTCCAAATTCTTGGGAATACCCCAGAAGCCAGGCTTAGGTTGAATATGTGAGTCAACGGTTTAAGTATCAGATTTTTAATCTGCTTAAGAAGAAAAGGTGAGCAATTGTCGATTCCTGGGGAACTATCGAGTTTAAGGTCGCTGATTAGTTTATTCACCTCGTCTTCATCCGTCGGGGTCATAAAAAAGGATTTTAGAGGCGTATTAAAAATTTTTGTCCCTGCTGCAAGTGACTCCTGTGTTGTGTCTAGTTTTTTAAGAGATTTTTGTGCCAATTCTTTACCAACATTGGTGAAATAGTGGTTGCAGTGATTGAGGGATGACTTGGTATCCTTCTCCGTTTTTAATAATTCTATGGAAGAATTTTGAGTTTTTTTCAGATTGCAAATGTCTTTGATAGAGTTCCATAGCTTTTTAGGGTTGGTTTTATTATTCAATAATAATTGGTTTTCGTATCCACTTTTTATTTTGCGGAGAAGTTTTTGTAGAAAGTTTCTGTATCTTTTATAAGACACCTGAATCACTTCGTTAAGTGGGTTTCTTCTAGCTAGGAGATGAAGTCGATCTCTATGCCTCTGACATCTGATAAGGCCAGGTGTGATCCATGGCTTTAGGATAATTTTCGATCTGCTGGTAGTAACAGCTTTTGTGTTGGCACCAATGACTTGGTCAATAGTACTTACAAAGATAAAAGAAGCTTCATCAGCATCGTTACTAGCTATGACTGATCCCCAATCCACCGCCTCGAGGTCCCTTATCACAGCGAGATTATTTGTCCTCAGTCTGGTACGTTTTGTATTCGATTTATTATGTAACAGAGACAATGCTACGACACAGATATAATGATCAGTAATATCAGATGCACAAACCATGCCCACTGGTAGACTTTGGTCCTTTACAAAAATGTGGTCTAAACAAGCATCTCCTCTAGTCGGCTTGTGAATTGCTGGGAGCAGCTGGTGTTCCGCCAGTAAAGACATGTATTCAATACAGTGATATTTTAGTGGCGTGGAGCATATGTCTAGGTTTATATCACCCGTTAATATTATTTCTCTCTTGTTACGGGCACTAGACAAAACGTCATCAAGCGAGGACAAGAAATTGTCAATATTCGTAAAAGATGGAGAGCGATATATGGCAAGGATTAATAAATTGGAGTTAAAATTTATTTCAAGGCAGTTGCTGTCCTCACAGGTAGACTCTTTGACGTCCACCTTCCAGGATTCGTTAACGTAGGCAACCACACCTCCGTTTTTGTTTATGTATTTATGAGTGCGGTAGGCGTTGAATCCAGGAAGGTCGGGTACCAGAGTCATATCATTCAGCCAGCATTCAGTCAGAACTATGATGTCGAACTTGACCTCACTACGATGTAACGTCACCAAGAATGCGTTGAAGTTATGTTGGATACTTCGTATGTTAAATGTAAGACATTTAAAATTATGGCCAGAGGACAGAAAAGTATGACAGACATCAATGCTATCGAGCGAGTGGCAGTCTATCGAAAGTGTTTCATCAATGTCTTGCGTGAGTTCACACATTGCTAAGGGTTTTGTTATAAAAAATAATTGATTTGAACACCCTCGACCAACCGCACACGCCCGGGAGCAATCCGTCAGTATTTATTTTATAGTCTCTGTATGTGAGTAGGTATGTTTTGTGCATGAGTATGTGTAGCGATGTATAATTGGGTGAGTATATATGTGATGATTGAGTTTTAATTATTGTGATGGGGAAAAATAGTTGGCAAAATGGGAGATATCTGCGAGTTAAATCAGATTTAGTATTAAATGTTAAAATTCCAATAATGGGGCATTGATTATTTACGAAGTAGCACGTTTTGCGACTTTGCCTCTTCTGCGCCCGGCTGCCTTCCAGGTCCAATTCTTTCATCCAGATCGGCCATCGATGACACACGTATGGCTGGACTACCGTCGGCTTTTCTAATGAATATGCCGCCGTTCCGCACCCAGCAGTATTGGAATCCGTAGTCCTTAGTGCGGCTTCTGGCATGACGAAAAAGCTGCCGGTTTGATTTGGTGAGGCGAGCATTGAAGAAAAGAGGCATGGATTGTGCTCCCGTCACGTTACCTTGAGGTGTGTTGCGCCTGTTCTTTGCAGCTTTAAGTATTTCGTCTATCTTTTGTTGTCTTAGCATACGCACAACGATTGGACGTGGCATTTTCTCAGGTGACGAGCGTTTGTTTTTCCTAGGGCCCACTCTGAAAGCATCGCCGATGTCCGATTCTGCCAGCTGTACACCAATGGTCTGGGACGCCGATATCGCTATCTTATATAGATCTTCGTTATTGTTCTCTGGAAGTCCAACGATTTCCAAGTCGTTTCGGAGGTCGTCCTGGTCACGCGCTGCTAATTGTTGTTGGAGCAGTCCGACAGTAGCTTTGAGATTGTCAATCTCAAGTGTTGCGGTTTGTAGCTTCTTTGAGTTTTCTTGAACAGTCATACTAAGATTAGTGGACATGTCAGCCATTTGTTGCTTAATCTCCACATTTTGTTCTTTCACTTGGGCTACTTCGTGACGCAATTGTCGTATTTCCGCTATGAGCAAAGACAATTCCGAGTCGGAGGACTTGATCTTTTCAGCGGGGTTTTTATTTTTGTTTCCCTGCTGACGGCTCCCTCTTCCCATATTTACGTTTTCGCATGTGTACGTGTCGTCTAGTTGACCTGCCGGGGGAAGCTGACGTAGTGGGGTTGATGTGTTGCCGCTTTTGGGCATGGTACATACACATATGGGGCACATCCACTCCTCCCTATAAGCCTGGGATAGGTTTTCGAATGTTTCTTTTGCGATATTTATACAGGGCAAATCGTAAGTACTCTTGCATTTGACGCATTCCATATAATGCAGGTCCATTATTAATTTAAGACAGCCAGCACACTTAGTACTCATATTTATATGGGATAAGATAATGTATGATAGAAAAATAAAAAAAAAGGATTTTTTTCGTGGATTCGATCTCCCGGCCTTTGACT
Organism: Glyphodes pyloalis; assembly: GCA_037074685.1. Classification (NCBI taxonomy): domain Eukaryota; kingdom Metazoa; phylum Arthropoda; class Insecta; order Lepidoptera; family Crambidae; genus Glyphodes; species Glyphodes pyloalis. The sequence goes on from JAYKKO010000055.1 coordinate 139,075, forward strand.
CTCTTCATGTACGAGTTAACGTACCGCACCACTCGGCCAGCAGTAGGTTAAAATTTAGGTTGAAATACAGGTGCGGTTGTTGGTAACGGCTCCGCTAACAACGTAGTGAGTCTTCACTTTCTACTTGTTAAATTCAAGGTCACAGCACTGTGATGCGGCGCACTGAGATTCGTAATTTAACCGTTCTTTTTTGCAAAAACAAACACAGTTATTGATGTTAGTACTAAATACAGTCACTTAATTATTGCATAATTCTAATAGTTTCAGAGTTCGAAGTATTAATCTTATTTTGCAATGATAAAATTGTTATATAATGCGGTTTTTCAACGAGATAAAATAAAATAATAACGAGCACGGTCTCAAGAGGTGTTGACCGCTCGGGCGGTGTCCCGTCACAAATTATTACAATAATGATGTGTAAATGGTCGAGAGAATTTGTAACTGCGAAGATATTTGCATCGTTTGATTTTATTGCAGTCAATAAGTGTAATATTTCTACAAGCTGCAAGATCAGTTATAAGTTTTCATCGTTAGAAAACGAGACGCTTAGCAGAGAAGACTTAGTGCGCGACCTAGGTGTATATTTTGATGAAGAACTAACCTTCCGATCTCATTACGATTATATCCTGGGAAGGAGTCGTAGGTTAATGGGATTCATAATAAGAACAACTAAAGCTTTCCGGAAACCAAGCAGTATCCTGTGCCTGTTCTTCAGTTTCGTTCGGAGTGTTTTGAAATACTGCTGTCCCATATGGGGGGCTCCATTCTATAATGTTCACATAAATAATTTAGAAAAAGTGCAAAACAAAATGTTAAACACATCTCCCGTAAATTCAACCTGAGTCGTTCAGTTGGAAATTACATTGAAAGGCTTGATAAATTTAACATGATTACCCTAGAGGCGCGGCGTAAAAGATATGATTTACTCTGTCTACACAAAATCGTTCATTCAGCTACTTACACCCCGGACTTGCTATCGTCATTGAGTTTCAACACCTGGTATAGATCCCGTCTCCCAAAAACGTTTTCAATCCAGGTATACAAGAACAACACTTCTTTTTACAACCCACTCGTGCGAATGTGCCGTACTTATAACGATGTTGTTCTAAGTGGCAAACACATTGATATCTTCAACTCTAGTTTCCCCCGGTACAAAAAAGTCATCTCAGATCTTATATCAGAGATGTCGTCGACTCCCCTGAACCATCCAACATAGTTTGTAAGTTAAGTTATAAATAAGGTACTTTTAGTTGTAGTTTTGAGCTTGTGTTATTTTTTCTCTCTTCTCCATTGTATCTCTAATTTAGTTCTCACCGTGAAGTAACCTTTGTGTAAATCATGCTGTGTATGCTTTTTATGTATTACTGTCTAGTCTATTTAAGTTATGTTAACTATATGGATATGTATCTGACAGTAATTTGTCTGCGTACTTTGAAACAAATAAATAAATTATGAGTACTTAGATCAACATTTGGTACCTTTCTTATAAACCTGACGCTTCGTGTCTGGAATGCATCGAATAATATATTGGCATTGCAGTCTTCACTAAAATTACGTAAAGTACAATGTAAATACTTAGATATGTGGGCTTTTCTATTATTTATTACAAATAAAAACCTTCCTCTTGAATTACACTTTATAATAAACAAAACTGCATTAAAATCCGTTGCATAGTTTCAAAGATTTTAGCATATATAGGGACAAACAGAAAAAGCTACTTTGTTTTATACTATGTAGTGATGATGTACCAATATTGTTTCAGGTTTCCATAATACACTTGTTTAATTACATTTATAGTTTATGTGTATGGTATTCCATGTATTAGATACTGTTTCAGTTATTCAATTAGGAGAAGACCTGTCTTCATAGCTCTCACCGATTCCCCAGTATGACATAAACCAAATGAAAATACCGACAAAGTTAGGAGTTGCTCGGCAAAAGAACTAATTGATTGGAGGCTCCATTGAATTCCTTCGGCGTTTTGTTGCGGCCCTCTCGGCGCCCTGAGTGAGCATCACTATCATTAGGGGCCGAGGGGTGGAGGGGGGGGGGGGAGTCCCGGTCCCCGCTGATTTGCTAATTACCTTGGTCGGGCCACTAGTTTGCGGCTACCGGCGCAGGGTAGGATAGGAACCAGTAAGTTGGTCAAGTAATCAAGTAATTTCCGATCAAAAAATAATGTGATAAACTAAAGATAATAATAATAATCTAATTTAAAAGAGGTAGGGCATAGCGATTTATCGCTCGAGCTGGAGCAGCCCGACTGATGAAATACCTCCACCTTACAGAAGACCGCAGCCAAATAACAATCACTTCTGTGTTGTTGTGTTCCTGCGTGTGAGTAAGGTTTCTAGAGCTTCTGGGGGGTGCATTAGTAGCAGGGGTCAAGCCTTCAAGGTAAGGGCGACGAGTCCATGTCGCTCTTAAGCTAGGACCTCATTTCCACTTAACATCAGGTGGGATTAGGTCAATCTTGAAGTGTAATATATGTAATATATATAAAAATATCTTATATATATATAAAAAAAAAGAAAGATCGAAAAAATAACAAAACAAGGATGAAATTTGTCGCTTAAAGCTCCATAGATTTCAGAACCTCATTCTTTTTAGGTCGGTCAAAGATATAACTTGTATTGGATGCGGGCAGTGAGAGAAAAATCATCATGATAATCATCCACTTATTGGTTATGTTTATTGTTTTGTGAAGATTTATTTGTAAATTATGTTTAGTTTCGTCATATCAAACAGTAAGCAATCATTAATAAAATCTATGATCGCATCTAAATGTATGGATGATATATTTGCTCACGAAGACAAATTACTTTAGACCCGATTTTGCCTTGAAACAAGAATATACCTACTGGATCTGGCTTCCACAAACTTTATAGAACACCGAACACCCGTGCTCTATCATTTAATTATGTCAATTTGTGAGTCTAGTTGTCATTTAACAAAAACTATTGGGATGACCACCAAAAATACTTTAGTAACCTAAACTGATTTACCAAAAAAAAATAAAAAAAATAAACAGTTTTAGATTTTTTAGTTCCGTCTGTATTTAAAAATATTTTAATGGATCCAAATCTTCGCAAGCTAATTAATTTGCTATTTCTCTCTTAATATATTAGTACAACTTCAAATGAATCCGAAATATATAACTAGTGAAGTGTCTTTACTGTCTCCTCATTAACTGTCGCAATGGGTCGTAGTTAGTTTGCGGGCGCGGAGGCCGCGTCGCGTCGTGACAAGCCAACCGCGATCACCATTCGTTCTGTTTCGCGGAGACTTTTAAACGCTGTTTAGCTCCGTAACCGGAGGTGCACGGAGGGAACAGAGGTAATTGCCTTAAATACTTCTCCGAACACCGACCGTAGCCGAGTAAGGGCCACAGTAAACATGCTACTTTAAGCATGCGATCCACTATTTAGACGCATTTCAAAGATTTTGTTTAACTTGAAATATGTTTGTGTGTTCGGATGGAATTTTGCTACTTGATTTCGAAGCATATACTTTCAACCGTAAGTATTAATTTAAAAGCATGTGTAAAAATCGAAAGACAATGATAAATTATGCTCGCGACAACTTTTTAAATCGTATAAATTGTGTCCTTATAACGTTAAAAATATACAGTACGTAAACGTTTAAACGAAAAGGTTGGGTTTAGTACTTACAGTGCATTTTAGTAAAAGCCTTATTTAATGTTTTCCTGCACTGACAGATTCCACAACGCGCACTAAAAGGCGAAACGCGACGAGTATACCGTTTTTAATTCCACCCACACCACGAACGAACACACGAGGCCCAGGTATTGTGAAACTGAACAGTGAGTATCTCCAATGTCGCCATGATGGGTCAGTGCCACGACGGACGAATAGTTCGTGTGACACTTACACCCGGTTCCAATATTTGAAAACGATCGATAGGAATAAATTATACGAGGCTTAATCTATAACGACTGACGGACGATTTATGATAGTTGATATGGAAAGTAAATTTGAAATTAGAATTAACGACTCGTAGAAAAACGGATAGTCATTTTTGACACATTACCAATCGTACTGTTACGAGCTTCGGGTTCGTGACAATAAAAACAGCCGATAAAAATTACCAAAAGTCACACTTTAATTGAACGCCACTAATTACAACCTTAGAACGCACTAATTAAAACAACAATCGCTCCCAAGTCGCACTTCAAAATCGCTTTCGAAGTAATCACTTGTATCGCTAATTCAATACTGTCCCGGTCGCGGTGAATCCCGGCCTTTTATATTGCCGCGGCCGTTCCCGAACCTTCCAACGCAGAAACATCCGGAACATTCGCGCGCAGTGCGGCCTTGAACGGCCGTACGCTCGGTCAAGGTCATTGTTCTAGTAAATTCTGGCGTACGCGTCTCGACTCTCTGTAGTCCCGCCTTTCCACACTAGATGGCGCTGGTTACTACGAACGTTAATCGTGGCGCGTAACACTGCCCCCTCCTAAGACATGCTCGTCCCGAGCATTTTCGGCTCCATAATAACGCGCCAATCGATCCACATGGACGATCTTAGGAGTACCCCTCGCACCTTTTTGTATCCGGTAGGTTACGTCATTGATCTTAGTCACAATTCGATACGGCCCTTCCCATTTCGCCTGAAGCTTAGGAGATTTCCCCTTGCTGCGGATTGGATTGTGCAACCACACTAGTGAACCTTCGTCAAACTCTTTACTGTTCATTTTGCGGTCATAGCGGGTTTTCATTCTTTCAGACATTTGCTGGCCCGATTGTCTCACGTGCTCACAAATGTCATTCATTTTGTTCCGCAAGTTATTTGCATAATCTGTTATACTGCATGGGGAATCAGGTGGTATTCCGGTGATCAAGTCTGCAGGCAGTCGTAGTTCTCTTCCAAAGTTTGCGAACGCTGGTGTTACCGATGTACTTTCGTGAACAGCGCTACGATATGACAACAAAAATGGTTGTATGTGCTTGTCCCAATCTCGTTGCCGATTTTCCACAACTTTTGCCAAGTACCTCTCTAGTGTCTGATTAAATCTTTCCACCATTCCATCCGACTGTGGGTGGTAAGAAGTTGTTCTTGTTTTATGAGTTCCCATAACTCGACAAGTTTCCTGGAATATTTGGGACTCAAAATTCCTTCCTTGATCACTGTGGATTTCTAAGGGAACTCCAAAACGACAGAAGACTTCATAAACTAACTTATCAGCAACTGTCGAGGCTTCTTGATTTGGAATGGCGAAGACTTCCGGCCACTTAGTGAAGTAATCCATCACAACCATGAAATATTTGTTACCACTTTCACTTTCCGGGAACGGCCCCGCAACGTCAAGGGCTATCCTCTCCCATGGTGCGCCCACATTGTACAGCTTCAATGCACCTCTACTACGAGTCTGAGGTCCCTTTACAGCCGCACAACTTGTACATTTGCGACACCAGTCCTCGACATCGTCCCGACAGTAGACCCAGTAAAACCGTTCTCGTATCTTCAGTAGTGTCCGTTTTACTCCCAGATGACCTCCTGAACAACCATTATGGTACAGCTGTAGAACATCCGGTACTTGACCTTTGGGGACAACCATTTGCAGATGACAGCTGTCTCCACGAGCATTTTCCCATCTACGGCACAGAACTCCATCCTGAATCACCAAGCTGTCCCATTGGGCCCAATAGCTCTTTGTGATCGAACTCATCGCTGAGACGTCGCTCCACCTAGGCTTAGGAACTCCGGCCTTCATCCACTCCAGAATCGGCTTGATGTCCGCATCCTCCTGTTGTGCACGTTGTAGGCTTTCCTTCCACTCGTTGCTAAGGTCTGTCTTGAGCATCCTCACAGGAACAACTTCTTTACTTTCTTGCCTGGTACAATGCTTGCAGTCTTCAGGACAAGGTCTTCTTGACAATGCATCTGCATTACCATGAGATTTTCCGCTGCGATGTTCCACCACAAAGTCGTATTCCTGCAGTAATTCAATCCATCTCGCAACTTGTCCTTCCGGATTCTTGAACTGCAAAAGCCATTTCAGTGCAGCATGGTCAGTTCGTATGTGGAATTTCCGCCCCAGAAGATATTTGCTAAAGTGCTGCAACGACTTTACTACAGCAAGCAGTTCTCGTCTCGTAACACAATAGTTCCTTTCAGGTTTCGACAAAGACTTGCTGAAGTAAGCTATCACAATTTCTTGATCGCCATTCCGCTGGGATAATACACCGCCAAGTCCTATGTCACTTGCGTCTGTGTCAACTATGAATTCCTTACTCACATCAGGGTATCCCAAAATAGGTGTTTTGCACAGACGGTCCTTTAGCTCCTGAAATGCGATGTCACAACTTCCATCCCAGCAGAAATGTCGCTTCTCCTCCGTTAGCTTATGCAGGGGTTTTGCTATATCTGCAAAGTTCTTAACAAAACGCCGATAGTATGAACACAAACCAAGGAATGCTTTGACCTGCGTCTTGTCTTTTGGGATTGGCCAATCCTTTACAGCAGCGATTTTCTCTGGATCCGTGCTGATACCTTCTTCAGACACTACATATCCCAAAAAGCTAACTTGCCGTTTGAATAGTGAACACTTCTTCGGGCTTAACTTGAGGTTGGCACTCTGGATCTTCATGAGCACGCGTTCCAGATTTAGAAGATGTTCTTCAAACGTACGGCCTACGATGATTATGTCATCCAAGTAGACTAGACAGGCATCGCCAATCAGACCGGTAAGTACAAGTTCCATCAACCTTTCAAACGTTGCCGGAGCGTTGCACAATCCAAACGGCATGACTTTGAATTGCCACAGACCCTTTCCTGTCGAGAATGCAGTCTTCTCCTTGTCTTTAGGATCAATTTCAACTTGCCAGTAACCACTTTTTAAATCTAGCGTGCTAAACCACTTTACTCCAGTAAGCATGTCCAGCGTGTCATCAATTCTTGGCAAAGGATAGCTGTCTTTCTTTGTAACGTCGTTCAGACGACGATAGTCAACACAAAACCTCATGCTACCGTCTTTCTTTCTTACCAGCACTACAGGTGAACACCATGGACTAGATGAAGGTTCAATAACACCATCCTTCACCATTCCCTCAATCATGGTTTCCACGTCCTTTTCACGTGCTACGGGCAATCTCCTTGGCCGCTGACGGATAGGCAATTCTTCTCCTGTGCTAATTTTGTGTTGAACTAAGCCAGTCCTTCCGATGTCAGCATCGTTTGACGAGAAAACGTTGGCATACTTGAGCAACATTTGTTTCGCCTTGACCATTTCATTTTGGGACAGAGCGCTGCAGCAGTCTTCTAAAAGTGTGGTCACTCTCGTTTGTGTATCTTTGCTGACGGTCCCGGTCGATTGGTGTTGGCATCGACGCAACCAATCCACTTCCTCGCAAGTACCAACTAGTGTGCCTTTTTCTATAACCTGTTCCTGGTCACAAAGGTTCAGCACACGTACCCCTGAGATGTCGGTGGCTCTAACCAAAGTGCGTGCCACTTTCCATGGAAGGTCATTTTCTACCCTTTCCACAAGTACACAACGTTGAGTTTGCCCAGGATTCCGAGGAAGACTAACCGGCACAATCGTTTCCGATCTCGGCGGAAGAACAATCTTTTTAAGGCTGTATGCATTCCCTGGTAACGCGCCTTCCACGAAAAGTTCCTCTTGCCCACATTTCAGAACACCTTGCTTGACGTCAATTTCGCAACTATTCTTCCTCATAAAGTCAAGGCCCAGGATGCAATCGTCCATTATATCCGCCACAATGACATTATGCAGGTAGGTTCTGTTGCCTAGCTTCAGCCCCATCTTCTTCTCTCCATGGACGGGTATGCGCTGACCTGTGGCTGTTACCAAATTAATGTGTTCTCGGTTGTATGCAGAGTCCCCAAGGGACCGTCTCATAATTTGGGAACTGACAACCGTGCGAGAGGCTCCAGTGTCTATAGTCAGCTTACACGGCGTTCCGTTTACCTCGCCCTGGATGACTAGGCTGTTCCCGTCTTGGGTTTGTTTGATCGAAACCCTTGGGGCTCTTTGAACCTCAGCCAGCACCCGCCCCGCAGTCCTGGCTATTACTCGTTTCCCTGCTGCTGGTGCTGGGCGGTGCTCTTAGCTGGACTGCCGTCTTCTCCTTCTGCAGTTCGCTTAGGGCAACTGGATCGAAGGTGGCCCCTTTCCCCGCAGCCATAGCACCTAGGGCTGTAACTTTTATTGCGGTCGCGAACTGAAGCCGCTGCAACCTCCCTGACGCGACGGGAACGATGATCCTGCCGCACAGCTTCCACCTCCAGTGCATGGGCCAAGGCGTCCTTAAGCGTCCCATGGTGCCCGAGCCTCACAGCAGCTCTAACTTCAATATCGCGGATGCCGTCGATGAACGCCTGCACCAGGTTCCCATCAATAAGCGCTGGTACGGACTGGTAAGCTTTACGCACCAGCTTCTCCACTTCAAGGGCCCACTGCTGCAAGTTTTCGCTGCTGCGTTGCACGCGGTCCTTAAGCTGTGCGCGAAACACGTGTTCCAAGTGAGCGTCGCCATATCGAGCCTCCAGTGCCTCAAGGAGCTGCTCGTAAGTCACTTCCTTACCGAGAGCTTCCAAAACTGATAAGGCCTGGTCACGAAGGCCTAGGGTGAGGGCAGTCATGGCCTGATTTTTATTCCAGCCATTCGCTTTCATGACTGCCTCAAACTGGATTTTGTAGGCCGACCAGGAAGAAGTTCCGTCGAACGGTGGCACTTTGAATCCACGTAGCGAAGGTGTTGTAGCTACGGGAGCTGCGATTGCTTCTCCAAGTTTAAGACAATCCAGCGTTTTTTTAACGTCTGCCATCACGGTCTTCTTCACATCAGCCACTACGTAGTCAACCCGATTATTGACTTGGTCGATCCGGATTTCAGCTTCCAGCAGGCGGTTGTCATGTTGAGCAACCTTATCCTTCACCTCCTTTATGTCTTTCCCGAAGGTAGCGTGAAGGTCCTTCAGAAGAAGCATCTGCTCTTCTTGGCGGCGAGCCTGTTCCTCCTGGCGGCGAGCCTGTTCCTCCTTGTCCTGCTGCCTCTGGTCTTCCAACCGACGAGCCTGTTCCTCCTGGCGGCGAGCCTGTTCCTCCTTGTCCCGCTGAAGCTGTTCTTCCAATCGACGAGCCTGTTCCTCCTGGCGGCGAGCCTGTTCCTCCTGGCGGCGAGCCTGTTCCTCCTGGCGGCGAGCCTGTTCCTCCTTGTCCCGCTTTAGCTGTTCTTCCAACCGACGAGCCTGTTCCTCCTGTCGGCGAGACTGCTCCTGCAGCATCATCATCAGAGCAGCAAGGTCTGGTGCTGCCGATGCTGCTGGTGTTGCTGTGGACGGGCCGGCCTCCGTGGTTAATAACTGGCTTTCCGATTCCTGCGGCAAAGCTCCACCAAAACGTCTCTGGTCCGTCTCCTGTTGGCGTTGACTCCGGGTACGGATACCCTCCGTGTCGTCTTTAGGTAAAATCGGCATAATTTAAATCCCACTTCTGACACCAATTGTTACGAGCTTCGGGTTCGTGACAATAAAAACAGCCGATAAAAATTACCAAAAGTCACACTTTAATTGAACGCCACTAATTACAACCTTAGAACGCACTAATTAAAACAACAATCGCTCCCAAGTCGCACTTCAAAATCGCTTTCGAAGTAATCACTTGTATCGCTAATTCAATACTGTCCCGGTCGCGGTGAATCCCGGCCTTTTATATTGCCGCGGCCGTTCCCGAACCTTCCAACGCAGAAACATCCGGAACATTCGCGCGCAGTGCGGCCTTGAACGGCCGTACGCTCGGTCAAGGTCATTGTTCTAGTAAATTCTGGCGTACGCGTCTCGACTCTCTGTAGTCCCGCCTTTCCACACTAGATGGCGCTGGTTACTACGAACGTTAATCGTGGCGCGTAACAGTACAATATTGGAACTGGGCAGTACTGACGGGCTTCCGTCCCCGCTGAAGGGTCTCCACTTAATAGCAGGGTTCTTGTCACGTTACCAGCACGACATGGGAGGAGTCGCTTTTCTCCCTTAACGTATGTTCGGTTACCAAGCCCCCGTAGCCGCCCAAGCCGTTGCTTAAATCTTATAGGGGTCAGCGCCTTTTACGCTCCCCCGTAAGTTCGGTGAAGATGTAAAGCCTTCGAATACGTCATCGATAGATTTTAGCGCGATTTTAGTACTGCGATTAAACGTAGAATCACCAAAACGCGACGTTGTATCGATTCAGTCGCAAAATCGCCAATCGCCGATACTGAAAGTAGAATGTCTGGTGTTGCCCTTAGCCATCCCGGCGAGATTACGCGGCCCTCCGGTAATCAGTTCGAGTTATGTTAGTGGAAGGTTGGCGACTTCTGTTTACTGAGCTGGGTCAATAGATGAATTTCGTGTACTATTGGATTATCTCGGGTCCGGGCTGGTCTGTGACGACGGGGAATTGTGAAGACTGTTGAAATGGAAGGGATGTTTGTAAAACTGATATTAATTGCGTAACTCGTAGGTCGAACGCTTGTCTCGTCTTCTTTGATATTGTGTACTACAAAACAAGATACTGCATTTATTTTATTTAAAATAATTATTATTACAGCGTTGCTATCAAATAAAAGCCGTTTTAATTTATTGGAATAATACTAAAATATTACCAATAAATGTTGGGTTTGCATCCCACCTATTTTGATCACACACCTATTCTTTGCCTGAGTGTCAATAAATGTATAACCATCGGCTTTTGTTGTCCATAACACAAGGAAAATCTTTTTTTAATTCATGTTTATTACTTAGTTATTAGTATCACTAATTAAATTAAATTAAATTAAAATATTTTTATTCAGATAACTTGGATCCATATGTTAGTAACAATGTTCTTATATCTACTGTTAATCTATATTATATAAAGCTAAATTACCACTGACTGACTGACTGACTCATCGGGGGTTTTTTTGGGGGTGAAGGAGTTGATATACATCTCTGGGGTGTTCCAACGGGGTGGATTATTTTTTAATCAAAGCAGGTTTTTCCATTTTTTTTTTCCAAAATCCAAGATGGCGGCCCTTTTTGCTGAATCAACTTTTTTCTTGTCTATGGAAGGACCGGGCGGTTTTAACTTTTTTTGAAACTCCCATTGCTATGTATTGTTGTGAAAAAGTAAAATGTCAAAAAAACAAGGTGTCCGCGCCGCCATCTTGGATCGAAAATTCGATTTAGAGGTGTTTTTGCGGGATCGTGGTGGAGAGGTTTCCACAGATAATTGAAATTTTTTTTTTGAACTCTGCCGGCAGTATCGTCAACTTGCAAACCTCATCCATAGATTATAGAGTTTAGCCATAGAGACGGCGCTGGCGGCAGTTTTGTAGGGAGCAAAAAATTTGTCATTTTCAAAGTCGATTTTGAGGGGGATGGCAACACCATGTCGAACCGGTTTGTATGAGGCGGTGGTAGGTTAGTTATTCGTCTATTGTTTTGAGAAATAAATTCTACCAAATTCATGGTAGTTTTTACCCCACGGCCCCAAATGGTAGGAAAAAAAAATAACGTTGTAGAAAAAAAAAAAATACGCTGCGGAGTGGCCATGGAGGTCCGAAGTGACAAAAAGGTAGTTTTTTGGAAAAATCCTGGCAACCCTGGAAATGGCGGGGAAAAACATTTTTTCGACATGGTCATTTTCCAAAAGCTCTGGAGGCGTCTGGGTGGGAGCGAGAAAAAAAATAAAAATTAGGTCTGATGCAATATATAACCTAGAATACAGGAAAAATACGACCGTTTGAAAATCCAAGATGGCGGACCCCCTTTCGGCCATTTTGAATTTTTCACGATTTTCAAAACGGTTTTTTTGGCACTTGACAACATTTGAGCGAGTCCCAATGTATGGAGCGGTTGCATGTTTGGTTCATATGTGTTGCCAGGTCAAATAAAATTTCTACCATTTTTGGTAGTTTTTGACTCGTGCCCAAAAAACGAAAAAATTTTTTTTTGACATTTGGTTGAAACGTCTACCACTTAATTGTGTATAGCCCATAGCCGAATGATATTTTGTAGCTTTTGGTCAGATCACCTGGCAACACTGGGAGCTACGGTGAAAAATATTTTTTCGACATGGTCATTTTCCAAAAGTTCTGAGGGCGACTGGGTGGGAGCGAGAAAAAAAATGAAAATGAGGTTCGCTGTCAAATATAGTCTAGATTATGGGAAAACTATAGACTTTTTGATTAACAAGATGGCCGACGCGTTGGTGGCCATTTTGTGATTTTTTCGTGTTTTTGAAAACTTAAAATTCAAATTTTGGTTATTTTTTTTAATTTGAGCGACTCGCAATGTACTAGGCGGTTATGTGTTTTGTCATTGTGTATTGCCAGGTGAAAAAATATTTCTACCATTTTTGGTAGTTTTTGGCTCAGGCCCCGAAAAGGTCGAGAATAGAAATAATGACATTTCGCGCAAATCATTTCCATGTGCTTATGAGGCATTGTAATAGTAATGACATTTGACTATTTTTATTTTCTTAATTGGGCAACACCAATCGCTGTTGAGGAAAAAGTGCAAAAAACATGGTCACCTACCGGAGGCTCTGTGGGCCACAGGATATAAAATTCGAAAAAAGTAAAAATGAGGTTTGATGCCGTATATAACCTAGATTACAGGAAAACTATAGGCTTTTCGATAAACAAAATGGCGGATGCGCTGGCGGCCATTATGTAAAAATCTGCAGGATTCAAAATGTATTCATTAACTTTCGGGGTAGAAGGAGGGGTTGTAGGGAAAATATGCTCAGAGCTTTATTGGAGGTTTACATGATGCCCCCGTGATGGTTCAAAAATTTACCCGATTTTCGGGGTAATTTCGGAAATTTTGGGCCCGACAGAAAATGCTCGAATTTAAAAAAAATAAGTATGAGGTCCTGTCCAAAATGTCCACCCGTGGTCGATTGACCAAAAAAAAAGTGAGTAAGTACGAAATTTTAGGAAAAATTAAAAAATCAAATTTCTATGGAGTACTTGGTTCCCCATACATTTTGTACTGAAATTGACCTTAGTAAGAAAATGTATGGAGAAATTCTTGCATATTAATGTAGTACCGTATTGAGTGCTATTAAAACTTGGAAACGGTAACATTGCGAGGCCGGAGGCCGAGCTGCGTTGCGAGACCGTAGGTCGAGCGCCGCGTAGGGCGAAGCCCGAAGCGGCTACATCCTGTGTAACTTTCGCGAGGCCGAAGGCCGAGCTTCGAATGCGAGGCCAAAGGCCGAGCGCCCGCGTAGAGCGAAGCTCGAAGCGGCTGCCATCAAACACTTTGGACCAATATAGACGTGACAATTGATCAGATCAAGTAACCTACGCGAGGCCGTAGGCCGAGCTGCGATGCGAGACCACAGGTCGAGCGCCGCGTAGGGCGAAGCCCGAAGCGGCTATGTTCTGTGTAACTTTCGCGAGGCCGAAGGCCGAGCTTCGAATGCGAGGCCAAAGGCCGAGCGCCCGCGTAGAGCGAAGCTCGAAGCGGCTTCCGTCGAACACTTTGGCCATTTTATTAAAGTGCAACTCAAGTCACCCTAGGCGCGAGGCCGCAGGCCGAGCTGCGCCGCGCAGGGCGGAGCCCGGAGCGGAAAGGCTCCTTAGGCCACAGTTGAGAAACTCTTGCGCCGTACAAAAAAAGCACTAGGCCCCCATTGCGGACGGTCAAACACCAAAAGTCACACCCGCGAGGCCGCAGGCCGAGCTGCGTATGCGAGGCCGAAGGCCGAGCGCCGCGGAAGGGCGAAGCCCGGGAGCGGCCAGCGCCGCAGGCCTAGCTTTTAGCAGACTCGCGCGAAGCGCGTGCTGCAAAAGCTAGTCTATATTATATAAAGCTAAATTACCACTCACTCACTCACTCACTCACTCATCGGGGGTTTTTTTGGGGGTGTTCGAGTTGTTTTACCTCTCTGGAGTGTTCCAACGGGGTGGGTTATTTTTTAATCAAAGCAGGTTTTTTTATTTTTTTTTCCGAAAATCCAAGATGGCGGCCGATTTTGCTGGATTGAAATAAAAAAAATGTATAGAGTGCCCAGGCGGTTTTTACTTTTTTAGAGAATTGTAGTGTAGTAAAGTACACTGAAAAAGTAAAATGTCAAAAAAACAAGATGTCCGCGCCGCCATCTTGGATCGAAAATCCGATTTAGAGGTGTTTTTGCGGGGCAGTGGTGGAGAGGTTTCCACAGATAATTGAAAATTTTTTTTTGAACTCTGCCGGCAGTATAGTCAACTTGCAAACCTCATCCATAGATAATAGAGTTTGGTCATAGAGACGCCGCTGGCGGCAGTTTTGTAGGGAGCAAAAATTTCGTCATTTTCAAAGTCGATTTTGACAGTGATGGCAACACCGGGTCGTATTGGTTTGTATGGAGCGGTGGTAGGTTAGTTATCTGTCTATTGTTTTAAGAAATAAATTCTACCAAATTCATGGTAGTTTTTTCCTCATGACCCAAAATGGTAGAAAAAAAAATTACCCTTGTAGAAAAAAAATAAATATGCAGTGGGGTGGCTATGGAGGTCCGAAGTGACAAAATAGTAGTTTTTTAGAAAAATCCTGGCAACCCTGGAAATGGCGGGGAAAATAATTTTTTCGACATGGTCATTTCCCAAAAGCTCTAGGGGCGACTGGGTGGGAGCGAGAAAAAAAATAAAAATTAGGTCTGATGCAATATATAACCTAGAATACAGGAAAAATACGGCCGTTTGAAAATCCAAGATGGCGGACCCCCTTTCGGCCATTTTGAATTTTTCACGATTTTCAAAACGGTTTTTTTGCCACTTGGCAACATTTGAGCGAGTCGCACTGTATGGAGCGGTTGCATGTTTGGTTCATATGTTTTGCCAGGTCAAATAAAATTTCTACCATTTTTGGTAGTTTTTGACTCGTGCCCAAAAAACGAAAAAATTTTTTTTTGACATTTGGTTGAAACGTCTACCACTTAATTGTGTATAGCCCATAGCCGAATTATATTTTGTGGCTTTTGGTCAGATCACCTGGCAACACTGGAAGCTACGGTGAAAAATATTTTTTCGACATGGTCATTTTCCAAAAGTTCTGAGGACGACTGGGTGGGAGCAAGAAAAAAAATAAAAATGAGGTTCGCTGTCAAATATAGTCTAGATTATGGGAAAACTATAGACTTTTTGATTAACAAGATGGCCGACGCGCTGGCGGCCATTTTGTGATTTTTTCGTGTTTTTGAAAACTTCAAATTCAAATTGGGGTTATTTTTATTATTTGAGCGACTCGCAATGTACTAGGCGGTTATGTGTTCTGTCATCGTGTGTTGCCAGGTGAAAAAATATTTCTACCATTTTTGGTAGTTTTTGGCTCAGGTCCCGAAAAGGTCGAGAATAGAAATAATGACATTTCGCGCAAATCATTCCCATGTGCCTATGAGGCATCTTAGTAGTAATGACATTTGACTATTTTTATTTCCTTAATTGGGCAACACCGAGAGCTGGTGAGGAAAAAGTGCAAAAAACATGGTCACCTACCGGAGGCTCTGTGGGCCACAGGATATAAAATTCGAAAAAAGTAAAAATGAGGTTTGATGCCGTATATAACCTAGATTACAGGAAAACTATAGGCTTTTCGATAAACAAAATGGCGGATGCGCTGGCGGCCATTTTAAAAAATCTGCAGAATTCAAAATGTATTCCCTAAATTTCGGGGTAGAAGGAGGGGCTGTAGGGAAAAAATGCTCGGAGCTTTATTGGAGGTCTACATGATGCCCCTGTGATGGTTCAAAAATTTACCCGATTTTTGGGGTAATTTCGGAGATTTTGGGCCCGACAGAAAATGCTCGAATTTAAAAAAAATAAATATGAGGTCCTGTCAAAAATGTCCATCCGTGGTCGATTGACCCAAAAAAAAGCGAGTAAGTACGAAATTTTAGGAAAAATTGGAAAATCAATTTTCTATGGAGTACTTGGTTCCCCATACATTTTGTACTGAAATTGACCTTAGTAAGAAAATGTATGGAGAAATTGTTGCATATGAATGTAATACTGTTAATACTTGGAAATGGTAACTTTGCGAGGCCGGAGGCCGAGCTGCGTTGCGAGACCGTAGGTCGAGCGCCGCGTAGGGCGAAGCCCGTAGCGGCTATATCCTGTGTAACTTTCGCGAGGCCGAAGGCCGAGCTTCGAATGCGAGGCCAAAGGCCGAGCGCCCGCGTAGAGCGAAGCTCGAAGCGGCTTCCATCGAACATTTTGGGCCGATATAGACGAGACAATTGATTAGGTAACCTACGCGAGGCCGTAGGCCGAGCTGCGATGCGAGACCACAGGTCGAGCGCCGCGTAGGGCGAAGCCCGAAGCGGCTACATTCTGTGTAACTTTCGCGAGGCCGAAGGCCGAGCTTCGAATGCGAGGCCAAAGGCCGAGCGCCCGCGTAGAGCGAAGCTCGAAGCGGCTGCCATCGAACACTTTGGGCCGATATAGACGAGACAATTGATCGAGTAACCTACGCGAGGCCGTAGGCCGAGCTGCGATGCGAGACCATAGGTCGAGCGCCGCGTAGGGCGAAGCCCGAAGCGGCTATGTTCTGTGTAACTTTCGCGAGGCCAAAGGCCGAGCTTCGAATGCGAGGCCGTAGGCCGAGCGCCCGCGTAGAGCGAAGCTCGAAGCGGCTTCCGTCGAACACTTTGGCCATTTTATTAAAGTGCAATCCAAGTCACCCTAGGCGCGAGGCCGCAGGCCGAGCTGCGCCGCGCAGGGCGGAGCCCGGAGCGGAAAGGCTCCTTAGGCCACAGTTGCAAAACTTTAGCGCCGTACAAAAAAAGCACTAGGCCCCCATTGCGGACGGTCAAACACCAATAGTCACACCCGCGAGGCCGCAGGCCGAGCTGCGTATGCGAGGCCGAAGGCCGAGCGCCGCGGGAGGTCGAAGCCCGGGAGCGGCCAGCGCCGCAGGCCTAGCTTTTAGCAGACTCGCGCGAAGCGCGTGCTGCAAAAGCTAGTCTATCTATATTATATAAAGCTAAATTACCACTGACTGACTGACTGACTCATCGGGGGTTTTTTTGGGGGTGAAGGAGTTGATATACATCTCTGGGGTGTTCCAACGGGGTGGATTATTTTTTAATCAAAGCAGGTTTTTCCATTTTTTTTTTCCAAAATCCAAGATGGCGGCCCTTTTTGCTGAATCAACTTTTTTCTTGTCTATGGAAGGACCGGGCGGTTTTAACTTTTTTTGAAACTCCCATTGCTATGTATTGTTGTGAAAAAGTAAAATGTCAAAAAAACAAGGTGTCCGCGCCGCCATCTTGGATCGAAAATTCGATTTAGAGGTGTTTTTGCGGGATCGTGGTGGAGAGGTTTCCACAGATAATTGAAATTTTTTTTTTGAACTCTGCCGGCAGTATCGTCAACTTGCAAACCTCATCCATAGATTATAGAGTTTAGCCATAGAGACGGCGCTGGCGGCAGTTTTGTAGGGAGCAAAAAATTTGTCATTTTCAAAGTCGATTTTGAGGGGGATGGCAACACCATGTCGAACCGGTTTGTATGGGGCGGTGGTAGGTTAGTTATTCGTCTATTGTTTTGAGAAATAAATTCTACCAAATTCATGGTAGTTTTTACCCCACGGCCCCAAATGGTAGGAAAAAAAAATAACGTTGTAGAAAAAAAAAAAATACGCTGCGGAGTGGCCATGGAGGTCCGAAGTGACAAAAAGGTAGTTTTTTGGAAAAATCCTGGCAACCCTGGAAATGGCGGGGAAAAACATTTTTTCGACATGGTCATTTTCCAAAAGCTCTGGAGGCGTCTGGGTGGGAGCGAGAAAAAAAATAAAAATTAGGTCTGATGCAATATATAACCTAGAATACAGGAAAAATACGACCGTTTGAAAATCCAAGATGGCGGACCCCCTTTCGGCCATTTTGAATTTTTCACGATTTTCAAAACGGTTTTTTTGGCACTTGACAACATTTGAGCGAGTCCCAATGTATGGAGCGGTTGCATGTTTGGTTCATATGTGTTGCCAGGTCAAATAAAATTTCTACCATTTTTGGTAGTTTTTGACTCGTGCCCAAAAAACGAAAAAAATTTTTTTTGACATTTGGTTGAAACGTCTACCACTTAATTGTGTATAGCCCATAGCCGAATGATATTTTGTAGCTTTTGGTCAGATCACCTGGCAACACTGGGAGCTACGGTGAAAAATATTTTTTCGACATGGTCATTTTCCAAAAGTTCTGAGGGCGACTGGGTGGGAGCGAGAAAAAAAATGAAAATGAGGTTCGCTGTCAAATATAGTCTAGATTATGGGAAAACTATAGACTTTTTGATTAACAAGATGGCCGACGCGTTGGTGGCCATTTTGTGATTTTTTCGTGTTTTTGAAAACTTAAAATTCAAATTTTGGTTATTTTTTTTAATTTGAGCGACTCGCAATGTACTAGGCGGTTATGTGTTTTGTCATTGTGTATTGCCAGGTGAAAAAATATTTCTACCATTTTTGGTAGTTTTTGGCTCAGGCCCCGAAAAGGTCGAGAATAGAAATAATGACATTTCGCGCAAATCATTTCCATGTGCTTATGAGGCATTGTAATAGTAATGACATTTGACTATTTTTATTTTCTTAATTGGGCAACACCAATCGCTGTTGAGGAAAAAGTGCAAAAAACATGGTCACCTACCGGAGGCTCTGTGGGCCACAGGATATAAAATTCGAAAAAAGTAAAAATGAGGTTTGATGCCGTATATAACCTAGATTACAGGAAAACTATAGGCTTTTCGATAAACAAAATGGCGGATGCGCTGGCGGCCATTATGTAAAAATCTGCAGGATTCAAAATGTATTCATTAACTTTCGGGGTAGAAGGAGGGGTTGTAGGGAAAATATGCTCAGAGCTTTATTGGAGGTTTACATGATGCCCCCGTGATGGTTCAAAAATTTACCCGATTTTCGGGGTAATTTCGGAAATTTTGGGCCCGACAGAAAATGCTCGAATTTAAAAAAAATAAGTATGAGGTCCTGTCCAAAATGTCCACCCGTGGTCGATTGACCAAAAAAAAAGTGAGTAAGTACGAAATTTTAGGAAAAATTAAAAAATCAAATTTCTATGGAGTACTTGGTTCCCCATACATTTTGTACTGAAATTGACCTTAGTAAGAAAATGTATGGAGAAATTCTTGCATATTAATGTAGTACCGTATTGAGTGCTATTAAAACTTGGAAACGGTAACATTGCGAGGCCGGAGGCCGAGCTGCGTTGCGAGACCGTAGGTCGAGCGCCGCGTAGGGCGAAGCCCGAAGCGGCTACATCCTGTGTAACTTTCGCGAGGCCGAAGGCCGAGCTTCGAATGCGAGGCCAAAGGCCGAGCGCCCGCGTAGAGCGAAGCTCGAAGCGGCTGCCATCAAACACTTTGGACCAATATAGACGTGACAATTGATCAGATCAAGTAACCTACGCGAGGCCGTAGGCCGAGCTGCGATGCGAGACCACAGGTCGAGCGCCGCGTAGGGCGAAGCCCGAAGCGGCTATGTTCTGTGTAACTTTCGCGAGGCCGAAGGCCGAGCTTCGAATGCGAGGCCAAAGGCCGAGCGCCCGCGTAGAGCGAAGCTCGAAGCGGCTTCCGTCGAACACTTTGGCCATTTTATTAAAGTGCAACTCAAGTCACCCTAGGCGCGAGGCCGCAGGCCGAGCTGCGCCGCGCAGGGCGGAGCCCGGAGCGGAAAGGCTCCTTAGGCCACAGTTGAGAAACTCTTGCGCCGTACAAAAAAAGCACTAGGCCCCCATTGCGGACGGTCAAACACCAAAAGTCACACCCGCGAGGCCGCAGGCCGAGCTGCGTATGCGAGGCCGAAGGCCGAGCGCCGCGGAAGGGCGAAGCCCGGGAGCGGCCAGCGCCGCAGGCCTAGCTTTTAGCAGACTCGCGCGAAGCGCGTGCTGCAAAAGCTAGTCTATCTATATTATATAAAGCTAAATTACCACTCACTCACTCACTGACTCATCGGGGGTTTTTTTGGGGGGGTTATCGTTTTTCTACCGCTTTAGCATGTTCTAACGGGGTGGGTTATTTTTTAATCAAAGCAGGTTTTTTTATTTTTTTTTCCAAAAATCCAAGATGGCGGCCGTTTTTGCGAAATCAACTTTTTTCTTGTCTATGGAACGGCCGGGCGGTTTTTACTTTTTTAGAGAGTTGTAGTGTAGAAAAGTACACTGAAAAAGTAAAATGTCAAAAAAACAAGATGTCCGCGCCGCCATCTTGGATCGAAAATTCGGTTTAGAGGTGTTTTTGCGGAGTTGTGGTGGAGAGGTTTCCACAGATAATTGAAGAATTTTTTTTGAACTCTGTCGGCAGTATAGCCTTCTTTTGAATGTCTGTCATAGTTTATAGAGTTTGGCCATAGAGACGGCGCTGGCGGCAGTTTTGTAGGGACCAAAAATTTTGCCATTTTCAAAGTCGATTTTAAGGGGAATGGCAACACCATGTCGAATCGATTTGTATGGAGTAGTGTTAGGTTAGTTATCTGTCTATTGTTTTGAGAAATAAATTCTACCAAATTCATGGTAGTTTTTGCCCCATGGCCCCGAATGGTAGAAAAAAATTTTACCCTTGTAGAAAAAAATAAAATATGCAGTGGGGTGGCCATAGAAGTCCGAAGTGACAAAAAAGTAGTTTTTCGGAAAAATCCTGGCAACCCTGAAAATGGCGGGGAAAAACATTTTTTCGACATGGTTTTTTCCAAAAGTTCTTTTGAAGACTGGGTGGGAGTGAGAAAAAAAATAAAAATTAGGTTCGGTGCGGTATATAACCTAGAATATAGGAAAACTATAGACTTTTCGATTTACAAGATGGCGGACCCCCTTTCGGCCATTTTGAATTTTTCACGATTTTCAAAACCGTTTTTCGGGTACATGGCAACATTTGAGCGAGTCGCAATGTATAGAGCGGTTGCATGTTTAGTTTATATGTGTTGCTAGGTGAAATAAAATTTCTACCATTTCTGGTAGTTTTTGACTTTTGCCCAAAAAACGAAAAAAAATTTTTTTGACATTTGGTCTAAATGTCTACCACGTTATTATGGCAACCTTATGGCCGAATGATATTTTACTAAATTTAGCCCAATCACCTGGCCACACTGGGCGCCAGAGCGAAATATATATTTTGTGACTTGGTCATTTTCCAAAAAATAATATGGCGATCGGGTGAGAGCGAGAAAAAAAACGAAAATGAGGTTCGGCGTCAAATATAGTCCAAAATACAGGAAAAATACGAGTGTTCAAAAATACAAGATGGCCGACCCGCTGGCGGCCATTTTGTGAAAATTATGTGTTTTCGAAAACGTTAAATCCCAATTTGCATGTATATGGCGACATCAAAGCGAGTCGCAATGTACCAAGGGATTATGAGTTTTGGTTGTGTGTGTTGCCAGGTGAAATAAAAATTCTACTATTTTTGGTAGTTTTTGACTCAGGTCCCGGCGAAAGTCGAAAATAGAAATAATGACATTTCGCGCAAACCATTACCATGTGCCTATGAAACATCCCCATTAAAATGACATTTGACTATTTTTATCTCTGTGACCTGGCAACACCGGGAGCTGTTGGGACAAATGTGCAAAAATCATGGTCACCTTCCAGAAGTCCTGTAGGTCGCAGGATATAAAATTTGAAAAAAATAAAAATGGGGTTTGTTGCAGTATATAACCTAGATGAGATGTTATATTATAGACTTTTCGATAAACAAAATGGCGGATGCGCTGGCGGCCATTTTAAAAAATCTGCAGAATTCAAAATGTATTCCCTAAATTTCGGGGTAGAAGGAGGGGTCGTAGGGAAAATATGCTCGGAGCTTTATTGGAGGTTTTTATGATGCCCCTGTGATGGTTCAAAAATTTACCCGATTTTCGGGGTAATTTCGGAGATTTTGGGCCTGACAGAAAATGCTCGAATTTAAAAAAAATAAGTATGAGGTCCTGTCAAAAATGTCTATCCGTGGTCGCTCGACCTAAAAAAAAGCGAGTAAGTACGAAATTTTAAGAAAAATTGGAAAATTAATTTTCTATGGAGTACTTGGTTCCCCATACATTTTGTACTGAAATCGACCGTAGTAAGAAAATGTATGGGGAAATTGTTGCATAGTAATATAGTACCGTATTGAGTGCTATTAAAACTCGGAACTGGTAACATTGCGAGGCCGGAGGCCGAGCTGCGTTGCGAGACCATAGGTCGAGCGCCGCGTAGGGCGAAGCCCGAAGCGGCTATATTCTGTGTAACTTTCGCGAGGCCGAAGGCCGAGCTTCGAATGCGAGGCCAAAGGCCGAGCGCCCGCGTAGAGCGAAGCTCGAAGCGGCTGCCATCGAACACTTTGGGCCGATATATATGAGACAATTGATCATGTAACCTACGCGAGGCCGTAGGCCGAGCTGGGATGCGAGACCACAGGTCGAGCGCCGCGTAGGGCGAAGCCCGAAGCGGCTATGTTCTGTGTAACTTTCGCGAGGCCGTAGGCCGAGCGCCCGCGTAGAGCGAAGCTCGAAGCGGCTTCCGTCGAACACTTTGGCCATTTTATTAAAGTGCAACACAAGTCACCCTAGGCGCGAGGCCGCAGGCCGAGCTGCGCCGCGCAGGGCGGAGCCCGAAGCGGAAAGGCTCCTTAGGCCACAGTCGCAAAACTCTAGCGCCGTACAAAAAAAGCACTAGGCCCCCATTGCGGACGGTTCAACACCCCCGTGTCACACCCGCGAGGCCGCAGGCCGAGCTGCGTATGCGAGGCCGAAGGCCGAGCGCCGCGGGAGGGCGAAGCCCGGGAGCGGCCAGCGCCGCAGGCCTAGCTTTTAGCAGACTCGCGCGAAGCGCGTGCTGCAAAAGCTAGTCTATATTATATAAAGCTAAATTACCACTCACTCACTGACTGACTCATCGGGGGTTTTTTTGGGGGTGAAGGAGTTGATATACATCTCTGGGGTGTTCCAACGGGGTGGATTATTTTTTAATCAAAGCAGGTTTTTCCATTTTTTTTTTCCAAAATCCAAGATGGCGGCCCTTTTTGCTGAATCAACTTTTTTCTTGTCTATGGAAGGACCGGGCGGTTTTAACTTTTTTTGAAACTCCCATTGCTATGTATTGTTGTGAAAAAGTAAAATGTCAAAAAAACAAGGTGTCCGCGCCGCCATCTTGGATCGAAAATTCGATTTAGAGGTGTTTTTGCGGGATCGTGGTGGAGAGGTTTCCACAGATAATTGAAATTTTTTTTTTGAACTCTGCCGGCAGTATCGTCAACTTGCAAACCTCATCCATAGATTATAGAGTTTAGCCATAGAGACGGCGCTGGCGGCAGTTTTGTAGGGAGCAAAAAATTTGTCATTTTCAAAGTCGATTTTGAGGGGGATGGCAACACCATGTCGAACCGGTTTGTATGGGGCGGTGGTAGGTTAGTTATTCGTCTATTGTTTTGAGAAATAAATTCTACCAAATTCATGGTAGTTTTTACCCCACGGCCCCAAATGGTAGGAAAAAAAAATAACGTTGTAGAAAAAAAAAAAATACGCTGCGGAGTGGCCATGGAGGTCCGAAGTGACAAAAAGGTAGTTTTTTGGAAAAATCCTGGCAACCCTGGAAATGGCGGGGAAAAACATTTTTTCGACATGGTCATTTTCCAAAAGCTCTGGAGGCGTCTGGGTGGGAGCGAGAAAAAAAATAAAAATTAGGTCTGATGCAATATATAACCTAGAATACAGGAAAAATACGACCGTTTGAAAATCCAAGATGGCGGACCCCCTTTCGGCCATTTTGAATTTTTCACGATTTTCAAAACGGTTTTTTTGGCACTTGACAACATTTGAGCGAGTCCCAATGTATGGAGCGGTTGCATGTTTGGTTCATATGTGTTGCCAGGTCAAATAAAATTTCTACCATTTTTGGTAGTTTTTGACTCGTGCCCAAAAAACGAAAAAAATTTTTTTTGACATTTGGTTGAAACGTCTACCACTTAATTGTGTATAGCCCATAGCCGAATGATATTTTGTAGCTTTTGGTCAGATCACCTGGCAACACTGGGAGCTACGGTGAAAAATATTTTTTCGACATGGTCATTTTCCAAAAGTTCTGAGGGCGACTGGGTGGGAGCGAGAAAAAAAATGAAAATGAGGTTCGCTGTCAAATATAGTCTAGATTATGGGAAAACTATAGACTTTTTGATTAACAAGATGGCCGACGCGTTGGTGGCCATTTTGTGATTTTTTCGTGTTTTTGAAAACTTAAAATTCAAATTTTGGTTATTTTTTTTAATTTGAGCGACTCGCAATGTACTAGGCGGTTATGTGTTTTGTCATTGTGTATTGCCAGGTGAAAAAATATTTCTACCATTTTTGGTAGTTTTTGGCTCAGGCCCCGAAAAGGTCGAGAATAGAAATAATGACATTTCGCGCAAATCATTTCCATGTGCTTATGAGGCATTGTAATAGTAATGACATTTGACTATTTTTATTTTCTTAATTGGGCAACACCAATCGCTGTTGAGGAAAAAGTGCAAAAAACATGGTCACCTACCGGAGGCTCTGTGGGCCACAGGATATAAAATTCGAAAAAAGTAAAAATGAGGTTTGATGCCGTATATAACCTAGATTACAGGAAAACTATAGGCTTTTCGATAAACAAAATGGCGGATGCGCTGGCGGCCATTATGTAAAAATCTGCAGGATTCAAAATGTATTCATTAACTTTCGGGGTAGAAGGAGGGGTTGTAGGGAAAATATGCTCAGAGCTTTATTGGAGGTTTACATGATGCCCCCGTGATGGTTCAAAAATTTACCCGATTTTCGGGGTAATTTCGGAAATTTTGGGCCCGACAGAAAATGCTCGAATTTAAAAAAAATAAGTATGAGGTCCTGTCCAAAATGTCCACCCGTGGTCGATTGACCAAAAAAAAAGTGAGTAAGTACGAAATTTTAGGAAAAATTAAAAAATCAAATTTCTATGGAGTACTTGGTTCCCCATACATTTTGTACTGAAATTGACCTTAGTAAGAAAATGTATGGAGAAATTCTTGCATATTAATGTAGTACCGTATTGAGTGCTATTAAAACTTGGAAACGGTAACATTGCGAGGCCGGAGGCCGAGCTGCGTTGCGAGACCGTAGGTCGAGCGCCGCGTAGGGCGAAGCCCGAAGCGGCTACATCCTGTGTAACTTTCGCGAGGCCGAAGGCCGAGCTTCGAATGCGAGGCCAAAGGCCGAGCGCCCGCGTAGAGCGAAGCTCGAAGCGGCTGCCATCAAACACTTTGGACCAATATAGACGTGACAATTGATCAGATCAAGTAACCTACGCGAGGCCGTAGGCCGAGCTGCGATGCGAGACCACAGGTCGAGCGCCGCGTAGGGCGAAGCCCGAAGCGGCTATGTTCTGTGTAACTTTCGCGAGGCCGAAGGCCGAGCTTCGAATGCGAGGCCAAAGGCCGAGCGCCCGCGTAGAGCGAAGCTCGAAGCGGCTTCCGTCGAACACTTTGGCCATTTTATTAAAGTGCAACTCAAGTCACCCTAGGCGCGAGGCCGCAGGCCGAGCTGCGCCGCGCAGGGCGGAGCCCGGAGCGGAAAGGCTCCTTAGGCCACAGTTGAGAAACTCTTGCGCCGTACAAAAAAAGCACTAGGCCCCCATTGCGGACGGTCAAACACCAAAAGTCACACCCGCGAGGCCGCAGGCCGAGCTGCGTATGCGAGGCCGAAGGCCGAGCGCCGCGGAAGGGCGAAGCCCGGGAGCGGCCAGCGCCGCAGGCCTAGCTTTTAGCAGACTCGCGCGAAGCGCGTGCTGCAAAAGCTAGTCTATATTATATAAAGCTAAATTACCACTCACTCACTGACTCACTCATCGGGGGTGTTTTTGGGGGTGTTCGAGTTTTTTTACCTCTTTGGGGTGTTCTAAGGGGGTGGGTTATTTTTTAATCAAAGCAGGTTTTTCGTTTTTTTTTTCCGAAAATCCAAGATGGCGGCCACTTTAGGGGAACCAACTTTTTTCTTGTCTATGGAATGGCCAGGCGGTTTCTACTTTTTTTAAAACTCCCATTGCTATGTATTGTTGTGAAAAAGTAAAATGTCAAAAAAACAAGATGTCCGCGCCGCCATCTTGGATCGAAAATTCGGTTTAGAGGTGTTTTTGCGGGGTCATGGTGGAGAGGTTTCCGTAGATAATTAAAAATTTTTTTTTTAACTCTGCCGGCAGTATAGTCAACTTGCATACCTCATCCATAGATTATAGAGTTTGGTCACAGAGACGGCGCTGGCGGCAGTTTTGTAAGGACCAAAAAATTTGCCATTTTCAAAGTCGATTTTGAGGGGTATGGCAACACCATGTCGAATCGGTTTGTATAGAGCAGTGGTAGGTTAGTTATCTGTCTATTGTTTTGAGAAATAAATTCTACCAAATTCATGGTAGTTTTTGCCCCATGGCCCCGAATGGTAGAAAAAAAATTTACCCTTGTAGAAAAAAAATAAATATGCAGTGGGGTGGCCATGAAGGTCCGAAGTGACAAAAAGGTAGTTTTTAGGAAAAATCCTGGCAACCCTGGAAATGACGGGGAAAATCATTTTTTCGACATGGTTTTTTCCAAAAGTTCTTTTGAAGACTGGGTGGGAGCGAGAAAAAAAATAAAAATTGGGTTTGATGCAGTATATATCATAGAATATGGGAAAACTATAGACTTTTCGATTAACAAGATGGCGGACCCCGTTTCGGCCATTTTGAATTTTTCACGATTTTCAAAACCGTTTTTCAGGCACATGGCAACATTTGAGCGAGTCGCAATGTATGGAGCGGTTGCATGTTTGGTTGATGTGTGTTGCCAGGTGAAATTAAATTTCTACCATTTTTGGTAGTTTTTGATTTATGTCCAAAAAACGAAAAAAAATTTTTTTGACATTTGGTCTAAATGTCTACAACGTTATTATGGCAAGCTTATGGCTGAATGATATTTTACTAATTTTAGCCCAATCACCTGGCCACACTGGGTGCCAGAGCGAAATATATATTTTGTGACTTGGTCATTTTCCAAAAAATAATATGGCGATTGGGTGAGAGCGAGAAAAAAAATGAAAATGAGGTTCGATGTCAAATATAGTCCAAATAATAGGAAAAATACGAACGCTCAAAAATACAAGATGGCCGACCCGCTGGCGGCCATTTTATGAAAATTATGTGTTTTCGAAAACGTTAAATCCTAATTTTCATTTATTTGGCAACATCTGAGCGAGTCACAATGTACTAGGCGGTTATGTATTTTGTTATTGTGTGTTGCCAGGTGAAATAAAAATTCTACTATTTTTGGTAGTTTTTGACTCAGGTCCCGGCGAAGGTCGAAAATAGAAATAATGACATTTCGCGCAAACCATTACCATGTGCTTATGATACATCCCTATCGAAATGACATTTGACTATTTTTATCTCTGTGACCTGGCAACACCGGGAGCTGTTGGGACAAATGTGCAAAAATCATGGTCACCTTCCAGAAGTCCTGTAGGCCGCAGGATATAAAAATTGAAAAATGTAAAAATGAGGTTTGATGCAGTATATAACCTAGATGTGATGTTATATAATAGACTTTTCGATAAACAAAATGGCGGATGCGCTGGCGGCCATTATAAAAAATCTGCAAAATTAAAAATGTATTCATTAACTTTCGGGGTAGAAAGAGGGGTCGTATGGAAAAAATGCTCGGAGCTTTATTGGAGGTCTACATGATGCCCCAGTGATGGTTGAAAAATTTACCCGATTTTTGGGGTAATTTCGGAGATTTTGGGCCCGACAGAAAATGATCGAATCAAAAAAAAATAAGTATGAGGTCCTGTCAAAAATGTCTATCCGTGGCCTATTAACCCAAAAAAAAGCGAGTAAGTACGAAATTTTAGGAAAAATTGGAAAATCAATTTTCTATGGAGTACTTGGTTCCCCATACATTTTGTACTGAAATTGAGCTTAGTAAGAATATGTATGGGAAAATCATTGTATACTAATGGTGCAGTGTAATCTGTTTTTTTTTTCATTATGTCAGATATGTTTTTGTATTATATTTAGTACTGAAAAAGTACAAAAACGTACGCCTAAAAAGCAAATTTATTAAATACAAAAGTATTCGTACTGTGTTCGGAAAGATGTTTCTATAGAGATAAACCGGTAAGAAACTTGCTGAATTTTTGTCTGAAGTTTCTGAATTTTAAAGTGGTTAGTTTGTTGCTCTTAATTTGTTTGATAAACTGGAGTCTATGTATATTGGTAGTTTACTATTAGTTAGTAGAAATAATGAGACTAGGTTTGTACCTAATGTCCGACTCGTTAGAGCAATGACTATCGCTTCCGGCTGAGGATCCACGGGGCGTGTGTTTAATCCCCACGTCACGCTCCTCAGCAACCCCTATGGCTTTGATAACATATTTTTTAGTCAACGCAAATGTCCATAATGTGTGCTCAATTAGTAAAATTAAAAAAAAACTGTAATTTTGTAGGTTACAGCGTAAAATTATTTCAATTTGGGGCTGCTGGACAGCATCTCCCCAGCAACTTCATATTGAATTTAAGATATATCTGGGCAAATACTAAGAATTCAGTAAGCGATTGGTTATTATTAAAATGTACATTTGCTCTATTATGGGTAAAACCACTCTAATTACTTAGTTTCATTTAAAAAATCTGTATTTATCTTAATTAATTCCATTTAGCGCCATCTAGCCCCAAACGTGGCAAACCAAAGCCCGTATTATGTATACGTACACACTATACGTAATCGTTAATCGTTTACTATAACAACGTATTTCAATGTGGGGTTGCTGGGGAGATGCTGTCCAGCAGCCCCAAATTGAAATAATTGTACGCTGTAACCTACAAGGGTACAGTTTTATTAAAATGTGTACTAATTGAGTACCTACACATTATGGACAGAGTACACATTAATTGTGTTGGCTAAAAAATATGTTATCAAAACCATAGGGGTTGCTGAGGAGCATGACGTTAATCACCACCCAGATCAGGACATTGCTTTGAAGAATCTGCATAATTAATGCAATTATTAATTACTTATCCAAGTTGCCGCTACGCTGGAGTGAGGGGCTGAGTTGAAGGACATCTTATGCGACGTGTGACTCTCTTTAGGAATAGGTACTTAGGTATCTTAGTCAAATGCGAATTGTACTTCGTAATAATTCTGTACCTGTTCGTACCAGAGAAATTACCTTACCAGAGAAATTACCTTTTTGATTTTCAACTCAACTTGATGACTGGGAAAGGACCACATTTCAAAATAATGACTACCTACCCATTAATCATTTAGGTCAACTTAGTTACCTAGGACCTACCTAACTTACGTAGAATCACTTAATTGATGATGTAAATCGTTATAGAATTTATCTAAGAATAAATTTAGAATATGTAAATATATATATATACATATAAAAGTACACGGGCGAATAGAGAACCTCTTCCTTTTATGAAGTTGGTTAAATAAGTGCAAGTTGGTCTCACCCATAAAGGGTAGCAGGAAATAACATTAAATAAAAGTTTTTGCGTTTCGTTGTAATTTTGAATGTGTTCCTCGCGCAAACTAAGTATTCAGTTTGGAGAAATAATTAAACAACAATTTAATTTTTTAAAGATGTATCCATAGCTGCCCCACACGTACCTATGGGATTGATGAAAAAACATTTTCGAGTTTCAGTTTAAAGTATAGGAATACCCAAAATGTATTGTTATTCTTTTTTGTGAAAATCTTATTGCGATTTACTGAGTAAGTACAGTCTCGATCAATAAAATGTAAACACTTGAGCTCTTATGCCATGACTCACGTTAATTTTAGAATGAGTTCGTATACATGTTGGTGCACGTGACTGCACATCTACTTACACAGTTATAGCTTTTGTACAATAGTATAGTTCTTAAACATATGGGCGAACTAACAGACAGACAAGACACAATGAGTCCTTAGGTATCTCTTTTTTCATTTTACCACGGAACCCTAAAAATTTCAACCTTAAGTGTTTGGATGTAGGTGAAATTTAAACCTATTTGAAGGCCCTATTAGTATAAGTTCCGTTAAAATATGTATGAACAGTATGACCGACATTTTGGCCAAATAGTTTCTCGATTACCTATGTGCCCCATACACCCGTCGCCTTCCTACCATATCGCGATCGCGTATGGTCGTCTTTACTACGTTGTGGGTCCTCTTACGTTGCTTTTGAAGCATATGATCGTCATTCTAAACCCTTCCTACGTCATGGTCCGTTGTTTCTACGAGTCATGTGGGCATTAGATTGTTCTAATTTTTTGTTTGTCCTATGTAAATGATTTTAGTCTTGCAATGGATATCATTTATTTAAAGGACTAGCATGCAAGTGGCGTTTTAAAAAACTGTCTCCATTACAGCACGTTCAAAAATATAAATCCGACTATCTACCTAGAATGAAGTACATAGTAATTAAATATTATGAAAATAATTACTTGAACTATTGTCATAGCTGTACAATATTGTAATTGTGTAATAAACATGTTAAGCCCATTAAAATTTGTAATCAACTTGACTAAAGAGTGAGCTTAATTCTGAACCTTTTGATTGTCTTAGTAGTTTGTACATTTAAAAAGTGTAAAATATTAGGACCTCTTGAAATAATGTAATGCACACACTGAAGAACTACATTTGACTAGGATTTGTGGTAAAGTTACAATTAACCAATTAGCAATCTATTAAAATTTTGTTTTAGACTAGATAATGCACCAGTTTTTCTAAAACCCCACAGTAAGCACCATAAATACATGACAAAACAAATGGTAGTTCCACAAAAAACATTTTAATGCACTTTAACACAACAACTAAAATCATCTAAATACAGAACAAATATACATTTTTATCACAATAATGGTTGGGAATCGAACCCACCCTTTGGTTTATTAGATCAAACCATTGTTACAGTAGGTACTCAAATAATATAATGTAAATTTAGTTAAAGAGTAAACACTGTAAAATACAATAAAAAAACACAAGAACCCTAATATTTGAACCCCCTAATTATTCTAATTGAACTCTAATAAATTAAATTGATATTTTTCAATAAAACTAATTTTTCACATAATAAATTATATTTATTTCTCTAAGATGATTTAAAACACATTTCACTTCACTTTAGTTAAGCATTTTTATGGTCTATTGTTTCTGAATATGAATAGTAGTACTCTTCATTAGTAGTAGATTCCTAGATTTTAAACTTTAGAAAATCAAACTTTTTTGATGATTACCGTCCCCATCATCATTTTATTATCATGCACCTAGGTTACGGCAAAAGTATTAAGTATGCCTTGTGATTATTGGCACAAAATTATTTATTCTTGATTTTATATTGATATAGGTAAATAGGTTGTAGCTGAAAGAAAAACAAATAATTTTGTAGTTAACAATCAATGAGAATAACATCTTTAGGTCAATAAGACGTTGGAGGGAGATTTGATATTTTAAAGTTTAATTTGAAGTCTGAACCACATAAGCCTGTAAAACTGGACTCCAGAACAGTTTTAAATAATTAATTAAATATGTAAATAAAAACATTTGTTTTCAAGAATATCAATAAATGCAATTTAAATTCAATATCTACAGCTTTCACATTAATTCTGAGTTAGGTGCAGATTTTAACTAATAGGAATTAAAATTTTATAGAAATGTGATTGTTAGTTTGACATACAACATTAACATTATAAGATGGGTTTATTTTTACAAAAACGGCATGTACTTACTAACCTGGGAATGGAAGCTTGTGGCTTATATTTCTGATTAGTGCCTCTTACTTTATTATGTGCACTGAGTAGGTATTTATGTTTGGTTTGGTTTTTCTGAAACTGAAATAATTTAAATAATTGTAGTTGGTACATACGAATAACTTATTGTATGTTGTACCTGTTGGTCAAGACTACTTTCAATGTAAGTTTAACAAACTCTTCTTTAAGACGATTTGGTATGTACAACTGGCTCTGTGCAACTAAGTCATTTCTCATTTGCTACGCTCCAACCTAGCATTGGTTTACTGTTAACTTTGATCAGCTGAAGTATCAAAAACTCTTCAGATACGAATATTTACACAAATTGGCACTACTTTATCTAATATTGGATTTTATAATGTTATGAACAAAATTTAAATGAGGACGATACATATGATACTTATTTACGTATTAATAAACTGTTAAGTTGTAATATCTTAACACTATCAAATATCTAACAAAACTTTATAACTTTTTTGGTTTGTTTACATTATCGCTTGCACATCTTTGACAGTTGTCACTTATCTTAGCCTTACGGAACGAATGAATGAAATTAACGACGACGATTTATAACAAAAATCACTTATCAATCATATAATTATTTTTTTACATACTTTTCGTCAATTAAAATTCAAAATATAATTAATTATATTTAAATTGGGGATCTTAAGTATTGAAAATTTGGTTTAGAATGTTAAATACGCTAAACGATTAATTTTCAAATGGACGTATATTAATTGATTGACCAATGAGCAGAAAGGATGCTTCAACAAACCGGAAACGAATCAAGTCGCCCAACGTTTTACCCTGGATTTGGGGACTTTAACATAGTATTAAAGACGGGTAAGTGGGAGAAGATATGCTCAAATTGTGTTTCAAAATATCATGTTTAAATGGATATAGGAGAAATTGTCTAAGTATTACACACAGTTTTCTTTTGATCACGAATAATAATTTAAGAACCCGGCTGATAAATATTCTATTAATAAAGAGGATAATTTTTTACGTCAAATTTGTAACATTTAAAATGATGAAATTGATTAGAAAACAAAATATCAGTGATCCTTACACTCGTAATATAAGTTGCAAAATTTTTAAACCGTATGTATGTATTTAGTAATAATTTTAAATTAGTTGGTTATCAGCCGTCGTTGGGTACAAATTATCACAAAATTAATGTTGTTCATCAATGAGTAAATTTGACACAACTACTTTTTATTAGATATGACATAGCCATGAATAAAGCTAAAATTGTAATCAGAGTTAATTGGTTAAGTAAGGTTAGTTTAATGACCAAAAAAGCGCAAGCCGAGCGAGTGTAGCGAGCGTGCCGTGACAGCGGCCGGCGAACGTGACGTCTTATTTATTTGTTAAAAAAAATAGTATTGTAATATTTGGTTTAATAAGAAGCCTTAATATTGTTCGTTTTCATGATATCTGACGTCAAATCGGAGATTGTGTTATCATAACGTTTAAAGCTAAAAAAAACTTTTTTACATATATGCATTTCTTTATTGAAATAGTTAAGTATTTGTGTAAGTGACGTAAAAGATTATAAATTTTTCAAATACATTTTAGACAATAACATTAAGACCTTTATTCTCTTGTTTATTTTTAAAGTTATTCAAATATGATCTTGAGAACATGTTTTCTATATATAAATTCGATTAATATTTATTTTCATACTGTCATATACTTATGAAAGTAAATTATAATGTTTGTGCGCTCGCCGGTTCATGTTTTTATTATCTGAAAACAAAATGTTATTAAATCAAATATTTTAAAATAAAAATAATTTTATATTGTTATAAAATGCAAAATAAAAATTATTCTTCTGAAAACATTATCAATAAAATAGTTGTTTTGCTGTTCGTGACTTTTGAAATTAATATTTTTTTAGTGGTAAATCATAATTTAACTGTTGGTAACATTTAAATTTGGAGCCTAAAAGTTTAGTTCCGCGCGTTGCAACAGCCATCTTTTTTCACTTCGTACACCGACGCGAGGAAGGTGAGTGTTCATTTGTCTTGTGTTTTTGTTATTTCACATTATAAAAAGTTTGGGTGAAAAATGTTTTCCATAATTATTACTATTTTATGATTTTGTTTCATTTTGGGTGGAAAACATTGCGATTCGTGATTTTTTTTAATGTAGGTACTTGATGGTAAACGGGTTTTTGGGATTAGCATTTAGGTTTACTTGTGAATTGGGTTCTAGGTAGGTCCAACATTAAATTATAATACCTACAGTTTGCATGTTGACTGTAAACGATGTTACTATTTTGATATTTAATGGCTTGGCTGACGTCGTGTCGGAAATCTTAATGATGTAGATAGGTCTTAACTTTTGAGCCAAAGTTAGTAACATGGCGGCGACCCACGCCACTTCAGCCACACCTTTTTAAACATCACCTTATGTACCCATACAATATATGTTTACATGTTTCTTTCATGTCAAAAAATAATAATTAGGTAGCCTACCTACCCAAGAAATTTGATTGAAACAGCAAATTAAGTGATAGGTACCTACTTACATAATCACCAGAGGTCTTGACAATTTGTTCAGCTACTAGCATGCTTGATGCATTTCTACTGTTTTCCTGTGTTAGGTGCTGAGCAATTTCAATTACATTATTTCTTTAAAATCTTAATATATTTTTTTTATTTTTTAGAAATTCACTGACGACAATGATGGCAGAACGCCGCAACTTCGACACCGCTTCAGCGTGCATCGCCACTGGTAAGTACCTACTTACTTACCTTCTGCATTACGTACTATTTTCTGTTTTAAAAAATAACCATAGGAATAAATGTGAACTAACTCATTCATAAATTATTGCATGGCGTTGTAGGTACTTTTCCCCGTTAACAAAATAATAACCTTATTAATCACACGTGATCGCTCATCTTTGAATGCTAGCTTTACATATAATTTCTACTAACTATATTTGTATTTTCTGGGGTTTAAAATCTCGTATCTGCTTACCTAATTATTCTTCTGAATGAAATAATATATTTTTTTTAATTTTATGGGTCTTGATGGATATTAGTTTGATTAATTAACAGTTCGTTTTTTAATTTTATTTGCACGAAACTGGAGATCATTTACAAACATGAATTTTACAGAAATATTCGGTGAAATTAGAGAATTGTTACAATGTCTTTAGTTTAATAAAAAGTAAGTACCTACATACTTTAAGTAACTAAGTAGGTAGGTTCTTGTGTCACTAAGATTTAAAACAGCGTTAACTCTGGAATAGGTCAGTTTTATATGGAAAATATATAACTTGTGATAGGTACTGTTGTTTTTCTTTTTAAAGAGCTATCCTTAATATAAATAATACCTACTTATTTTCTACATTGTTCGGTCAGAAAATTAATTTAACCTTTGAATGTTCTTATCTGATAGTACCTACCACCTAGGTACCTACCTATATTTATTTCAGTTTCTGTATTTGTGATTGAAGCAGAAGTTAAACTTGTAACCAAGCATTATTTACTGTTATTAAGTTAGTTATTATTTTATAATGATTCAGGTAGATAATTTTAGCTATTTCGAAAAGATTTTCTAATCGACTTAGATAGTAACTTTATAAGGAAGGAATATAGGACAGTTTTTTTTTAGGATTAATGAACATTATGAAAAGAATTTTCATCTTACAGTTTTTTTCGTCAAACCTTAAATTTAAAAATATTAAAATAAAATGAGTTATTGAATTCATTCATTCAGATGTACGGATGATAACACATCATAGTTAACACTTTAGTTCGATATTAATTGTGCAATCTGTGCTCTATTCCTGCATTAAATGCTTACATTGAAGGATTTGTATACATAATTGATAATTAGTTTTGTTATTAAATTACTAATGATGTTAGGTCACAGGTGCTGTTCTCATTGCAGTAGGTACTAATTGTTAAAATAAACACGGCGATAATGTTATTTAATTATGTTATGAATGATTAACCTTAAACATTTTTAATGTTTTACATAATTGCTAAAAAGGCGATTTAGATGATTTATAAGTCTAAAGATCTTATTTAATTACATAGATAACATTAGTAATACATATGTGTTTCATTTTATTTATGTTTTTTTTTAGCTTTGATTTCACTAGCGTATTATGCGGACAGTTAAATTCTGATTCAAATTAGTCTTATAGTTATTACATCTAAATTCTTACTTAAATTTCACATTGTGCGTAACACAATTTCATCACAACTTGGATACATTCTAATAAGAAAAACTGATGGGTGTTTGGTTTCGATTTTGTTCTGTTTAATAATATTACTGCATGTGAGTGGTGCTTTCGTAGGCGTTTGGTTTGAATTTTAATTAACATAGAACAATTTATTGCCGAGTACTCAAGCACCCAGAGTAGGTATTATTACTTTTTGAAATAATTTCGTCGATTGCTATTGCGCGAGTTTGACATTCGTATTTTATCTTGAGATAACGCTTTAAGCATTTGGTCAGTAATTCGGTGACAGCTCACTTCACTGTTTTGGATGTGTGGACATGTGGTAGGAGTGCTACAGCACCCCAGTGTAAGTAACGCAAGTTTTAATAATATTTTAAATGATTTCATTAAGCTTGATTTATTGTTGTAATAGAATGTAATGTAATGTAAAATAATTTATAAATTTAAATTTCTTGTGATTTATATTTAAAAATAAAATAAAATGCACTTACTTGATACCATATATTAATATAATAATTAATACATCTTATTTTGCAGATAGACTTCATCCAGTTTATTAGAGAATCTGATGCTCATTATCAGAATTTGCTTCTATTCTATGTTATCATTTTTGAACATGTAAGAGTTTGTCTAGAAACGTCAACTTTGAGAAGGGGCATAATGAAGACCAATGGTGACCTCATCAAATCCATGCAAGTTGATCCTGCTAGATGTGAACAGAAGCGTTGCGGTTTCTACCCTAGAAACAGGCTGTGGAAAATCGAAGCAAGATGAACAAAGTGCAAAATTCTTATTAGTACGGAACACTTCAGACCAAAGTTGCCAAATGTGCTTTTATTTATTCCATATTTAAACTAAAAGGGTGATTGTAATTTCGTTATGTTAATTAATATAAATAAAAATATAATACTTTTAATGTTTTTTTGTTTTACGGCCAATTTTTTTTTTGCGGTTTC
The DNA here is from genome assembly GCA_037074685.1 of Glyphodes pyloalis. Taxonomy (NCBI): domain Eukaryota; kingdom Metazoa; phylum Arthropoda; class Insecta; order Lepidoptera; family Crambidae; genus Glyphodes; species Glyphodes pyloalis. Next base: position 175,958 of record JAYKKO010000055.1, read on the forward strand.
CGGTCATCATCGTATACGCCATGCGGTTTTGTAGGGTTTAGTTGAGTCTGTATTGTGTTTAACTTTTTTTTAATATGTATTGGGTTTAACTTTTTTTTAATACTATTTACAGGCAGTACCCATCAGGGGTCCAACCTCTTCAGAGGTAATAACGCACAATGTGTAGCAATGTCGGCATGCGCGTCGTCTTTATCAGTAATTTTAGGCAGAAGTACCTTCAGTACTACTGAGATTGACACTATATTAAATAGTGGTGATTCATTGTATTTACGCGCTAAACCGACCCATGAAATTTATTTGCTTCCAGAAGAATTGCCTTCTGAATTTCGTGTAGGAAACTTTTTGGCCAAGATAGTTTCGATGGAAGACAGCTGGAAATTGAACGGCTTATTTCCTAACGGCTTGCAGACTTTGGACATTAAGATCCTTGAGTTAGAAAATCAGTTGCGATCGACTGTTTTTGATGCGTCACACGATGATAATTGCGACAATTATCTATTTACTGGACATAATAGCACGGTTTCCTTTTGGAGTTTTAACGGATTATTTTATTTATTTAATAGCCACGCCGTTGATAGTCAAAACCGGTATAGTCATGATAGTAGTTTAAATAAGGCACGATTGTTTTGCTGTAATTCTTTAAAGAGTCTTGCATCGTTGCTTTTGACGAATCATTCCTACGACGGGCAGGAATATTCGATACATAAATTACGTGTAATAAGTAATTCTGTAACGGAGCAAACATATAATACTTATTCTAATGCCGTCCAAAGGCAACCCTTTGTTGTACTTGAGCGATTAGATTTGCCAGTTTCATCTAAATCCATTGACTTTCGTGGGCGACCTAAAAAACGTAAGAATTCAGTAGAGACTAGAGGACGACCTCAGAAACGTAAAAATGTAGGTGATTTTGTAACGGTTCCATCTGATTCATTACAAATTATGCAACCGGTAGTTGTTCTCGAGCGAATCGATTTTTCAAATTTGTCTAAATCCATTAATCAGGGAGGCCGGCCTCAAAAACGTAAAAATAGGGCTACCTCAAATCGTAAATGCGTCGAATCTTCTGTAGGCCAAATGTCTGCACTAGGTAGGGACCCTAAATTATCAATGAATCCAGTCGTAGTTCTTAACAAAATTGAAATCGAATCGTTGCGACATCAATCCCCTCTGCGTCTAGGTAGGGTTTTAACTGAACAGACTGACGCGGAAGACAGTAGTAGTAGTGGTGATGATTCCAGTAGGAAATTACGTAACAAACAAGCTAACAAACGGTATAGTAATCGGAATCCCACTGTCAATCGTAAAGCTGTACAACGTTATTCTCAGAAAAATCCGGAAGTGCATAGGCAGGCCGTTAGTAAATATTCGCAGAAACATCCAGAAGTAAATAGAGAGGCAGTCGATAGGTATTCGCAAAACCATCCGGAGGTAAATAGAGAGGCAGTTAGACGGTATAATGAAACCCATAGTGACGTCAACAAACAGGCTACGGAACGGTACAATGAAGTTAGAAATGTTGAGCCTTCTTTGCGTAGATCTGCCAATTTAATTGGTCAGAAACATGACGAGGAATTGAGGTCAATTCAAATTTACTCCCTCAAAAAATCCTCTTTGAACGATAGTTTCGAGTGTCCTCATTGTCATGCCCGCATATTTTTTGAGGAAAAGACTCGCATTAAATGGTGTTGCGGCACTGGTGCCTATAATGTACAACAATTTGAGCCATTGACCGAAGATTTTTATTCGCAGCGCTCATTTATTGATAGGGCTCGTGCGTATAATAACTTGTTTGCATTCAGTGCTTTAGGAGTGTCTCACGGTTTTCAACACCCAGACACTGGCATTTCATTTTTAAAAATTCAGGGTAGAGTTTATCATAGAGTCTTTGATTTAGCTTATTCGGATACTACAAATCCTATTGGATTGTATATCCATGATGATCAGGAGCGAGAACGACTCGCTGCCGGTCAACATTTAGACATTAATATTATTCAGAGTATTACACACTTCTTGCACGAAGTTAATCCATTCATAGAATGTTTTAAACGTTTATATCGAGAAGCTTCCGAAGAAGCTCATCTCATTTTCGAGCCTACGTCGCGTCGTTCTCATGGTAACATCCTTGGTGACTTGCCGATCGGTGCAGAGGTCGCAGCGATTCTCTCCACCGAACGAGAGCGTTTCATTCCGAAAGCTATAGTTATTTGGAAAACTGGTGCTAAAAAACCTCACACTGTGGACCTTTTACATCCACTTTATGAAAGTTTCCAGTTTCCTCTTTTGTATCCTCATGGTAATCCAGGTTGGCTACCTAATAAAGTAGATAATAAGGGCAGTAAATTAACACAAAATAAGTATGTTAGATGTTTGTTGCTTTCGGAACCTAGATTTTCAGAATTGGGCAGACTTTCCGAGGAATGGATTGTCGATATGTTTTGTAGAATATCTGAGGAACGTCTCAGATATATCGACAACATGCAACGTTCCTCGAATAGTGCCATTAGATCTGCTCCCCTTCAGGAATTAGAGCGTAATTTAGAGTCTATTAATGCTGACGAGACTATTCAAGGAGAGGGCGGCGTTGTACCGGGGCGTGTTTATTTGCCAAATTCATTTACTGGAGGTCCACGTTATATGAAAACTAAGTATATGGATGCAATTGCGTTAGTCAATAGATTAGGTCCCCCGTCTTTCTTTTTAACGATGACGTGCAATCCCAAATGGCCTGAAATCCAACAATCCATTTCACAAGGACAAAGGCCTAATCCTTTAGTTTGTGCCCGGGTTTTTAATTTAAAATTAAATCAGCTTATAAAAGATCTCAGAACTGGTGCGTGGTTCGGTAAATGTCTTTACATTATGCATGTCATCGAGTTTCAAAAACGAGGGCTGCCACATGCACACATTTGTTTTAGGGTAGAGGGTGGTGGCCCTGTCCAAAATACGGACATTGATAAATTTGTTAGAGCAGATCTGCCCGATCCATCCGAAGCGGATGGTAGACTACGCAAGGCTGTGATTGATCACATGATACACGGCCCATGTGGACCTTCAAATAGAACAGATTTACCTTGCTGGGATCACGGGAAAAATAAATGCTCTAAATTTTTTCCTAAACCTGAAACCACCACCACTTATTGCGACGATAGGGGGTTCGTACATTTACGTCGCAATAGTGATAACAAAGGCACAATTAAATACCGGGGTAGAGAAGTCACCATCAGTGATTTATGGGTCGTTCCGTACAATGCCGCATTGCTTCTAAAGTACGATTGTCACATTAATTTATTAGTATATTCTGCCCGTGCTATAGTCAAATACCTTTTTAAATATATGACAAAGGGTCCGGATGAATCACGCATAGCGGTGATCCCGGACAGCAATAAAAATAATGAAATTGAGCAGTACGTCACCAAGCGTTACCTGGGTTCTTGCGAAGCGACATGGCGTATTTTAGAATTTGACATAACTGCGCGCGAGCCCAACGTTAAACAACTTGCAGTTCATTTAGAAGGCCAACAATCAATTTTTTTTAAACCAGGTACGGAATCTGAAGCCGTTACGCGCCGCGCTGATTCGGATCTAATAACTTATTTTAATCGCCCTTCTGGCGAAGAGTTCGATAACTTGACTTATTTAGATTTTTACGAACAGTATATTGTACATAGCCGACGTCCTACCACCAAAAATGTAAATATATATCAATTAGGCAACGGCAAATTCGTAACGAGACGACAGAGGGGCGAGTTAGTTTCGCGTTTATTCTGGGTCGCGCCCAATAGAGGTGAGCAATTTTATTTACGTCTTTTATTAGCTTCACAACCTTGTCGTAGTTTTCAAGATTTATATAGTCTCGGTGGTCCAAATTGTACAACGTTCCAAGTGTCTGCTCAGAACTTAGGCCTAGCTGGAGATGAAAGCGAATATTTAAAAGCGATGGAAGAATGTGGAACTTTTATGACTGCGCCGCGCCTTCGTAGCTTTTTTGTACTGTTGGCCGTCAACGGGATTCGGGTGGTATCCCTATGGGAACAGTTCAAACAGGTACTCAGCCAGGACTTTTTACATCGGTTTTCGGGTAACGAGGATAGGGCTTTTAACTGTAGCTTAGTTTGTATCGACAGGTTGATGCGAAAGCATGGGACTTCGCTTGTCGAACAAGGGTTACCCGAAGTCATAGACGATACAACGGAAGTTGGCCGTGAACGTATTGAATATGACCAAAATAAATTGGTAAGTTTTGTGGCCGAATGGCTACCGAAACTATCAAATGACCAACGTCTTGTTTACGATTACGTCGACGAACTTTTACGCGACGCTAATTTCCGCGCCACTAACAATTCAGCTATATTCTTAGACGGACCTGCCGGAACAGGCAAAACTTTGTTATTAAACGTGATAACGGCACACGTACGTGGTAATTTAAACGGAATAGTGTTGTGCACGGCCAGTTCTGGCATTGCGGCTCAGAACTACGAAGGCGGCACAACAGCACATAGTATGTTCAAATTTCCTTTAAATCCAGTGGACGATCTTGGTTTCTGGAACATCACCAATGGGTCTCAAAGAGCTGAATTAATTTTACAGTCTAACGTAATAATTTATGATGAAGCCCCTATGGCTCACAAATATTTAATTAATCTGCTCGACAGATCACTCCGGGATCTGTTGAAGTCGGATAAACTTTTCGGTGGCAAAATTATAATTTTTGCTGGCGACTTCCGTCAAATCCCTCCGGTTGTAGTCAACGCAAAAACGAATTCTGACATAATTAATTGCTCTGTAAAGTCTTCTCCGATTTGGCCATTAATTAAATCTTTTGCACTTACTACATCTCAAAGATGTAGTAGTGATCCAGAATTTTCAAATTTATTACTAAAGTTGGGTTCTAATCAATTACCAGTCCATCCAGTTAAAGTAGATAGAGTAACTTTAAATTTAGTAGATTTATCATCCATTTCTTTTGTGACAGAAGTCAATGACCTAATAGATTTTGTTTTTCCACATGTTGTCATAGACGAACCTGACGTTTGTGCGCATCGCGCCATTTTAACAACCCATAATGCAAATGTTAAAGAAATTAATAATTTAATTTTAGATAAATTAGCAGAGGAGGCCTTGCATTTTTATTCAATAGACCAAGTAGTTTCTGATAATGCTGACGAGATATTTTTAGGTGCGGATGCGTTAAACAAACTACAACCGAAAGGTGTTCCAGACCATGATTTAGTTTTGAAAGTAGGATGCGTTTGTATGATTATCCGTAATCTTAGTTTCTCCGATAGGTTAGTAAACGGTAGTAAAGTTATCGTTGTTAGAGCCACGCGACGTTTAATTACCGTAAGAAAACCGGGCGAAACCGTAGATTACCTAATAGGTCGCATTCTATTTAAAGCGCCTATAGAACCCAACAGTCCCATCGAAATGACGTGTCGTCAATTTCCATTACAAGTTTGTTACCCGATGACGATTCACAAGAGCCAGGGTCAGACCATCAGTCGACTAGGTGTAGATTTGTGTTCGGATGTTTTTAGTCACGGGCAGCTGTATGTAGCTTTAGGTCTTATTCAAAATAAGATCTATGTTTTCTTTTTCTTTTTCTGTTATAAATATATATTTTCTTTTTCTTTTATAAATATATATTTTCTTTTCTTTTTCTTTTATAAATATATATTTTAGTTTTCATTTTCTTTTATAAATATATATTTTATTTTTCTTTTTTTCTCCTTTTCAACACCGGTCCAGCAAACAACACAAAGGTCCAATACACTTTCCACATATTTTGCCAATAATTTTCCACATCTGCCAACGCGAGTTTTTCAATTCTTAGGTGGTTAATAAGCTTCAGTTTTCTTAATGTAGTAAATAGATTGATTATAAATATTTCCAACCATTTGGAACCAATTTTACTTTTCTAAAAAAATTATACTTTCATTCAAATAAAGTTAAGTACTCGTAATATAAGGAAACGTTCATAATTTTGTTTTGTAAATCTTATAATAGGTTGCCATAGTTCATAATGCAAACACTAAACTTGTTCTTCTTTGGGCATTAACTAATGTGAATACTTTCTGATGTAGAGTCAAAATAAATCAATAATGAACCTATTTTTTCTATTTAAACTTGTTTTATCATGTAGTCGATCGATTAAATTCATTCAAAAAAGTTTCTTTGAAATCATAACTCTTTCTTTCAACATAATATTGCGAATCTAATAAGCATTTTAATGCAGTTTTTACTACTGTTATCATTATTGAATTATTTTAATAACCTTTTCAATGTTTGTAATACAAAATAGCCGGTTGTATGCACTTAAAAAAAAGTAAAAAAAAAGAATAATTAAGAAAAAAAAGTTAAAAAAAAATAATAAACATAAAAAAGTAAAAAAAAATAAAAAAAGTAAAAAAAAATAATAAACATAAAAAAGTAAAAAAAAGAAAAAAAGTAAAAAAAAAGAAAAAAAAACAGTAAAAAAAAATTATAAAAATTTACTTGACATCAACCACCAGCTAAACCAGCATTTCGTCGGCTTCGATTTCCCTGTCTCCGCGACTGCCTATTTTCCGAAGAAACTGTTGATCAATCAATTCGCCTTGTTCGCCGCACGTCGTACAATTTATTACTATTTCAAATTTAGTAATTGAACTTAACCTTAATTATTGCCCTAATAACTTGCAAATATTGTTCTTTGATGACTGAAATAAATACACTATGATTTAAATTTTGGGGATTATAAACATAACGTCATAATTGGTATTTTTACATTCTTTATGAATATGCTACATGATATTTATAATTTTGCATGGGGAAACTTTTTTGTTCTTGAAATAGTGTTATGAACCAATCCATTTTCCATTCCATCCATCCATCAATACCCGTCTACAAACATGTTAAGTACTTTAAGATCGTTGTACATTCTTCAGTCCACTATTTTTTAAATAAAATAGCGTGTACTAGAGGAAGTTGTACGCCTTTATATCATAAAGTACTAAACAAGTCTGTTTTCGGAACCCTGGTATATTCGTGACGTATGTACATTCTTCCCACTATTTTTTAGAAAAAAAAATAGTGTGCTGATAGATATCACTGTACGCTTTCTGATCGAATAACTAAAGGATTTCGAGGGTTTACTTTTGTTTATTCCACTTAATACTGAATACATATTTTTATAATTGTAAGTAACGCACATTTATATCAAACCACCAGAGGCATTCTTAGATTGTTTTCAAATGTACTCTAGACAGTTAAGTTGCTATTTCGGTTTTATGTTTTCTTGATGTTGTACTAATTTTATTATAAACAAATGTTTAAAAAAATCAGGCTGTTGCATGTACACTTCTCATTACAAATTTGGTTAAAATGCGAGTTTTCAATCTTAAATCGATATGCATACTTAAGATACCCAGATGCAACTGTGAGTTTTTTAAACTTAATCAGATATTCATACTTAATTAAAGGCGCCGCCACATTACAGCCAATGTCGTAAAACAAGTACGAAATACAAAGTGAAAAGATACATCATGGTGGTTGGGTGGGCGCATTGTTCTACGGCGTACATGTGCCGTTGTGAACGCAGGCATCCAAAATGCGTACGAGTTGTACGGATTATTCTCCCGTTATTGCGGTTGAGAAAACGATGGTACTTGAGAAAATGTCATGTGCTGATTTACTTGTAATCAAAGCAAGTGTGCATTATTTATTATTGCCTTAGCGCCCCACCACGTAAAAGCGCAAGTTGCGCACGATGCGTACTTCATAATGAGTGCAACAATGATTGTAGCGTGGCCAAGCCCTAAGCTTTTCCATTCATGAGTTATGATCACATTTTATTTTAATGTTGATATAAAAATTCACAATTGAAATTCGATTAATTTTAATCTGTTTTTTTATTCATTTTTGCCTGATTTGTAAAGTGTTTGTAAAAGTGGATTGTTCATATCCATCATTTTAAAAACTCAATTTTCTAATAACAACCAGTTTCAGTGACAGAACATTGTTTGTTCATCTATGGTTGAGATATCGAGGTTTAGAATGTACCTAAGTCAATATTCAAAATCACTCCCTACCATTGCGTTTCTTCGATTCTCGACCATGTTTGATATTTACAGTAATGTAGGAATTACTTCCCTTCCTTACATCTCAGCTTAATAAACGAAATGTATTGGTAATTGCTTTAATAATATATTCTATAGCCGTCATTCATTTTGTGAACCATTATAAGTTAATAGTTTTGATGAAAACATTTCTTCATTAACAATAACAAACTTTTTTCAGTCATGGTTGAGCATGCTGGTTGAGAATATAAGTCAATCTTAAAAATCACTCTACCATTGCGTTTCTCCGTTGATCCTAGACCATGATACTAAAATATTTGCTACATTTATTAACTCTTTACATTTTGCACCATCTTCCCCATTGAATTTCTTGTCTGGCCATAACTCGGTAAAGGGCCCCATAGGCATCACCGGCTTTTTTTTTGTCTTTTTTTTTTCTTTTTTTTTTGATTCGCTACGGAGGTTGTTGCCAAGTCTTTGTACTTTGCTTTTTACCGAGTGCCTAATTTTCATTCTTTGGGGAAGATAGGTATTTATCTCGAGTAAATAAGGATGTATTTAATTTGACTCTTTTCTTTATTACATTTTTTTTAAATCTAGATCTCAACATAACTTACATGGTTCGTTAAATTTCTTAAATAGTAAAAACAAGATTTTTTTTTTCAATCCTTGTTGAGCATGCGAGGTTTAGAATGTAAGTCAATTTTTAAAAACACTCTGCGTTTCTACTATCCTCGACCATGGTTGATTGAAATGTTTGTAACCTAATTTACTCTTTACTTTATACAACACTGTAAAAGACCTCATAGGCTTCACCGGCCTTTTTATACGCTATTTACCATACAAATTTCCATTCAGAGGGCGAAATTCTATAATTATAAAATTTTTAAAAACACTCTGCGTTTCTACTATCCTCGACCATGGTTGATTGAAATGTTTGCAACCTAATTTACTCTTTACTTTATACAACACTGTAAAAGACCTCATAGGCTTCACCGGCCTTTTTATACGCTATTTACCATACAAATTTCCATTCAGAGGGCGAAATTCTATAATTATAAAATTTTCTATCAAATTATTGCTAATTAATGATGATTAATTTGGTTTGATATAAATGTGCGGCGTAACAATAAAACCATAAAATGTACAAAATATCATGTAGGCTAAAAATGTATCTTATTTTGTAACTTAATTACTTATTAGTAACGACATAATGTTAATGTTCCAACACATTGTTACAGTGTAAAATTGTCTTAACTTTGCTTATTAACCACAACTTTACCGTATTTCAATTATTACCGACACTTAGTAATTCTGGATTTATTTTCTTTCTTTTTCTTCATTTTTCTTCCTTTTTCTTCCATATTTACCTATTTGTACGTATTTTATTTACTACTCACCTAACTGTCGTACCGTTACAAGTGTGTATTGGCGTGCCGTTGTCATTGCATGCTACATGTGCATTGATGTCGGTAATGAATCTCACAAAGTCGACACTGTACCCGTCACTCAGATGGCATCACTTTCCTCAAGTTATCCGCCACTACGTCTCGCTGAGCGTCGATAGCACCCCCTTGCACGTCGGCTTCTCGCTCGAACGAAAACGTCCACCTTTCGCTCGGTCTGTTCGTTCAGCGGGATCGCCTGTACTCCTTTCGGTGGGATAGCTGGGATGGACACCTGCTCCAAACCACGTATCAGCATATAATGGCGATTCCGAAGTGTTTACGTCGGACTGATGGTTTCTTTGGTGATGTGTTAATAGCAGTCCACGGTGATTAATCTCATTTTATTCATCATGTATTCACATTCATACTACTTAATCACGGTGTATTATTATTCAATACACTTACAAGTATCCGACCTTTTAGTTTTAATGTGTTCGTACACACACTCAGTGACATTAAACCATGCTTAGTTTAATGCTTTCATGTATTTTGGCATTGTTTTAATGCTTCAATGTATTTTGGCTTTTTTTTCAATGCTTTCATGTATTTTGGCTTTGTAACATTTGTTTAGTTACTAAAATAGCATTAATGTAGTGTTAAGTAAACGCTTGCTTTAGCCGCTTGTAATGTACCTATTTGTAAAAGTAGTAGGTAGCTGTAGTTAGATGGGGAGTAAAAGGGGTTACTGTGTCGCAGGGAATTTGAAACTAATCATTTCAATGTAAGTATTCGATCGAGATTATGAAATCGCACTTGTATAAGTAATATCTAAATGATGGTAAAAAATCTCTGCGACACAATGGATAATGATGTTTTATTAATTTTATGGCCTGCTTTATAACCATATTTTCATCATCAAATGTAATTTTGTATGGTTTGACATGTTTATAATTTCACTGATAAAATACTAAAACATCATCATAATCAGGATCGCTAAAAGATGTCAAATTCAAAGCACATCACTTACTTGGCATTTAAATATAACAAACACTTGCTTTCATTTTATTGCACGATTAACCTTATAAAGCTTTTCTAATATTTTAATTTATGTTTCAAATACTTTACATAATCAGTGTTGAGCATTTATTACCAATTCTTTACCTATCCTGAGTATTCAAGGTATTCCGTCGTTATGGGATTAAAGAGTGTTATTTACTTTAAATAAAAAAAGCTACAATACCTATTTCTAAATACACTGCGTTAAATATTTAAAGTAATTGCCCTCCTTGTGCCATATGACCATGGAACACCTTGTGATACACACCCCATGTGCCAACCTCTCCTGCCCGTGGTGCTCCCTGCTGTACAACCGACGAGGCTCTGGCTTTAATAACCTTTTTTGTTTTCTATAGTAAAAGTCTACACTTTATGTTTTTCAACTAATATATTTTTGCACTTTATTTCAGGGCTCCTAAATGATGTACCTATCTAAATGAAACATTTAAGTTGTACTTAATAAATGAAAAAATAACAACACGCAGAAAGCAAATTATTCTGTAAGTATCATTTGAGTAATACCTACTGTTATTTTACAAAATTCCTAAAAATATATTAATGTATGACAAGTCATTGCACTCTATTCTACCATGGTGCGCGAGGGTATGTTTATTTGGTTGGGCTCATAAATACAAGTTAGCGTTAAGTATCGTCTTTGCGACTATACCCACTAAAAACTTAATCAAAAATTCCCATCTTTCCGAACTTTCCATAACATCTATGAAAATTAATAAGGAATGGATGCCTAATTTAATTTTTTTTTATTTCAGATAAACAAAAAACTAAATGAATTAAAGGAAACGTAATATGTACTTCAAAATCATACAAAGAACAAGGAGGAAAGAAATGAAGTAAGTAAAACTATCTCAAATTATCATGTTCCATTGCCACAACATTTAAGTTGGCAAAATTATTTATGTGTTGGTAGTTCTGTTGAAACTTTTGACAAATGAACTGGACGAATCTAAGTTTTTATTGTATGGCTTACTCGTCAACAATTTCTGTTGTAAACTGTATTATTTCTGCAATCCATTTTGCTCGTGACTGTGTAGTAGACTAATTTTTATAATTTGTGTTGTGTATAAAGAATGTGAATTCTGATCAAATTTTAATGTTATAAAACTCCTTCACACAAAGTAATAAACATTTTTCCTACAAACTATAAAACGATAAACATTTATACATCAACATTCGTTTTATTCGCTTCCAAGTCATGCCTGTAGAGACTTGATACTGAATGTTACTTATCCAATTGATAAAGATTTTTAATCTTTAAAATGAGTACACCACATAGGTAGTACTTAAAGTTGTTACATAATGTCTGTTCAGATGCAAAACAAGTTTTACTGAATAAAAACCATTTAACATTGTCCAATATGGCAGTTGTTACTTTAATAATTAATTGTAGTTTATATATTTCAGATTAAAAAGGAAAGCCAACCAAAAGTTGAAACATTGATCCCAATTGGAAATAAAACATATTATTATGACTAAGAAAAATTGATATTTTAAAGTCTTTGATGGAAGATTAAAGAATGACTATTTGTAAGTATAAGTGGAGACTATTTCTACATTTCTTAAAAACAATATGTAAATATAAATATATGTGTAAGTGCCATGTAGTATGATCCCAAGTTGATTTTATCAAAATAATTGTAAAAATATTTGTTTGTACAATTATAATTTAGAAAATATAAACAACAATAATTAGAAATATATCCTAGGTTCATTGTCAAGTTTGTAATTGTAAATTTAACTTTCAGATTGAACGAAACAAGAAGAATAAGTTAAACTCGTCAAAAGAACAATGGAGCAAACTGCTGGCAAAAACTACAAAAAATGGGATTCCGTGCATAATCCAAATTGGTCCAAGTTAAAAGTGTGTAAATTACACACTTTTAGTTTATAGAAATTTTCATTGTACATTGCACGGTATTATGAAAAATACCTACTTATAATAACATAGGCAATAATTGATTAGTATGATTCCTTTTATGATCTTTTTTGCGCTACATTTAGTATAGCAAATTATTATAAATAAATACTAAAAACTCTGCAAACCAAACAATCAAGGACCAAAATCAAGAATTACTGTTAAGAGTATTTTGAGATTTGAGATTCAGATTTTGATAGGCCCACAATGTTTAACACTTTAACCCTTACTTCTTACTACTTGAAAAATATATTTTTACAAGATCTCTGATAAATGTGAAAGTATGATGGATATTTTTTTATTTAAATAACTAATGCAAAGGACACCGTGAAATAACACTGTTGTATGTTATGTTCATGTTTAAATAATTGGTTGTTTCAATGTAAATAAATTGTACTCTGTAAATATTATAGAATCTTTTAAATCTTGGTAAATAGTTAAATGCCTGGTTTCCTTACTAAATTATACTTTAAATGCTTTAAAACCAGCTTAAATATCTTAATACTACAAGAACTAAATGTTTAAGATTCAAATTCATAAATAACATCTGTTGATGCTTCTCAGGCTGTAACCATAAGCTTTTGATAAGGACGGATTTGAAATTTTGCTGGCAGAGGACAGTGGTGGCATAGGAGTGCCAGGACTTTTGTTATTAAAATCAAATGCGTGTCAATTTTTCGAGCAATTACCTATTCTATTTAACGTATACAATACTGCCTCAACCGATGCCGCTGTCCCGCTGTCTGGTAAATTCGAGGCAGAGGCCAAAATCTTAATCTCTTTGTAATGTCATCAATAGTAGGTTTTTATTTTGAAATGTGTACAATGATCGGTTCTTTTTTTATATTAGATAACAGATATAGTTTAAATTCGTATTTGCTTGCCTACAGGCTGTGGTTAAAATGCTTTGTATAAACACATCTTAATTCCTAATTAGTATAATAATTGCCAAAGGTTACGTTTGGTTTTAATAATCTTACACTAATGCATTTTTCATTCTTAAAATTCATTCATTATTAAAACAATTAAAAAACAAAAGGTAATGAGAAATTATCAGGATTTATTGTATTTCTGCTGTATTCAGTATGTTCCGATAAGGCAGGGAGCCTTTAAAATATTACTCATTAAAGGGAAACTAACTTTTCAGATGAAATAAAAGTCTATTAAATGATGACTTCACCAACTTATACTTTTGGTTAGTTTTATTCTCAATTATCAATGTTAATAAATATTCTAATTAATATTTTTTCTTATATTGTAATTAACAAAGTATTAAACTTGTCATCAATGTGTTTTGTGTGATGACTTTCTATTATGCTTTAGCAATTTTACATATATTTTCCTTACTTGAGCGTTTTTAAACGTTTACAGTGAGCAATCGGTCTTAATTTATTGTAATAATTATTAAAAACCTATTAGAAATTAATATGGTCCACACATTCGTTTCAGAATGCTAAATTAAATAAAGAAGATGCCTACGCAATAATGGAAAGTACAAATATTTTGAAATTTAAAACATTTTATGATAAATCAAGCATATTGTATTTATAGTAAATGCCACTGATGTCTATTTTAGTTTTTAAGAATGTATGTATACATATAAAATAATTTAATAGTAATATAAATGTTATCTGTGTACATAGTTATACTCTACTTGTATTTCAAAGCATGTTGACTGAAATAAATAGTATTTTTTCCAAAATGCATTTTTCATTTTGCAATGTCTTATAACATAAAGGTATTAACTGACTCACAGATTAAAATTAAAGTTATTTATGTTAACATTTGCATGTGGATTATTAGAATTAATCTCAGATTTAATTCTGTATTGTAAATAACATCCCACTTAACTTTATAGACAAGTTGCCTAAACACTACATAATTAATAAGAACTCTTGCATGCCACTGTCATCACAAACTGTATTTTTAGACATGTTGCACTATACTGTATTCTTTTGGCACAAAATAAACTTTATTTTTTTGTATTCTTAATATTCCTGACAGTACTATATGCTCTACAATTCTACACTACTATCTTAAGATGCAGATATGTAGGTAATGCAATTTAGAGGCAGGTTGACTTAAGAGCCTTGGCCCTGAAGCACTAGATAGGTACTTGGGTAGTAGGCTGTGCGCTGACAAGTGTGGTTCGGTATTACAACGATCACTATCTCCAACTTATTGAGTGGTCAAAAGGTTTTCAGTTTTAAGTTCTCAACCAGCTGGTAAGGTCCTCAGAGGCCTTGTTTAACCTTAAATGTGAAGTTTTATTGAGCACATCGATGGTGCTGCCAACTGGTGTCATCAATTTGAATGTTTTACCCATGAATTTACCTACGTTTAATATTTGATGTTTACAATACGTATAAATAAACATAATTTTATAAGTCAAAATACAATTATATACCTAAAATTCATGCATTGTTGCATTCCTGGATGTACCAACACATTATATTAATAAAGTAAATTAAATGGCGTAAAATTGTATGACTTTCCAAGAAATAGTATTCACATGCCATGGTTATGTGAAAAACGGCAAAGAATGAGTTTTAAAAGCATTTAGAAATTACTAATGATGTCATTAATTATTAATTTAGATTTTTATTTACATTGTAGACAGCACAACAGGTCTGATAGTTTCTTTTATTTTCCACATAGTGTCTCTTATGTCGCTGTAGTGCTGCCACCTATCGTTTGTGCACGGTCCCTATCGAATGTTCGAACTTTTTATGCCTTTTACGTTGCGTTGGTTGGTATTAGGGTGACAATTCAACCAAAACAAAGCGCGAGCCGAGCGAGCGTAGCGAGCGTGCCGCGGCAGCGGCCGGCGAAGCGCCACGTCTACCTTTTTTGTAATAAGATATTCAGTTAAAAACTAAAACAGTTGAAGTCATCCAATAAGTATTTCATACCAGGGATGTTACGGAGCTTCGGTTCCGGTTCCGTTAAGTCGGAAGTTCCGATTACTTTTATACTTTCGGTTCCGACTCCGGCTCCGATATTTTTTAATCGGAGGTTTGAATCGGAGGTCAAAGCATAGATAGCGGGCGAGTACGGCGGCGTGTGCCAACCGATTGTTATGATTCGACAGGTTCATACGCGTCGCGCTGGGAATCGCCCCGTCTTCGTAAAAAAAATACTAAATGAGTTCAATAAAGAAAAACGTATTAGTATTAGAGATGATCCGTTATTATGGTGGAAAGTTAATGGTAATACCAAATTCCAGCTCCTGCAATCAATTGCTCGTCAATTTTTGTCGTGTCCACCAAGCTCGGTAGCGAGCGAGCAACTTTTTAGTGGCGCTGGCCTAATCTACGACCCCTTAAGAACTAGGTTAGACGGAGACAGAGCTTCCAAGCTTTTGTTCATAAAATATAATATGCTACTTTTAGACTCAATTAATAGTATTAATTGACTTAAAAGTAGCGTATTATATTTTACGATTTTTAATACGATTTAATTTTTTTTTAAAGCTTTTGTTCGTTAGTATAATATAATTACTATATATGCTACTTTGGAGTTTGGGTTTAAATTCATTCTATTTAAACTTGTTGTTTATTTGGAAATACGCCAATTTTGCTCATTTTTATGTTTTATGTTACAAATGAAACTTGTTATAAAAAAAAAATACTACATAATGTTTTATTTGTCTTTAAATAATAATTCTCTCTCATGTCACCCTGCTTCCGATTCCGATTCCGACTCCGGTTCCGGTTCCGATTCCGATTCCGATAAAGCAAATTTAAAAACTCCGATTCCGGCTTCGGTTCCGATAAAACTACTTCCGTTACATCCCTGTTTCATACATATTTGAAACATTCAATATTATAAAAAACTTGCAGTCCAGTTCTGATCAATTACTAACCAGATTCAATTTTATTTATTTATTTTATTTAAAAACTTTAGTGCACAAAAAAAGTACAACAGGTGGACTTAATGCTATGGGCATTCTCTACCAGTCAACCTTTGGGTCATGCGGAGAGTTAGTCAATTCAATTGTTTTTCCATGAATTTACCGCGGCATTAAATAGATGGCGTATAAATCGCCGATTTATAAACCAGTTTTCGTTTCTAAAGTAATAATGACGTATGAAAACGGCGCAATCACACGATTTTATATTCAACTAATTTAATTCCTTGGACAACGTTATCCTTAGGTACTATTAGGTGGGATGGGAAGTTTTCAAACTAAAAGGTATAAAAAAAATCTTACGCCGCGCAGGGCGAAGCCCGGAGCGGCATGGCTTCTAGGCCACACTTGGTAAACTCTACCCTCCCCTTAACACAAAAAAACCTCGTTACAACAAAAAAGCACTAGGCCCCCATTGCGGACGGTTCAACACCCCCGTGTCACACCCGCGAGGCCGCAGGCCGAGCTGCGTATGCGAGGCCGAAGGCCGAGCGCCGCGGGAGGGCGAAGCCCGGGAGCGGCCAGCGCCGCAGGCCTAGCTTTTAGCAGACTCGCGCGAAGCGCGTGCTGCAAAAGCTAGTCTATATTATATAAAGCTAAATTACCACTCACTCACTCACTCACTCACTCATCGGGGGTTTTTTTGGGGGTGTTCGAGTTGTTTTACCTCTCTGGAGTGTTCCAACGGGGTGGGTTATTTTTTAATCAAAGCAGGTTTTTTTATTTTTTTTTCCGAAAATCCAAGATGGCGGCCGATTTTGCTGGATTGAAATAAAAAAAATGTATAGAGTGCCCAGGCGGTTTTTACTTTTTTAGAGAATTGTAGTGTAGTAAAGTACACTGAAAAAGTAAAATGTCAAAAAAACAAGATGTCCGCGCCGCCATCTTGGATCGAAAATCCGATTTAGAGGTGTTTTTGCGGGGCAGTGGTGGAGAGGTTTCCACAGATAATTGAAAATTTTTTTTTGAACTCTGCCGGCAGTATAGTCAACTTGCAAACCTCATCCATAGATAATAGAGTTTGGTCATAGAGACGCCGCTGGCGGCAGTTTTGTAGGGAGCAAAAATTTCGTCATTTTCAAAGTCGATTTTGACAGTGATGGCAACACCGGGTCGTATTGGTTTGTATGGAGCGGTGGTAGGTTAGTTATCTGTCTATTGTTTTAAGAAATAAATTCTACCAAATTCATGGTAGTTTTTTCCTCATGACCCAAAATGGTAGAAAAAAAAATTACCCTTGTAGAAAAAAAATAAATATGCAGTGGGGTGGCTATGGAGGTCCGAAGTGACAAAATAGTAGTTTTTTAGAAAAATCCTGGCAACCCTGGAAATGGCGGGGAAAATAATTTTTTCGACATGGTCATTTCCCAAAAGCTCTAGGGGCGACTGGGTGGGAGCGAGAAAAAAAATAAAAATTAGGTCTGATGCAATATATAACCTAGAATACAGGAAAAATACGGCCGTTTGAAAATCCAAGATGGCGGACCCCCTTTCGGCCATTTTGAATTTTTCACGATTTTCAAAACGGTTTTTTTGCCACTTGGCAACATTTGAGCGAGTCGCACTGTATGGAGCGGTTGCATGTTTGGTTCATATGTTTTGCCAGGTCAAATAAAATTTCTACCATTTTTGGTAGTTTTTGACTCGTGCCCAAAAAACGAAAAAATTTTTTTTTGACATTTGGTTGAAACGTCTACCACTTAATTGTGTATAGCCCATAGCCGAATTATATTTTGTGGCTTTTGGTCAGATCACCTGGCAACACTGGAAGCTACGGTGAAAAATATTTTTTCGACATGGTCATTTTCCAAAAGTTCTGAGGACGACTGGGTGGGAGCAAGAAAAAAAATAAAAATGAGGTTCGCTGTCAAATATAGTCTAGATTATGGGAAAACTATAGACTTTTTGATTAACAAGATGGCCGACGCGCTGGCGGCCATTTTGTGATTTTTTCGTGTTTTTGAAAACTTCAAATTCAAATTGGGGTTATTTTTATTATTTGAGCGACTCGCAATGTACTAGGCGGTTATGTGTTCTGTCATCGTGTGTTGCCAGGTGAAAAAATATTTCTACCATTTTTGGTAGTTTTTGGCTCAGGTCCCGAAAAGGTCGAGAATAGAAATAATGACATTTCGCGCAAATCATTCCCATGTGCCTATGAGGCATCTTAGTAGTAATGACATTTGACTATTTTTATTTCCTTAATTGGGCAACACCGAGAGCTGGTGAGGAAAAAGTGCAAAAAACATGGTCACCTACCGGAGGCTCTGTGGGCCACAGGATATAAAATTCGAAAAAAGTAAAAATGAGGTTTGATGCCGTATATAACCTAGATTACAGGAAAACTATAGGCTTTTCGATAAACAAAATGGCGGATGCGCTGGCGGCCATTTTAAAAAATCTGCAGAATTCAAAATGTATTCCCTAAATTTCGGGGTAGAAGGAGGGGCTGTAGGGAAAAAATGCTCGGAGCTTTATTGGAGGTCTACATGATGCCCCTGTGATGGTTCAAAAATTTACCCGATTTTTGGGGTAATTTCGGAGATTTTGGGCCCGACAGAAAATGCTCGAATTTAAAAAAAATAAATATGAGGTCCTGTCAAAAATGTCCATCCGTGGTCGATTGACCCAAAAAAAAGCGAGTAAGTACGAAATTTTAGGAAAAATTGGAAAATCAATTTTCTATGGAGTACTTGGTTCCCCATACATTTTGTACTGAAATTGACCTTAGTAAGAAAATGTATGGAGAAATTGTTGCATATGAATGTAATACTGTTAATACTTGGAAATGGTAACTTTGCGAGGCCGGAGGCCGAGCTGCGTTGCGAGACCGTAGGTCGAGCGCCGCGTAGGGCGAAGCCCGTAGCGGCTATATCCTGTGTAACTTTCGCGAGGCCGAAGGCCGAGCTTCGAATGCGAGGCCAAAGGCCGAGCGCCCGCGTAGAGCGAAGCTCGAAGCGGCTTCCATCGAACATTTTGGGCCGATATAGACGAGACAATTGATTAGGTAACCTACGCGAGGCCGTAGGCCGAGCTGCGATGCGAGACCACAGGTCGAGCGCCGCGTAGGGCGAAGCCCGAAGCGGCTACATTCTGTGTAACTTTCGCGAGGCCGAAGGCCGAGCTTCGAATGCGAGGCCAAAGGCCGAGCGCCCGCGTAGAGCGAAGCTCGAAGCGGCTGCCATCGAACACTTTGGGCCGATATAGACGAGACAATTGATCGAGTAACCTACGCGAGGCCGTAGGCCGAGCTGCGA
Source organism: Glyphodes pyloalis (assembly GCA_037074685.1). Classification (NCBI taxonomy): domain Eukaryota; kingdom Metazoa; phylum Arthropoda; class Insecta; order Lepidoptera; family Crambidae; genus Glyphodes; species Glyphodes pyloalis. The sequence continues at coordinate 195,559 of JAYKKO010000055.1, forward strand.
TGCGAGACCATAGGTCGAGCGCCGCGTAGGGCGAAGCCCGAAGCGGCTATGTTCTGTGTAACTTTCGCGAGGCCAAAGGCCGAGCTTCGAATGCGAGGCCGTAGGCCGAGCGCCCGCGTAGAGCGAAGCTCGAAGCGGCTTCCGTCGAACACTTTGGCCATTTTATTAAAGTGCAATCCAAGTCACCCTAGGCGCGAGGCCGCAGGCCGAGCTGCGCCGCGCAGGGCGGAGCCCGGAGCGGAAAGGCTCCTTAGGCCACAGTTGCAAAACTTTAGCGCCGTACAAAAAAAGCACTAGGCCCCCATTGCGGACGGTCAAACACCAATAGTCACACCCGCGAGGCCGCAGGCCGAGCTGCGTATGCGAGGCCGAAGGCCGAGCGCCGCGGGAGGTCGAAGCCCGGGAGCGGCCAGCGCCGCAGGCCTAGCTTTTAGCAGACTCGCGCGAAGCGCGTGCTGCAAAAGCTAGTCTATCTATATTATATAAAGCTAAATTACCACTCACTGACTGACTGACTCATCGGGGGTGTTTTTGGGGGGGTTCTCGTTTTTCTACCTCTTTGTAATGTTCTAACGGGGTGGGTTATTTTTCAATCAAAGCAGGTTTTTTCATTTTTTTTTTCCAAAATCCAAGATGGCGGCCCTTTTTGCTGGATTGACTTTTTTTTTGTCTATGGAATAGCCAGGTGGTTTTTACTTTTTTAGAGAATGGTGTTAAAGTTAAGTACACTGAAAAAGTAAAATGTCAAAAAAACAAGATGTCCGCGCCGCCATCTTGGATCGAAAATCCGATTTAGAGGTGTTTTTGCGGGGCAGTGGTGGAGAGGTTTCCACAGATAATTGAAAAATTTTTTTTTAACTCTGCCGGCAGTATAGTCAACTTGCAAACCTCATCCATAGATTATAGAGTTTGGCCATAGAGATGGCGCTGGCGGCAGTTTTGTAGGGAGCAAAAATTTCGTCATTTTCAAAGTCGATTTTGAGGGGGATGGCAACACCATGTCGAATCGGTTTGTATGGGGCGGTGGTAGGTTAGTTATCCGTCTATTGTTTTGAGAAATAAATTCTACCAAATTCATGGTAGTTTTTACCCCATGGCCTCAAATGGTAGGAAAAAAAAATAACCTTGTAGAAAAAAAATAAATAAACCGTGGGGTGGCCATGGAGGTCCAATGTGACAAAAAGGTAGTTTTTTGGAAAAATCCTGGCAACCCTGGAAATGGCGGGGAAAAACATTTTTTCGACATGGTCATTTTCCAAAAGCTCTAGGGGTGACTGGGTGGGAGCGAGAAAAAAAATAAAAATTAGGTCTGATGCAATATATAACTTAGAATACAGGAAAAATACGGTCGTTTGAAAATCCAAGATGGCGGACCCCCTTTCGGCCATTTTGAATTTTTCACGATTTTCAAAACGGTTTTTCTGGCACTTGGCAACATTTGAGCGAGTCGCAATGTATGGAGCGGTTGCATGTTTGGTTCATATGTGTTGCCAGGTCAAAAAAAATTTCTACTATTTTTGGTAGTTTTTGACTCGTGCCCAAAAAACGAAAAAAAATTTTTTTGACATTTGGTTGAAACGTCTACCACTTAATTGTGTATAGCCCATAGCCGAATGATATTTTGTGGCTTTTGGTCAGATCACCTGGCAACACTGGGAGCTACGGTGAAAAATATTTTTTCGACATGGTCATTTTCCAAAAGTTCTGAGGGCGACTGGGTGGGAGCGAGAAAAAAAATGAAAATGAGGTTCGCTGTCAAATATAGTCTAGATTATGGGAAAACTATAGACTTTTTGATTAACAAGATGGCCGACGCGCTGGTGGCCATTTTGTGATTTTTTCGTGTTTTTGAAAACTTAAAATTCAAATTTTGGTTATTTTTTTTAATTTGAGCGACTCGCAATGTACTAGGCGGTTATGTGTTTTGTCATTGTGTATTGCCAGGTGAAAAAATATTTCTACCATTTTTGGTAGTTTTTGGCTCAGGCCCCGAAAAGGTCGAGAATAGAAATAATGACATTTCGCGCAAATCATTTCCATGTGCTTATGAGGCATTGTAATAGTAATGACATTTGACTATTTTAATTTTCTTAATTGGGCAACACCGATCGTTGTTGAGGAAAAAGTGCAAAAAACATGGTCACCTACCGGAGGCTCTGTGGGCCACAGGATATAAAATTCGAAAAAAGTAAAAATGAGGTTTGATGCCGTATATAACCTAGATTACAGGAAAACTATAGGCTTTTCGATAAACAAAATGGCGGATGCGCTGGCGGCCATGATGTAAAAATCTGCAGGATTCAAAATGTATTCATCAACTTTCGGGGTAGAAGGAGGGGCTGTAGGGAAAAAATGCTCGGAGCTTTATTGGAGGTCTACATGATGCCCCAGCAATGGTTCAAAAATTTACCCGATTTTTGGGGTAATTTCGGAGATTTTGGGCCCGACAGAAATTGCTCGAATTAAAAAAAAATAAGTATGAGGTCCTGTCAAAAATGTCTATCCGTGGTCGATCAACCAAAAAAAAAGAGAGTAAGTACGAAATTTTAGAAAAAATTGGAAAATCAAATTTCTATGGAGTACTTGGTTCCCCATACATTTTGTACTGAAATTGACCTTAGTAAGAAAATGTATGGAGAAATTGTTGCATATTAATGTAGTGCCGTATTGAGTGCTATTAAAACTTGGAAATGGTAACATTGCGAGGCCGGAGGCCGAGCTGCGTTGCGAGACCATAGGTCGAGCGCCGCGTAGGGCGAAGCCCGAAGCGGCTATATTCTGTGTAACTTTCGCGAGGCCGAAGGCCGAGCTTCGAATGCGAGGCCAAAGGCCGAGCGCCCGCGTAGAGCGAAGCTCGAAGCGGCTGCCATCAAACACTTTGGGCCGATATAGATGAGACAATTGATCATGTAACCTACGCGAGGCCGTAGGCCGAGCTGCGATGCGAGACCACAGGTCGAGCGCCGCGTAGGGCGAAGCCCGAAGCGGCTGTATTCTGTGTAACTTTCGCGAGGCCGAAGGCCGAGCTTCGAATGCGAGGCCAAAGGCCGAGCGCCCGCGTAGAGCGAAGCTCGAAGCGGCTTCCGTCGAACACTTTGGCCATTTTATTAAAGTGCAATCCAAGTCACCCTAGGCGCGAGGCCGCAGGCCGAGCTGCGCCGCGCAGGGCGGAGCCCGGAGCGGAAAGGCTCCTTAGGCCACAGTTGCAAAACTCTAGCGCCGTACAAAAAAAGCACTAGGCCCCCATTGCGGACGGTCAAACACCAAAAGTCACACCCGCGAGGCCGCAGGCCGAGCTGCGTATGCGAGGCCGAAGGCCGAGCGCCGCGGGAGGGCGAAGCCCGGGAGCGGCCAGCGCCGCAGGCCTAGCTTTTAGCAGACTCGCGCGAAGCGCGTGCTGCAAAAGCTTCTATCTATCTATATTATATAAAGCTAAATTACCACTCACTGACTGACTGACTCATCGGGGGTTTTTTTGGGGGGGTTCTCGTTTTTCTACCGCTTTGGCATGTTCCAAGGGGGTAGGTTATTTTTCAATCAAAGCAGGTTTTTATATTTTTTTTTCCGAAAATCCAAGATGGCGGCCGATTTTGCTATGTTGACTTTTTTTCTCTCTATGGAATGACCAGGCGGTTTTTACTTTTTTAGAGAATGGTGTTGAAGTGAAGTACACTGAAAAAGTAAAATGTCAAAAAAACAAGATGTCCGCGCCGCCATCTTGGATCGAAAATTCGGTTTAGAGGTGTTTTTGCGGGGTCGTGGTGGAGAGGTTTCCACAGATAATTGAAAATTTTTTTTTGAACTCTGCCGGCAGTATAGTCAACTTGCAAACCTCATCCATAGACTATAGAGTTTGGCCATAGAGACGCCGCTGGCGGCAGTTTTGTAGGGACCAAAAATTTTGTCATTTTCAAAGTCGATTTTGAGGGGGATGGCAACACCGAGTCGAATCGGTTTGTATAGAGCAGTGGTAGGATAGTTATCTGTCTATTGTTTTGAGAAATAAATTCTACCAAATTCATGGTAGTTTTTACCCCATGGCCTCAAATGGTAGGAAAAAAAAATAACCTTGTAGAAAAAAAATAAATAAACCGTGGGGTGGCCATGGAGGTCCAATGTGACAAAAAGGTAGTTTTTTGGAAAAATCCTGGCAACCCTGGAAATGGCGGGGAAAAACATTTTTTCGACATGGTCATTTTCCAAAAGCTCTAGGGGTGACTGGGTGGGAGCGAGAAAAAAAATAAAAATTAGGTCTGATGCAATATATAACTTAGAATACAGGAAAAATACGGTCGTTTGAAAATCCAAGATGGCGGACCCCCTTTCGGCCATTTTGAATTTTTCACGATTTTCAAAACGGTTTTTCTGGCACTTGGCAACATTTGAGCGAGTCGCAATGTATGGAGCGGTTGCATGTTTGGTTCATATGTGTTGCCAGGTCAAAAAAAATTTCTACTATTTTTGGTAGTTTTTGACTCGTGCCCAAAAAACGAAAAAAAATTTTTTTGACATTTGGTTGAAACGTCTACCACTTAATTGTGTATAGCCCATAGCCGAATGATATTTTGTGGCTTTTGGTCAGATCACCTGGCAACACTGGGAGCTACGGTGAAAAATATTTTTTCGACATGGTCATTTTCCAAAAGTTCTGAGGACGACTGGATGGGAGCAAGAAAAAAAATAAAAATGAGGTTCGCTGTCAAATATAGTCTAGATTATGGGAAAACTATAGACTTTTTGATTAACAAGATGGCCGACGCGCTGGTGGCCATTTTGTGATTTTTTCGTGTTTTTGAAAACTTTAAATTCAAATTTTGGGTATTTTTAAAAATCTGAGCGAGTCATAATGTACTAGGCGGTTATGTGTTTTGTCATCGTGTGTTGCCAGGTGAAAAAATATTTCTACCATTTTTGGTAGTTTTTGGCTCAGGTCCCGAAAAGGTCGAGAATAGAAATAATGACATTTCGCGCAAATCATTCCCATGTGCCTATGAGGCATCTTAGTGGTAATGACATTTGACTATTTTTATTTCCTTAATTGGGCAACACCGAGAGCTGGTGAGGAAAAAGTGCAAAAAACATGGTCACCTACCGGAGGCTCTGTGGGCCACAGGATATAAAATTCGAAAAAAGTAAAAATGAGGTTTGATGCCGTATATAACCTAGATTACAGGAAAACTATAGGCTTTTCGATAAACAAAATGGCGGATGCGCTGGCGGCCCTTTTAAAAAATCTGCAGAATTCAAAATGTATTCTCTAAATTTCGGGGTAGAAGGAGGGGTCGTAGGGAAAATATGCTCGGAGCTTTATTGGAGGTTTTTATGATGCCCCAGCAATGGTTCAAAAATTTACCCGATTTTTGGGGTAACTTCGGAGATTTTGGGCCCGACAGAAAATGCTCGAATTTAAAAAAAAAAAGTATGAGGTCCTGTCAAAAATGTCTATCCGTGGTCGATAGACCCAAAAAAAAGCGAGTAAGTACGAAATTTTAGGAAAAATTGGAAAATCAATTTTCTATGGAACACTTGGTTCCCCATACATTTTGTACTGAAATTGACCTTAGTAAGAAAATGTATGGAGAAATTGTTGCATATTAATGTAATGCTGTTTATACTTGGAAATGGTAACTTTGCGAGGCCGGAGGCCGAGCTGCGTTGCGAGACCATAGGTCGAGCGCCGCGTAGGGCGAAGCCCGAAGCGGCTATATTCTGTGTAACTTTCGCGAGGCCGAAGGCCGAGCTTCGAATGCGAGGCCAAAGGCCGAGCGCCCGCGTAGAGCGAAGCTCGAAGCGGCTGCCATCAAACACTTTAGACCAATATAGACGACGAGACAATTGATCAAGTAACCTACGCGAGGCCGTAGGCCGAGCTACGATGCGAGACCACAGGTCGAGCGCCGCGTAGGGCGAAGCCCGAAGCGGCTATATTCTGTGTAACTTTCGCGAGGCCGAAGGCCGAGCTTCGAATGCGAGGCCAAAGGCCGAGCGCCCGCGTAGAGCGAAGCTCGAAGCGGCTTCCGTCGAACACTTTGGCCATTTTATTTAAGTGCAACACAAGTCACCCTAGGCGCGAGGCCGCAGGCCGAGCTGCGCCGCGCAGGGCGGAGCCCGGAGCGGAAAGGCTCCTTAGGCCACAGTTGAGAAACTCTTGCGCCGTACAAAAAAAGCACTAGGCCCCCATTGCGGACGGTTCAACACCCCCGTGTCACACCCGCGAGGCCGCAGGCCGAGCTGCGTATGCGAGGCCGAAGGCCGAGCGCCGCGGGAGGGCGAAGCCCGGGAGCGGCCAGCGCCGCAGGCCTAGCTTTTAGCAGACTCGCGCGAAGCGCGTGCTGCAAATCTATATTATATAAAGCTAAATTACCACTCACTCACTGACTGACTCATCGGGGGTTTTTTTGGGGGTGAAGGAGTTGATATACATCTCTGGGGTGTTCCAACGGGGTGGATTATTTTTTAATCAAAGCAGGTTTTTCCATTTTTTTTTTCCAAAATCCAAGATGGCGGCCCTTTTTGCTGAATCAACTTTTTTCTTGTCTATGGAAGGACCGGGCGGTTTTAACTTTTTTTGAAACTCCCATTGCTATGTATTGTTGTGAAAAAGTAAAATGTCAAAAAAACAAGGTGTCCGCGCCGCCATCTTGGATCGAAAATTCGATTTAGAGGTGTTTTTGCGGGATCGTGGTGGAGAGGTTTCCACAGATAATTGAAATTTTTTTTTTGAACTCTGCCGGCAGTATCGTCAACTTGCAAACCTCATCCATAGATTATAGAGTTTAGCCATAGAGACGGCGCTGGCGGCAGTTTTGTAGGGAGCAAAAAATTTGTCATTTTCAAAGTCGATTTTGAGGGGGATGGCAACACCATGTCGAACCGGTTTGTATGGGGCGGTGGTAGGTTAGTTATTCGTCTATTGTTTTGAGAAATAAATTCTACCAAATTCATGGTAGTTTTTACCCCACGGCCCCAAATGGTAGGAAAAAAAAATAACGTTGTAGAAAAAAAAAAAATACGCTGCGGAGTGGCCATGGAGGTCCGAAGTGACAAAAAGGTAGTTTTTTGGAAAAATCCTGGCAACCCTGGAAATGGCGGGGAAAAACATTTTTTCGACATGGTCATTTTCCAAAAGCTCTGGAGGCGTCTGGGTGGGAGCGAGAAAAAAAATAAAAATTAGGTCTGATGCAATATATAACCTAGAATACAGGAAAAATACGACCGTTTGAAAATCCAAGATGGCGGACCCCCTTTCGGCCATTTTGAATTTTTCACGATTTTCAAAACGGTTTTTTTGGCACTTGACAACATTTGAGCGAGTCCCAATGTATGGAGCGGTTGCATGTTTGGTTCATATGTGTTGCCAGGTCAAATAAAATTTCTACCATTTTTGGTAGTTTTTGACTCGTGCCCAAAAAACGAAAAAATTTTTTTTTGACATTTGGTTGAAACGTCTACCACTTAATTGTGTATAGCCCATAGCCGAATGATATTTTGTAGCTTTTGGTCAGATCACCTGGCAACACTGGGAGCTACGGTGAAAAATATTTTTTCGACATGGTCATTTTCCAAAAGTTCTGAGGGCGACTGGGTGGGAGCGAGAAAAAAAATGAAAATGAGGTTCGCTGTCAAATATAGTCTAGATTATGGGAAAACTATAGACTTTTTGATTAACAAGATGGCCGACGCGTTGGTGGCCATTTTGTGATTTTTTCGTGTTTTTGAAAACTTAAAATTCAAATTTTGGTTATTTTTTTTAATTTGAGCGACTCGCAATGTACTAGGCGGTTATGTGTTTTGTCATTGTGTATTGCCAGGTGAAAAAATATTTCTACCATTTTTGGTAGTTTTTGGCTCAGGCCCCGAAAAGGTCGAGAATAGAAATAATGACATTTCGCGCAAATCATTTCCATGTGCTTATGAGGCATTGTAATAGTAATGACATTTGACTATTTTTATTTTCTTAATTGGGCAACACCAATCGCTGTTGAGGAAAAAGTGCAAAAAACATGGTCACCTACCGGAGGCTCTGTGGGCCACAGGATATAAAATTCGAAAAAAGTAAAAATGAGGTTTGATGCCGTATATAACCTAGATTACAGGAAAACTATAGGCTTTTCGATAAACAAAATGGCGGATGCGCTGGCGGCCATTATGTAAAAATCTGCAGGATTCAAAATGTATTCATTAACTTTCGGGGTAGAAGGAGGGGTTGTAGGGAAAATATGCTCAGAGCTTTATTGGAGGTTTACATGATGCCCCCGTGATGGTTCAAAAATTTACCCGATTTTCGGGGTAATTTCGGAAATTTTGGGCCCGACAGAAAATGCTCGAATTTAAAAAAAATAAGTATGAGGTCCTGTCCAAAATGTCCACCCGTGGTCGATTGACCAAAAAAAAAGTGAGTAAGTACGAAATTTTAGGAAAAATTAAAAAATCAAATTTCTATGGAGTACTTGGTTCCCCATACATTTTGTACTGAAATTGACCTTAGTAAGAAAATGTATGGAGAAATTCTTGCATATTAATGTAGTACCGTATTGAGTGCTATTAAAACTTGGAAACGGTAACATTGCGAGGCCGGAGGCCGAGCTGCGTTGCGAGACCGTAGGTCGAGCGCCGCGTAGGGCGAAGCCCGAAGCGGCTACATCCTGTGTAACTTTCGCGAGGCCGAAGGCCGAGCTTCGAATGCGAGGCCAAAGGCCGAGCGCCCGCGTAGAGCGAAGCTCGAAGCGGCTGCCATCAAACACTTTGGACCAATATAGACGTGACAATTGATCAGATCAAGTAACCTACGCGAGGCCGTAGGCCGAGCTGCGATGCGAGACCACAGGTCGAGCGCCGCGTAGGGCGAAGCCCGAAGCGGCTATGTTCTGTGTAACTTTCGCGAGGCCGAAGGCCGAGCTTCGAATGCGAGGCCAAAGGCCGAGCGCCCGCGTAGAGCGAAGCTCGAAGCGGCTTCCGTCGAACACTTTGGCCATTTTATTAAAGTGCAACTCAAGTCACCCTAGGCGCGAGGCCGCAGGCCGAGCTGCGCCGCGCAGGGCGGAGCCCGGAGCGGAAAGGCTCCTTAGGCCACAGTTGAGAAACTCTTGCGCCGTACAAAAAAAGCACTAGGCCCCCATTGCGGACGGTCAAACACCAAAAGTCACACCCGCGAGGCCGCAGGCCGAGCTGCGTATGCGAGGCCGAAGGCCGAGCGCCGCGGAAGGGCGAAGCCCGGGAGCGGCCAGCGCCGCAGGCCTAGCTTTTAGCAGACTCGCGCGAAGCGCGTGCTGCAAAAGCTAGTCTACTGTTAGTAAATTTAAAAAAATGTTCAATTGACGTAGTAAATTTGTTCCACCTGCGGGTTTATTAGGGCCATGATCCAGTGCCGCCTTAGTGCACTACCCCACCTCCCCGCATGTAATGCATAGTCCCAATATAAATCAAATGAAGCTACCTCCAGCTCGGAACCAATGACTACAAGAAGATACTGGTAAGAAATTCAATAGTTTTTGTTTACAAAAAAAGCTATACTTAATAATTTTGTTAGAAGACACAGTAAGTTTGTCAATTATAAAAAAAAATATCAACTTAAATGAAATGTAAATTAAATTAAGTGACGGAAAAGTGCAACATTATTTAAACATAATTTTATACATTTTAGCCTACATGCTTTGTGACCTGGTAAATGTGCACTGTAAGGTATTTTATATTAATTTATGATTTTTTAATGATGTAATGCAAAGCTTGTATCGTGAACTACAAGCATGGCAACCCGAGTCTCCTTGTCGAATTCTTCCGCTCCCCCGAGCTGACGGATGCTAACCCCCCTCGATCATACTCGTAGCGGCCACCAATCAATTGAGATACTACGCCAACGAATAGGTTCCTAGTTTGTGCGCTACTCACAGGGCTAACATGTCATGCCTACGTCAAAATTCTGGGTACAATAGAAACCAATTATTGAGTCTTCGCTTGTACAAGAAGAATAAAAGTGGCAGTTTCATATTGCTTGCGCGATTTATTGGCGGGTAGGCAAAGGGATTGAACATGCTTTCCCTTAGTAAAATTAAAAATCCTGAATAGCCTGATCTGGTTTTTTCGGTTTTTACTCATTGTTTAGACTACCTTCGTAGCCGAGTACGGGCTACGGAGGTTCCAGTTGGATTAATATATTATGTATAACTAATTTTCAAGGTCTAAACTAAAATCGAACTTCAACTGTTTACTTAGATGTGGCATTGACAGTAGGTAATCAAAAACTTAATTTTTCATGGTTATGACATATGTAACAAGTTTTAAAGCATCGAGACAATATTGATTGGCATATATGGAATTTGTGGAAGAAAATTTAGCATCAAACACCTTGTTCCAGTGTGTTATTAAATTTTAAATATTAGAAACAGAAAATTTTTATCTCCCCTTGCGGTGCGGGAATTGAACCCACGACCTTCACGTATCGCGCGTGCTTGGTAAGAACCAACTGAGCTAACCGCAAGTTATTGTAGGCGATGAAATTTTTCTGCTGTATCAACCGTTAGCCTTTCGGTAAGTGCCCTCTGCCGAATATGTTTATATCTACATACTTATCGGCCCGTGGTACATTCGTTGCAGAAATGTTTGAAAACCACAGAATCGAAGACACCTGGCATCTTAATCGATTTTATTATTTTTATAGTACTATACGCCGTACTAGCGAACTTTAAATATTAGAAACAGAAAAATTTTATCTCCCCTTGCGGTGCGGGAATTGAACCCACGACCTTCACGTATTTACATAAGTATGTAGATATAACCTCTTGCTAAAGTAATTTGCTATTGAAATTAAGAACGAGTCTGCAAAACAATTGCGTGGGTGGTAATTTTAACATTGTCTGGCACGAAAAAGAATAACAACGCATTAACGAATATTACTTAGTGTAATTAATGAGATTGCGAAATATCGTTTAATGTATACGCTGAACGTTCGTCCACAAAAAGAATGGGGAAGAATATAAAGAGAGTATGTATTTCTTTATAACATTGTGATTTCTTCCTCACGGAAATCAGTTGAAGGTTTATTTATTGAGGCGTAGAAATGATTACACATATTCAGGGAAAAGAAAAAAAGGCTAGATCATAAATAAAACAAAGGCGAAATATATTTATTTTAATCGACCAAAAATATTTAGCTTTAACTTATTTAGGGAGAAGGCTTATCGGCTGAAGCACAACGGGAGCGGTTATTTCTGTAGTGATATATATTTCTGGGCGTCTGTTATTTATTATGAGTCGTAAAAACGCCGGCGAGATTGTGGTCGGAAGCTAATAACTTTTATGCCGAAAGCGGATTTTAATATTCATCATACATAAAGCTTATGCATTTTTGTTTTCGTTATATGGTATTTTGGTATTTAATGTCAGTGCGAGCAATAAGCTTCTCACTCTATGACAAGTTTAACGAAATGTGTTTTTCTGATCTTACTACTTTTGGCGAGTAGCAAAAGTACCGTTAAAATTATTATGAGATTTTTATAATTTTTATAGTGCTTCACGCCTTACTAGTGAACTTCAAATATTTTAAACAAACATACAAATTTCATCTCCACTTGCAACGTGGGACTCGAACCCACGACCTGAACGCTTTGCGCGCGCTGCTCCTCCGACGGAGCCAACTTCAAGCCATCGTATGCGATGAAGGCCCCACGCCGCAAGAGGGAAGAAAATTATTGTGTTTCTATAAAATATTATTACCATCATCAACCTTCACTACTCCACTGCATCAGCTTAAGGTGGCCAGTCCCTGTTTGCTATCTTTCGCAGGTCGTCATCTAGTCGAAGGTTGTAGTACATGTACTTGCTATCCCTTGTATAGCCAAAACCTGTGTTTTAGCAAATATCTAAATAACTAAATACATTTACCGAGAGATGGCGCTGTCGTCACGTAAACAACAGCTCTGTTAATTAATCAGTATTAAAAATACAAATATGGTTTGATTCAAGAATACGAATAATAAATGTGTGCACTGTGAATCCAATCGTGAAGAAAAGTGTTATTTACAAAAACCCTGAAGTAACCTGCAAGATATTGAAGTTTCCAAGTTTGAGTATGGCAATTGTGTTTATATTTACTTTCAACAACAATACTGCTCCATAATAAGTGAACCGATGGATTATGTGATTCAGTGAATGTGAGAAGCCTTACATAGGTACTTGATTGCTGTAAAAGGTACTTAATATTATTTTGAAAAATTCTTTAACCGACTATTGAAATAGAATAATCTAGAAAAAGCACTCTTTTGCACATCAATAATAAAAGTGCTGCCATCTAACGCTAAGTAGCCATACTAGGTTATCTGAGTAACAGCATATGTCGAACAGATTAGAGCTACCCAACGCTAGAGGGCGCTAAACTGAAAATCACCAAAAATGAATATTCATCAGAATACCTGCGCAGGTTGCCATCAAACGCTACCTGATAGAGAATTTCTTACCTGTATGCTGTGTAAAATGTCTTACGACCTGGAATGTACAAATGTGTCCAGTATGCGTTTTTACAATACTATGTCTACAGAACGCAAAAAGTCTTGGAAATGCCAGGCCTGTCACTGCAATTTACCTAAAATAGACAATACAAACACACCAATACGTCCACGCGACCGTGAAATTCAAGATTATCCACCTACTGAAGGTTCGAATGTCACTCTTAGGAAAAAATCTAATAACACCCTGATCAATAATACAAGCATAGAAGATATAAGTGTTCTTGGCGACACTATGAATAATGAAAATAATCCAATGACTGGTATTCAAACTCAAGAACAAATGCTGCATAATTTAAGTGAAATAATTCATCAACAACTACGAGAAAATAATATATCTATTATACAGGGATTAAAAAATACCATCCAAACGGAAATATATAAGGCTATATCTAAAATTAAGGAAGAACTTCAGCAAGAAACAACAAAACTATCCAAACAAAACGACTTAAGAATGAAAGAAATAGAAACTTTAAACAATAAAATTCAGAAGATTAAAGAAGAACATGAAAAATTAAAAAAGGAAATGCTTAGCATAGAAAACAAAATGATAAACGCAGAAAAAAATATCCCACCTGAAACTAAACTTAAAAAAATAGTTGTATACGGATTGGCTGAATATCGCAAGGAACCGGAGTGCGGACTTCATGATAGGATAACTCAAATGTTTTTCGACATACTGCATGTTGATGTAACAGGGTATATTGAAGAAAGCTACAGATTAGGGAAAAAATATAATACAAACAGACCGTTAGTGATTGAATTGATTAGCAAGAGAATGACGAGACTCATACTTGAAAATAGACACTACTTCAGAGGTACAGGATTATTTATTAGCGAATTCATGGACTCGAACGAGCAAAAGGAATACAAAAAAATTAGAGATGAAATGTTTGCAGCTCGAAAAGAAGGATATTATGCTATAATAAAGAATAACCAACTGTTCATAGAGGGGAAAAATGTTAACAGAAGGGACAAGAAGGAAAAGCTAAACCACCCACTATCTTTCGGAAATGAAACCAACCAAATATATAATAATAATGAAAAAATAAATCTGTCTCTAGCAATGGATGAACCCCAGAATCAGTTATTTCGACCAAACAGAAACACCTCTTAAAGTACTGTTTCAAAATTTTCAAAGTATCTACAACAAACAAGACATACTAGAAGCCTTCATCGACCAACATCCAACCTATCAAGCACTATGTATTACGGAGTCTTGGCTAACCCCAGATAAGCTTAATACGATGAAACTAAGTAATTATAAAATCGCAGCATCATACTGCAGAAAATACCACACCGGTGGGGGCGTTTGTATTATGCTAAGAGACCACTTGGAATTTATAGAGAATGAAGAGATCGCTAATATGTCAATAGAATATGTATTAGAAGCGTGCGCTGCCATACTACCTGAAATAAATGTGATGTTAGTTACTATGTACTGGAATAAGAGAGAGGAAGAGTTATTTTTGAAACAATTAAAAGATATTTTGAACTATATAACTGATAAATATTCGAAATATAATATAATCTTGGGAGGTGACTTTAATATAAACATACTACAGAGCAACCTCAAAACAAACCAATTTATAGAACTCATGTCGGAATATAACTTAAAACAACACATTAAAGTCCCTACACGTATAACAAAAAATACAGCTACGTGTCTAGACCTAATATTCACTAATTTTAATATAAATAAGCTATACACTACAGTGGAAGATTTTGGACTGTCAGATCATATGGGAACAATAATCCAGATAAAAATACCACCTAAATCTAATATTGTATCAAGTTGGAATGCAGTTAAAAGAACATTTAATTATAAAAACATTGAGCAATTCAAATCCAAATTAAAAACGATTAACTGGCACAAAATTCTAATTCCAGATCAAAATGTCAACCAAAATTATAACTTATTTAACGAGACCTTAATAAATATACTTAATGATTGTATACCTAAGCAAAAAATTAAGTTAAAATCAAACTATAAAAAACATTGGCTAACAGTTGGTATAAAAAAATCATGCAAACATAAAAGATTACTAAAAATTATTTCATCAAAGTCTGATTGTAAAATATTAAAAGAACACTACAAACAATATGAAAAAATACTTAAAAAAACAATAACTACAGCGAAAAAACTAGAATACGTTAAAAAAATGTCAAAGTCAAGTAATAAAATTAAAACAATGTGGAATATAATACATGAACGGACAAATAAAAAAATACAAAAAGAGAAACAAAATATAAAATTAAAAATAGATAATTTTTTAGTTACTGACCCACAAAAAATTGCAAATATATTCAATGATTTCTTTGCGTCAATAGGTGAAAATTCTAAATTTAATCAACATTTAACTGGTCGTCCCGTTTTACATCCCACGGAAAACTCACTATTTCTCAGTCAAGTAACTCATGAAGAGGTACGAAAACTTATTAGAAATTTAAAAAATAAAAAAAGTCACGGTATCGACGATCTCCCACCTGCTTTATTTAAACAATGTGCTAACGAACTAACTCCACCATTGTGTTATCTTATCAACCAATCATTTAACGAAGGTATTTTTCCCAATTTATTGAAGAAAACAATTGTAAAACCTATACATAAAAAGAATTCTAAAACCGACACTAACAATTATCGCCCCATTGCGTTATTACCAACTGCTTCTAAAATCTTTGAAAAAGCTATGTGTGACCGCGTATACAAGTTTTGTGAAAAATATAAAATCTTTAATGAAAGTCAAAATGGCTTCCGAAAGAATCATTCCACTATTCTGGCAGTATATAAGTATATTCAGGAAGCTTACAATCAGATAAATAGTAAAAAATATGCTATAGGAATATTACTAGATATGACGAAGGCGTATGACTCAGTGCAATATAATATATTACTGGATAAATTGTATGGGATAGGTATTCGTGGAATGAGTCATAGATGGTTCGTATCATATCTAAACGATAGGGAACAAATCGTGGAGATTGATTATTTCGATACAGAATTAAAAACGATACATAATGTTCGATCGCACAGCAAAGTTTTAAAAGCTTCAATTCCTCAGGGAAGTGTCTTGGGGTGTCTTCTGTTCCTCATCTACATCAATGACTTGGCAGAAGCCATAGACCACCCTTGTGTCCTGTTTGCGGACGACGTCTCAATCCTAACCTCAAGTCTAAATAATGTTGATCTAGAGGAAAGGCTCGGTCGCATCCTCGAGACAGCTACACAATGGATGTATGAGCATAACTTACAAATTAACTTCTGTAAAACAAAATTAATAACTTTCTACCCATACCAAAAATCACCTATTAAAATAAACTTAAACTTCAATAATGTCAAATTAGAACTTGTTAATGAATACACCCTCCTTGGCCTAGTAATTGATACACACCTTAACTGGAAGGCGCATATTCAAAAAATTCGAAGAAAATTATCAAGTTTCGCCTACGCCTTAAAAGAAATTAAAAAGACAGCTAATCAAGAGACCGCCATAGTAACGTATTACGCTTATGCGTATGCATGGTTGAGCTATGGAGTCTCTTTGTGGGGAAATAGTACAGACTCGCACACCCTTTTTACTCTCCAAAAGAAATTAATAAGAATAATAGCAAACATAAAACAAACCGATAGTTGTAAACCTTATTTTCAAAATTACCAGATCCTTACTCTTCCATGCATATATATCCTGGAAACATGCAAATTTGTCCGAAAATATCCAAACTTTTACACACAACGCAAAGATAACCCTGCCACTTACCATTTGCGCCACAGAAATAAACTTAACTTGCCAACCTCACGAATGACTCTCTACTCTAATAGCCCTTTTGTAATGTCGATCAAAATACATAATAAACTACCTAAAACTATCAAAGAAGAAATAAATAACAAAAAATTTATAAACACATTAAAACAATTCCTAATTAAAAAATCGTATTATAGCATAAGTGAATACCTATCTGATATTATTTAAACTAGAGTAGCATTAACACATAAATATAATTAATAATGTAATAATTAATAATTAAAGCTATAATAACTTCCAATGTATAAATTCTTTTCGTTTTCTTTCTGTTAATTATGTTTCTATCAAGGATCGTGTTAGCTTTGTTAAAGAGTGAGCGTCCTCTCTCTAATTGCAGTGCCCTTACAGGGTATTTAGTGATCTAATTTTAAGTTACCACCTTGTAAACACTAAAGATGCAATAAAAATATTGAGTATTGAGTATTGAGTCGCGGTCTCCTCTCAAGAACTCATTAACTGCGGCAGTGGTCGTTTTTAAGCTATTGCATAGCTTCTATCGCGGGCCTTGAGCGCGGGGACCGAATCCAGAAATTCCGTAACGAAAAAACCTCACGCTCCCCACTCCGACGGGCAAGGAGGTGTGGCTTGAAGGCCGTGCATCGTCTAACGTCGTTTCAGTTCGGCAGTCTTCGACACGGCGTAGTGTGCGTGCGATTAGACGTATTGTACGTTTGTTTGTCAAATGGTTAGGATTAAGTGATAAAGAAAATAGTTGGATTAAGAAAAATGATTTGGTTTAATTTTTTATTTAATAATAGAAAAAATTGTTTTTATCGGTCACCACGCTCAAAAAGTGTAACTTAAATTAATATCAAAGAAAAAGAAATACTGTAGAATGAAATAAATAAATAAAATTATAATTGCATAAGTTGATACAAAATGCTATGCAGTAGCTTTACCGCGGCAGTCCCCGAGTGTCACACGTCTTTTTTTCGTGCAATATGGCCAGCCCACTGCCACATCAGCATTTTAATTCTTTGAACTAAGTAGCACTGGTTCTCTAGGTAAAAAAACGCTTAGCAAGCTATGGAAATCTCCATGTTTAGAGTATCTCTGAAGGATAAAATCTACAAGGAAAATTATTACTTTTATGTAAATAAATACCTAATTTATTGTATCTATTCCCAATACTCGGATCATGGGATGATGTAGGTCACTGCGGCTAGAAAATTGTTAAGAGAACTAAAACCTTTTTACATTTTAGTACAGTAGTCGATCGCATTGATAAGTGACTAAGGATTTCCCTTTATTGATACAGATACGGTATTTATGATCCGGATTTCAGAGATACGCTCTTCGAAGTTTATACACAATCTAAATTTGACAACAGTACGGAAAATGATAAGAAAGGGACGAATCAAAGTCTACTCAGAAGAGCATGTATGAATGTATGAAACACAAAAATATATCGTTAAATGGATAATAATCATCAAATACAGCATTTAGCTATCTTCCGGACTTTACGTTCGAGGATACAAAATTTCGTTCACGAACGAGACAATTTTCTTGATTTAAATAAAATAATTATTAATTAATTATTAAAATATTTTGACGACCTCCGTAGCCGAGAGGCGAGCGGGCCTGACTTTGGCGAGCGCCATCTCTGAGGTCCCGGGTTCGATCCCCGGTCGGGTCAATATGGGAAACGATCTTTTCTATATTGTCTCGAGTCTGGGTGTTGTGGTACCGTCATTGTTTCTGATTTCTGTAACACAAGTGCTTAAGCTACTTACCATAGAATCAGAGCAATGTATGTGATGTTGTCCAATTAAATACTTCAAGCAGTTTACACAACAATGCATCATTGATAGCACCTGGAACGTTTGAGACGCGGCGCTACGTTAGAACGTCATGACCACTAAGCATGCCATGGTCACATCAAATGTACCGCAGAAGACGACAAAAGTTGTGAAGCTGTTGATTGGCTGACAGCATACCGATCTCATTCTTTCAGCTAATCAGCGCAACAAATACGCACTGAAATTTATCGATTTTGACATTTGCTAAGATCGCTGTTAGCGACTGCTGTGATCCGATCTCCATAGCCCTTTTGGCCATGCCTTTTATCATGCCAATATGTTTTAGTTTTATTTTCTATTGCCTTTTGTTTTTGGTATGTATGTATACATATAGTGCTGGATGCTATCCCATATACCATAAGAACAAAGCACGAGATTAATTGTAATTATATTTTCTTAGTCCATTATAAGCGCATCACTCGCGTGGGTCATTCTAAGCGGCCTAGACAACTGGCAGTTGCCAATTTTAATCTTATAATTTTTAGCTAATTTGGCAGTTCTTTGGACGATAAAATTTGAATAATTTGATTGGTTATTCATAGCCCGCCGTATCATAAGGTTGTGGAAGACTACAAAATACCGTACGATGATGTCTTGAATACACAAATGTTCTGTTTCTTCCAGAGTAGTGTTATTTGGATTGTGGTTAATGCCTAGCTCGGAGCCGGTCTCAGCAGATCGCGGCGCCGATAAATCTCGGGAACAAAGCTTCACAATCGGGTTCCGCACAGTTCTTCAGCAAGGACCATTGTCATGTACTGCTCTGCTTTATTTATGTACAGAATTCAAGATGACTACACAATGTGCGCTGCGCCGGCTGCCTGACCGCGTGAAAAGTGTTGTTGTTTTATCTTTGTCGTTTCATATTTGCTTTAATCTAATCTGTTCATCAAATTTTGTGTAATCAATATCAATATAGGACCAATTCACAAACACTGCCCTGATTCTGTGGTAAGTAGCTAAAGCACTTGTACGCGTGGAGTCCGTTTGTTTTAATCCCAATAGGGTGTTTTTGAAGTTACATTATTAGTACACTTCCACATTATTTATATGTAGAGTATATATTTTGGATTTCATTTAAAAAAATGACTTTTAGACAAACTTCCAATGTCTGTTTTACCCCCTTAGATAAAGCTAAAATCCTAGCGGATGTCTACACCCTATCCGCCTAATTTCATGTTTGTAGGTGTTATAGTCTTTGAGTTATCGTGATTGATCAGTCGGTCAGTTATTGAGAGGCACTAGGCTTTAATGTATATAAATTGTTGATCAGATTGAAGAAATATATAATGTAGGTTTAAGCTAGAAACTATCTGATAAGATACATTACCTCAGAAGATTACAGAGAGAGGCGAAATTAATACTCACATTTTACTACTACCAAATCCTTTATTCTACAGTGTCATAACATGAAATGAGTTTTGCTACTAACAGTTGGCACCTTCTTCAAACGAATGCTAAAGTTAAATATTTTTCAGCAATATTATCTTCGATATTTCGAGTTCGTGCCTCGACAGTATCCGTGGAATGCTGCTCTTAATCAAAGTTCCCGGCAGAAAACAGGTTTAAACACGAACGATGATCAAAGCCGACGCTCGGCGGCCGGTGAAAGCGCTCTACTCAGTGAGAAAGGCTTGTCGCCTCGCCGCCGCCGAGGAAGTAAAAATATAACGTGCAGTAATCCTGGCAATTATTGGGGTCAACGTTAGACCATTGCTTTTCAAAGGAAAAGTTGTGAATGAATAAAAAGTATTTTTTGTATTCATTGTTTGGGCTAACTATGGAAAGTAATTTAACGACATGAAAACAGTAAAGATAAAAACTTGGTGAAAAAACTTCACAACATAACAAAGAATCCAAGAAAATCAATAAGCGAAATAACTGAATAAAAAAAAATGAGCCAGGCAATCACACCAATCACCTGGCCTCAAACAATGGTTTTTCCTTGTAAATACTGTGAGTATTAGAAGACGGATATTAACCGAAAGCGTTAAATCACCGCACCTTCATATAAGTAAATTTATAAAAGTTTATTTCCTAAATTGACCTGACTGAGAATCGAACCCGGGACGAAAGGTATTGGGTGCCTAATTTAGCCACTGCACCTTTACTGTCGTGAGAAAATAAACCAGCTAAAACAATAAAATAATACTTTTTTACAATACATCCTAATATTGTTTGTAGCATAGGTCGTCGTTTACAGAAAACTTACTTGTTTCGTGAACTAGAAGTCCAAGGTGAGCTTTTAAAGCATGACACGACGCATGTACGAATTGATGTCGCCACGTATGTACCTGTGTGCTGAGATATAAATAATTGTTACTCTCACGCAAATACATATATTGAATGAGATCAAGAGATTAAGACTTACTTTCCCGTTCCATTTTAAACATTTAAAATATGTTAAACGCAGTAAGAACGACCGAAAACAATCCAGATAGCAGTGTAGTGTGTTGAAGTGATGTTAAAAACATTTTATTAAGTGAGAAGTGAGGGTGTATCAAAATTTGAAAGCTTACCGACGAGCAAACGAAAAGGAGGAACACCAGTCAGCTCGTGACCTCTGTTGATACAACCTAACCGAAACGCCAGACTGTAACTAGTTCACAATTTGCTACTAAAAATATTATTGCGCCTTGTGGCGTCCTTTATTTTACTTACGGAAGGAATGAAATTTGGTATCAACAAGTTAGATACTAGTATATTATAATATAATTCTTTTTATCCAAAGGAATTCTGACCAAGTTGCGCAACAGCTACTCAAACATAAACTGGTGATTGGTAAGATTAAAGCGTACAAACAAAAACAATAGGGGGTGTCTGAGTTGCATTCACGGGTGGAGAAAAGTATTTTCGGATTTTTCGTTCGTACCTCAGGATTGTGATCACCAAACCACATTTGGCAAGCGCGACGGTTAAGCAAGTACCTACTATTCTCACAACCGACCATAAAGGCCGACCCCATAACACCGACCTTCGAATTCAGCTCGAAATACGCATTCTTAAAAAGGAAATAACAGTACGGAAGGTAAAGCAATTGTTATGGGGAAAGAATACAACCATTAGGCAGCCCCGCTCGTTCCGGCGTCTATTACATAAAACTTGTATCCGAAAGAGGTCTCGCTCTGGCCGGAGCAATAAAGCGGCTGCGCTGCTCGTTCACTCAGGCTAATTGTTTAAAGCAATCGTGCCGGTTGCTTCGGGCGCTTACCGGCTCGGGGCTGAGGAGGTAACCGCTTAGTTTGTTCATTGTTTGTGAAATTTTCGCTTTGCTACCTTGTAAGAGGTTTGAAACTTTATTAAGGTTGTAACCGTATCGTTTTGACTACATCCGTTGATCATTGTAGCTGAGAAATATGAAGTAAATCAATGGCATTTTACAGATAAATAAAATTGGACAGTCTGTTTGCGTTACAAGTATTAAAATATCAAATTTTCCTAATGGGGATGAAAACATCAAAATATTAGAAACAGAAAAATTTTATCTCCCCTTGCGGTGCGGGAATTGAACCCACGACCTTCACGTATCGCGCGTGCTGCTCTTACCAACTGAGCTAACCGCAAGTTATTGTAGGCGATGAAATTTTTCTGCTGTATCAACCGTTAGCCTTTCGGTAAGTGCCCTCTGCCGAATATGTTTATATCTACATACTTAGTATAGTACTATAAAAATAATAAAATCGATTAAGATGCCAGGTGTCTTCGATTCTGTGGTTTTCAAACATTTCTGCAACGAATGTACCACGGGCCGATAAGTATGTAGATATAAACATATTCGGCAGAGGGCACTTACCGAAAGGCTAACGGTTGATACAGCAGAAAAATTTCATCGCCTACAATAACTTGCGGTTAGCTCAGTTGGTAAGAGCAGCACGCGCGATACGTGAAGGTCGTGGGTTCAATTCCCGCACCGCAAGGGGAGATAAAATTTTTCTGTTTCTAATATTTAAAGTTCGCTAGTACGGCGTATAGTACTATAAAAATAATAAAATCGATTAAGATGCCAGGTGTCTTCGATTCTGTGGTTTTCAAACATTTCTGCAACGAATGTACCACGGGCCGATAAGTATGTAGATATAAACATATTCGGCAGAGGGCACTTACCGAAAGGCTAACGGTTGATACAGCAGAAAAATTTCATCGCCTACAATAACTTGCGGTTAGCTCAGTTGGTAAGAGCAGCACGCGCGATAGGTGAAGGTCGTGGGTTCAATTCCCGCACCGCAAGGGGAGATAAAATTTTTCTGTTTCTAATATTTAAAGTTCGCTAGTACGGCGTATAGTACTATAAAAATAATAAAATCGAACATCAAAATATTTAATTTACGTACAATGTTTGTCTATCTTTCTCTGTTTGTCTGACAGTGGTTTCCTGCTAGTCTTTCAAACTGCTGACTTATTTTATATTTTTCAGGGTTTTTGTCTGTCTCTCTACCCGTCTTTCAAACAGCTGGACCTATTAGGACGGAATTTTCACTTCCAGACTTTTTACGTTATAAGAAGCAACATAACCTCTATCTATTGTATACATTTTGTTAATTTTTTTCAAAAGCACTTGTATTAGGTACAGAAATAAAATAAGCGCCGGTACCACAACATACACACAATATGGAAAAGTTCATTTCCTATATTGAGCCGATCGGGAATCGAACCTAGGACCTCAGAGTTTACGCGAAACCAAAGTGCGGCGTCACCTCTGTGCTACGAAGGCCGACAGATAAGCGCTTCAAGTGCGTATCTTAGTCTTACTTTATTAAATCTTCTAGCTTCATCGCTCATCTAGATAAGAGACAGGCCTTAACATTTCTACTTCTTTGCATACCAAAACGAACTTAAACCTTATAAATTATGAGTGGCAAATGTACAAAGGCGCAAAATGAAACGTCAAATGTAAAACCAGCGGCGGTCAAGAGAGGGGGAAGGGGGGGGGGTCTCTCTCCCCCAGACGTAACTGACGAGCGAGCGTTTGAAGTGCCCTGCGAAGGGTCAAAGTCGGAGACAAAGGTACTGACGTGACGAAAAACATTAATGGAGATTATCTTTTTAAATGCACAGCTATTAAAAACTAGCTCTTGTCTGCAACTCCCTATGCGTTATTTCGGAATAAAAATAATCCTATCTCTTAATTTAATACCTCATCTAACGTTGTAACTAATATCATTCAAACCCATTTAGTAGTTTTTGAGTGAAAGGATAATTAACATACATCCATGCATTCTTAATTAATCAACAATAAACTGGCCTGATATTATGATTACCAGACGAGGGAACTTATGGGGGTGTCAACCCAGCACACACAGACCCAAATTGACCTGACCGCGAATCGAACCCGGGATCTTTTACGCTTCGTGTGACCACCTTAATCACTACACAGTGTACGAAAAATTGTACGCAAGGTCTACTACGTATAAGTTTGACCTTGGACATTGACCTTTGAACTCTAGTAATTTTGGCACATAAAAATATTCCTAATTTAGTCGTTCTCCACGATGTTAAGTAAAGTTATCCTTAATGGAGCAGTATTGTGTGTGGCGCCAACTATTGACCTACTCGTATATTTAGAGGTTCTTGGTTTATGTGTTGTATGTTAACTCAACTACCCAGTGAAATAGGTGCTCAAAATATTCTCGATTTAAAAAGTCCAATTTTCTGTAATGACTCTTTCAAACTTCAAAGAACTCCAGTACTAATGTGGCATGGAGATTATTGAAATCGATAAAAAGTCGATTTAGCACCCTCTTTGTATCAATTTATGAGTCCCATCGCCAAAGTATATTTTCCTGAACGAAATTCACTTTGGGAGCTGAAATATGAAACGTTACATTAGTAGTAGTTAGAGTGAACCTTAGACGAAGCATCGCCGCCCGAACGCAATCGAGTTACAAGCCTTGATAAAGATATAAATCGAATTAGATTGTTTCCCCCTAAGGAGGATGAATGTGTAAAATAATGAAGTTAACTAATTGTATTAGAGTTTAATTCTCGCACGCGGTCGCTGGCCGCCGCCCAATCCCTTGGGTAAGTTATTATTTTAATGCGAATGTGTCACAGTGTAGACAACAATATTATTGGTGTGTACGTTAGGTGTGAAATTAGGTAAATATCAACCACATCACATACATTATATTATTTAAAGTGCAATGCGATTAAGGCAAAACATTTCATATTAGGTAATTTAATAACAAACCATTGTTTTACGCGGTTGACGCAGCGGCAAGCGCAGCGTGAGACCTGATATGAAATGATGTTTCGCGTTCCAGTTACTATACCTATACATTGATCTGATATCGAAGTAAGTAAGCTAAGCAGTTGTGTTGTGGAGACCAGAACCAAGCAATGTTCCACAATACATACTTAAATACATGTATAAACACCCAGACACAGGACAAACACAAACGACCATCACACGCATTATTGTCCTGCATATCTAAAAATAGCTAAGAACACTCCTCAAGTTCTAATACACCTAACAAAATAAAAATAAGTAAGTGTATCTGTTCGGGAGCTACGATGCCACCGACAGCACCTCAAACTTAAGACACCCTGTCGTTTCTGCGACTGGCGTAACTGAAAACAAAACACGTCATTGCAGATCACATGTTATGTATCTTTTTACTGTGTTCCTTTCTGTTTATTACACAGAGGTGTCCCACTCTCGCCGCCCGACTGTGGCCGCGGCTGTCCCTCGGGTGAATTATTACTTTAATGCGAGTGCGTGTGGTGCCCTCTGCCGCTGCTATTGTGTTTATTAGGTACCTACCTCCTCGGGCGGGAGGCGTGCGAAGGTAACAGGTTGTAAACGTTATCGCCGGACGAAGGACTTGGCGCGGGAATAGAGCAATATTGTGAGGTGACAATTGAACCCCTTTTGTCTGATAAAAACATAGTTTTGTAATTCGGAGTAGGTATTAATTAAAATATCAAAATATATAAACCCAGCCCCCTGAACAGTGTGAGTTCAGGACGTTCAACTATGCATAAAGGTTTTTTTTTTATATTACACTTCAAGATTGTCCTCATCCCACCTAATGTTAAGTGGTAATGAGGTCCTAGCTTTAGGGCGACAAGTACAGGATGATAAATCTTTTACTGGACTTGTCGCCCTTACCTTGAAGGCGTGACCTCTGTTATTAATGTAGCACCCCCTAAGAGCTCTGGAAACCTTACTTACACGCAGGAACACAACAACACCGAAGTGATTGTTATTTGGCTGCGGTCTTCTGTAAGGTGGAGGTATATCACCAGTCGGGCTGCTCCAGTTCGAGCGATAAATCGCTATGCCCTACCTCTCTTAAGTTTTTCACATATCCAATGTAAAAGTTTTTTTTATACGGATGTAATTAATACGGATACGGATATTATAAACTCCTATACGGATGAAGTAAAGAATTCTTTGGTTCAACAAAATTAACTCGTTAAAGTCGTCGTAACAATATTTTTTGTATTTATGTAATAAATGTATTATATTATTTAGATACTAACGGTCCCGGCGAACTTCGTTTCGCCTTAGAGGATTTTCTCGAGCATTCGACGAAAGACATTTTAAGACACATTTTTCTACACCTTCGGTTACATTGTTAAAATTTTACCAAGGATCCCTAATTTTGTAGCCTATGTCAAATTGGAAGAATGTAGCATTCTATTGGTGAAAGAATTTTTAAAATCGGCCCATTAATTTTTGAGCCTATTCATTACAAACATACAAAAATAGGTACAAATCTTTCCTCTTTATAATATTAGTATGATAACAGGTGCCACAGGTCATCTCTTTAAAAAAAGTCACCTACTATGTATAAACTTCTCTTATTGAGAGGGAAATGCCTGCCACACCGTCATTCTCAGGACCGAGGTAACAAACGCAAGGCTTATCTGGCCTCCGTCACCTCGGTCGACTGGCGTCTTTGGTCCCAGCAGCTGATTTGCAGTACAGATCCGCTGCCTATCGCCACTATGGATATCCAAGACCCTCACTCCAGCTCTCCCTCCGACGATCGAAGTCCTTCTCTTTCTTCACGATCCACCTCCGCCCTTGCGGGCTTGCCGCAGCGTGCTACCTGCTGGATCCGGCTTTGCTTCACCCTGTGCGGTAGTGACAACCAAGCGGGGGTATGGGACCTACTAAGTATAACTAACCTAAAAAGTATTTACAATGAAAATTTAAATTATCTTTTAGTTTTAAATGTGCCTTAAGTAGGTAGGGTGTTCTTGTTAAAAAAAAAATTTCTAGAAAAGAAAATGATTCGCAAACCTAATTTTGTCTGATCAACTAGTTGCTGTATTTTTAAGTTTCTTAGATGCTTGCGAAATAAATCGACTCGTAGATTTATCGACTTTCAATGAAATCAAAGAGAGACGAAATTTGCATTCTTTGTGAAAGCGTTTTCTTAGAAAATAAATGTCTGTGTTTTTTATAAAGCTCAACGAGTCAATGAACGCTGAGTATTTCACAAGAAAAATTATGTTTGTATTCAATAGAAATCCGATATTTATCTTAAAATATGAAATAGAGTGGATGGCTAGGGTTGGAGCTTGGTGTAACATTTAGAAATAATTTAGAATCACTTCCTAATATACTTGCTGGTGTCAGTTACAAAATCAACAATAAAACCATTATTTTTCAGCTGGTTGATTGAGTCAGCGAGTGGAATATTAATATAGTGTCATCTTTTAAACCTCCTTAAGATTTAGCATTTCTTTTGAATAATTTTTTGCATATTTGGGAATGATTTTACATTGTATTAACGACTACACTTCTAAGGTTTTGTTTCTCGTTCAAAACATTTTGTGACTTCTTTAAGTTGTTTATGGGGGCATTCTTGGTTGACTCATGCCGATAAAACATTTTACAAATGCACAGCTGTGACATAAAAATGCAAGTAGATAGATCTGAATAAAATAAATAAATAAATAAAATGCGCCAGACAATCACACCAACCACCTGGTCTCAAACCAAGGTTTTCCCTTGTACTATGAGCACGACGGATACTAACTGGGGGCGTCATCCCAGTACACCCATACAATAAATACATAAAGATTAGGTCAAACGTGGTATACATATAGATAAATTATATATTCTTACTGCAATAAATGTACTAAGGTTACCGGCTTCTTGTCGGTATCACATTACAATTTATACAAGTGGTAGAGAAATAATTAAATATATGATTGATTGATTGACTACGTATACAAATATCAGACATGACAGACATTGATCTGATCTCAAAGTAAGTAGCTCATACCTTAGAATTAACACAAACATTGATTACACAAGTGTTTGTCCCGGGCGAGGATCGAACCCACAACTTTTGGTTCACCTTGGAGCCCTAACCAATCCAAACAGATAGTCTTTGTAACGAGGGATTTCAAATTGGCACCCCTAGCCGTGGCAGCCGAGTCTCGAAGAATGCGCTCCACGCATTCAGATAATCCCACCTGAGCGG
The DNA here is from genome assembly GCA_037074685.1 of Glyphodes pyloalis. Taxonomy (NCBI): domain Eukaryota; kingdom Metazoa; phylum Arthropoda; class Insecta; order Lepidoptera; family Crambidae; genus Glyphodes; species Glyphodes pyloalis. The sequence continues at coordinate 223,101 of JAYKKO010000055.1, forward strand.
GTTTGTTATTGAAACATAAAACCATTATATATTCTTTGAACCGCTTGACAGAGAATATAATTTATCTTTTATTTCGATTTCGGCGGCGTGTTATGACCTGTGGATCTTTAGTCAACTTCGCTTCGCAAGCTTCGCTGTCATGAATCACGCCGGGACCTCAAATGTGACCTTTAAACTCTAGTCACATGAGCTAATGTATTATGTACCTTTGGTGAAATTTAGTGCAAAATAGTAATGTAATAAGGTCTATAAAACTTACTTTACCCCATACATTAAACCTATTTGTTTTTTCGTTTGATATAAAACTGTTGCTAAACGCTGAAAATACACACAAAACATTAAGTGGTATAATTACTTCAAAAATAAATTTTTAAACTAAAATAAAATACATATTCAAGGGGGAGCTCCCATACAAAAAGCTAAAGATATTTTAGCAACATTGTGTCTAATGTTAAAATGATAATGGTACGGAACGCTTCACGCACGAGTCCGACTCGCACTTGGCCGGTTTTTAGTCTCTGCGATACGTGCTAGTTCCCAGACGCGTCCCGTACAATAGGAGCGCTGGGGCGAGCGATATTGGCAAACACATTGCACAATGCTTGCACATGCACACATCGACCTGAGTTACATCACTTCGACGGCTATCGGTTATGGTTTAACTTACACACACACACACACACACACACACACACACACGCGCATTCACGCAATAATTGACACGCACGCATAGAATCACATTCATCCACATGAGACTGGGCTTTCCTTTTTAATTATTAGTGTAATAGTAGACATTTATTAATTTAATGCAACTGTCAGCCTTCAACAACCACAACATGCTCTCGAAAACATCTCACGAGGGTAGGGATGAGCTGAAGACCAGCGCTGCCCGGGATCCATTCTCGAGACAGCATTAGCTGAGCTTTTTTCCTTTTGTCTCATAAACAATCCATTTATGTTTAGAACAGATTATGTTTTTTGTTTTGTTTGTAAGTTGAGCCAATAAATGTTTTCTTTCTTTCTTTTCTTCTTTCTTTCTTATAAAAGCTTACTTTTAGCCCAGTCATATTAGGGCTTTCACCTCGGAATGAAAGATAATAAGCTGCAAATTGGTATGAACCTTTGTTTTGTCATTCTAAATATTGTCTCAAAAGTCACAATCGTTATCGTGTCCGCGTCTCAAGATATTCAAGGTCAAAGGTCACAAAAATCGTTTTTTCGCGAATATCTGGCTTCCTATCAGTTAAATGAGATTTGCATTTATTATAAAAGTTGTAGGCTATAAAATTCCCTACAACTTTTGTTTAAACTTTTTTTTCATACGACCAACCGTTTTGAAGGTAGAGCGCGAAGAGTGCACATCGTACAGTCATATACGGCCTAATGCAAGGTCAAGCGTGAGTTATGGTTATCAGTACGTTATAAAGTCAATTATTTACTTGGAAATTATAATTATTAAACAATGCCCATTATTTATGTACTAACTATTAATTATTTATATTTAATTAAAGTAAGTAACTTGATTATTTATATATAATTATTCATATTTAACTATTTAAGTATAAAATATTATTAATTCTGGATTATATATTTTAGTTTTATTTTAAGTTAAAATGATAGTAAGAGTATATATTTTACACATATTTTTATTTATTATTAAATACGGCATAATATACTATTAGCAACAGATAACTAAATTAAATTTCAAACGCTCAGGTACAAATTAACGATTATTTATTACAAATTACAACAATTCTTAAACAAATGGCACATAGCAATTACAACCAATGTCGTCACCGAAAATATTCCACCCCTCAGAGCTAACAACCACACCGAAGCGCGTCTCGAGCCAAAGTGAGTTATACGTTCTCCTCGTTTTCTGCTCGCCCGCTTCGTTGCGTTAGCAGTGCAACACCAGCGCCATCTATTTTTGAGCTTGTCTCTAATACGGCCTCTCCTGACCGGAGGGCGTCCTCGTCCTCTTTTGCGTATCCAGCTTGTGTTGAGTCTGAATCGTCAATCACTTCTATGACCACCACAACCTCTTCGTCTTCAGGATAGGACTGGGAAGCATCTTTACTGGCAGAAGTAGACTCAGGTGCGTCTTGTTCTCCCAGCGTTACCACGGCGTCGCTCTAATATGAACTGGACCCGGTAGCACCCTGATCCAATGTAGTTGGTTCAGGATTACTTAGGTCTGCACCTGCATGAAAAAAAAAACAGTTAAGCAGAGCTCACGCTATGCCTAACCTTGGTAAGGTTTTAGAAACAAAGATGTGAGGTCTGCTCACATGCGAGGTCTGCTCGCCAAAGGAGTGAGGTCTGCTCACATGCGAGGTCTGCTCGCCAAAGGTGTGAGGTCTGCTCACATGCGAGGTCTGCTCGCTAAAGGTGTGAGGTCTGCTCACATGCGAGGTCTGCTCGCCAAAGGTGTGAGGTCTGCTCACATGCGAGGTCTGCTCGCCAAAGGTGTGAGGTCTGCTCACGTGCGAGGTCTGCTCGCCAAAGGTGTGAGGTCTGCTCACATGCGAGGTCTGCTCGCCAAAGGTGTGAGGTCTGCTCACATGCGAGGTCTGCTCGCTAAAGGTGTGAGGTCTGCTCACATGCGAGGTCTGCTCGCCAAAGGTGTGAGGTCTGCTCACATGCGAGGTCTGCTCGCCAAAGGTGTGAGGTCTGCTCACGTGCGAGGTCTGCTCGCCAACGGTGTGAGGTCTGCTCACATGCGAGGTCTGCTCGCCAACGGTGTGAGGTCTGCTCACATGCGAGGTCTGCTCGCCAAAGGTGTGAGGTCTGCTCACATGCGAGGTCTGCTCGCCAAAGGTGTGAGGTCTGCTCACATGCGAGGTCTGCTCGCCTTGTACCAAAAATACAGCAAAACTACGTAGCTTACACTCAAAGAAGGCAGTACACGTGTCTGGGGTCCACTCGCCTCTCCTGGGCACCATGTACTCAGCTGCAGCCTGAGTAGTCTTCCCGTAGGAGCCGGCAAGTAATTGTAGTTCGTAACGCCCATGTGGTAGAACTTTCATAACACGGTATGGACCGCGCATCCCAGAGTCCAGTTTTCCTGTAGATTGAGACTGCTTTATTACAAAAACCAAGGAATCCACTGTAAAATCTCGAGAAGAACGCCTGTGCTGGTTAACCGTAGCGTCCTGCTATTCTCGATTCCTCTGAGCGTTCTGAAGTTTGCTGTCTTGTCATCACACGAAGTGTTTCCCTGTTCTGGTTAGTACCTTCCATAGCAACATCGCGTACAAGATTACGGATGATAGGTGTCATAGCGTCTGCACCAATCAAAAGGTTTAGTGGTGAGCTCTGGATAGATTTATGTTTGGTGACATTTATCACAAGTTGTAACTTCTACATTACATTAGCCTTATCTTCCTGTCTGTAATTTGTCTGAACTCTAATTAAGTTTAACAAGGTTCGGCAGTATCTCTCAACCTGCCCATTGGAATGGTGCATCTCAGGGGTGATGAGATGTATATCGGATCCTAACCCAGAAACCTAATTAAGGAATTCTGCGCACTGAATCATTCGACCGCGATCAGCAACAATTAATTTGGGAGTGCCGAAAAGGGACACGGCATTAGTAAAATGACGTTTGAGTTCACTAGCTTCTTGTCGCATCATTGGATACAAAAGGCAGTATTTGGAATAGGCATCAACCATGATGAGCACATAGCGATAGCCATTTGATTCTGGGAGAGGTCCCAATGCATCAGCATGAATGGTTTCAAAAGGGTGTTGGGGTTTTTCATAAGAGTGAATAGGTTGGCGAGTTGATCGAGGTGACTTTTTATGTGCTAAACACACTATACAGTTAGACACATATTTTTGTGCAAATGCCCGGAGTCCCGGAAACCAAAAATGTTTCAACATTAGATCGCAAGACTTAAGTCATCAACTACAAATAAATCTACATCAAAGGTAACATCATCAAACTCAATCGGTAGCGTTATGAAGGAACAAGACTCGACTTCCTGACTACCTATCCCTTTCAAGACACGAAAGGCTGGTTTACGTGGACTATTAAAATGTTTGACTAATGTAGACGAAACAAGAGATATTGTTAATCCGCTATCAATTAGGAAATCAACAGGTACACCCCGTATTACAGCAACCACGATATCACTATTACGACTACTTTCCAATTCGTGACAAAAGTTTACATTGGATTCAGAGATTCTGACTTTATTCTAGCAAAACATGTTTCTAATTTATGGCCAGGCTTCTTACAAAATGAACAAGTATCTTTAATTACCAGATTTGATGAAGTTGTAGCCTTAAAATTGCTATTATTGTCAATTTTAGGCTTCTTTGGGCATGAAGCCTGTACATGACCACAGTCCCCACACAAAAAACAATTGCCACTCTCATAACGTCGTTTTCGATTTGCATCTAATGGTTGCTTGAATTTAGGGTTATTGCGTTGATTTAGTGTCAAAGAGGACGATGACATAACAGTAGAAGTAACTTTAGAAGAGGAAGACTTAACATAAATGGAAAAAAACTCTACTAGATCTTTCGGCATTAGTTTAGCGTTAGTAGCGGCCGCTTGTATTTGAGGATCCGTTATACCACGTATTATAATGGCGGAAATCAATTCATCACTTAAACCCGATACAATTCGTAATCGAAGCAACGAACGACGCACATAATCCGCGTACGTAGGGTAATCATCTGAAGTTGTTTCCATGACGTCAAACAAAATATTGGCAACGTCAAGTTTCTTTGGGCACAATGGCTGAAACTCCCTTTTAAAATTAGTCCAACTGCGATCGTTCGTGACCCACTCATTTAACCATATTCGAGCATCCCCTTTTAGACAATTACCGATACGAGACAAACACTCATTATCTGTCCAGTTATTTGCTGACTTAGCTCTGTCTACTTCGTCACACCAAACTTCAATAGCATGTAAATTCGGATCAAAGTTCGAGATATAATAAGGTTGGTTAGATCTCACCGTGCTGTTGATGGAACGTAACGCATTTACCAACACGTCCGTAGAAACCTGCTCCGAAGAAGCAGAACCAGCCGCCGACTGTGCACGTGGAGTTGCAGCGCTTGTAGATTGTTCATGCGCACGTGAAGTAGAGCGGCAGCAATCACGGGGAGGTGAACCCGGTGGCGTGCTCGGTGGTAGCCGCACCCCATCATCTTCTTCGTGACCTGTGGCTGGCAGCGAGACGGTTGCCCTCGGATGTGGTTGTCTTTCTATTGTCTCAAGCCGGTCTAAAATGCTCTGCATTTGTAGTCTAAGGCTATGACGTGACGTCGAACTACGATCACGGACACGTTGTTTTCTACGATGTCGACTTCTACTACGCGACCTCCGATCATTATTAGGCATTATTCAAAAATTAACTTTAACCTTTAACTTTTAACAGTAAGACACTAACGCAAAAGAAAACTTATTTTTTTTTTTACGCAATCAGTAAACACTATCTACCTACCTTTTACACGATATGCGCAACCGTAAGTTACACTTCACTAAATACGACAAAAGGATTACTTACTATGCACAAACTAAAATCTCACCACAAATTTACACAAACAAAAAAGAAATCATTCTCTAACCACCCGCACTAAACAAAACATAACGATCTATTTTTAGAAACGCGTACTTGTTCCGACCGGTTACAAAATTTAAAACTAGAACGGTAGTTGAAGAACAAAAGATAGGATTACGTAAGTCCTATTCCACTTCTGATATTAGCAACAGATAACTAAATTAAATTTCAAACGCTCAGGTACAAATTAACGATTATTTATTACAAATTACAACAATTCTTAAACAAATGGCACATAGCAATTACAACCAATGTCGTCACCGAAAATATTCCACCCCTCAGAGCTAACAACCACACCGAAGCGCGTCTCGAGCCAAAGTGAGTTATACGTTCTCCTCGTTTTCTGCTCGCCCGCTTCGTTGCGTTAGCAGTGCAACACCAGCGCCATCTATTTTTGAGCTTGTCTCTAATAATACATTTATCAAAATGTGAGTTCAAATATCAAAAGTATCTTTGTTGATTTTAATTGTAATGAAATTGGAAATGGAAGCTAATTATCTTCTTCTTCTTCGTCGTCTTCTTCTTCTTGTCGCTCAAAAATGTTCGATTCATTGTCATCATCCTCATTATCTGTCATGTTCATCTCCAAACCTTCCAGAATATCGGGATCATATGTATTTTCTTCATCGGGATTACTTGGATACAGTAAAGCGTTGAGGCAAGCTTGTCCGTTGCACTGGCCGCAAGCTAAAGAACATTGTAGCCCTGATTTTCTGCATCCACAGCGGGAACCACAACCATTTTTGCAATTGCAAAATATTACGTTTAGTAGTTCGGCTGGTGCTGGAGGTAATAACGTTCGTATGGGCTCCAGGATTTCATTTTCAAGCATCCAGCCCCATTCTTGAGGTTCTAAGTCCTTCCCTAACCACGTTTGAATCTGGTAGTAGACACGTTTTATGTGTTAATGAGCTGCTACACTTGTTGGTGGAAGTGTTGACAGTTGTACAGGTTTATTTAGTTTTGTAAATTTGATGAATTGCGTGTAGCGGAAATGATCAACACGCAACGCAACGCTTGACTTTGCATTAGGCCGTATATGACTGTACGATGTGCACTCTTCGCGCTCTACCTTCAAAACAGTTGGTCGTATGAAAAAAAAGTTTAAACAAAAGTTGTAGGGAATTTTATAGCCTACAACTTTTATAATAAATGCAAATCTCATTTAACCGATAGGAAGCCAGATATTCGCGAAAAACCGATTTTTGTGACCTTTGACCTTGAATATCTTGAGACGCGGACACGATAACGATTGTGACTTTTGAGACAATATTAAGAATGATAAAACAAAGGTTCATACCAATTTGCAGCTTATTATCTTTCATTCCGAGGTTGACCCCTTTTTTTACCTAATATGACTGGGCTATTTGGAGTGTATTCCATTTTGATATCTACATCTATACATATTTTCTATCTAGATACTTTGTATAGATATATCACACAGGTAAATAAGATACAAGTATTTGTTGCAATATTTGAATAACGCTTTTGATTGTATGCATATGGATGGTACATTTATCTACTTTATTTTAGAAGTAGCTGCGCCCGCGAATTTTTACGCGTGGACTACATACTTCCATGGTCGGTTTTATCCCTATCTTCCCTTATACCGTATCGTAACAAAATATAGTTCTTAATGTAATCCAAGTTTCGAGCTATATCTGTGCTAAGTTTAATATTTCTAACTAAAAAAGTAATTTTCCATTTTAAACTTTCAAGGGTATTACCCCCATCGCCCCTTATATTAAAAAAACAAGCAGTAGCCTATGTCAGTTGTAGAGGTTCAACGTATACCTATACCAAATTTCATTAAAATTGGTTTATAAGTTTAGGCGTAAAAGCCGGACAGACAAACAGGCAGACAGACATAGTTACTTTCGCATATATAATATTAGTAGGTATTGATTTTTGTCTGTCCTGTATGTTCCGACTCATTTTTTAAACTGTCACTGTTAGATATCTGATAATATAGGACATATAACTTATTTTACTATATAACTCAGGTTTCTTTTTCATATTACGAGTAGTAATAATATGACTAAGCTACTAATAAAAATGTGAAATCTCGTTCGTGACAATTTATGTACCTATATATAATTAGGTATTTATATAAATATGTATTTATGAATCTATGTTTTTATGTACTTAAATGATTACGAACCAACCTATATGTTAATGTATCTATGTATTTATGTACATATGTTTCTATGAAACTATATATTTATATACCTATGTATGTACATACGTTTTATGAAACTATTAATGTATGTACCTATAAGTATATGTACCTATATATTTACGCACATACGTATTATAGGTTCTATGTATTTATATACCTATATGTTTATATACCTATCTATGTATGTATATATGTTTTACGAACCTATGTATTTATTTACGTATATGTACCTATATATTTATATACATATGTTTTATGAACCCATATATTTATGTAAATATGTATTTTACTCTTTCACGCAAAATGTAGATGGATTTGGATTTATTTATTTCTTGCATAACTCCTATTTCATTTTACACAAAATGATTTACTGCACAAAAATCAATATGGATTTACAAAAGGCAAATCCACTACTGATGCAGGAGTAGCACTCATTAAGCATGTGTTTGATGCGTGGGAGAGCAAACGGGATGTGGTTGGGGTTTTCTGCGACTTATCAAAAGCGTTTGATTGTGTTAATCACCAAACGTTGATAATGAAGCTACAGCATTATGGTGTTTCGAAAAATCCATTAAATTTGATACAATCATACCTATCTGACAGAACTCAGAAAATTAGTGTAAATGGACTTAATTCATCCGGTGCTCCTCTGTGTATGGGAGTACCTCAAGGCTCGATATTAGGACCTTTATTGTTTTTAATTTATATAAATGACCTCCCTTTTTTCACAAAAAACTTGTGTGATACAGTTTTATTTGCGGACGATACATCTTTGATTTTCAAAATTAATAGGCACCAACAAACTTTTGATGATATTAATTATGCTCTTTCTGAAGTAACGCAATGGTTTACGACAGATAATCTGTTACTTAATGCCAAAAAAACTAAATGTGTAAAGTTTACAATGCCTAATGTTAAACAAGTGAACACTGTAATTGAGTGATGAGCCTATTGAGGTCATCAACTCGACAGTATTCCTTGGTATTACCTTGGACTCAAAACTGCAATGGTCTCCTCACATTGTTGCTCTGGCAGGAAGACTAAGCTCAGCCGCATATGCAGTTAGGAAAATTAGACATCTGACTGATGAGGAAACAGCGAGATTAGTTTATTTTAGTTATTTTCACAGTATAATGTCATATGGTCTACTCTTGTGGGGGTCTGCAGCCGATATTCAGTCTATTTTCATCTTACAGAAGAGGGCTATTAGAGCCATTTACAAGCTTGGACCCCGCGACTCGCTGCGAATGCGATTTAAGGAGATTAACATACTAACAGTCGCATCGCAATATATACTCGACTGTCTATTGCACGTTCACAAAAACCTGCACAAAATTCCTAAAAAATCAGACATTCATCGATTTAACACCCGAAATAAACATAAACTTGCTGTACCAAATCGTAGACTCCATAAAATTGGAAATTCATTCGTTGGGTTAAGCATAAAAATGTTCAATAAATTACCGCAAACTATTGTTAACTTACCTACGCACAAGTTTAAGTTCTATGTTAAAAATGAACTTATGAAAAAAGGCTATTATACAGTAAATGATTATCTCAATGATAAAGATATTTGGCCTGATATTAATTAACGTGACAACACATGTTTTGAAACGTTTTTTTGTCTTTTTAATTAAGCGCCAGTTTCGATAATTTAATTTATTTTTTCACAAAATGACATTGTTAATTTTAATTTTATACTATAAGTAGACATAAATTATTATTTTCTTTTATTTTAATTATGTGACATGTCGATATTTTTAATTTTCATTTGACAAAATGACATTGTTATTGGTAATTTTGTACGATAGACATGGCTATCACGAACTATTAAGTAGTCTCAAATTAACAGAATAAGATGTAGGTAGGTTACTACTTCGTGCTCCGGGTCCTATAGTTGGTTTGATGACTTAAATTGTAATTACTTTACAAAGGGAGTTGGGAGTCATGCTCACTAAAATGTCACTGGGGTGGTGGCGCTATGTGGCGGGTCGTTACATTCCCTTCAATATGGTTGAGTGAAGCGATGGCTGGCACATACGTTATGCTTGTGAACAGGTGCCACCTTTGGGGACTGGTCTGCTCCAGCTTACCTCTTAAAATAAAATAATACTTCATGCTTTTTTCACTCATCAAAATAAAACTATATGACTTGGTCCAAAGTGTTCTACACATAGCTATAAGTTAGATACTGCTACTGTAACTTATCTGCTGAGTTTCTTACCGGTGTCTTCTCGGTAGATATAGGTTCCGAACCGGAAGTAGAATCACTTTGCATTGTATTCAATGACGATTCAAAAGTGTTACATGTAACCTACTTGAATAAAGAAATATTTGAGTTTGAGTTTGAGAATTGTAACAAAATCATAAAACAAACAAGTTTTAAGACTATACAAGGACCCTGTAAGGGTTTAGCAAGATACATTGTTACATCATGCATAATGAACAATACTATTTATTTACACAAAGTATATACTAATAACAATTCTAAAATTATTTGTACTACCTGTTAATAAGTTAAAGGAAGTAATGTAAAGATGATGAGATTCGGCTGAAATATAGATGAGATACAAGTTCAAGATTGGCCTCATACCACCTGATGTTAAGTGATAATGAGATTCTAACTTAAGGGGGGCAAGTACAGCATAATAATATCTGTTACTCACCCTTACCTTGAAGGCTTGACCCCTGCTACTAATGTAGCACCCCATATGTGCTCTGAAAACCTTACTCACACGCAGGAACACAACAACACAGAAGTGATTGTTATTTGGCTGCGATTTTCTGTAAGGTGGAGGTATTTCACCAGTCAGGAAGGAGTTTTATTATCCCAAGATAACGCAAACGAAGTTACAGGCTAAAGCTAGTTGTTAAAATAAATTCCACGTGGAGGAATTCGTGGGCACAGCTGGTCACTAATATTATGAAAGAGTTGTATTTTCGTATTTAACGTTTTCTTTATTTTCTTATTTAACAAATCTCAGTTTCCTTTACTTTGTAAATGGAGAATAAACAAAAACGAGCTCCGGAGTGAGCAATACGAACCCTTTCTTTGCATTTACATTTTATTGTTTGCGAAATTAAAAGGAATAAGTTAAAAATACTGAGAAGAACGAGGCGCGAATGAACGGATCAATGTTGCGGTGACAAGATTTAATGAATAAGGAAACATGAGCGAAAATAAAGTCACTGTTTAAGAAATTGACTTTTAAGATTATTATATTTTTGCGTAGGATAGTGAATTTATCGATGTTGTCTTTAGGCTATATGTCATTAATAATATTAAGACAACAAACGAAAAAACAAACATCAACCAATCAGCGCGCGAGGTGCATTCCATTCTACATCAGTTCACAATTTGACCCCTACCCATCGATAGATTACAATATAATGAAAAATAATGCGTTAAATTGCAATCACATGTTACGGTTCATAGTCTGTCGACAGTTTACAATCTCGCGAGATAGATTGTAATCTAACGGTGTTTATAACCTTACGGTGACATATATAACAACACGCTTCGGCCAATAGAAGCGAAGTATCAGTGGAAAATGTAAGAAACGAACGGGTACGGGTATACAATAGACCAGCGGAGCCGCAGTCGCTGGTCTTTTGTATAAACCCATTAATTTTCCGATTAATCTAATACAATCCGGGGCGGCTGTTATTAATGTCAGCTTTTAACGTCGCCGCCATCAAAGCAATCGAATTATGAGTAAATGGTAAATTAAGCAGAGGTGATTGTTCGGCGTTCTATTTGTTAATTGATACTGAATTTGATGAGTCAGTTTATTGCGTATGATCGGGTAATGAAAAAAGTAGTTGTTTTCACAAATATGTTAACAATTTTAATTATGAACTTAGATGATTTTATCTTAGATGACGATACACCATGACTCAGCCAAGAATAGATTGACGTTCTTTAAAAAAAACCGGTCCAGCCGTTTTAGAAGTTAGCCAGAACCAACAGGTAGACAACAGACGAAATTGTTAAAAATATATTTTGGTATATGTACCGACCTTGCAGAAATATGTACATTGGTCTGCATTAATTGTTTGTTATTTTCATATTACCAAACGAGACTATAAATATATTTAATGGTATAGATTTATGACAGGATGTATGCATGCAGACTAAGATAAAAGAACAGTAAGACATTGAAAAAAATTGTTCAGTTGTTTAAAAATAATCTTATGTGTTCGTTTCAAATGGACTTCAGCCAATAAACAATGAAAAAGCGTCATTCTCAAAGTTAATAACGGCAAAACCTAACGCGTTTGTTCTGAGAATGAAATACGAACATTCGCAGAGAAAATACTTAATTTGCATTTTCCTCGTGCACAATGCAGCCGAGAAAAACTCCGTCATCGGAGGCCATTTAGGCAGTAAGGCGTAAATCAGTGGGCCCATTATACAGAATTGGATTACATTCGCCCATAAAGGGACATAAAGGAGTGACGTCACGGCCGCAACGCCGCCTCCTCTTGCAATCTTTGGCGATTTATTTTTATTAAATCGTCGTTCGCTCTGTTCTAATGAATTGAATGGAGAGAAGCATTTTTGTAATCCGATTAGAGTTGCGCCTGATTGGCCGGGGTGTTGATGAAATTGTGAATTAAAGATGGGGTGTGACGTGGACATTTTAAACCCTCTTAGGTTCTTAAGTACGTTGCCAGATGGTTTTGTTAATTCAAATTTATGACTTTTTTACAATATTTTTTTTAAAAGAGGCCCATTTTAAAGAAGTCCCATCTAAAACAAAATTGTAAGAGATTAAATTTCGGTTTTACATGTTGTTTGGCCATAGCATGAAGTTTTTATTTTAATTTTTAATTGTCGATGATTATTTGTATTTGACACATTCTAAATTTTGTTTCGGGGTTCTCACGGGATTTTGACAATACGATGTACATATTTCTTTTCGCTTTATTTTAATTACACGTAAATATATTTCCACAAAGGATTTTAATTTACCAAGTGTTCGCATAAACATTGTGGTCCTTCTTCGCCACATAAAAGCGCCAGAGATCTACGGATAACGAAGCTTCGAGACCATCGCAAAGGAATCGGCTTTGGAAGAGGTCAGACGTTGGAAGAGTGCAGCAGGCCGGTTCACCAACGCGCATCACGGTACGGCCAGCCATCTTCCCTGCAAGCTCCCTCTTCGGCTTCGCCTGTGTTAATTTCGTGCTTTTTTCGCATTTCAGTGCTTGTATTTTGCTTTTGGGCGCAGCTTTGTGTCGTCGCTAGCATCGGCTGCTCTCCATTACAGGATATAACCGTGAGTTTCCGACAAATCACCAAAATGTCTAGAGATAAATCGCCTATTTACAGAGATACGTTAAACAATGATGAGGTGCATAGGAGTCTTGTTAAATCGCGTGGAATTTTAAAAGGTAGATTGACGAAACTTTCAAATTACATTAACAGTCTCACCCATCAGGATTTGCCCGCTCAAAAACGTGTAGATCTAAAGTTACGCATCCAGGGTGCTGCTAGCCTTTTCACTGAGTTTAGTAGTCTTCAAACGCAAATAGAAAAGGGTGTACCAGATTCTGATTTAGAGCAACAGCTAACGCAAAGAGAGGCGTTTGAGGATTGCTATTACGGTGCTTTGGCTCAGGCTGAGTGTATACTTAACTCCTATGCAGAGGTTGCCGAGTCTTCCAATGTATCTAGTAGTCGGTCACAATCTATTAAATTACCTACAATTACTATGCCTACTTTTGATGGTGCGTATGAACATTGGCTAGAGTTTAGGGATACGTTCTTGTCTCTAGTGCATACTTCTAAGAATATCAGTGACATACAGAAGTTTCATTACCTTAAATCTTCGCTAAAGGGCAGTGCTGAGTTAGTCATTGATTCCTTGGAGTTCTCTGCATCTAATTATTCGGTAGCATGGGAATTGCTTTTGAACCGATTTAACAATAATCGCTTACTAGTGCACAACCATGTTAAATCTTTGTTTTCCATTTCCAAACTAACTAAGGAGTCGCCGCAGTCGCTCAGACGGCTCATTGATACAATACTTAGAAATTTACGCGCATTGAAAATTTTAGGTGAGCCTACTGAGCACTGGGACACTTTGATTATTTATATAATAACCTCCAAATTAGACGAAACTACTGAGCGCGAGTCGGAACAATATAAAGGCACACATCTCACACAAACAGAGTCTAAAACTTTATTGAAAATTGACGATATGCTTAAGTTTCTAAGGGATCGAGCTGACATGTTGGAAACATTGCAAGTTTCGCACAGCAGCAATAAAGTGAACCACGAAATTAAGAAAAATAACTGGTCATCTTCGCACAACATAAACAAAGTTCATTGCAATGTTTCCACCAATAAGCCGCCGCAACAGCAACGTCCCATTCCGTCATGTTTGATGTGCAACTCAAAGCATCCCTTGTACGCTTGTCAAAGATTTTTAGATTCTGATCTAAACACCAAGCTTAAATTAATATCTACCCATAAGCTTTGTGAAAACTGTTTGCGTTCAGGCCATTCACTAAATAATTGCAGTTTTGGACCGTGTCGTAAATGCAATAAAAAACATAACACGCTAATTCATGACGACGCGACTGGCCGCAATCAAGCCGTGAACCTTCATTCGACGAATAGTGTGCCCAACGCTGGGCTCACGACCCCTGCGGCCACGGTATCAGCTACAAATATCAACTCTGTGCAAACTCCATTTTTGCAGGTAACTAATGCACACATTAATAACGCATTATATGATGACGATCAAAGTACGCGTGTAGGGTCAGTCTTATTGTCCACCGCCTTGGTCGAAATAGTCGATGAACAAAATAACTATCACCTTGCGCGCGCATTACTTGATAGTGGTAGTCAACACTGTTTCATTTCTAAAGAATTATGCGACAAACTAAACACAAATGTAATACAGTCCACATACGAAATTCGAGGGATAGGCAATTCGGTAACACAGTCCACGCAAAGCTGTGATATCGAGATAAAGTCGCGCATTAAAGACTTTTCTACGCGTATACGATGCTTTGTTTTGCCTAGCATTACATCTTCTTTACCAGCTGTATGTCAACAAAGCACACAACCGTTTAGGATTCCTAACAACATACAGCTGGCCGATCCGCTTTATTACGAATCTCAGAATATTGATCTGTTATTAGGCGCAGATATATTCTGGGAATTATTATGCGAAGGTAAATTGAGGTTGACAAACGGCCCCTTTTTACAGAATACCATGTTAGGTTGGATAGTGTCAGGGCCTATCAACACAAATACGCTTTACAAAGATAGGCCTGTTCACTGTAACTTTAGCCAGTCTATTGACGCGCAATTTCGCCGCTTCCGGGAGTTAGAGGAGCTACCCAGAGCTAGCGACCTCCTCACCGACGAGGAGCGCGCGTGCGAGGAGCATTTCGTCACGACTGCGACGCGCGGTAGTGACGGAATGTTCTGCGTACAGACCTCATTTAAAGCACCACCTACCGAGTTAGGTGAGTCTTTCGCACAAGCTGAACGTCGTTTTTCTAGCGTTAGAAAAACGTTTAGATAACAACCCTGACTATAAAAAAGTTATACAAAGTAATTTTATTCACGAATATGTAAGTCTCGGTCGTATCATAACATTTCATTCCCCTCATTACTTTATGCCTCATCATATACATTGTGGTCAGATGGCCCGTCGTTTCTTAACGAGCCCAATTTCAGTTGTTCTGATCAATCGGCACAGTTGATTGATAGTCACAAGGACTTACCTGAACTCAAGCCTGGTGTTACGTTCTCTCATGCGTCCGAAACACACTCACCTACTTTTTTTGCATTTACACTATTTTCTCAGTTCGTCCGCACGAGACGAGCTATGTACTACGTTTTTTTATTTAACGCGCGCAATAAAAATAATAAACGAGTAAATGCGCATTCACTGTTGACGAACTGCGAGAATCGGATTGGACTTTGGTACGGTCTCAGCAGGAATCGTTTGCAGATGAATAGGTACATGTCGTTGGCGAAAGGTGGTTCCATACGTAGTGGTTCCAAGCATAATTTGTCAAAGTTGAGTTTATTCATTGATAAAAACAAGGTTTTTCGGGTAGGCCGTATCGGAAATTCACATAAATTCGCATTTAACAAAAAACATCCAATTTTAATTTCTGCCAAACACCATTTTACGATTTTATTATTTCGCCATGAACACAAGCAGTTGTTACACGCAGCTCCTCAAGCGTTATTATATAACATAAGAGAAGAATGGTGGCCTTTAGGTGGTAGGGACTTGGCAAGGCAGATAGTTCATGGTTGTGTCACATGTAGACGGTTGAGAGGCAAGACATTGTCTTCTATCATGGGGAATTTACCTGAAGAACGCTTAAATCCAGGGTTTCCTTTTTTAACATGCGGAGTGGACTATGCTGGCCCAATGTTCATACTAAACCGGAGGGGTATGGGTTCTAAATTGATAAAGGCTTACGTATGTCTCTTTGTTTGTTTCGTCACGCGCGCAATCCATTTAGAACTCGTAACTCGTTAGCGACCTTACCACGGATGCGTACCTACTGGCTCTGAAACGTTTTGTTTCCAGACGTGGGAAACCACAAGAAATCTTTTCTGACAACGGAAAGAATTTTGTGGAATTAATGAACGATTTTTCAAAATTTTTATCTAATTGTTTATCGCAAATAGTTGAATATGCTACTAATCAGAATATTAAATTCAATTTCATACCACCTTATGCACCTCATTTTGGTGGTTTGTGGGAGGCTGGCGTTAAATCCTGTAAATATCATTTGCGCCGTGTCATAGGTAACGCGCATTTAACTTATGAAGAATTTAGCACGGTTTTAACACAGGTGGAAGCCATACTCAATTCCCGCCCTCTATCTCCAATGTCGACGGATCCGCAAGACCTAATTCCCTTGAGTCCAGCTCATTTTCTGGTTGGCCGACCGCTCGCAGCGCCCATCACGTATGACTTCACTGATGTACCTGCACACCGTCTCACCCGCTATCAACGAGTGGAGCAGATTCGTCAACACTTTTGGTCTCGATGGGCTAAAGAGTATATATCCGAGTTGCAGACCAGGAACAAGTGGAGAAAAGACTCACCAGCGCTGCAGCCGGATTGTCTCGTTGTCATCAAGGACGATAACCTACCTCCTCTTAAGTGGCAGCTTGGACGCATAGTGAAGACGATGGCCGGGAAGGACGGAGTATCCAGGGTGGCTGATATCCAGACATCTTCAGGCATCGTGAGACGCGCATACGTCAAGATTTGTCCCCTATTCGATTGAGTGTTAATTTTTTTTGAAAGTGGGTACTTTCAAGGCCGGGGGTATGTTTGGCCATAGCATGAAGTTTTTATTTTAATTTTTAATTGTCGATGATTATTTGTATTTGACACATTCTAAATTTTGTTTCGGGGTTCTCACGGGATTTTGACAATACGATGTACATATTTCTTTTCGCTTTATTTTAATTACACGTAAATATATTTCCACAAAGGATTTTAATTTACCAAGTGTTCGCATAAACACATGTGTAATAACTTTAATCGCTTTATTTTGGAATAAATAGTATAAATGTTTATGAACTAATTGATCTAACTACCTAAAAAAATTCAAACAAACACATTCAAATAGTT
The DNA here is from genome assembly GCA_037074685.1 of Glyphodes pyloalis. NCBI lineage: Eukaryota > Metazoa > Arthropoda > Insecta > Lepidoptera > Crambidae > Glyphodes > Glyphodes pyloalis. Next base: position 240,488 of record JAYKKO010000055.1, read on the forward strand.
CTGGCGTGATAGAGTATTACGCACATACATCCACATACCGATACAATCTTGCAAACTTTTTAATTTCTTTTATTCGTACTGTAGTTGTTGATACAAGCAATAAATTTCGTGTTTATAACGAATTATATGAAAGGTATTTAAGGATTTAATAATTTGCCTTTAAATAAATAATAATAACAAATTATTTAGATAATTACACCAAGCACCTGCTCTCAAACTTAAGTTTGTCTTTATACGGTGAACAGCACGTCAGGATAAATGCATATAGGTCGATAATAGTCCGCATGCCTACGATACAACGACGGTGTTACGTTCAAAGTATACACTTTGCCGTGCATTTGATCGTAAATAATGACAAATTAGGGGCATCAGCCCACCAAGACTCAAACTAGGTTATTTTTTTCCAAATTCATGTTACGAGTAACGAACTTGGGGCCTTTTTTGGTTGCCAATTTTATCTACTGCTCGACTTCGTCGACATAGTTATCAAATATCTCACGTAAATTTTAATATTATAGTTTTCTTCACAAAAATCAACCTGAACTTGACATTTTCCACCTTTCAAAAAATAAATCTATAACCACATTGCACAATATGTCATCTGACTAAATTTGGTATAATTCATCTTTATTGAATTTTATTTACAATACCTAATTTTAGCCTAATTCTGGTGTTGCTCCTAGTTTGAATGCTGTGTTCGCCTCTCATTGTAGCATATACAAGAACTTATCTCTGAACCACATGCCCCTGAAATGTTATGTATATGTTCTGTTGGTGTACCTATTAAATAAATAAATCCTTTCTTTATATAATACTAGCTGTGCCCGCGACTTCGTTCGCGTGGACTACATCCTTTCATGGTCGGTTTTACCCCTATCTCCCCTAATATTCGAAACAAAGAGTAGTCTATATTTTAATAGAGCTATATTTGTGCCAACTTTCATATCTCTAACTTAAAAAATAGATTGAGAGGTTTAGAGGTTTAAACGGGAAAGCGTAACAGACAGAAAGAGTTACTTTCGCATTTATAATATTAGTAGGGATATAATATAATATAATAGATTATATTTATTATAATATTATAAAACGGAAAGTGAGTTTGTTTGTTTGTTTGTTCCGTTTTCACGCCGTAACTACTGAACCAATTGCTTTGAAATTTTGCAGACGTAAAGTTATAAGTCCGGATTAAACAATAGGGTACTTTAAATATTAGAAACAGAAAAAATTTATCTCCCCTTGCGGTGCGATAAGTATGTAGATATAAACATATTCGGCAGAGGGCACTTACCGAAAGGCTAACGGTTGATACAGCAGAAAAATTTCATCGCCTACAATAACTTGCGGTTAGCTCAGTTGGTAAGAGCAGCACGCGCGATACGTGAAGGTCGTGGGTTCAATTCCCGCACCGCAAGGGGAGATAAAATTTTTCTGTTTCTAATATTTAAAGTTCGCTAGTACGGCGTATAGTACTATAAAAATAATAAAATCGAATAGGGTACTTTTTATTCCGGGAAAAATTGATATTCCCGAGGGAAAACAAAAATATAGTTTGCTTGATGGATGTATTGGAGATGGCGCTGTGTGTCGTTTAAAACAAGGTAAAATATTGCAAACAAATATAAACATGTAAATTTAGAAGCTAAATGATACGATTATAAACGGTAATGATAAACGGTTGACTGGTAGAGAATGCTCCCAGCATTAAGTCCACCTATTGTACTTTTTTGTGCAATAAAGGTTTTAAATTAAATTAAATAATGAACCCCCGAAAATGAGGAATTCCCGAGGGATGACGTACAATTCCTTTTATCCAGCGTTACATCGCGCTTCTTAGATTTTTTGGTGGAAATAAGAAGTTTTCTTATAGTTGTGCTTTATACCGCAATATAACCGAATTCCACGCGGGCGAAGCCGCGAATAAATTAACTAACCTTTAGACATTGAATATTAAATTTGATTTTTAGACACTGAATTGTTATACTACGAAATAATTCAAGAAATAAAACTGTATTTATGTTGCACGGCCGTATCCATTTCTTGCCATCTACTATTTCCTCTACCTTAAGGTTGTCTGGAAGAGATCGCTTTCTAGCGATAAGACCGCCTTAATTGTACTATATTTTTTCTGTAAAACCTATTTCTGTAAAGATTTTGTGCAATAAAGTATATCTATCTATCTATCTACTTTTACCAACCAAAGACCATCTCTCACACTATCTATTAATATAAAAGTCTGATTTTATCGAATTTGCTAGTTTTTCACCTTTATGAGTATACTGCACTTATTTTAAATTGCATGAGAATCAAAGTTTCGAGAAGCAAAATTTCTCGCTTATCGCTTTGTGACTAATGGATCATAAAGTCGATAATGCCGTGGCGGCTGCAATCAGCGCTGATTTATTTTCATTATCCTGCCGCTCGCGCCCGACGAGCCCTTTGAGTCGCTCCGGCAACGGCCGACACTTTACTTAGTTTTGATAACTTCAGTGAACAGGAAAGTCTACAAATATTTTTTTTGCACTTACCTTGAACTTTGGTAGAACTAGCGTTGATAAGAAAGTAAATTGAAAACACTCACTTTCAACAAGAAACATATTAGATGTTTCACTTCTTCATAGTGAATTTTTTCATTACTGTACCTTAAGGGGTAATTTTAACAGTAAAATTAGTTGGCTAATATAATTTTCTGTCAGCTCGGTTGGAAGAGCAGTACGTGCGATACGTGGCCGTGATCGTAACACCACAAAAGGAGATGAACTTTTCTGTTTCTTGAAAATATTAGATTTGTCTTACTTTCGAAACTACGGATAGATAGATAGATACAGTTTCTTGCATAGAAAATTTACAGACGTATTAAATACAATTTAGGCGGTCTTATTTCTAGAGAGCAATCTCTTGCAGACAACCTTTAGTTAGAGAAAATAGTAGTACGGAACTGATGTTGATGGCATTAAATGCAGACATAAAATAAACGTTAAAAAAGAATAAAGGCCATATTTCATCACGAGAAAAGACTCGAAGGTAAAATAAATAGCCATAGTTTTGTTTGATGGGAATAATAATATAGGTAGTAATAGGGACAAAATAGGTAGTAATTTTATAATTACTACCTATTTTGACACACTGTCTCAATATAGGTGAATATCAGCTAAGTCTATGGCAAATAACAAATCCAGGATGGACCTCATCCCAAATATAAAATAAATACGAGTAAATAGTCAACGCCACGGAAGACGTTAAATTTGAACTATGGCAGATCTTCTCTTTTGTAGTATGCATAAAGGCAAATAGCGAGGTTTTATAAAGTGTTGAATGTAACAGGCATTAGGATAAGCAAGACAAACTTTTATTAAGCTGACGCTCTTTACTTTCTTTTATCTTCGCCAAACTTTATAGATCAATCATCACCTATCGAAATCCGTTTCTATGTCGAGTGAATGGAGAACGGTTTCGCAAACGGGTACGAGTTTACGAGTGGAGGGAGCTGACTTCCTCATTGGAGGCGGGTGATCAAGGAGCGGTTATTTTGGCGAATGTTACGCGCGGCCAACGCTTTGATGGCCGACGGCTGTAAACTTGCTCGCCTCTTACGGAATTTAAGGGGACAACCACAGGTTAGAAGCGCCAGAACAATTCTTAGTACTGAGATAGCGCGCAAGTGCTAGTTACCTCATCTCGGTTAAATGTCACATCTATAGCATTTTTCCATGACGACACCTTTTGGATTTTGTCCCGAGATTATTCTGTCGTCAAATGTCTCATGTACGTTTTTTCAAGCGTAATCTCTATTTTCACCTCCCCCTACCTACCTACCTACCTCACACTATAGGGAAAATGTCATCTATTTGATCGTAACATTTCTTCTTAAAATTTTAACTAAACACAAAAAACATTAACAAAAATCTCGCCAATATTATATCTTGAACCAAAACGCCGTTGAAAACCATCCACTTTGATTTAAATATGTTCTAATTCTTTATATAAATAGCTAGAGCACATGTGTTACAGAAATCAGAAACATTGATGGCACTACAATATCAGACCCGAGACAATATATATGTCGCAGTCATCTGGTTGAAACAGCTATTTGATTGAATCACTAGCGTGTTTATTAAATGACGACGTTTAATTGAATGACTAGGCCGAACGTTGAATAAATAAGACTCACTCAACGTCCAACAAGTTAGCGGATTGTAACATAGCCCTTTGAACATAACGGACGTAGAATTAGTCAGATGATTGTAATTTAGTTCTTTTTTTTCCACTGCGGCGTTAATGCTCATCAAAACAAAGATGGCGTCAAACAGCTGGTACAGATATAATTGAATAGCACTGTGTTGATAATCTTTAGAGTGAAATTGAGATATAAAGTGACTTATTCGTAAAAAAATATTTTTTTAGCCTAATTGTCTTAAGACTTAAAATTTTTAAAACATATTAAAAAATCTTCATTTTCTTTTATCTAAATTTAGTTATCTTTTAAGTGGCGAACTAATGGTCACCCTAATCAAACATTACAAAGTCAGCTATATCCCATTCAACGACTATGCTAAATCACGTTCACGAGTTGTCCTTTAGTCATTCAATTAAACGTCGTCATTTAATGAACGCGCTAGTGATCCAATCAAATAGCTGATTAAACCAGATGACTGCGACATATACAAGTTCGTTTTTCACATTGGCCCGATCGGGAATCGAACACGGCACCTTACCAATCTATCACTTTTATAGTAAAATCAAACTCGTTATATAAAATCAAATAGTTAAGCGTTATTAATTTTTCTTTATTCGTGATTTATTTGAAATAGCAAGAAACACGATAATGGCTTGATCAACTAATTAAAAAAATTCTGTATGGTTTGATGACCTCGGTGGCGCAATAGCTAAGGTAGGCGCCCAAAGCGCGTAAGGTCCCGGGTTCGATTCCCGGTAAGGTCAATTTGGAAAACGAACTTTTCTCAAATGACTTGGGTCTGGGTGTGCTGGGATGACGCCCCCAGTTAGTATCCGTCGTCTGGTACTCATAGTACAAGGGAAAACCTTAGTTTGAGACCAGGTGATTGGTGTGATTGTCTGGCGCATTTATATTTATTTATAAAAAAAATATACTAGTTTTTAGTTTTAAAATCTGTCGTCCGCGCCATTTGTCAGCTGAACTCCCCTTAACTTCGCCCCAAAGTTACGTCGCACTGAGGCAGTAAAACTGCGTAATTTTATTTTATTCCACTTGATTTTCTTTGCTAACTACGTGAACTGGTAGTCCAGATGTTTTATGAAACATTCAGTTCAGCTTACAGAGTTGCAAGCAAAGGCAAATTACCTCTTGTTTCATTTACAACTTTTTGCTCTCAGTTAAAAACAGTTCTTTTACAGCCTTTATCAACGTGGAAAAATGAATTGAAGAACCTTATCGCCACCGAAATTGAAAAAAAAGTGTGTGAGACTCTCAGAAGTAGATCAAACCCTGACTCTACCCTGAAAAACCTTCGATTGACTTCGTCGCCGTAAGTACTGATGTCATCGGAATCTGGGCTCTCCCGGTGGTCGGTTGTCCATAATATGACAGTCCAAGGTCAATAGCCAGATCGCTGGTACCTGCCAGTCCAACAAGCCCCGAGTCGGTATTCCCTTTCGGCAGTAAAGATGCGTATAATGGCGGCCAGGATACCTTCACACCTGCAATCGAAGTCTCTTCCTCATACGTCCGTCATTGGAGCGCTCTGGTGCAAAAAAAGTAATTGGGTAATGGTAAAATAGTTCCCACTTCAAATTGAATAAGGTTCAATGGGGTCATAAAATTAATTTTGAGGGTATAACCCAGCCTAGTAAACCAGAATTCTGGTCTGAACTTGTATTTTTAAACTGGAATGGTATCTTCTATTAATAGCTCGACTAGCTGATTACGGTTCGCCAATATCCTTGAGAATGTAAAATGCGCAATGTCGGCTGTAAGGCCAATTTCTGCAATTTTTTTGTGAATTAAAGTAGGTATGATTATATGTCATCAAACTGTATCGCTAGATCAAACAAATAACATTTATGACATTAATATCCAGCTCGTTAAATATCACTGTTTAATTTAGCAAGAGCAAAAAAAGTTTATTTTCATTATTATTTTAAGAAAACATTACGAATGAACAACGCTGGGGAAAAATATTTGTGCAGACATCAAAGCATCAGAATTACTGCGATTCGATCGCTTGATTTAAAATGCTGATTCTCTGATGCGAAAAGAAAGATGTGATCTTTGATTACAATTTCGGATAAAGCCGTGAAAATTACCCGATTGTGTTGACTCATTTTGCGCATTCGATATAATGTGACGTTTGCATTGACGTACAGAGCTCATCAACGTATGATTGATATAATTTAAGACTTCGGTTATTAATATTTAAGCTCAGATCTAATTAACCAACATGTATGAGTTAAAAATTTTAGAGCTGATTGTTAAAGACGAAATAGAAACCCAGTTTTAAAGGGACAAAAGATATAATAAGCTAAAAATACAATATTAATAACAAGGAAAAATCGAGGCACACCAAACCTGTTGTTAAGCAATTCTAGTAACAAAACCCTTAGCAACAGGTAACGTGTGCCTAGTATCTGGGTTGCCAGATCTGTCGCCAACACGGATGTTATCATAAATTTCGTCGAACGTAATTAAATTGTATCAGGTTCTGACCGACCGACAGTGAAATGTGTTTGCAACGTCGTGAGTGATTTTTTTATAAAATGTTAATAATGCAAAAGCTAGGGCAAATGAAAAAGCTCCTGAATACAGGTTATTATGGGGCTCCTTAAGTTCGTTTCCAAGAAATCTGTCTACTGCGCAGAAATCAAGCAAATCGCGTTCTCTGTCTCCTATTTGTATACTAATAACTAGAACAGATATATAGCTATACCCGAGAACTACTCTTCAATTCGAGGTATTCCATCAGAAACCTGTACACGAGATGAGAATAAATCAAATCGGCACTGCGCCCGTTCGCACAGCGCATGAATCACGTTAATGCCTTTTTTACTTTTATTTTTAACTGACTTCTTTAGAAGTAGGAAGGTTATGTTTTTTCAGTATGTAAATGTGGTGGAGTCTCACCACGTGGATCCCGTGCGCAGGTCTAAGGCACGCAATCAACCGTATTATCAGATAGTATTGCGAAAATATTTTAGATGTTAACTATCATAATTTGTATATTTTTAAGGGAATTTTAAAACATGGTATCGATCACCATTACGTGTGAAAACTATAGATAGGAAACTATGAACATAGTATAATAATAGCAGTACTATAACTTACTACCTATAAATAGTTTTACATCAATAAATATAGTAAGTGATATTGTGGCTCATTGTAACAGTCATAGATATTTGTAAATGTGGTTTCCTTTACTGAATATATAAAACTATCGATACTATTGATTATTTTCGGTCAATAATGTTAAAAAACACAATCCTAATTATTTTCCTTATCAATAGAATCGATGTTTTTAAAGCAACATAAAAAAATCATCTCACCTTGCGATGTGGGGCACGAACCCACGAAATCGAAGTATTGAAATTATTAGAACGTAGCAATACTACTGATAGTCTAGTCGAGTATCGGACTATCATTAAGCAACACTATGATGCTCTTCTCCCGCCTGACTCACGTCTTACAAAAAATTATGATAATACTAAGTGTTTAACCGAGACCTGTAGTCAACGCGCCTACGTGATATTAAAAGTCTTAAAACTCCGTCATCAATAGACACCCATTTTACATTGAGCCGGGCAGTTTGGTTCAATCTCGGTTTCGTTTCGTAACCATCGCAGCTCCCGCGCAGCTCGCCTCAGAGGCAAACAATAAAATTGGAATTCCTCTGAGCTCCTGCAGTGATGTGCAAACGGTGCATAAATCAAATTTCACTCCGGCTGCATCAACCTGTCGCCCGATGCGCCGTGCACTCTCGTCGCGCGGGTATATTGCTTTTTGACTTATCGTTTTTATACTCGCACAAAGGAAATAAACGGCCCGTTTACTACAATTTGGGATACAGAAAACGTGAAGTTACAGTGTGACTGGTTTGAACAAATGTTTGTCAAATACAGGTTTGAGATCACGAACCTTAAGCCTAAGCTACGTAAGGTGGAGCTCGCTGGGTCAGTCAACAAAAGGCATACAAAAAACTTTTTATTTACAAAAATTATAACCTGATGACTCACTAATGTTCTAACCTTTTTAGAGATTGCCATTTGATTAAAAATTCTAAACAAATCTCATAACGTACAAATTAACGATAGTTATAATAAAAATAGCTGAAGTTCATCATATTGAACTTAAAACATGTTTAAAATTATTTACGACTATTTAGAGATATTTTTTTGTTTCAATCTAATTAGTTTACGTACAGTAGAAGAAAGAAGTTAAAGAATATATATATTTTTAAGTATTATGTTGTATACACGTAATCTATTCATGCTCATAATTGATGATTCATATTGTAAAAGCTATAAGCCATTTACGATGTTTTTAGTTTACAAAGAGGATTACCGTTTTTGCTTTAGTAAATTCCATCTGAAATAATTGAGATATCACACAATATTTTTTATTGTTACATTTCTTTTTCTCGTTAAAATATGTCACGCTATGCTATCATTTTGTATCAGTGCGTATCAAACAGGTCGACGACCACAGCGCTGTTGAAACCGTCCGCCCTCTGTGGAATGGAGTTAAACTTTTTGTGGATAGAAAGTAACGATAGCTATGTCGCAGGCATATTGAGTAAATCCGCCGTTTACATACGGCGTCGTCAGTTTAAAAACGAATGCTGGTTTGTAAAATGCCGAAGACAAAATGTCATTATGTATAATGCCGCGTCAAATTGAAGTATAGCTTGACAAAGCTAGGGTGACCATAACATTTTGTTTGCAAAGGACACTATTATTGAAATTTAATAACACTAACGAACTGTCAGTTTAATAGTGTTAAAAATATGGAATGTTTCAAATATATATAAAATCCCTAGTAAATGACTCGTCTACTGTTGAATTTTTTACTGAATATAATATTTTTATAGACGTGGCGCTTCGCTTTAGTCACTAATCTAACGTTTTTTTTTGTTGAGGGGGAAATGCCTACCTCACCGTCACTCTCAGCGGGGAACAGAGAGTGGTGTGTCGGGCTCGCACCGACTAAAACCCCCTCGGTGGCCACTAACCTAACCTAACCAATGGAATCGTTAATTATTTCAATTAACCTTAGGTGAAATAATTGATGTTAAATAGAAGTCATTTTTGTTACTTGAATATTTTAATGAAGTATCAAAAGTTAACCGAAACCTGAAAAAAAAGCCTTAATTTGTCCAAACAGTGTTTTATTTATGGTCACCCCAAAACTACAACCAACTATTGTCATTTTGCCTGATTTTGCATTCGGCATATTACATAACAGCGAGCGTTTTTAAACAGACGACGCCGTATGTAAACGGCGGATTTACACAAAATGCCTGCGACAGATACACGGGCCACAATATATTTGTACCAGCCGCACAAACTCGATCCGCTCAAACTTCCCGATGCCGGCGGCCCCGTGCCGCGCCGCATATTATACCAATTTGCGATGAATCGCAATTTGGGGGAAAAATGGAAGTTGTCTGCGTTATTATCATTTGCCGTAGTCGGTCTAGTTCCGAAGTCGTAACGAGGTGGGCGAGGCGGATAGTTCGCAAACTTCGAGCCAAATTGTCGCTTTTCAATGGGGTTTAATTTTCTCATTGTGCGAGCTTTATCAGTTGTGTCGCGATATTTTGTTCCCTGTAGTTATTCTACAAAACCTTACCTTTGATTACTTAAATACCGGGTATGGATTTTGAGATCGATGACCGCCGTAACCGAGAGGGGAACGGGCCAGATTTTGCCGTCGTGCCCCCTCTAAGGTCCCGGGTTCGATTCTCGCATTCTGGGTATGGTACCGTCATTGTTTCTGATTTCAGTAACACAGTTGCTTTAGTTATTAGCTTCAGAATAAGAGCAATGTATGTGATGTTATACAATATTTAAAGGTTAATTTATCATTCCTAGTTTATTTTGTTATTATTCTATACTAAAATAAGAAACAAACAATTTATAACTTGCAAAAAGGAACGATGTAAAACAAATATCTCACCTACTTTAGTTAAATTAGACAGGAGGCGTGGATTGAATCTGAAATGATGAAAATAATAAAATGGTATTCCCTCTTTAAATAATGTGTACTAAATGATAAAAAGTTTAAAAGTTACTTATAGGCTATTTAGGTTTGAGCTCCGTGAAAAATATTTCCACGCGTGTGAGGCCGAGGTCGCACGGAATGTGCGCGCAGCTTTTGCGCCCGTTATGTACGTAGTTTACAAAAGCGAAATGTATTTTTAAAATGGCATACCCGCTACAGAGGGAGCGCAGTTGTTAATAATCATGTTGGAAATGTTGGAATAAATAAACATGTAGTCAGCAATTTTTATGTGTTCATTCAAGCTTGCTAAATCAAAATGCAACTTTGCGTCTGTACGATCAAGCCTTATCCTTAGGAAGAGTGAAATATTTGGCACCTTTGAAAATAAGTCATTGCTTACTTTGGCAAAGCTTCCCAAAATAGTAACTACTCTAGTAAAAAATATAAAAGGAAAACCTAAACTTCCACAGATATATTCGGAGCATCGGGACAGAATGAAACAAATAATATTTTAGGGGCTCCTGCACAACAAACGCGGTTTTTTGCTCGGTATTGATAACGGAAATAAGTAGACACTTGAAATATTCACAGAATTTGATAAAATATAATTAAATAAATAATCAAGCAAGGCTCCTCTACAAAAAAAATATTATATACCTAGATAACCAGGTGTCTGCGAATTCGTGTCATTTTGGGATAAAAAATAAAATTGATGCTAATCGATCATTTCATCTACATTTCTACCAAGTTTCTTCCAAATCAATTTATGCCCGGTTCCAATATTTTACGAAACGTAATGTGTCATAAATGTACTTTCCATATCAGCCGTCATCAGTCTGGGCATTAAAAGTTTTTGCTTAAACAAATGGCACTTACTTTTATGTTAAAAGAATTTATTCTCATACGAACTTATAAAAATACAGTTCACTTAAAATGAGACTTAAATATTTTTTTTTTTTTTTTTATTTTTTTTTTTTTTATCTTATTTTTTTAAGGGATTTTTGTCTTGTGACATGCCAATCCCATCGTATCTGACCTTTTATATACATATTACTTTAACATACAATTTTATAAAGTTATGGTAGACAATGTTTAACTAGACAACACAAAGCCATAGCAACCTCTGTGTTTGGCGTTTGTAGAATACTTTGTACAATACCTACGTCGAATCTATTAATTTTAAATTGTTTTAAAAATAATTCCCTCTGTTCGTGGTTCCTTTCACATTCCATAAGTAAATGTAATATATCTTCAATCTGGTTACAAACTTCACAGTTGGGTGAATCGACTTTTCTCATTAAAAATGCATATTTTTTTGATGGGTAATGCCCAGACCGGATTCTCAATATTAATTTAATAATATTTCTATTTAATTTTGAATATAAAAACCATGGTACTAAAGTAGGTTCACATTGTATTATTTTATACCAAATACCTTTACTTTTTGAACGTTCATCAAAGTATTCTTTCCATTGAATTTGACACAATATTTTGAATTTAGGTAAGACTTCAAAATAAGACGGGCTTATGTTAATATCTTCCCCACTCAAACTTGCAGCCCTTGCAAGCCTGTCAGCCTCTTCGTTACCACGTAAACCGATATGGGCTGGCACCCATTGCAACTTCAAATTCTTGCCGAGTGTAATAAAATTATATATTTGTGCGAGTACAGCAAAGGCTATCGAAACACCTCTATGTCCAGAGGCGCATCGAGCCAAATGTTGGATCGCACTTTTGCTATCAGAACAGATACAGACCATATCCCAGTTACGGTTCATCGCGTACATAAGTGCTTTTGAGATTGCAATGAGTTCTACAGTCATAATACAAACATTATTTTTTACTTTAAAGGAGCCACATGCAGTCAGAAATGAGTCAACGAACGCAGCTCCTTGCATTTCACCATTCTTTGAGCCATCAGTGAATAATATATGCCATTTATCATATTTTTCATAAAGTTCTTGGATTACATTCAACTTAAGACTATTACCTTCATAATTTCTTTTTGAAAACTGGATACATTCTAAATTACTCGATAAGACACTTTCGATATTTATCCGAGATAGCCAAGTTTCCAATGAATATAAGTCAAGTATGGCTGAAGAATGGATCTCAGAACTTTTCACTTTGTTATAGGACTCCACTAACAGAGGTTTCATCTTATTTTGCCAATATCTTGCTACACACAGAGAACTGAGCTGTTGTACTAACTCGATTGTGACATTGTTTTCCCATGAACAAGCTTTTAAGATAAACTTAAATGATAGATATAATCTTCTTATATACAACGGACACACACAAAGTTCACTTTCCATAACGTGAATCGGAGAACTCCTGATAAAGCCACCTATAACTCTTAAAGATTGATTCTGAATTTTATCCAGCTTTGATAAATGAACTTTAGCTCCATTATGAAACAGAAAACACCCGTAATCAATTCTGCTGCGTATTAACGATATATAAAGACGACGAAGATGTTTTGGATGGACACCCCAAGACGATCCAGCTAGAACCATAAGTAAATTTACAAACTTAGAACATTTTTCAATAACTTCATTGATGCGTTTACGCCAAAGTAGGCCTCTATCTAACCATAACCCCAAATATTTCACACATTCTGATGAGTTCAAAGAGTATCCATTGAGCTTCAAGTTAGGAAATGTTCTTCTAAGTCCCTTACTGAAAAGACAGAATTTGGTTTTACTAGCTGACAATTGCAGCCCTAAGTCACCCAACAAAGTTGTAATAACGTTTAACACGCCTTGTATATGAGACTCGCAAACATTAATATTTTTATCACCTATGTAAATCACAAAATCGTCAGCATATTGGCCAATTTGCACTCCATTTTGATTTAAGTGGCAAATTTTATGAGTAGCTATATTAAATAAAAACGGTGAAATAGGATCTCCTTGAGCTAGACCTTTGTTTGTGAATCGCGTTATGCTCTTTTTTTCATTTTCTGATCTTACTTCTAAATGTCTTTCACTTAAAAACCACCACAAATATCTACAATATCTACTTCCAACCTGCAAATCGTCTAATATGCCTAATACTTTTTCAATAGCCACATTGTTGTAAGCATTTTCAATGTCCAAAAAACATGCCAGTGTAGCTTTGTTCTGTGAGAATCCTATTTGAATATATGTTACCAGACGAGATAGACAGTCCAGGCAAGATTGGCATTTTCTGAAGCCTACAGTCAAGGGAGAAAATACATTATTTTTCTCAGTGAACCATTCTAACCGTTTTAACATCATTGTATGGAAGATCTTACACAAACATTGCATCAAAGATATAGGACGAAGCTTAGGTTCTGAGTTTACTGTTTCATTGGGTTTTGGAATCGGCAATATTAATACTTTCCTCCACTGTTGTGGGACGTATCCAGATCGAAAGATTCTATTGTACAGAAGCAATAAAAACTCTTTGACATTTTTCGGGAGATTATAGATCATACTATATGTGATTCCATCAGTGCCAGGTGCAGTGTCCTTTTTCTTCAAACAATTGTTAAGTTCTGTTATCGTAAAGTCAATTTCTAAATTATCATTTCGGGACACAAAATGTGGGCTAGCGTTAGTAGCCGAGTCTGGTGTGAGAGAGAGTAATAGTTTTTCTTGTTTCTCTATTGATATAAATGAATTTTGCTTCCGAATACCTTTCATCCAACGCATACGACGCCACATTTCCGATGCAGAAGTTTCATATCCCATTGAATCACAAAAGCTATGCCATTGAGATGATTTTGCCTGCCTTATAAGTTTATGAGCTTCTTTAGTTTTTGACTCAAGAGCCGTTAGATTTGTAGGTGTAGGATTGCGCCGGAAAATACTAAGTGCCAATCTCCTTTGAGCAACAGCCATTGATAATGATGGGTTCCAAAAATTCCGGGGTTTGAATTTTGTCTCAGGGTTATTGGGAAATTTTATATTCGGTATAGCAATATCAGCTGCCTTATTAAGATTAAGTAGTAAAAAATCGTACATATCCTGAATACTAGTTTCCTCCTTCATGTACCGGTCAAAAATTTGTCTACTAAAAGATTCCGTTACACTATCTACAAATATGCCCCAATCAATTTTTTTTAAATTACGCTTACATGTAATGTTACTATTTTTTGGTATACTGGTTTGTAATTTGATAAAAAGGTGATCACTTCCTAAGTTTTCGTTAATTACATTCCACTCAAAATTAGACGCTATATCGCTGGAAGCAAAGGTAACATCGGGAGATGTTTGTTGGAAGTTTCCATTAACGAGTTTAACTCTAGTGGGCTTACCTGTATTCATAGCAATAAGACCGTTATCTAAGGATGAATCTGCTAACTGAACACCACGTGTGTCTATTCTGTTAGACCAGTTACTATGGTGGCCGTTAAAGTCTCCGCTTACTAATGATTCTTTCGAAAAAGGCGCAAACAATTCATCCCAATCAGATAATTGTGTTCGAACTGAAGAGGGGCAATATATAGATACAATATTTTTTAAGAGATGGCAGTTATGTAGTTTGACGGATATAGCTTCTATGCCTAAGTTTTTAATTTTAACTGTGCTAAGTTCACTTTTCAAAGAATTGTGGACAATGATAGCCACTCCACCATACGCATCATATCTATCTTTTCTATATACTTTATAACTATTAATTTTAACAACATCATCTACATCCAACCAAGTTTCACTCAATATAGCTATATGTATTTTTTCCTTTATCAAGAATTCTCCAAAACTTACCAATTTTGGCTTCAAACTTTGCGCATTCCATTGGATAATGTTGATAGAAATATTGCTAATTTGTGCACTAGCCATAATTAAGATTACTAATTAATGTCTCTAAAATATTTTGTCTCATTATTAAGTCAATTAAAAAGTTTTTAACTTCTTCAAAAATAATTAAGAATATGCCATTTACTTTGTCTTCGAAGGATTTTTTTGATGCCCATTCTGATTTAATTTTCAATAAAAACTTTTTCATGACAAATCGTCGTTGCCCTAGCTTCTCCTTATCTATTTTCTTTTTTTGGATTTCTTCTTCTGACTCCTCAGATTCCGTAATACTCTCGTTTTCTTTTCCGTTATTCTCATTACTTTTTTTAGTTTTTTTCTTCTTCCTTTTGTTTTGCGTTGTCTGTTCTTCTGACTTGTGGTCGAAATCCATAATTGATTCTTCACTTTGTTCCATATGAACATCAACGTTTGCCACAACCTGACTGTATGTCCGATGACTGTTATTATTTTTTTTGGAAATAGTTATCATATCAATTGCTTCCCGATTGTAGTTTTCCTGGGATTCCAACATTACTTTCTGTCGAACATCACACTGCCGTGAATCTGTAATTTTCTGCAGAGCTTTTCTATAAGGAATATTCTCATTACTCATGACTTCACGGATTTGTTTCTCTTTACTGTACATAGGGCATCGTCTAAAACGAAATGTAGTCCTTTGCAATTAAGACACTTAAACGTCTTTTTATCACAATTTATATGTTCCGGGCTCCCACATTTAGGGCATAGTAATTTTTTTGATGGGCAGAATTTAATTATATGTCCAAATTTCCAGCATCCAGAGCACTGTGTGACTGGAAAAATATATCTCTCCACCTTAAAGTTATATTCATAAGCAGTTACATATGAAGGTATAAATGTACCTTGAAAACAGATTCTCACAGTTTCGCTATCAACCCATCTGCCCTCCATATCTAGTCTCTTAAGTCTGCGTACCTCCAAGATATTAACATCGCTTTTCAAACTCTCAAGAATATCTTTTTCATTAAATTCTAAATCTACCCCTCGTATAATTCCGTATGCCCTCATTGTTTCAAAAGTTTTTTGACATTTGTAATCTAATTTCTGTATTTTTTTGCAATTAATTAATTTGTTTGCGTCATCATCACTTTCAAATCGAATAAGTACCTTAAAGGGGGATTTATATTTAATTCTTTTTATATTTTTAATGTCTTCACTTCGCAATAGTTTAGCCATGGCCATTTGTTTTGGTAGTTCTTTCGCAGATGTCAAGCATACCTCATAAATTTGTTCGTTTTCTTTTTGTAGGGTAGATTGTTGATCCATTGAATTACTTCTCAAATAACGCTTAGATTTTCCTCTACATACTGTTACAAAACCTTCTTCACTATAAACTTCATCTTCACGCTCCTTTCTTTTTTCTACTCTCACTTCAGAAATCGGCAATAGCGGGCTCAAACTATTTTCTCCTTCCGGGATGGTTTTCGTTTTTCGTCCTATAATATCATTTAATTGCAGTTCACATTCGCGTATCACCTCCGATTCACTCCTATCCGCTGATTCACTATCATCACTATTCACAACTTCCATTTCTAAAATGAAGGTAGATTGAGATAACTATGCGATCGATAATAACAATGCTAAGACGCGTGCGCACCGAATGACAGCTCGCGCTCGACTGAGACTTAAATATTAATACATACACTTAATATTGAAATAAATGGCGCAGCGCAGCTTTTTTTAAAACTAAAGTAAACTATTCACTAGGCATTCACAAAATTTACACCTGATCAAACTTTAAAATCGAGCACAAGACAACCCAACACGCTAAACATTAAATGAAAGGCTACTTTTGTTTACACGGAGGTAAGTATCGCGCACCGAGCGAAGCATTGTGCCAAACGAGTAAACCAGTTTCGCCGTACTTGCCGTTCATTGATTCGCTCAGCCCACAGCATTATGAAAGCCGTGGAGTCGTATGCCCGAGTTTTATTTTCTAAATCTGTTTTATATAATATTTTATTTTACATATTTTTTATTAGTTTATTTATACTTAAATTGGTGAGTTTATTATTCTTTTGATATGTGGATTTTTAACTTATTTTTATAGATGTTTATGTTTTTTAATTTCTTCTGGTAATTTATTGTAAAAGTTCACTCCTTCATAAATTATATTTTTTTTTACCATAATTTATTGTTCTTGGTTGTGGCATATAAAGTTTATTTTTATTTCTTAAGTTGTGTTTATAATGTCTTTGCGGAATATTAATGTTTGTGTGTATAGTTTTAGTTACAATTTTTTTTATTAATAGGCATAAGTTGTATTTGTAAAGCTTTTCTAGATTAAATAATTTTGTTTTTTTGTATACCAGTTTTGTGTCTGTACGATAATCTATGTGGAACAATACCTTTACAATTTTGTTTTGTAATATTTGCAAATCTTTCAAAGCAGTCTTTGAAGCAGATCCCCAGATCTCGATTAAGTATTGCAGCTTTGATTTCACTAGCGCATCGTATAATACAGCACGTGCTTTGTGATGGATGCAATATGATGTTTTTCTCAATGACGTTAAAATTGGCATTAGGTTTTTTCTTACTTGCTCAATATGTGGCTTCCAAGTTAATTTATCATCCAGCCACAGACCCAGATATTTTTCTTTATATGATCGCTTTAGTGGAATATTATTTATAGTGACTGGAGTGTGATTTTGTATCTTTTTATTCTTTGCTGTGAAGATTATATATGATGTTTTTGCTACGTTTATAGTTAAGAGGTTATGTGAGTACCATGTATTGAGCATATCCAGATCTGTTTGTGCCTTACTAGTGATGTCATGAATACAGTTGCCAAAGTAAAAAAGGCATGTATCGTCCGCAAATAAGGTTAATTCACCGGTTAGTCCTATATTACTTATATTGTTAATATAAATCAGAAAAAATAAGGGTCCCAAGATCGAACCCTGTGGGATTCCGTAGGTGAGTTTCTGGGGGCTACTCGAGAATTGTCCCATTTTTACGATTTGCGATCTATCTTCGAGATATGATTGTAATATTTTAAGAGCCGATCCTGAGATTCCTAAATTTTTAAGTTTTTGAACTAATTTTGAATGACTTATAGTGTCGAACGCTTTCTTTAAATCGATAAAAATGCCTAAAACAATAAGTTTTTTATCTATGCTTGTCTTAATTTTACTTATCAGATCTGCTGTTGCCGAAAGGGTGCTAGATTTAGGGCGGAAACCACATTGGGAATCGCTAAAGAAGCTTTTTTTGTTTAGATATTTAAATAATCTATTGTATATAATTCGTTCAAAAACCTTCGATAAGACCGGAAGCACCGAAATTGGTCTGTAATTACCGGGATCAGATCTAGGGCCCGATTTGAAGATAGGGATTACTTTTGCGATTTTTAGTGAGTTAGGAAAGGTGCCCTCAGATAGGCATTTATTGATGCAGCAAGTTAAATTGTCAAGTATTGGCTCCTTTATACATTTAATCGCTTTTACACTAACTGCATCAATGCCAGTACTTGAGTTGCTATCGAGTAAGTTTATAATGTTTGATACTTCCTTCCGGCTACATTGTTGAAAAGTAGGCAAGGTTGTATTGTGCTCGTAATCACTGTCGTACATTAACGTATTAAGAGTACTGTTATGATACTGAATTGGTACATTGTTTGCCAAATTACTACCAACAGACGAGAAAAACATATTGAACACTTCACAGACTTTGCTTCCTTCTGATATAATATCATTTGTATTAAGTATTAGTTTTGGGATTGGTGCTTCTTCCTGTATTTTGTTTCTGGCCAGACGATTCAAGAGTTCCCACATTTTTCGCGAGTTTGTGAAGCTTTTTTGAAATAAATCAAGGTAAAATTTTTTCTTGCATGATTTAATGGATTTTTGGACATTATTCTTCAATACTTCAAATGATTTTTGGTCACCACCGCCTTTTTTCATTTTCTTCCAAATTTTATTTCGTTTATTAATTTGATCTAGTATGTTTTTATTAACCCAATCATCACGTGGGGCATTCAATATCTTTGTTTTTGTAATTTTGTTTTGGCTTATACTATGTAATATTGTTTTTTGTAGCTGGTCAAATTTATTATTTCCATCAATTTCCTTTATTTCTCTAATACAATTATAGAGACCTTCGTAATTCAGAGCTTCATATTCAACACGTCGCTTTTTATGTATCTTTAGTTGTGCTATCTCAATGAAAATCTGCTTATGATCAGAGAGAGACGAGTCGATTATTGAAAAATTATACTCGTGGTTATCTATATCTGTACATACATGATCCAATATGGTTCCTGAGGCGGTCGTTTCGCGTGTTGTATATTTTCTGGTGATATTATTTAGTATTTTATAACCACTAGCATTTACCGTATTTAAGTATTTCTTCATAAGTATGTCTTTTTTTAGCAAGTTAATATTTAAATCCCCAAATATAATCGATCGTTTTCTTTTTTCTAATTGTAAATTGAATTTTTCTAAGAATGTATTAACATCCCTGTTAGGTGCCCTGTACAGAGCTCCAATATTTAATGAAAGTTTGTTTATTTTTAGCCATAGGTAATGGTTACCATCTTCTACCAAGTTTTCGGTTACTTCAAATTTTATAGTATTGTGAGTATAGATGGAGACTCCTCCCCCTCTACTGTCCCGTCTAAAATTGTAAGTGTGGTTATAGCAGGGTAGTTTGTAGGAGTCGGCATCATCATCCGATTTATCCAGGTTTCTACAAAAATTAGAATGTGTAATGTTGATGGAATGGCCTTGAGGATGCATTTTATCTCGTCAAACTTTCCTGGTGAACGTATACTCCGAATGTTAGCGTAAAAAATTCTCAGTGAAGAAGGTGTCAATGGTAAATCTTGGTATTTATTCACAAGATAATAGTTTGTATTTTTAGCTCTGCTTCTTTCAGGTTGAGTGTGACATTGCTGCGCGTTAATTAGTTTTTTTTCTCCTTTGTATAATCTTTCAGAAGTTTGGGTGTGCCTCTGACATACTTGATTATAAGGTTTTTTTTCTCCATTTTCTTCCCGACGTTTTAGTTCTTCTTTTAATGAGTGCAGGTACGATTTCTGAGTTGGCGTCTGGTCCGAAAAAATTTTAATATTGGCAGGTAATTTTGATTTATTGCGAAATATCTGTCTAGGTGTTTCTACGTTATCATAGCACAATTTCAGAGGACGCGCTTTACTGGAATTATATTTGCCCAATCTCAGGCATTTCACTGGCTTTGGGCATTCTTCATGGAGTAGTTTGATTGTTTGAGCCACCATTTCGCTATCGTAATTGCGTCTTACAGTCAGATTTTGGTCATTTTTTTCCGGAATACCCACGATTATAACATTTTTCTCACGCTCATTGCGGTCCTTAAGTTCCAAGATCAGGCTTTCGTGGGTTGAGAATAGCGGTTTCGTGGATTCTTGAACATTCTCGTTTCGTATTTGCATGAAGTCGTTTTCGAGTACAGCAAGTTTTTCTTGTGTTTTAGTAAATTCAACTTTCATTTCTTGTATTTCACTCTTCATATTATTTATTTTATGTGTTAAGTTTTCTGTCACTGACTTTACTGTTATAATTTCCTCCTTTATTACCGACATTTCTTCACGTATCTTAGTGAAATTATCGTTTTGTGTTCTACCAAATTCTTGGAAAAAATGCATAATTTCTGTACGGAATTCCGATAGATCTTGCTTAAAATCATGTATGTGACTGCGATCCTTCCGCTTCCTGGAGTTAATGTTGACACATTCGTCGTTATCATAACATGTCGACAGATTTGGCGTCGACCCGCCAGCGCTCGCGCTTCCGCTTATTAATGTGGCACTAGGCGGAGTTCTCTGCATCATGTGGAGCTAACTTCACAGTCGAGTCACCAAACGAGCACCGGTTAAGAACGTCACACGTAGTTATAGTTTATAGTAGCACTTTGAGTTCTATAATTTAGAGATTAAGTGTTGTTTTCATTTACACTGACTTAGTGAATTTTTAAATATGTTTTTGCTAATTGCGCACACGTCTAGCCGCTGCGAGCGCTCTCTACTTTTAGACCACCAGCATCCAGGCAATCTTTAAAAAGTTATTCCTTCAAGCGTCCAGTCGGCCTCGCACTTGGCGGATTGAAATCACAATTTCTCAAGATGACACAGTTAATGATCTATGACTTACAATACATTTTAAAACATTTACAGTAGTCATTACCACAAGACGTGTGCATTCAAATAAAATATACTTCTCGAGCACGGTTTCATTTCGTTGGCGGCGCTCGCTCGACGCTGATTTATGCGCAGTTTGTTTAGCTTTGCCTCCGACGCGCCCTCGACGACGCGCCGTTACGAAATGCATTTTAGCACGTTTGAAGAGTCCTGCGACAGATGCAACTACCCTTGGGGAGTTAAAAGCGAAGGCTGACTCGGTAAGTGGACGCAGTACACACAGACACTCGAAGTCAGCGAGACTACTTAAAACACAGAAGTTGGTTTTGCGACACGTTCTAATAAAGGTTGAAAAGCAAAAAGTAAATATACTTTTATATTATTCTCCGGGAACGAAGATTCATATAGTATTGTCATTGTTGATTAACGGTTGAGAAAAAAAATATTTAAAACCAATTTACAGTACATTTTATTCTCTAATTAGTTCGGTGTGTATCGGAAATCAGTGTAAATGAACAACACGAATCGGACCTCGAACCATTAGCAACTATTAATAAAATAATTAAAAACCACATACACACAAATCGCACTATTAGGTAGTATTTGTGCTTTCATGCTCAAATACATAATAACAGGCAGTCAAAATACATAATAGGTAGTCTAGTATACTTATTTTAACAGCACCAGGTATTAACTAAATCATGTTTATACATTTTCAATGGTAGATACTATTTAGCTGTTTTTTGGTTGACACGAAAGCTAAGTTGTCTACGCGTAAATATGTCATTAGTAATTTTAGTCTCATATTCTAGTTCAGAATATTAGGATCTCGATCTGTATCTATTCGAATAATCGTTATTGCGCGAACATCTTTGCGCTTCTGATGAATAAGATTAATAGTTTGGCATTAACGAACGGAAGCCTACGGCTGATCCCAAACGAGAACTCAACGTTTCCTAGAATCGCTATTCCAATCCTCCCTTATATCCCGACTGCTGTGTTATTACAAAATTATCCGCAAAATAAAGCTGAGCATTCACCCGCGGTATATTGTTAAGGTCCCGGTGTATATGTTTTATCCCATCATAACAATCATGATCCATGGGGTCGAGGGGGGATGAAATCCATGGGTTTAAGCTGAGCGGGAGACACATGGGATGGAACGACGGGACTATTATTATTAAGGGATGAACTAAAATGCCACAAATTTAAAGTCGGAAATGTGTTTTTTTTTCTCTTTAATTTATACGCAAGTCAAAATATTAGAGATGGACTAATATTTAAAAAATAATTTATTTGTAAACTTTTACAAAGTTACTTTACTTTATACAATTCAAATGCTGTTACTTTACTTTATACAATTCAAATGCTGTTAATACGTCAGGTATAGACGCAGCAAGGGGCACTGGTAGGATGACATCGCTGGTACTGTGCTCGGCCTTCTTATACCACGGTGCGACGGTGCTGGCTGGTGTCAGCGTCAACGTGTTGATAGCTGATTGTTTCCATGGCGCGATTGTTCCAGGTAGCGCCACTAACGATGTATTGTTGTCTCGTTGCTGTGCAAACATACGTTGTGGTATTCCTTCCTTTTTATTTGTTAAGTTCGGTGTTAGGGTCGGTTGACTATCCCCCCTTAAATTTGAAGTCCCAGGTTTCTTCCAAATCTGGGATCGGAAAATTTGAACTGCAACATAGACCATCATTATTATTAATATCGCAATTATGATGCAATATTGAATTTTGTTATGCAGAGTCTGTGTCTGCAACTCATTTATTTGCTTGAGTTGTTTTAACTTCTTATGTATCTTGTCTGTATCATAACTAAGTTCTTTTTCTAGAACTTCTTGAGTCCAATTCAATGTTATTTTGGCAATGATTACTTTCTCTACAGACTCTTTCGTTCTAAATCTCCTGACGCCTGAAATATTCAGCTCACAGTTCTCTCCGTCTAATAAGTAAGCTCCTTTTATCAAAAAAGTGTCAAAGTCTTTTCCACATCTAATATTTACTTCCGTTGTTTTGTTTGTGTAAATATAGATTGATTTTGGAGAGATTTCTTGCAGCAATTCGTCTGGACATTTAATGGGTACTACCTCACATTTTGTATCTTCCTTTCTCCAAAGAATTTCTGTTTCGCAAGTGTTCATTTGTAAAACACTTCCTTTGCATATATTTTCCTTTAATTCTATACAATCTTCTACTTCGTATGCTTCTAGCTCATTATACGCTAAAGTAACTTTTCGCACTAAAGGATAGGTACAGGTAGGGTTGTTCTGTATAATAGGTACAATTTTCCTAGTCTTATATATCTTAGTTTTAACTAATGGAATATTTAATATGAAATATACAATGTTATTAATTATTTTACAATTAACTTTAATAAAAGCCTCGACATCATTAATACTATTTGAAATTTTTAAATCATTAGGAATTTCATTAAAAGTTTCTTGCAAAACGTGCGATTGTATAATACTATAATGATACATATTGTGTTCTGCAAAAGTTATTGCTGTAGTTAATCGTTCTGCAATATCTTGCAATGTTTGAACTTGAAATAACAATCCAAGTGCTATCTTTTGCTGAACTTTATGATTTGAAATAGCTAAATATTGTTTATCTAAATGTTCTTGAACATCAGTTATTCTTTTAATTTGTTTATTAAATTCTTCTAATGATTCATTAGTTACAGATATTTGTTTATTATATGCAACTTTTAATGTTTCTAAATCCTTTTGAATATTAATTAAATCATCTTGATCTAAGTTACCAGTAATAACTTTAATAATAGAACCTAAACCATTAATTAAACCTCGTTTAACTCTAAAACTGGCTTGGATATTTAAGTGATTACATATCTCCTCTATATGTTCCATTACAATGTCTATCCTATCATAAATTACTTTTACATCTTCCATTTTAGAACTTAATTTCGCTAAATTGATTGATTCCTTTATTTTATTCTTGTTATACATTATAGGTCCTATATCTAATCTATGAATGACCGTCCATCTTCCTTCGATAATTTTTGTAGGTTTTGACTCGACGAGAATTAAATGTTCGTTTTGATTTAATTCGCGGAACTTGTATCCGAAGATACAGACACATCTGTAACAATAAGTTCCTCTACATGATATGTTTTGCCATTACTTAATTTATATTTATTATTTGGCAAACAACTACTTATGGTATATGGACCTAAATATCTTGGCTTGGTCTTATGCCTTTCAGCCATACTATTTTTCAAATAAGTTCTATCTCCTACTTTATAAATTTTTGGAGGCCTTATGCCTAAATTAAGCCTATTATTTCTAATATACTTTTGTTCTTTTAATTGGTTATGTACATTTTTATTTAAATTTTCAACAAATTCTTTTTGTTGTGTCGTATAGTGTTGAATAGTAACCCTGAGATCGTCAAAGTTTCGTAACCTTGGCTTTCGTCCGAAATGAACCTCAAACGGCGATAAATTTATTGCACTATGCATTGTATTATTATATGCATGAGTAATAAAATATATTTTCTGATTTCTATCTAATTCAGAATCTCTTTGTAAACGATATAACTCTTGTATAGTACTATGGAGTCTTTCAACATCAGAATTAGATTTATGATGTTGTGGAGAGGTCGTGTGATTAATTATACTATATGTTTGAAATAACTCATTTAGTATTTCACTACAAAATGATTGCTCTCCATCATGCACTATTTTATTAGGTGCCCCAATTAATGCAAAAATTTCCGATAAAGTATCGTAAACTCTACTCTTTTCTGTAG
Organism: Glyphodes pyloalis; assembly: GCA_037074685.1. Classification (NCBI taxonomy): domain Eukaryota; kingdom Metazoa; phylum Arthropoda; class Insecta; order Lepidoptera; family Crambidae; genus Glyphodes; species Glyphodes pyloalis. Next base: position 265,374 of record JAYKKO010000055.1, read on the forward strand.
GTTTAATTATAGCGTATTTAGAAAATTTATCAATTATTGTTAAATACCATTGCCTTTCTAAAGACATGAAGTCTATGTGCCATATTTCCATAGGCTTTTGTGGTGTTTCAGTTAAACTAAAGTGAGTTCTATTAGGATGTCTATCATACTTTTCCTTTTTACATGCCTCACATTGTAAAACATATTTTTTAATATGTTTATGCATATTTTCCCAATAATATTTTTCTTTTAATTGCTTATATAAACTTTCGATTCCTGCGTGTCTATTATCTTGTAAATGATAATTCTTAATTAACTTTAATTGTTCCTCTTTATTATTTATTTCTATTAACGATTTTGTATACCTAACTGGCTTAAACTTACTATGATCAAAATATTTCCGATAAACTTCAGAAATTTTACAATATAGCTCTTCATTTGGTATGATGAAGGCGTATTTTTCATTACCTAAATATTCTAACATAAATTCCTTAACAGTTTCTTCTACACTTTCGGGTGGAATATAAAAATACCAAATCCCTTCATTTCTGGTCGCCTTTTTATAAGGTGCCATTTCAAATACTACGCGCCTTAGTCTTTTGGGCGGGTAAGCATGGATAATTGGAATTCCATTGTCACTATTATCTACATTGGAATGTATAGTTTGACTACTAGATCCACTATCACTTAATGCTAAATCTTGTTCTAAATTTACACGCGAAGAACTAGTTTGATTTTCCGCATTTACTTGCATGGAATCATTTGAACTATCCGTATTAAATAATTTAATTCTACTTAACGCGTCTGCTACGTAATTATCTTTACCCTTAACATGTTCAATTTTAAAATCATAATCTTGTAATTTTAATTTCCATCTTGTTAATCTTTGATTAGGCTCTTTTAATTTAGAAAGCCATATTAATGCTTTATGGTCTGTACGTAATAAAAATTCTCTACCATAAATATAAGGTCGAAATTGAGTTATTGCCCATATCATACTTAATAACTCTTTTTCAGTGGTATTATAATTTTGTTCAGTTTTACTTAACGTTCGTGAAGCGTAAGCAATAGGATGATTGTTTTGGCTAAGTACGGCGCCTAAAGCAATATCAGATGCGTCCGTAGTAACAACAAACGTTTTGTTAAAATCTGGAAATGCGAGTATTGGTGCATTTACTAACAAACTTTTACAAGTTTCTACTGCTTTAACATACTCTTTATTATGTATGTCTATAACAGCATCTTTCTTTGTAGCCTCAGTAAGCGGTTTTACTATTTTACTTAAATTTGGCACAAACTTTCGATAATATCCTATTAATCCTAAAAATGCACGAACTTCTTTTAAACTTTTAGGTATAGGGAATTTTTTAATTGCCTCTATTTTCTTTTGATTTGGCTTTAAGCCGTCTTTGTTTAAGATATGACCTAAGAATTCTATTTCTTCAGCCATGAAAACGCATTTATTTTTGTTAACTTTTAAATTAGCTCTTCGTAAAGCTTCGAATACTTGTTGTAATCGATTTATGTGATCCTGCTTAGTTTTTGAATATATAATTATGTCATCTAAATAACATAAACAAATGTTTTTATTGATTTCGTCACTAAGCACACTATTCATCATACGTTGAAAAGTTGCTGGAGCATTTTTTAAACCAAATGGCATTCTCAAAAATTCGAAATGGCCGTTCGGAGTACTGAACGCGGTCTTTTCAATTGAAGCGTCGTCCATTAATATTTGGTGGTAACCAGAAGTTAAATCTAATGTTGTAAAATATTTATTGCCTTGTAGCTTAGAAAATAATTCCTCAATATTTGGCAAAGGGAATTTATCTGACTTAGTTCGTTCATTTAGCCTGCGATAATCAATTACCATTCGCCATTTTTGTATTCCTGATTGATCCATTTTTTTTGGAATGATGTGTACAGGAGAGGCCCACGGGGATTCTGAATGTCTAATAATTTTTTCGGCTAATAATTTGTCAATTTGTTTTTTAACTTCTTCCTGTTGTACTTGAGGTAACCTATATGGTTTTTGGTAAATTGGTTCCTCATTTATTAATGTTATATGATGTTTTATTTTTGTGGTGGCACTATTCGTAACTTCCTCGGTAAATAAATCATCATAAGTCTTACAAATATCCGTTATACTATGATTGTCTATGTCCGTCATATGAAAAATTAATAACTCGTTAGTTGGCATGGAAAGTTTTCGTTCCCCTAAGTCAATTTTAGCTTCGATTTGTTTAATCATATCCGTTCCCATTAAAAAATCGTATTTATCACTAAAATTGTAAATATAAAATTTTAACTGTCCTTTATCAATGTCGCCGAAATATTTTTTCCAAAACGGAGTTATAACTACACCGTTATGATAAGTTACTCCATGTGATGTTTTCACAGAAAACTTTTCGTTTTGAAAACAATCTGAAAAATAAGTTTGTTGGACCTTAGGCGTAATAAACGACCTTTGGCTACCGGTATCTATTAATATTTTAAATTTAGGATCGTCCGTTTCAAAATAAGGTAAATAAGATTTAATGTGATTAAAATTTATGTGTTCTCGTGTCGATTTTGTGTTAGGTAAAAATTTGGTACATTACCTCTTTGTTGTCTTGAATTATTTTTTTCTAAACACAAATTATTTTCACTAAAATTGTCACAAACATTTTGATAACTATCATAGTTTTCTCCTAATTCACTTTGGCTATTTATATTAAAAACTTCCTCAATAAATTTTCCATTACCGACATTTATTTGGCCGGGTTTTAGGTGAGGAGCGGTCCTCATACTAACGTCTTGCGCTTGGGACTGGTTAGGTACGGGTCGCGGCGCTAATTGCCTATTGTATGCAACCTGTTGTTGAAAGTATGGGTGTTTAGTTTTCGCGAATACATTGGATCGCGGCGGGTATTGGAATTGAAACGATGTATTGTTCCTATTCGGTGCAGAATTCTTGAATGGAACATTATTCTGCCTCATTGGGAATTGTTGTCTATCTGTTTGATTCGTTAAAATCCTACTATCCCAACTATTATGAGGTTGGATAATTTTTGGAGCTGGTATAATATTAGAAAATTTTTGTTTTATATTTTCGAATCGTCCCTCAGCTTCCAATTGTAAGATTTTTGTACATGTTTCTGTAAAAGTACAGTTAGAGACGTAAATTTGATCATGGTACGGGAGGCTATTTCGTAAGGTATTTTGGGCCATGTTTATATAAGGCTCCATAACCTCTTCGACTAAAGTTATATTAGCATATTTATCCAATAATTTACTTTTTATGAAAAATAGTCTTTGTTTTAATTCGAAAATAAAGTCATTGTACGACCCTTTTCGTTTTATATTTGATAATTCAATTAATAACGTATTGAATTCTCGATTGTCTCCACATTCTTGCTTAAGGCTATTTTCGATTATATTCCAATCGAAGTTATGGGAGATCATGGTAACTATAAGGGCTGCTTTCCCTTCTAATTTGCTAAGTAGTAACATTACATTCTGAGGTGTGTTACCCCCTACTACTTGAAGCCACTGTTTCGCGCTATTTAAATAGTTATAGAGTGTGAACGTATCTCCGTTATACGAAGGGACGAATTTAATTAAAACACTAGGGTCTACCTTGAGTTGTACAACTGCCGGCTCAGGTTTAGGAGTTACCCCAGATGCTGAAGGCAGCTGAGTGTTGTATCCCTGCATCGTAGGACGAGGGTCGGTCATCGTTACCTTACTTCCTTTATATACAAACTTCGCTGGACGAAGGATGGGAATTTTGGTGGTTTACAGGATAGTGCTACTTGTACTTACAGCGGTAGGATGATCCCGATGTACAGCATGTATATTTTGACGAATTTGTTTGTGAGGTTGCCCAGTCTACAGACTTAAGAGTCTTACTTACGTAATGGCGTCTTCGGAGATTTGTCTCGGAAAGATCTTACCAAAAATAAGTTTACTGGACCGCACGTTGGGCGCCAGTCAAAATATTAGAGATGGACTAATATTTAAAAAATAATTTATTTGTAAACTTTTACAAAGTTACTTTACTTTATACAATTCAAATGCTGTTACTTTACTTTATACAATTCAAATGCTGTTAATACGTCAGGTATAGACGCAGCAAGGGGCACTGGTAGGATGACATCGCTGGTACTGTGCTCGGCCTTCTTATACCACGGTGCGACGGTGCTGGCTGGTGTCAGCGTCAACGTGTTGATAGCTGATTGTTTCCATGGTGCGATTGTTCCAGGTAGCGCCACTAACGATGTATTGTTGTCTCGTTGCTGTGCAAACATACGTTGTGGTATTCCTTCCTTTTTATTTGTTAAGTTCGGTGTTAGGGTCGGTTGACTCGCATACGACCATTGTCATCTTTAACAAATGTCTTAAAATGAGAGGATTTCATGGAAAGCTTGGTATTTTTTATTATAACTAACTCTACTTCCTTGTGTTTATATTTTCTTTAGAAAGTAAAGAAAAATACTTATGTACACAGAGCTAAAGAAGGCTCAACTAACAATATTGTTATATCAATATCAAGACATTAGGGAACAAGGAAAATTTTGTCAGAAAAATATCTGCTTCTGTTTATTTTATTATCATCCGGAGATAGTAAAAAGCATTTTATCCAATCATTTGTTTTTTAGTAAACACGTTTTTCACAAGATACAACACTGGCTGGGTTGTGATAAATAAATCTCTTGATACCTCAAGGAGCCGGGGATTATCCATGTATTATTCAATAACTATGTTTACTCGACTTGCCGTGTCAATAAATTATGAGATAGGCTTCAAGATATGATTATAAATAAACTGCCAGAACATTTGAAAGATAAGACGATATCAACTACTGATATTCTAATTCACAGAAAATAAAATAATTGCATATTAACACGCGTATAATTATAATTGTGTAGACATCCACTTGGAAAGGATTTTATTAAAAAGAGGTTAACGAAATTCTTTATCACATCAGTCTTATAGCTCATAAACACAATTTTCTCATTTTTGATGTTTAATTTAAAGTGATTTTTTTAAATAAAGTGCAAAATGCAATCTCTGCTCACATATGGGATCTGACGTATCGCGCGTCGTACAATAAAAACTGATTTTTGCTTCAACAAATATGTAAAATTTTTGGATAGTATTGGTCGTGTCATACTCAATTTGAACGCAATGTCAGTAAATTATATTTTACATACCTAAAGTAAAAAATGCGTCGTGCCCACAATTTTTTTAGTAATTTAAGTATACCTATAGTGGACTAAACAGGCTACATTTAACGGGCTGATTAATATGCAGTTAAAAACTGAATCGACCGAATCATCAATCAAGCCAACAAAGTTTATATTTTATAATAACAGAAATATTAAGCAAGTTCAACAACTAGCGGTTTAATTCATTGGGAAAGTATCACGCGCGATAAAGGTCGTAGGAGGTCGTCTCGACGAGATGAGATTAGATTAAATGTTTCTTTCAAAAATATTTGTTTAAAGTTCATAAAATCTAAAAAATTTTTTCGTATCTTAGGTGTAGGCACTCAGTACAGTCGCACTCTGCTCGATTAATCCTGCCCACTCGTCGTGAGAACGAGGAAAACGGTTCAATTAATGACCGTAAAGGTTTTTTTATCGGGAAAAGTGGAGCAAGGGACGGAGCCGGCACTGAACGAGATGTGATGAACTTGTGCTCGAGTGGAGCGTTACACGGCGAATACTGTTTTGTATAGATTGAATGAGCATTCAGAGGAAGAGGCAGAGATAAAAAGGATGTGTGTTTTGGTTTTGTCACTGTTTGATATTAAATATATTTATTTGTAGCACAAGCTTTATAGAGTTCAGAAAGAAAAATAATACTATTCTTTATTTTATAGGGCAGAGGAATTTATTGAAGGGAGATTTGCATGAAATTGTAAAAATATAATCAACAATAACTTTAACCTCTTAGAAACAATTAGAAGTATGCACAATTAAATAAGTTCTGGGGTCATAACGCGGTAATATTTTTATAAATTAATTCGAATTACCAACTTCAATTATTGAAGAGTTAAATGTCCACATTACGCATACATACTATCTGGGGTAATGCTCCTATATAACACTTTTAAATCTTCATAGAGTACAATACAAAGAGACTTTGCTACCAGTTCGAAAAGAAAAGAAACTACATACATACATATATATATGTATACATAAAAGTATATTGAGAAAAAGTCGTTAGTTAAATACCAGTAACATATTGCTGTGTGCAACTTTGGACCAAGTACTGTAGTTTGTTTTCATGCGTGAAGAAAACCTAAAATGATTCACCGCCGACAAAGGAAAAATATGTTCGTCTTTCCTAGGTACCTAAGTTATATTTTTGGCGGAATATTAACTGCCAATAAACATGTCTAGTTATCGTTGACCCGTGAGCTAAGCTGAACCGAACTAGCGTTAGTTGCTGATTTATGAATATTGGCGGCGATAAAACCGCCGATATCATAGACATGGATACCTTATTAACTTCGGAACAATGGCGCTGTCGGCTCGGTTATGAATGTGGACTCTGATATCGGACGGTTAATCAAGCTACCATTGCGACTTTCGAACTTACTGGATACTATTACACTTTAGATCTTGGAAATGATACGATATAACATGATATGTCATATTTTCGTGGAAAAAATGATATCATTTTAGTTTTAACAACGTATTTAGTTTCGACTGGTCCGATGGACCAATAGTTAGATGTTATTGACCCAAAGATAGCATGTGGAAGTTGGGTTCGACTCGATCGCAAGCTTGTGTTTGTTCTGTATCTGGACGTTCAAAAAGAATTTTCTAATTATTATATTTTTGTGGTCTGTGGTTCCATATAACAAGTGCATAAGTTACTCACTTTGATATCAGGCCAATGAGTGTGATGTTCTCTGATATTCTTATATTCCTTACTTTTCCTACTCATTCTTCTGAATTCTATTCCCAATCCTTCACTGTCCAATCTATACGCATATGGAATTCTTTACCTTTATCTATCAGATTATCTGAGACTCTTCCTATTTTCAAAGCCAGGGTTAAATCGTACTTCCTCTCACTTGATTAATGTTAATTTATGTCCTCTATCTATAATTTTAGCTGGGCATGTTGGTTGTTAGTAAGTTTCATACACTTATCCATATTAACTTATTATTATTATTATTTTTTTTTGAGTCAAAATACTTTACTTAATTTTATATTTGATAAGCATGTTTATTATTAGATATACTCATAGATATATAACATTATATATATATATATATATGTTTATATCTATCTATGAGTTTATGTATGTTTATAATGCTATACTATGAATATAATTCAAGAAATAAAACTTTATTAATGTTGCACGGCCGTACCCATTTCTTGACATCTACTATTTCCTCTACCTTAAGGTTGTCTGGAAGAGATCGCTTTCTAGCGATAAGACCGCCTAAATTGTACTATAATCAAACTGTAAAACCTATTTCTGTAAAGTTTTTGTGCAATAAAGTATATCTATCTATCTATCTATCTATCTATCTATCTATTACTAGCGGTCTTGCTCGCGTACTATGTCCGTTTTTTTCATTGTTCGCTTCGAGTGGTCGCAGCGTGGTGTTACATAGCCTAAAGCTATCTTTAGAAAAAAATGGATTATGAACCAACACAAATGATTTATCAGTTCGAACCAGTTGTTCCTAAGATTAGCGCGTTCAAACTAACAAACAAATTCATCAGCTTTATAATATTAGGTTAATATATATGCTATGACTTTTCTATTAAATGTTTTTCAAATTATGTCTTTATAAAGCAACTGCATTTCTTTTCAATCTACTTTAAATGCTAAGTAGATAGTCTTTATTCAGTCTAGACTGTAAAAAAGTGGCGTCTTGCATTGTTCCCGCACATTTGGAAACGTTCTCTGGCTCGCAAAATGCAAATATAACACTTTTGGATCGTCATTGAATAAAATGCGAAGTAGTAGAGAACTGGTCCGGAACCTATATCAACAGAGAAGAAACGCGGAAAAAACTCAGTAGATATGTTTCACCAGCAGTATATACCTCTAACTTAATGCTATGAATCTAAATATCTTCTCTTTAGTTATAGGTTCCGAACCGGAGGTAGCTTCATTTGCTTTATATAGAGACTATTCATAAGTATTACTAATGTAAACTATGTGAATAAAAAAGATTTGACTTTAACTTTGAATAAATATAACTCAAAGGTGACTGACTGACCTAGTGGTCTATCAACGCACAGCCCAACCCACTGGACGGATCGGGCTGAAATTTGGCATGCAGGTAGATGTTATGACGTAGGCATCTGCTAAGAAATAATTTTGACTTCCCCCAAGAGGATAAAATAGGGGATGAAAGTTTTTATGAAACTAACTCCTCGTGTACGAATTCGCGGGCGACCGCTAGTAATAATATAATAATTAGTTAACCGAGTGTAGAGGCACCTATACACATATATGAGAAGGTACCCACATCAAAGGTCAAAGGTAAACACTTTCACTTAAATTTTAGTTCTTATGCACACGAAATAAGGGCGAATTAAATTCCAAAATGTGTAGCATGATATAATTTTGTCTGCATGTATATGTTACAGTCATAGTGATTAAATAGCTATTATACATAGTGACTGGTCATTATATATAATGGCCAAATTCACTAGACAAAGTAATAAATTAATCACTTTGTCTGGACATTATTCATAATAGCGTGTCAAAGTTAGCCAAAGTAATAAATACGGTCTAGCCGACTTAAAAAACTTTATTATTTTTGTATTTATTGGGTGAGATCCCTGTGTTTTTATTTTTTGTTTTATATTATAGCCAGTTAGCTTTAAATTTACTTTATAAATTAAAGTTAAATAACTTTATAACAATGTTAATTGACGTGAAATTACTATCTTATGTTATTTTAATTTTTTAAATAATCTTTATGATTAGTTAAGGCAAATTGAAATGTAATCTTAAACGCATACCTACGTGTTTTATTACATTATCCAAGTCATCGAAGATATTATATATAATAGCTAGTTAATGTGATTAATTTTGTATCCATTATCACTTTAGCAGAACTGAGTAGATATTATGCATAATGGCTAGCCATTATACATAATATCCAGATTTATTACTTTGGCTGTAACATATATACCAATGATTCTGTCGGTGCTGAACAAGAAGATGCATAGTTGCATCGTTGCACCGCGGCCGCAGTGACAGTTAGTTTGCTGACGATCAACATTATGTAGACACTTTGCCTTATAATTTTAATTGAAAAAGGAAAACCACTTTCATGCAAAATAAGAGACTCAAAAATCGTCGAGTATTCAGTTAACATTCACTAAATAAATCGCCGATCAATTAAGACACTACTCTTTTTTCAAAATCGGTTAAAAATATTATGAAAGCATTGTTTCTTAAAATCTACGACAAAACAATAAGGACAAGATTTTAAATGATGACTATTAGGTATAACTAAATACAATGCTAAAGAAGAGTTTACGTCAACACATTGAAAATAATAAGCCATTTTTTTCCTTCAAATAATTGTATACCGAAGTAATATTTTCATCGAAATTTAGAGGTTCAGAATATTTTCTAATAAAATATTAACGAAGATATCTTGTTTTTTTTTGCAAGCAGAAAAACAAAGAACCTAATCACTTTAATTGCTAGTTGATAAAAAACACATAGTAATGTTGAACAGAGTCTCCAATTTCATTGAAACCTAATTAAAGCAATAGCAGAATTGTTTCTATTTAGCGGGACTTAATTGGATTTTTAGTATTTAATTAAAGTTATTTAGGCAAAATTTCGGGTAACTTGAGCTAATTTTGTGACGGTCTTATCAAGGTCTTTTAAAGCGACATGCTTATCATTTAAAACGATTGTTGGTAAAGTGAAACAATGTTATTATTAACACTTTGAGTACACTAAAAGCTCCATATGCACGGTTCTCATATTCGCGTTTTTGCTATCCGCGGGTCAATAATTGTGACTTATTTTCCGTATTTGGGGCAAAAAATTTCATATTCGCCGATCAAGTACGTTTTGAGTAGAATAAATGGGTTAATCTCAAAGTTTTTTAGACACTGAAAATGTTTAGTAAACGTTCATGATTCAAGTTGGTACATGATATTGTGAAAATATAATCATTTCTCTCTTTCTAATTTTATCTTATTTTTAAAGGAAAATTTTAATGCCGCTACTAAATGTAAAACTTTTTAAAACCTTTTAGAAAAAAAGTTTAAACTGAAGTACTACTAAATTCTTCAATAACATGTCTAAAGTCTGACCATACTAATTAAAATAAATTAATAAAAATGGTACTCTGAACCTATCTCCTACAATAACAAACAAGTAGCCGTTCTATATTCTCATCATATTTTTGTATAGAATAGAACAGAAAGCACTCATGAATCATTTAAAATAATTTAACCGGTCTAAACGCGACACCATTTTTATTTAGTAGTTAATACGAACTACTTACTGCCCGACGTTTCGGTAAGGTTGCACCAACCGTGGTCACGAGCTGACTGGTCTTGCTCGCCTTCGTCTGTTCGGGGGAGCTTGCAAATCTTCATCCACCCGCACATTGTCACATAACAAAATGTTATTGAAGTCACTTCGACACACTACACTGACAGTAACCGACGTTTTGACCCGTTAAATTATTTTAAATTTTTAAAATGGGACGCGAAAGTCTTAAAATTTACACTCATGAATCGTCAGTACAAATAACATACAATACAGTACAAGTATTCTACCGCCGCCGTGATCTGAATGTTGATGATGTCGAGAAGAACCGGCAAGTATATGAAAATGTTTCCTTATACTAGGTATTTAAATAAAATAACCAAAACTAGATTTTCTAGAATCAAAGATATTCATTGGTTTTTTTATTGAAATAGTCATCTACTTTGTAGTAACCCTTTTTTATTAAACAACTTTTAATATAAGTCCTAAATCTATGCATGGGCAACTGTATAATATTTTCAGGCAACTTGTTAAATAATGTAATACTAAATTCGCTAAGGAATGACTTATCTTATGCAGTCTTAGATAAGGAACAGCAAGTTTGTGTTTATTTCTAGTGTTAAAGCTGTGGCAGTTATAATTTTCATAAAGTAGTTTTTGCTTATACAAGCAAAAATGGATTGAGATGCTACGGTAAGTATGTTAATTTCTTTGAATAAGTCTGAACATAACCGCAACGAATAAGGAGCTTTAACTGTACTTAATTAACTCCACCTAACCCTAACCTAACCTATGATAATATAATTGAATTTTAAATGTCAAGAACAGTAACGCTTATTTTCAAAGAGCAGGACAGGTGACATCGCCAACAAAGGCGCTGTGCTCCCAACTCGTGCCAAAGTTCGCGACACAACTAGGGGTAATTAAAGTTAATACAATGAGGGGATAATAGTTTGTTCGGATATTCATATATTTCTTAGCTGGAAAACCTTTGATTTTTGCTTGTTTTAGATAGGCTTAAAATTTTCAGTTTTAAAAAACCTTCTAAGAGGTACAATAGCAATTAAGAATAGAGAATCAAGGTTTGTATGATAATATGTAAAGTATATTTTACGGTGGATGTTTAGTTTTGTATTTTGCATTTATAGATGCATCGGACAGGTCAATATATGTATAATACTAACTTTTCTTTATTGTCACGGATTCTACATTGTTTCGGGTCTGGGTGTTGTGAAACCGTCTTGTTTTTATTTCTATAACGCATGTAATTTAGCTACTTACCATAGAATTATAGTTATGTATACAATGTTGTCCAATACTTTTTTTATTTATTTCATATTTCACACGGGCGAAGTCGTGGTCATAGCCAGTAACGTTAGAAAGACTATTGCAAAGTTTGAGCAGGAAACGATGTTAAGCTCAAAGTAAACGTAGACGCCAGTGTATCAACATCAGAGGAGGCTGCGCACAGTAACTACTGCTGACCACATACTGCAATACGACACTACAACGCAACCGCTCCATTACCGAGAGGCTTTACACGACGCGATCCAAGTCAAACTCAAACTTAAACAAAAAAATATTTCTTTATTCAAGTAGGTTACATGTAACACTTTTGAATGGTCATTGAATACAATGCAAAGTGATTCTACTTCCGGGTCGGAACCTATATCTACCGAGAAGGCACCGGTAAGAAACTCAGCAGATTAGTTACAGTAGCAGTATCTAACTTATAGCTATGTGTAGAACACTTTGGACCATGTCATATAGTTTTATTTTGATGAGTGAAAAAAGCATTAAGTATTATTTGATTTTAAGAGGTAAGCTGGAGCAGACCAGTCCCCAAAGGTGGCACCTGTTCACAAGCATGACGTATGTGCCAGCCATCGCTTCACTCAACCATATTGAAGGGAATGTAACGACCCGCCACATAGCGCCACCACCCCAGTGACATTTTAGTGAGCATGACTAACTCCCAACTCCCTTTGGAAAGTAATTACAATTTAAGTCATTAAACCAACTATAGGACCCGGAGCACGAAGTAGTAACCTACCTACATCTTATTCTGTTAATTTGAGACTACTTAATAATTCGTGATAGCCATGTCTATCGTACAAAATTACCAATAACAATGTCATTTTGTCAAATGAAAATTAAAAATATCGACATGTCACATAATTAAAATAAAAGAAAATAATAATTTATGTCTACTTATAGTATAAAATTAAAATTAACAATGTCATTTTGTGAAATAATAAATTAAATTATCGAAACTGGCGCTTAATTAAAAAGACAAAAAAACGTTTCAAAACATGTGTTGTCACGTTAATTAATATCAGGCCAAATATCTTTATCATTGAGATAATCATTTACTGTATAATAGCCTTTTTTCATAAGTTCATTTTTAACATAGAACTTAAACTTGTGTTAACCCAACGAATGAATTTCCAATTTTATGGAGTCTACGATTTGGAACAGCAAGTTTATGTTTATTTCGGGTGTTAAATCGATGAATGTCTGATTTTTTTGGAATTTTGTGCAGGTTTTTGTGAACGTGCAATAGACAGTCGAGTATATATTGCGATGCGACTTTTAGTATGTTAATCTCCTTAAATCGCATTCGCAGCGAGTCGCGGGGTCCAAGCCTGTAAATGGCTCTAATAGCCCTCTTGTGTAAGATGAAAATAGACTGAATATCGGCTGCAGACCCCCACAAGAGTAGACCATATGACATTATACTGTGAAAATAACTAAAATAAACTAATCTCGCTGTTTCCTCATCAGTCAGATGTCTAATTTTCCTAACTGCATATGCGGCTGAGCTTAGTCTTCCTGCCAGAGCAACAATGTGAGGAGACCATTGCAGTTTTGAGCCCAAGGTAATACCAAGGAATACTGTCGAGTTGATGACCTCAATAGGCTCATCACTCATTTTAATTACAGTGTTCACTTGTTTAACATTTTTTACACACGATAAAGTCCTAAATCAATTTGCACCATGTGATATAAATGAAATATCTAATATTATTGACCACTTAGATAGCAATACTAGCACCGGTCTAGACGGAATCAGCACTAAAGCGATAAAATGTCTTAAAAATGTAATAATAAATAGGTTAACGAACTGTATAAATAACTGTCTATCCCGTGGTGTTTTTCCGGATACATTAAAGTTGGCCAAAGTTACACCAATTTACAAATCAGGTAGAAAGACAGACCCGGGAAACTATAGACCTGTATCGGTGTTACCTATAATATCAAAAATATTCGAGCAAATTTTGTACGACCGCTTAATAAAATATTTGGAAGATAAAAACTTTCTTAACGACCGGCAATATGGTTTTCGCGCCAAATCAAATACTCTGGCCGCGGCGTTAGACTTAATTACTCAAATTAAAATAAATATCGATCAGAAAAACATTGCACTAGGGATATTTATCGATCTAAAAAAAGCATTCGATACCGTGAGTCACCAGAAGCTTCTACAAAAACTGTCAAACATAGGAATAACGGGAAAAGCTCTTGACATTTTGAGATCCTATTTACACAATAGATGTCAAGTGGTCAAAATAGATAATTTCACTAGTTCAAAGCAAATTGCGTCTTACGGTATAGCACAAGGCTCCAAAATCGGGCCGTTAATGTTCTTAATTTATATAAATAATATTAATAAAATTGGTTTAACAGGTTACTTAACATTGTATGCAGATGATACATGTCTCTTTTATTTCGGCAAATGTATTAATGCGATTGTCAGCGATGCTCAAAAAGATCTAGATATGCTAAACGAATGGTTCAAATACAACCTCCTGACCGTAAACGCATCTAAGACGTCATTTATGATCTTTATCGCAAAAAATAAACCACTTCAACAGTTCCCTCCTCTTACCATAAATGACGAGGCGATACGGCGCTCCCACCAGGAAAAATATCTTGGACTGACGATCGACGACAAACTAACATGGACACCGCATATTGCCTATCTTAAAAACAAATTAATAACACTATTAGGGGCACTACGTAAAGTATCAAACTGCATACCGAAAAGAGTAAGTAAAATCATCTATAACTCTTTAGTAAAATCAAATTTGGAATATTTAGTGGAAATATGGGGCACGGCCGCTCCAACGAATGTAAATTCACTGCAAAGGATACAAAATAAAATTATAAAAATGCTATTCCATTATCCCTACCTAACTCCTACGAAAGATTTGTATGAAAAAACCGAACTATTAAATATAAAACAACTATACGCCTATGGTACATGTATTCTAATTCAAAAGATATTAAATAATAATATACAAACAAATATACAACTAACTAGGAAAACAACAACATATCACTTTAGAAACAAAAATAAACTTCATTTAATTAAACCGCGCACTAACTACGGCAGGAGTACGATACTGTTCGAGGGAGCACTACTTTACAACGCACTACCAAACGACCTAAAAGAATGTGATAGTGTCCAAACGTTTAAGAATAGACTTAAAAGCCATGTTATGCAACTATAAATTCCTTGTTAAGGCCTTAGAGGTTAAATATTTAAATACTATGTAATTATATATCTCATTGTAAATGAACTTATGTAAGTTTTTATGAGAAATAAATTTCTTTAAACCGAACATTAGGCATTGTAAACTTTACACATTAAGTTTTTTTGGCATTAAGTAACAGATTATTTGTCGTAAACCATTGCGTTACTTCAGGAAGAGCATAATTAATATCATCAAAAGTTTGTTGGTGCCTATTAATTTTGGAAATCAAAGATGTATCGTCCACAAATAAAACTGTATCACACAAGTTTTTTGTGAAAAAAGGGAGGTCATTTATATAAATTAAAAACAATAAAGGTCCTAATATCGAGCCTTGAGGTACTCCCATACATAGAGGAGCACCGGATGAATTAACTCCATTTACACTAACTTTCTGAGTTCTGTCAGATAGGTATGATTGTATCAAGTTTAATGGATTTTTCGAAACACCATAATGCTGTAGCTTAATTATCAACGTTTGGTGATTAACACAATCAAACGCTTTTGATAAGTCGCAGAAAACCCCAACCACATCCCGTTTGCTCTCCCACGCATCAAACACATGCTTAATGAGTGCTACTCCTGCATCAGTAGTGGATTTGCCTTTTGTAAATCCATATTGATTTTTGTGCAGTAAATCATTTTGTGTAAAATGAAATAGGAGTTGCTTGAATATAATTTTTTCAAAGATTTTACTAAAAGCAGGTAGTATTGAGCATTTAATAATTTAAATTTATTTAATAACTAGCTGTGCCCGCAACTCGTTCGCGTGAACTACAGAATTTCTTTTTTTTATATTATTAATGTATTTTTCTTAAACAAAAGCAGCTTAATTTACTCCTTATTACACCAGCTGTCTACCAGCCTGTCGAAAGTCCTGTCAAAATCGGTCCAGCCATTTCAGAGAATAGCCGGAACAAACAGACGGACAGACAAAAATTGGAAAATTTGTTATTTTGGTATTTTTACCGTATAGGTATATATTCATATGCATGTAATAAACATGTCTGTTTTAATTATTTTAATATTTAAATCGACACTCCAATTTTATTTATATGTATTGATTTGTAATATTATTGAAGTGAAACTGTAGGCTTACGAAAAAATAAATAGCAGACAGCATTGCATATATTGACTTGACTTCATTAAAAAGTAAGTAGCTAAAGCACTAATCAAAAGTGGTACAGTCAACAGCACGTCCAGGTAAACACTGGCAGATCGATATTAGGTCGTACACGCACGACATAAAATCCGAAGTACGTAGTCTGTCGTGCTTGTGTATTTATCCTCAATATACTAAAAATATTTTTAAACACCCACATATAGAACAATACTAAAACACATCACATAAATGTGTTGTGACGACCTCTTTAACTGAGAGGCGAGCGGTTTTTGGTATTATTACTGACAGTATTCGCAGAGGAAACCAATCAATGAGTTTTCTCTCTCACCTATGCAAAACAAATAGTTCGTTGTAAATCGGTTCGCTTGAATAATCGATGGTGTTGATAGGTTAATTGAACTGTATTCGACGCTCGCTTAGTGCACGGTAATGACTGGGTGGCGAACAGGCGACTCAATCGAGCGATGCGAATGTAATCCTGAAACGGATTTAGTACGAGACATAATGCATATCTATCCATTTTATATTTTCAAGCCATAGAAACATTTTAGGCAGTGTGAGATTGGAACCTTCAAGTAACGCGCATGCTACTTTTTCAACAGAGCTAACTGCAGATTGTTGAAGTGAAGAATTTTTCTGTTATAAGCGTTGGGTTGTTGCTTTCTGTTTTTATGAACTACATCCTAACACAGCCGTGGTACTAACATAAAGAGGTACATTCGTTACAGAATTTTCAATAAAATTTCCTCTCCTATCAATATTATACACTGAAGTTTGGATAAACGGATGTTTGTTACTCCTTCACCCGAGAAGTAAGCACTGAATAGTTTGAATGAAATTTGATTCCTGACATTGTTTAGATACTAGACAGGATATGAAATATTTTATACTTTGATTACCAATAGTTCGTTGCACCTTAAAAATGTTTGCGTTAATACACAAAACTCAAAGTTTTAGTTGGATCTGAATGTGGTCTCATAAATACATTTGTCGATATTCATTTTAAAGCTGACTTAAAAATGTATGATTAAAGTAAAGAGAAATTTGGCTTGTATCAGAAAATATGAAACAATAGTTGTTTCATCTTTTCTCGAAGAAGTATTTAATGGTTTTGTTATTTCAGTGTTAACGTTTGAGTAGAATGGCCATCTAAAATTAAAATGTAATGAGTTGACTGGATAGATAGTTAGTACATTTTGTTGATTAGAATTTGGCTCTTGACGATGAATTCCAAGAATAGTTTTAAGTACACAATGTGCGTTAGTGGTGACGCTTTAGCTTACTCGATTGTATTAGTCAGAATCCTATTTATATTAAAAACGCAAAGGATAAAAGTATTCGTAAAAGCTACTGATTGTAATTAGATTATTTCAATTGTCTATGAAATTTGTATATTTACTGATGTTATAATAAATATGTAAAAATATTGCTACGATTGTAAATCTCTTTTTTTGTTTAGAGGTAGATGAAAACCCGGCTGATTTCAAACTTAGTTTTTAATAATTCTGTTAATTAAACACAATGGATATTCTGGTTTAGTGAACAGCGTTTCGTTTTATGATATCGTAAAAGCAATTTATGTTAAAATTTTAATACATTTGGTTCTTTTATGGATTTTAATTTTTTTTTCAAATCCTAATGTTTTGTTAAATAGATGTACGAATACATAAATTGCTTGTGGTACTTAAAATGTAGATTCTATCATTCTTCTTTTTAAGACTTACTTGTCTTTAATTGTAAATGTAGGGAGTCAATTCCAATTTTAAAAAAGCGGCACCACCGTTTTATTCGCAGAAGACGTCTATTGCTGAACATAAGCCCCCTGAACAAACCTCGGCATTGTTTCAGTCGCATGCATAGCTATATCAACACAAACCCGTTAGTTTATCGTCAAATCACGATGAACATTTTCCAAGAGTCGATAAAAGACAAGCGAACAAGTATATAAACATTATTTAAAGCAACAGAAAAATTTAATCTCCCCTTGCTGTGTGGAATCGGAACTCACATAAGTATGTAGTTCGTAACTTTTAAGGCGGGGACCAAAGCGAATACATAATTATAATAGAAAAATTCGTCGCTCACAGTAATATGCGGTTAGTCAGGAGAGGCAGCATGCGCGATAAGTGCAGGTCGATTCCCACATTTCAAGGAAAGATTTTTTTTTTTTAATGTGTAAAGTTTATGTTCTACACTATAAAAAAATAACATCATCAGTATTCATTTTTCAAGAATTCTGCTCAAAGTGTTTCATTTGTTACTAATGACTTAAGGAAAGTTTTAATACCTATACCAGAGGGTACATACCTGTCAATATTTTACTATTAGCTTTTAAAACATAAAATTTACAGAAATTGCTTTTACTTTTAAAATCAATTTCTGTAAATTTCTGTGCAATAAAGTGTGTCTATCTATCTCTTAGGTGGGCGTTTGCAAAAATATAGAATCTTAACGGAAATTTATTAGAAATAATCTAATTTCTACACATTCATATATTATTGACGTTTTGCTAAACGAACACAGATGTATTAAACCTTAGGTCTCTTAGGGACCCACTCCTCCGAAATACCTTCTATTGTAATGTGAGCAGAAAGTTGGCCCATTAATAATGTATTTTCTTCGTGTTGTTTCTAGATTTTCCATTATACGTTTCAGGTTCAGCTGGGAAAATATTTTTTGTTTCAAGATAAATATTCATTTGCTATAAAAGAAGGTACAGCAGCTGATGGTAATCCTATTTTAGAAGACATGTGCGTATGTCGCTGGTGCGTATTTACACTTGTATAAACAAGTAGGTATATATTGGACCACATCACATACATTGCTCAGATTCTGTAGCTAATGTACTATTTACTACTTGTATTTGTTACTTTCGAATGTCACTAAATTTATTTAAACGGCCACCCATCTAATACTGGACCACAGCGTGCACAGATTACCGTTCGGTATCTTTTACGGACCGTTTATCGCAACCAGGCTACAGGTATCTAATATTTAATTTGCTTTCCGTTTGTACCTCATCAGAGCTCCTTTGAGAGAGTGCCACCTTGTAGCTAAAGCGTAGTTAAGGTGAGTTGAATATTAGAAGTACTCTAAGTAATTAATCTGTTGGTGGAATAATTTCAAGTGGCGGGGTGGTATCCGAAGGTCCCGCTAGTTCCGGAACGGGTTCCGCCCGCCATGATTCTAATCAAAATAACTAACATAGAGACGCTACCCTAGGGCTGTGGCTCAATGATGATTATGAAGTTGGTTACGGTGAGTCAAACAAAATGGCCGCTTACCCGTTTATATGAGGCGGCTAGTAATAATGCTTTTTTTAGTTTCCAACAATAAAATAAATAAATAACGAGTTCAGCCAATGATAATTTTTTGCACATCAGACATATACAGTTTTGCATTACACCTTGATTTTAATCTAATTGATGTACCACATAACAAGAAAGATGAGATAATTAATATTCAAGTTGTTGTGGGTTTTTAAAAAGAAGAAATCAGCCGGCCTGCTAAACTATAACGCATACAATGCACAGACTATATATATTTATTTGTTTTTTTCCGCTGCTTGAAATGTCTTTTAACTGGGTACCCGAATACCGAAATGAAAGTAAAAAACTGATCCGATGCAAACACAGTTCCTACTGGTGTCAGTTTAAATTAAGACTAATTATTTTTAATTCTAATACGATGGGTTCATAAAATTAATAATAATAATAATCATTTATTTCGGACTAGGAATCCATATTAACAAAATTATAGTGTTAGTAACAATTTTTGCTAGAACTATGTTAGTTTACTAACCTAAACTTAAACTGATCTTAAAATTATTTTTTGCCACCTAGACCGGCAGGTGACACGTGCCTTGCCACCCAATGCCTTAGCAAGGGACTGTCGTCCCTCATACCAATGGTGTTCAGTAAGCCACTGCAGCCGCCGCGGACCCGATGCATCAGAGAACTGACTCTCTTGCGCATTATCGCATGAAAGTCATCCACGCGTGCTTCCGCAAACATTCTTGACGCACTACAGTACCGTGGCAGCCCCATCAGCATCCTGAAACCATTGTTATACTGTATACGCAGGGCGTTATAGGCTCTCTGCGTATATGAAGACCACAGGCTGCAAGTATAAAATGACTGACAGTAGGCTCTAAAGAGAGTTACCTTTACTGCAGTCGTACACCGCGCAAACCTGCGAGCCAACATATTACAGCGCACCGCCAACGCCCTGCGCTCCCTCTCAATGTCACAGTCATCTCTCATGTCTTCGGTAACCCAGTGGCCCAGGTATTTAAACTTACTCACCTTTGGTAAAACGGTGCCAGCAAGCGTGACAGATGGCATATTGTAAGTTTTGGTGCCAGCTTTGAAAATCATCACCTCACTTTTCTTTGTGTTATACCTGAGCCCATGTGCTGCCGCGTACCTCTCACAGACCGATAATAATTTCCTCATCCCGCTGATTGAGGGACTCAGCAACACCATGTCGTCGGCGTAACTAATATTATTGATGTTTTTCCCGTCTATTGAGCAACCGACATTGGTATTGCTAAGTTCCTCAATCAGTCCATTTACATACAGGTTAAAAATAGTAGGAGAAGTGATCCCCCCCTGCCTCACCCCACAGTTCAACCTGTACGCATCCGATAGGGTATCAGACCATTTTACATAGTTCTTTTGTCCTTCATACCAGCATTTAAAAATGGAGATAAGATCTTCAGGCAAGCCTGTTTCCGAGCTCATTTTTTCCCATAGTACACTGTACGAAACCAGATCGAAAGCTTTCGACATATCAAGAAAGCAGGCATAAACAGGTGTATTTCTTGTTGTATAGTAAAATACGGTTTGCTTGAGACACAGGATTGCTGCCTCCGTGGACAAGCCAGGTCTGAAACCGAACTGCGCGCCATGTAGTTTGATTTTTCTCAGCTGAGTGTCAAGCAAACCGTCCAGCACTTTAGCTATAATAGTGGCCAGCGATATTGGTCTGTAATTGTTTTTATCCGAAGTATCTCCATTCTTGTCCTTGACAATTGGGATAACTATCGTTTTTATTAGGTCTTCTGGGAGATAAGAGTGACTAATACACAGGTTAAACAGCATAGACAGTACTCTGGGCAGATGGATACCAGCGTACCTGAGATGTTCAACACTGAGGGCATCGTGACCAGGTGACTTTCCTCGCTTCATATTCTTAATTATTTGTGCCACATCTTTTGCAGTAAATATAATACTAGAACCACCTACACGGCGGGCCCCAGCGTTCAACCTCCCCGGCACCAGCTCATTTGGACACACCTGAAAATGCTGACTAAACAGGTTGGCCACTTGAGCCGGTTCACTTATTCCTTCAATGCTAACAGGGACACCAGGCCTCGGATTAAGTTTATTTGTAAGCTTCCAGAACTCTGAGAAATTTTTAGCATTGTGACGATCCGCTAAAAGGTTCATTTTAATTTGTTTGGCATTGTTTTGGCACCATTTCAATTTTGACTTGAAATATTTTCGCGACGCTTGCATTTTGCCATATATTGGGCCGACCGTCGGCTTTCTGTGTAGAACCCACATCTGAAAACAAAGCCTGGCCTCCCCGTGAGCATCTTTAACATAGTTATTCCAACCTGCAATGTGTCTTTTCTTTCCAACATATTTGTTTTCAAAAGTCTGAGCGGCAGCCTCTTTTAGTGTATTAACAATATCAGAGTATAAATTATTAATCGCATTTTTATGTACAATGTCGTTACAAATATCGATATTATTACAGCTCGTACATTCAGAGGGAAAGTGAACATTTCTAAGCTGATCATTACAAATATTATGGTAATTTCCGATTTGGCTTTGACTTCGCACACCCCATTTAACTTTATTTATAAACTGTTTATTAATGCTTAATTTAGGTTTTATTAAGTTTAATCTACATGTCACTTGAAGAGGCATATGATCCGACCAATAGACACCATAGAGGATGGTAACATCTTTTATTAATAACAATGCCGCTTCAGTAGCAATACAATGGTCTAACCACCGCACTGTCCCATATACATCACTAAAAAAAGTATACGAATCTGAAGAATCCCCAAGTTTTTCCATGTCCGCACACCTCCACTTTTGTTCACAACAAAAATCAATTAAGTCCTTACCAAATAGTGTCCCTGGATGAGCGTTAAAGTCGCCCAATATGAATTAATACCTTACTTATTTATTCTCAGATTGATTTTAAATGAGGATAAATAAATAATAACGGGAAGAATCCAGAAGAGCTAGTCCCTACAGGTAAATAAAGCTATAAGGACAAATGGTGGAGGGAAAACTCAATATTTATACTCAATATTAAATTTCTCTTAAATCCTCTTTTGTTTCTCTTAAATTTGAATCTTTGATCGTGCTGTAAGTGACCTTTGTCTATACTGCACTCCACAATCATAAAGATATTACCCAACATGTGCCATCACGTGATATATTATGTTATATACGTAACTTCTTCAAAATTTTAGTGTAAATCGTTCCATCGAATTTTGAAAGTGCAGTAATTAAGAGTTTCTTTGTAAGCTAAGCAAACATTTGGTCGCATATAAGTATGTAATATGTAGCATATAAGTACTATAAAACTAGTAAATTGAAAGTATATCAAAGACAAACGTCTTTGTAACGTTTTCACAGCGCTGTAATAATTATGATCAAAGCTACACATAACACAAAAACAGTCCTCAGAATCCACTGATCGCGTGTTTGACCTGGCGGGCTCACTCAGTACTCAAAATAAACATACACATTAATAAAACATTACTAAGTTTACAAAAAAAATAATACTATAAAACAGTTAATCTAACCGCTAACGCTCTGATCGCGGCCCAAGCCCCTAGCTCGTCTATTCAGATCTAATAAGGGGATGAATATGCAACGCAAATACACTGCAATTAGAGCCGGCCGGGAAACTTATTAATAACACGGAATAGATATGAGCTAGCTAGCGTCGCGGTAACGGGTTTGGTGTCAACTTACCTGAAGCTATTTAGGTTTCTCTTTTAAGTGTACGAATTATGAATAATATTGGACAGCATCAAATACATTGCTCTGAGCCTTTTTTTTTTTTTTTTTTTTGTTTTTTTGTTTTTTTTTTTTTTTTTTTTAGTCGAGGGGGAAATGCCTACCGCACCGTCACTCTCAGTGGGGAACGGAGAGTGGTGTGTCGGGCTCGCACCGACTAAAACCCCCTCGGTGGCAACGCTGCGCAGTTGTGGGGGAGTCGGGATTCCTTGCGATTCTACACAGGCTCCCCCACAGCGCCTACCGCCAAGCGGCCCATCTCGCCGCGCAAATACGCAGCTGGAGCGTGTCAGGCCACCTGACACGCCCCACCCCCTCGGGACCGAGGTAACGGACGCCAGGCTTACCCCACGCCTGGCATCTCCGGTCCCAGCAGCGGATCTGCTGTGCGGCTCCGCTGCCTACCGACTCTGTGGACACCGAGACTCTCAATCCAGCTCTCCCTCCGAGAGCCAGATGAAGTCCCGAGACCCACCGGTCGCGGTGGATAGGGAGACCGGCAAACGTAATACCGTATCCTCCTCTTCCTCCGCGACCCCACCACGACGCGATTCGCGCCTCGCGCGGCAGCGCGCCACTGCCGGGTCGCGGAGGACAGGGAGGCCGGCAACGAAACACCGAGGTCCTCCTCTTCCTCCGCGATCCACCTCTGCCCTTGCGGGCTTGCCGCAGAGAGCCACCTTCTCTCCGCAGCCCAGCTCGGGATCCGTCTTGGCTTCACCCTGTGCGGTATTGGAGGCTGGGTGACAAGGCCAGCCTCAACGTCCCGGACCACAGGGTTACTGAGCCCCCCCATCGCGACAAGATGCGGAACCCAGCGGGGGGGACATTGCTCTGAGCCTGTGGTAAGTAGCGAAATCGCTTGAGTTACGAAAATCGGACACAACGACCGTATCACAACACCCAGACCCTATTTTATTTATTTATTATTTATTTATTATTTATTTATTATTTATTATTTATTTATTTATTATTTATTTATTATTTATTTATTATTTATTTATTATTTATTATTTATTTATTTATTATTTATTTATTATTTATTTATTATTTATTTATTTATAATCTATTTATTATTTATTTATTATTTATTTATTATTTATTATCTATTTATTTATTATTTATTATTTATTTATTTATTATTTATTTATTATTTATTTATTTATGATTTATTTATTGAAATACGAAATAGTCTAGTATCTGGCCTCCCGGCTACCAACTTTTGAGTACAGTAGGCTGCTTTAGTTTGCAAACAACTCAGTAACTTTAAAATAAGTTAACGGGTCAAAACGCGGCAATAATGTTTAGTTGTCAATACTGCCTGACGTTAAAAATGGTGTCGCGGTTTTACTCGTTAACTTACTTTAAATGTTTAAAATGAAACGCGAAAGTCCTTAAGTCTATTACCAGTACCTTTTCACAATAAGTTAACCGTCTAACTGACGTACCTACTAAGTTACTCGGAGGCTTGATGTGACAAGGTACTAAGGTGTGTATAAACTGAAGCACCTGACTGTATGTTAATAACCAACTAGATGGCACTTATATTCTTGTTGAAAGTATTAAAACTAGATTATCGGACATTTTTTTTTGCGTACACCAATGAAGCCATAATCCAGTCAAAAATGAGTTGTGATGAGTGGAGACCAGAATTTAATTTCTTAAAACAATTCAGTTTATTAAACCCTTTTTAACTTGTAACCAACTAGAACTATTTAGCATTGTTCAGGCTTGACGCTCAATTATTCTAATCAGGGAATGAATATGCATTGCGGGGTCTCATCGGGAGCCGCGGCGGGCGGCGGCGGTTTAGCGCGCAATGTAATGCACACTGACACACAACACGTTACCGTATCCGCATCTAATGCAGTGTTTTTTGAGAAAATAAAATTAGATTTTCAAAGAAAAAAAAAATTTTAATAACTTTCAGTTAGAACTGAAAACATATTCTGTTCCAAACATTAATGGATTGTGAGTGATATAAAAGAAAAATCTCAGCTAATGCCGTCCCGAGAATGGATCCCAAGCAGAGCAGGGTTTCAACTTATCTCTGTTTTTTTTTAAATCGGTTAAAATGTAGGAAATCCGTAGAAATAGTTTGATTAGCCCGTTGAAACAGCCATACACGCTCCTGACTCTTGAACCAAGAGTCGTGCGACTGTAAAGTTATTAATGGGTGCGGCTGGAGGCGCAACCGAAGACGGTACGGATAGAAAATATAAAAATATAAATTAGAGATATATTTATTGACCTAACAGCATAATGTTAAAACAAAAAACACACACAGAGAACATTTTTATGGTCGATTGGGTTCCACTTCAGCAAATGCTGTACAGCATTATTTCTAACATCAGCGCTGGTATTCTGTTGGACCCCTAAATGAAGGTAGATGAAGGTTTTCATCTTTAAGTTTCTTTGAGAGCAAGCTTATTTATTCCTTCAAAAAGAGCGTGAAGAAACATCTTACTATAGCCTACGCGATACTATAGAAATGTGCTTGAATAATCGCGCGGTAAACTTTGTAATAACTGAAATCCCAATTTGTTCTCAAAAATGAATCAAAGAGAAATAAATCGCCCTGGCATCTAGCCTATCTCTAGTGATATCTAAAACCATATTACAGCTCTAATAGCTAAAAATGCAATACAAAACAAGTTGTTACAATTCAGTTCTCACGCTATTCCCTTCAATCACGCACGCACTCGACCAAAAATATTTGAAACAAATAAATTGTTTACGTGTTATAGCGGCTGGCCCTAATTAGGTGGGTATTGCATTTGATTTAGTCCACGCTTTATATTACAACTAAAACAGTTGGGTCACACGCGAAGGTCAGTTTGGATATTGACAAGTAACTACAGCATTGAAAAAGCGACTGAACTTTTAGCGCGGTCGCGAAGTTAATTGTTACAGAGAACTGATACCTACTTCGTCAAATGAAAATAATAAATACTTTCGCACAATTTTAATCAGACAAAGATGATACGTAGATGATGCAGTTCTATTTTAGGGTTCCGTTTCCAAAAGGGTAAAAACGGGACCCTATTACTAAGACTTCGCTGTCTGTCTGTCCATCTGTCTGTCACCAGGCTGTAACTCAAGAGCCGTGAAAGCTAGAGAGTTGAAATTTTCACAGGTTATGTATTTCTGTTGTCGCTATAACGACAAAGTTATTTAAGGTTGCCATACAACGAAAGTTATTTTTTGCCTTTTTTTTGTTCGAGCTTAAATAACAGCCACAGGTAGCCGTTTGAAATATTCACAGAATATTTAGTTATATTTACTTCAAAAATAAGTAATTACGTCTAATGTTGAATAAATAATGCTACAGAACCCTTTGTGCACGAGTCCAACTCGCACTTGGCCGGTTTTTAATAAATTTCATCAACCAAGCTTTTAGTCAATCATTTAACTTCACAGAGAACCGGCATGAAACACAATAGTTTTTTTTTACAAATGAAATCTAAATTTAATTCTAATTTTGCACTAAGACACACAGTTAGTTGTTCAATTGTAAAATAAAATTAAAAATCAATTATGTGGTAAATAAATACCCTGTAAATTAAATTAACTGTAGGAATTACATGCGTCAATATGGGCTTATTCTGACATGATGAGAAAATACAACAAAACTTTTTAAAATAATATATAACGCTTAAGTACAGGCGAGCAGACTAGTTAGTTATCCACACGTTCTTGTCATTCATATACATTTCTTTTGTTGTACCCTTTTTACAAATAAAGAAGTACAAGACCTAGGGACAATAACGATATGTAATAAATGTGTTATCAGTGTGTATGTGTAACGGCGACACGCTGATTACCGATTTGATTCAAAGTACTCCTCAGTTCGACAACGGCGGCGAACTATAGTCGCCGATGAACCGCAACTATCAGAAGTTATGGCAGACATTAAAGTAACTGTGATTTATGCTCGGATGAGTTACAATCAGTGCTCCATAGTTGTTCGTGTTGCAGGCGAAACGTGCTTTCAGGTAAATTGCTTTTATTCCAATTTTTAGTGTGCGTGTAGATTGAGTGAGTTCTATATATTTACTTAAAAACTTTATTGCACAAAAAAAGAACAAAAGGTGGACTTAATGCTAAGAGCATTCTCTACCAGTCAACCCTTAGGTCATGTAGATAGTTAGTTTATGGGTCCATCTAGAAAAATAATAATTTACAGATTGATGAATTCGTAAAACACCAATTGTAAATCTAAGTTAACAATTTGTAAAGCAATAAAATGAGAGATAAATTTACAGACGAATATCACTCAGTCCTCAGAAAAATAAAATACAATAAATAATTTGAAAGAAATAAAATTTTAATTATAAATTGAAAAGCTTGAATTTCCTAACTGAGCTCAAAGTCCACCTATAATAGCCCTAAGCGTTTAATGGTTCACAATAAGGATTACTGTTTAATTAATAATAAGGGTCTGTTTCTATAATTAAACAGCAACGATTATGAACGCTGAAATAGCAGTGGGCGGGTCTTACGAATAAGCGGATCCGAATAGGTAGGGCGACAATCTGTAAAAGATTGCAGGCAGATACTGGTAAAATCTTGCTAAAGACAGGGTGTGCTGGCGCTCATTAGATCCTAAACCCAGCAGTAGACTTGTATAGGCTGAATACATATTTAATATTGCACAAAATCACACACTCTGTTTTGACCTGACCTGTGAAAAGTAGCTGAAGCACTTGTGTTGAAGAAATTAAAAACAAAGACGGTATTACAATGCACATACCGGAGATAATATTGAAAAGTTCGTCGTCCGTATTGATCCGACCAGGAGTAGAACCAGAGATCTCTGAGTTGGCCCGCTCGCCCTTCGGCTACGGAGATTGTTAATACAGATGTTGATTATCAAGGTCGAATGACAAAAGACACGAAAGTATATTTTTTTAATTTATTTTAGCACGACACAATAATTACTGGAAGTTACTACTAAATGATAAATAAACTAACAGACAATCAGTGTCCAAAGAGTACCCCAGGCAGTAGACAAGAGGTTATTAAGGTGTTTTTTAGTAATATTTAGGTGTAGCTAATAATACTAAAATTACAAACATAATAATTAACATAGAATTCATGAATGTGGGCTTATGTTTTAGTAATGGATTCATCTCGTTCGGTGGAAAGTCGATAAAAGACTATAATACAATTGATTTTAGATTATTTATGCCATAGATTACGGCAGCAGTAAAAATTATTCACGACCTTGTCAGTACTAAGCATTTAGTATTCTACCCGAAAGCGGGCTTTCACCGCAACGTGCATATTAAGCGAGCGGTTTCGCGCGAACTCGCTTCAACGCAAGATTACTGCGCGCGATCGCTCGCTACTCGAGCGGAACTTGCCGAGGATAGTTTACGAGCAGTGCACCTGTTTCATTACATTTTGTAGATTGTTGGCGGAGATCTATCGCGTATTCAGAGAGAGTTCGTCGGTTCCATTTATGGTTTAATCTGAAACGATAACGGATTCCATTTAATTCTTGTCTCGTCTGATTTTGATCTCGAACTGAGTGAAAATAACATGGTAGCATGTTGAATGCTGTCCATCTTAAATGATTGACTAAAGCGTCTATTAGATAGATAGATAGATAGATAGATATACTTTATTGCACAAAAATCTTTACAGAAATAGGTTTTACAGAAAAATTATAGTACAATTTAGGCGGTCTTATCGCTAGAAAGCGATCTCTTCCAGACAACCTTAAGGTAGCGTCTATTGTTTTATAGATCTCAATAGCAAACGAAAGAATTCTTGAATATGCACAATGATAAAAGTTTACAATAAATAAAATAATGTAGATAGAATTAAAAAAAAAACCTCAGACAGTCAGTGTTTACGTATCTTAGATTTTAATTATTTATATTACAACTGAAGCCCTTTATTTGGTATCTACATTAAGGGAGTTGTGTCGAAATATGTTGTATGAGAAGGTTATTTCAAGTTTAATCAACAATCGCCACAAGTAGATTGCTTTTAAATAAAATATAAAATACTATAACACTGGTCGTAGATTGACTACACAATCAATGTACCACGAATATGAAATAGGTAAATATCACCTTATTTTTAAGAGAGGTAGAGCATAGCGATTTATCGTTCAACTGGAGCAGCCCGACTGGTATAAATACCTCCACCTTACAGAAGACCGCAGCGAAATAACAATCACTTATGTGTTGTTGTGTTCCTGAGTAAGGTTTTCAGAGCTCCTGGGGGGAGTACATTAGTAGCAGGGGTCAAGCCTTCAAGGTGAGGGCGACAAGTCCAGTAACAGATTTATTATGGTGTACTTGTCACCCTTAAGCTAGGACCTCATTACCACTTAATATTAGGTGGGATGAGGTCAATATTGAAGTGCAATATAAAAAAAGAAAACCCTATATCTACCGAGAAGACACCGGTAAGAAACTCAGCAGATCAGTTACAGTATCAGTATCTAACTTATTGCTATGTGTAGCTCACTTTGGTTGGACCAAGTCATATAGTTTTGGTTTTGATGAGTGATGAAACAAATAAGTACTCAAGTAAGTTTTTACTTTCGAGAGGTAAGCTGGAGCAGACCAGTCCCCGGCGGTGGCACCTGTTCACAAGCATGACGTATGTGCCAGCCATCGCTTCACTCAACTATATTGTAGGGAATGTAACGACCCGCCACATAGCGCCACCACCCCAGTGACATTTTAGTGAGCATGACTAAGTCTTGTAACAGCTTTATTATGCTTTACTTGTCGCCCTTAAACTAGGACCTCATTACAGCTTCTGGGCGGGGGAGTCCCACACACGTCGCTGCCGTCCCCACGACAGCGATACGGTGCGGAATGCAATTTCACCCCCTTAAAAAAAAAAAAGGACCTCATTACAGCTTGACATCAGGTGGGATGAGGTCAATTTCGAAGTTTAATATAACAAAAAAGAAAAAAACAGTAAACATTAAAATTAAATGGATGTGCTCAATTAATTATTTTCAAACAAACTGGAGAACAAATACATCAAAGATTACTTTCCAAGGCATTACGCTGAACAAGCAATGAGTTTAATGTTTCTGTACTTTGATATAACTCTAAGCTTGGTATTACACATTCTCGTAACTTAGTAAGGAGAATGAAATACACGCCATTATTGTTGATGAAATAAAGTTTTTCTGGCACCAGCTAAGTTTACAGAGTTGGCTAAAATTATTTAAGTCAGAATAATATTTTCAATTCAGTACATATTTGGAATTCTGAAGTAATTAAAGATGTTACAATAAGCACAAGTACTTCTTAAAGTTAATTCTAAAACTTCCTTCTTAAAATTTAGTGTCTTTATATAACATAAGCGAATATGCTTAGGATATATCAAACGAGAAATGTAGAATACTGTTACGCGCCACGATCGATGTAACCAGCGCCATCTAGTGTGGAAAGGCGGGACTACAGAGAGTCGAGACGCGTACGCCAGAATTTACTAGAACAATGACCTTGACCGAGCGTACGGCCGTTCAAGGCCGCACTGCGCGCGAATGTTCCGGATGTTTCTGCGTTGGAAGGTTCGGGAACGGCCGCGGCAATATAAAAGGCCGGGATTCACCGCGACCGGGACAGTATTGAATTAGCGATACAAGTGATTACTTCGAAAGCGATTTTGAAGTGCGACTTGGGAGCAATTGTTGTTTTAATTAGTGCGTTTTAAGGTTGTAATTAGTGGCGTTCAATTAAAGTGTGACTTTTGGTAATTTTTATCGGCTGTTTTTATTGTCACGAACCCGAAGCTCGTAACAATTGGTGTCAGAAGTGGGATTTAAATTATGCCGATTTTACCTAAAGACGACACGGAGGGTATCCGTACCCGGAGTCAACGCCAACTGGAGACGGACCAGAGACGTTTTGGTGGAGCTTTGCCGCAGGAATCGGAGAGCCAGTTATTAACCACGGAGGCTGGCCCGTCCACAGCAACACCAGCAGCATCGGCTGCACCAGACCTTGCTGCTCTGATGATGATGCTGCAGGAGCAGTCACGTCGGCTGGAAGAACAGCTCCAGCGGGACAAGGAGGAACAGGCTAGCCGACAGGAGGAACAGGCTCGCCGCCAGGAGGAACAGGCTCGCCGCCAGGAGGAACAGGCTCGCCGCCAGGAGGAACAGGCTCGTCGGTTGGAAGAACAGCTTCAGCGGGATAAGGAGGAACAGGCTCGCCGCCAGGAGGAACAAGCTCGTCGCCAAGAAGAGCAGATGCTTCTTTTGAAGGACCTTCACGCTACCTTCGGGAAAGACATAAAGGAGGTGAAGGATAAGGTTGCTCAACATGACAACCGCCTGCTGGAAGCTGAAATCCGGATCGACCAAGTCAATAATCGGGTTGACTACGTAGTGGCTGATGTGAAGAAGACCGTGATGGCAGACGTTAAGAAAACGCTGGATTGTCTTAAACTTGGTGAAGCAATCGCAGCTCCCGTAGCTACAACACCTTCGCTACGTGGATTTAAAGTGCCACCGTTTGACGGAACTTCTTCCTGGTCGGCCTACAAAATCCAGTTTGAGGCAGTCATGAAAGCGAACGGCTGGGATAAAAATCAGGCCATGACTGCCCTCACCCTAGGCCTTCGTGACCAGGCCTTATCTGTTTTGGAAGCTCTCGGTAAGGAAGTGACTTACGAGCAGCTCCTTGAGGCACTGGAGGCTCGATATGGCGACTCTCACCTGGAACACGTGTTTCGAGCGCAGCTCAAAGATCGTGTGCAACGCAGTAGCGAAAACTTGCAGCAATGGGCCCTTGAAGTGGAGAAGCTGGTGCGTAAAGCATACCAGTCCGTACCAGCGCTTATTGATGGGAACCTTGTGCAGGCGTTCGTCGATGGCATCCGCGACATTGAAGTTAGAGCTGCTGTGAGGCTCGGGCACCATGGGACGCTAAAGGATGCCTTGGCCCATGCCCTGGAAGTGGAAGCTGCGCGACAGGAGCATCGATTCCATCGCGTCAGGGAGGTTGTAGCGGCTACAGTTCGCGACCGCAATAGAGGATACAGCCCTAGATGCTACGGTTGTGGGGAAAGGGGGCACCTTCGATCCAGTTGCCCTAAGCGAACTGCAGAAAGAGAACTACGGCTACCTGCAGACCTGATCATCAGAATACCACCCGATGCTCCAGGCAGTATAATCGATTATGCAAATAACTGGCGGTACAAAATGAATGACATTTGTGAGCACGTCAGACAATCGGGCCAGAAAATGTCGGGAAAGATGGAACCCCTTTGTGACCGCAAAGTGAACAGTAGAGTGTTCGACGAAGGTCCACAGGTGAGGTTGCGCAATCCAGTCCACAGCAGAGGGAGATCTCCTGGGCTTCAGTCTAGATGGGAGGGACCATACCAGATTGGGACTGGGGGCAATGACGTAACCTACCGGAAACAGAAAGGTGCAAGAGGCACTCCTAAGATTGTTCATGCGGAGAGATTGGCGCGTTATTATGGAGCCGATAATGCTCGGGACGAGCATGTCTTAGGAGGGGGCAGTGTTACGCGCCACGATCGATGTAACCAGCGCCATCTAGTGTGGAAAGGCGGGACTACAGAGAGTCGAGACGCGTACGCCAGAATTTACTAGAACAATGACCTTGACCGAGCGTACGGCCGTTCAAGGCCGCACTGCGCGCGAATGTTCCGGATGTTTCTGCGTTGGAAGGTTCGGGAACGGCCGCGGCAATATAAAAGGCCGGGATTCACCGCGACCGGGACAGTATTGAATTAGCGATACAAGTGATTACTTCGAAAGCGATTTTGAAGTGCGACTTGGGAGCGATTGTTGTTTTAATTAGTGCGTTTTAAGGTTGTAATTAGTGGCGTTCAATTAAAGTGTGACTTTTGGTAATTTTTATCGGCTGTTTTTATTGTCACGAACCCGAAGCTCGTAACAATACATTCCTTTTTCGTATTTACTGTACCTACATACAAACTTTCTGCATGACCTATGGGTGGACCGGTAGAGAATACCCCTTGACTTAAGTCCACCGGTTGTACATTTTTGTGCAATAAAGCTTTAAATAAATAAAATAATAATGGCATGCTTGATTGTTACAAAAGTGTTCTTCAAATATTGAAATAAATATTGTAATTCGGCTTTATAATTAAGGTATTTCTACGGAGCAAATAGACTTAAGAGAACATAAAATAAACTATAACTACCTTACAAAATATTAAAACTGAATTTAATAAAAAATAAAATATTTTAAATAAACAAAGATGGTGCCTGTGGTACATCGTACAACATTGCTTATTAACTACACTAGACTTGCCGTGGCTGCTAAGATGATCTGTATTCCCATGGCGTTGTCACTAGGCAACAAAAAGTTTATAGATATTGCACAAAAACTTTACAGAAATAGGTTTTACAGATTGATTATAGTACAATTTAGGCGGTCTTATCGCTAGAAAGCGAACTGTTCCAGGCAACCTTAAGGTAGAGCAAATAGTAGATGGCGAGAAATGGGTACGGCTGTGCAACATAAATACAGTTTTTATTTAAGAATTATATTCATAGTATAACATTAAATGAAGTATATAATGAAGTTTAGCCTATACATAAACACCTATACTAATATTATAAAGCTGGGGTGTTTGTTTGAACGCGTTAAACTCAGGAACTGCGGGTTCGAATTGAAGAAACTAATTTTGTTTTAAACAGTACATTTATTGAGAAAGGTTAACATCGCGGCGCTACCAATAGGAGTGAATAATCAGTAGAAAATGTGGGAAAAACGAGGACAGTGCGCGGGAGGAGCCGCAGCGCGCTGCTAGTACAGATATAAAGTTCACCGTGTTCCGTTACCGCACCTTTAGGACATACAATAATATATTATAATAAGTTTATATATTTTAATCAGTGGCGGATTTACACTTTTGCCGCCAGTAGGCCATTCTAATTTTACCGGTCCTTTTGACCTCTGCATTTTTATACACCTCCCCCCGACAACAAGAAAGAAAATATTTTAGAATTAAAAGACCAAAAAATGATTCTATTTAATTAACAATTTTGGGGAAATTTGCCGCCCCCTAAAATCTGCCGCCCTAGGCTCCAGCCTACTCAGCCTTCTGGTGAATCCGCCACTGATTTTAATGCTACTGAAAACTTGAAACATATCCATACGAAAAATATAGCTCTTAGATCGTTTTTTTCTAATAACTGATGAACATGTACCCGCACACATTTACACACACTCACACACACACATACACGCATTCACGCAATCATTGACACGCACGCATAGAATCACATTCATCCACATGAGACTGGGCTTTCCTTTTTAATTATTATTGTAATAGTAGACATTTATTATTCGATGCAACTGTCAGCCTTCAACAACCACAACATTATCTCGAATAACATCTGATGAGGGTAGGAATAAGCTGAAGACCAGCGCTGCCCGGGATCTATTCTCGAGACAGCATTAGCTGAGCTTTTTACCTTTTGTCTCATAAACGATTCATTTTTGTTTAGAACAGGTTATGTTTTTTGTTTTGCTTGTAAGTTGAGTCAATAAATGTTTTCTTTCTTTCTTTCTAATAGATCCCTCAGAATTTTACCAAGTGCGTAGTACCTTTTCTGCACGTGGAACTCAGTAGGTTCATAATAAATATTAAAATGTCCTCATTATTCCGAATGGATTCCGGGAATTTGATTGTAGGTGGGAGTAACAATATAAGATCATACTTTCGTTCCGTAATGTTGTTTTACTTGCATACATAATTTATTTTTGTTACGATTTTGTATCTTGAAATCAACATATTAATATTTTTTTTTCAGAAACTGGAACCTGATAAGTATAATAATAATACACTTATTAGAGTCATGTGCACTAATAAATCTTTGAACAGACAACTTACACTGATTTGTTTGTTTTTTAAAATAACAGTCATAATACAGCGCTTTTTGGCTTTAAGTAGGTATTATTCGTAGTTACCCCCCGGGGCCGCACAGCACATTCGCTGCTGGGACCGGAGATGCTAGGCGTGGGGTAAGCCTAGCATCTGGTACCTCAGTCCCGAGGGGGTGGGGCGTGTCAGGTGGCCTAGCACGCTTTTTGCGCGGCGAGGAGGGCCGCTTGGCGGTAGGCAGTGTAGGGGAGCCTGTGCAGAATCCGTCAGACATCGAAACTCTCCCGCAACTGTGCAGCGTTGGCAACAGCGTGGTTAACAACAGTAATTACAGAGGCAAATTAGTACCAATGAGAGTGATGACTGTGTAAAAAACAAGACCATGAGGTCCGTCGGTGAGAATTTCCAAATAAAATGAACATGTTATTTGCTTCAGCAAATAAATAAAAATGGATGATGATATAGCACACCAAATCAACCTAAATGTACCATGATGAATGATTGTTTACATGATAACAAAAAATCGGCCAAGTGCAAGTCGGACTCACCCATGAAGGGTTCCATACCAGCAAGTAACATAATATAAAAGTTTATATTTGAGTTGATTCAATTAAAGATAAATTGAGGTTTACGATTTATGACGTATTAAAAAAACTACTTACTAGATCTCGTTCGAACCAATTTTCACTGGTAGTGTCCATGGAAATGTACAACATATATATTTTTTTTGTTTTCTCATTCTTTAACTTTGAGTTAGAGGGGGAGGGGGGGGGGGCAACATTTTTCCACTTTGAAAGCATCTCTCGCGCAAACTATTTAGTTTAAAAAAAATCCTCATATTATAATTTTTAAAGGCATATCCATAGATACCCCACACGTATAGGTTTGACAAAAAAAAATAGTTTCAGTTCTAAGTAATAGAGAAACCCCAAAAATGTATTGTTTTTTTTTTCTATTTTTGTATGCAAATCTAATGCGGTTCACCGCATACATCTACTTACCAAGTTTCTACAGTATAGCTCTTATAGTCACGGAAAAAAGTGGCTGTGACATACGGACCGACAGACGGACGGACGGACGGACGGACAGACGGACGGACAGACGGACGGACAGACGGACGGACGGACGGACGGACGGACGGACAGATATGACGAACCCATAAGTACCCTTATGGATTCGTCATATCTGTCCGTCCGTCCGTCGTTTTCCGTAGCCGAATGGCAAAAAACTGTACCCAGTTTTTTGCCATTCGGCTACGGAAAACGGCCTAAAATAAATGTTTTGCCTTACTTATGAATTAAACTGATTATTTTGTCATCTTTGCGAACTCATGAACAGCAGATCAATTACGTATCAAGGCTGGGTGCGGTAATCTCTTTGCGCGTAAGTGCCAGTCTTAGCACAGACTGTTTACCTACCGTACTGCCGGGAAAAAAGGTATGTACTTGTCGTTTAAAGGCGTGACTAAACATTTACAAAGACGTCAAATAATTTTTTGGTGGTTGCTTACACTCAATGCCGGATTTAGAACTACGGAGACCTCGGAGTTGCAAATAGTGGTGTCCTCCTAGCCCTCACTTATTTTCCAACAGAATTATACAATTTTCAGTCTAGTTCCGATAAATTATATGTTACGGGACCAAGTTTATATTTAACAACCTATAGCCTGCGAATCCGCTCGCATTATTTCAGGCCCAACACTGGTGTATCATAAAACAATAACGTTTTTATGAAGTTATTTTATGAGCGCCTTCTGTATGAGATACCGACTGCACGCAAACGACCCGACATCATTGTTCACGTGAGCAAATTACTTCAATAATCCTCCCCCTCCCCCTCCCAAGCGGAGGTGTCACTCGGAGAGAATGGCGATGAATTGTACCAATTTGCGCGCCGCGTGCCGACGTACTCATCGTCATATTATTGGTGGCCAATGAGAAAATATTACCATGGAGAGCGTAGGTATTACCTGAAAAGGTGCGAATTACTTACGCAGTCTGATAGAGCGCACAAATATTTTCGTCCTTATTAATATTTTATATGTTTTTATCCTTACTAATGCTATACATGCGAAAGAAACTCTATCTATCTGTCAGAAATAATAGGCGTATCGGGGGTCGAACGTTGTGGGAAGAGGAAGGCCTGGCGCAGGGAGGAGTGCAGCGAAGTATAGGGGTAGCGTAACGTGGGCATGAAGGGGGGTGATACGTGGTGTAGGGATATTTGGGGATAGCGTGGCGAAAAACGGCAGCATAAAAGCGTTACGAGACTTTGTGTTTTTGTGGTGCCATACATTAGCTCATCAAGGTGTTTATGCTTTTGTGTCGTATTAATTAAGTAACTAGCCTTAATTAGAGAAGCGAAGTATAAAAGGCACAGAGGTTCCTTCACTACTGGGCTGGACTGCCATCTCCTGATTACTTATGAAGGTATTTATATGATCTGCTGATGGGAACAGTTGAACGATACTTTTACACAAGGTGTTGAAATACAGCGTTCTAGCTGTTCCCCGTGACTTCGCACCCGTTATTTCGGTAAAAAGTATACTATATATTAATCTAGTATGTTATCTCTCTTCCTACCAAATTATATAAAAATCTGCTCAGTAGTTTTTGCATGAACGGGTAAGAAACATTCAAAAACCACAAATTGTCATTTATACGAGATTGGTTTTCGATGTATAAATTTACTTGTCGGAAAACGTCACACACCACAACATATTAAACTTAAGCCACATGTGTCATAACGACCAAAATTTAGTATGGTTTTATATTGTATATTATACATATATAATATAATTCAAGTTATTTATATGTATATATTAACGGTATTTACCGAGACGCAGAACGAATGTTTATCACGTGTTTGTCTGTCCTGAACGGCATTCGAGCTAACATCTCTCACAAAGGGTAGGGTAGTGACCGTGTCTTTTGTTCTGAATGGCGTATTTGGTCACTATGAAATACGTCATAGCCCATCAACTCCTAATGTACGTATAGATAAACGCTATATTACCTGTTATTAGTATATTATTTGTTCCATGCTACATGGTATTCGTCAGGCAATCTCTAATCGTTTATATAAATAAGAAGTAGACACGGAAATGGGTCCTTATACGAGTATCTTCTACATATTATAATTTATTTATTGAAGAGAGATGAGTATCATCTGAAATGTGTACGGAATTCTGATAACTTTAGAAACAACCACTCAAAAGGCAACTTGTAATGGAACATTAAATATATGCACTCACTGTGTATCTGTTTAATTTTGAGACGTAAGAAGCAAACTCGAAAATGGTTTTATAAAAAAAGGTTTTATAAAATTGTGTAATGAATACTTGTTATCGCCATCTGAAAATCGGTTGCGATAGCAAGTACACGTTATTAAATAAACAAATCAAACCACCTCATATATATAATAAACACTAGATGTTCGTGAGAATTAAATAGTAACTTTGAGTAACACTTTACTATTTAGGATAGTTACTGTTCAAAAAGTATAAATACGTTGATACGCAATATTATTCATAATATTTTACTACAAATAGCTTACTCAACTATGAAAGTAGTAAAGTATATAGAACGTCGCGCCACTTTGCTCCCCCTCTACTCTCCGGGTTACGTCCCGCTCATCTCCGCTCCCTCTGCGTCATGCAAAGCTCCCCCTTACTGCAAACAGCCTCTCTCTCCTCCCCCTTCCAGCACCGCGCAACGTTTTTCTTCCTCCATTCCTGTTTACCACCAGGTCTCTTCATATCGCCACGATTCCCCACCCTGAGACAAGTCATGACTTCATAAATCTTACATGAATGAATGTACTTGTCATCCTTAAGCTAGGACTTCATTACCACTTAACATCTTGAAGAGTAATATAAAAAAAACTCTCAAAATTCGTAATCTTAGGTATAAAACATTCTATTTTTTTTTTTTTTTTAATATTGGACAACATCACATACATTGCTCTGATTCTGTGGTAAGTAGCTTAAGCACTTGTGTTACGGAAATCAGAAACAACGACGGTACCACAACACCCAGACCCAAGACAATATGGAAAAGTTCATTTCCCATATTGACCCGACCGGGGATCGAACCCGGAACCTCAGAGATGGCGGTCGCCAAAGTCAGGCCCGCTCGCCTCTCGGCTACGGAGGTCGTCATTCTATCATCATTCATCATTCTATGGTTGTTATGGGTCTTCAGTTTCCCATAGCGCTGTCATTAGGCGATAAGAAGGGTTTTTAGTTAGGGTACTCCTTGCTCCTACGAGCGGGGGAGTCCCACACACGTGTACGCAAAATATTTTTCCCACATTAAAAAAAAAGGTATAAAAAATTCACATGAACCTTATATTATTTTTATAAAAACTTAACTAATCATAACATACTATAACGTTTAATATGTAACACATGAAAGTATTTACGATGAATGATAAATACTGATCTAACCCTAAACTCTCACGTATTCGCATCTCTCGGTTCAGTTATATTAAAACAGTTCAAAATCACCTTTTTGCCCTTAAACCTCAGATTTAAGGTCACGTGAACAACCTTGCCAGCTATTTAATCTAAGCGTTATAGTGTCAACTACAAAACTATTCAGCAATCTCGATAATTGCGATCCTCTCTTAAACCGCTAACCGTAATGTTATTGACTAATCCAATTTGCATAATGCGTCGTTTGATCGCCGAGGCGACCGCATCAGGCCGGCGACCACACCGCCCAGAAATAAGAGTTTTTGGACAAAGCGAAGTGCTGAATGTGAATTGTTTTAGGTAAAGTAATAATAAAACGTGCATGCAATCAAATTCTTAGGTTAATGTGATAAAAAAAGAAATTAATAATATTTTTTTATTCTTAATCAAATTAGATAGTTATTTGGATCATTTAAATAATTACTCGAAAATAATCATGTGAGTTGGAATCCCCTTTTCGGTTGGTTGGCGAGTTGACGTTATGGCAAATCTTTTTCGCTCTCCTTATTTATTTTTAATATGACATCCAACCACATTGTTATGTGATAAGCAGTATAGTATTTGCATATAGTGCGAAAATTTTTAAACGGTTACATATGTTTGTAATAGAAATGAATTCGGCCTCCGCCTCCGTTCCAGCGGAAGTTCCGCAACAAATTGTACTTCTGCTTCCGTCTCTGTATTTTTATTTGCGGAGTTGTAAACGAGGCATACGTTATTATTACAATTAAGCAGAATAAAGCCATTCAACAACAATATAAAAAATATCTTATCTCGCCGTTTGCATCTACAATGCGGAATAAAGAATTATTTAATTCAGGTGATTTATTATTTCATGATTCCCTCAGAAATCGTCTGGACGGTTAAAGAGCCCCAAAACAGCTGAATGGAGTTTTGTCTCTATACCTAGAAGATAATGTTTTACAAGTAAAAATAATCCTGATAAATTTATTACCTTTCAATACTTTATATATTTTACAACGCCGGTATCCTCGTCTCCGCAAAAATATCTCTTTATAACTTTAATTTATAACTAAAAATGTGAAGCAAATTTTTTTTACTGTCAATTACAAAATCACTTTAAAACTAGGAACAAGATTGGTTCAGCAGGCCATATCAAGATCAATCAATACTGAGTATATTCAATGTAACTATAGCAATTAGTATTTTCACAAACACCCTTTTTAAAATTTTATGTATCACGTTTGGTATTTATCTTTTCTGTTAATATTTTCTCAATTTATATTTTGCACGGCCTCATCCGTTTTTTGTTATATACTATTTCCTCTACCTAAAGGTTGTCTGGAAAATATTGCTTTCTAGCAATAAGACCGCCTAAATCATGCTTGAAAATGTGTGTTAAACCAATTTCTATACATTTTTTGTGCAATAAAATGTATCTACATATCTATATTTTTTTAGTAAGCTTGGTAAATGTTATAACAACACCATTGTCTAATTATTCGTGTCTTCGCAACACTTCTAAAAATTAAACTTATTTCTATTAGAATATCTGCAATCATCTTTAACCGCAAAAAGCAAAGTTGACGCGGCACCTCAAAGAGACGTGAAAATGAGAATCTCTGTTTGAGACTGCTCAGGACCAATTATAACAAAGCAAAGTTAGAAAATAAGTAATTGCCTTAAGGCAACTAGGAAATTGGATCACAACAACTAGAGTTGGGAAACAGATTGATTGTATAATTGCGATGGAACTAATGTTTACGGTCCTGGCTATTAAGCCGAGGGCTGTGGGTTCGATACCCGCCCGGGGCAAATATTTATGGAGGGGAGATTTGTGTTTGTTCAGTTTATAAATGTATTCAAGCTTGTGTATAATGATATCCGGTTGGTCCTGTGTTCCATAACACAAGCGTTTAAGCTACTTACTCTGGATCAGATTAATGTGCGTGATTTGGTTTGACATTTATTTATCTATTATATTGGACGTGATATTTTTTTTATATTGCAGAACAAAATTGACCTGATCTGATGTTCAGTTATATATAGTTATAAGATCCTAGCTTAAGGGCGACTAGTACAGCTCAATAAATCTGTTACTGGACTTGTCGCCCTTACCTTGAAGGCTTGACTCTTGCTACTAATGTAGCACCCCCAGGAGCTCTAGAAAGTAGAAACCTTACTCACACGCAGAAACACAATAACACCGAAGTGATTGTTATTTGGCTGCGGTCTGCTATTAAGGAAGAGGTATTTTACCAGCCGGGCTGCTCCAGTTTGAGCGATAAATCGTTATGCCTTACCTATATTAAAATAAGCACCGATACCTTACTTAACATGTTTTTTTTTTCATTTCGTTTGTAATAGAATATTCATCGAGACACTCATACATTCTTACAAATATTCTTATATGTAATGTTAGTAGGATGATCATCTATTTGTAAAATACATAAATATTTTAATGTAATGATGTCTTGATTAGACAAACAAACAAGCATTAATTCGCATAATTGTTTAATAATTTGCTAGTCTTCATATAATTATATGCGTTTTACCAACATAATAAATCAAGAGCGAGATAATTATGGGAAAAGTAGAAATAAGGTGCCTTATTTCCAATATGGTGGCGCGAGCGAAAGAGGAAATTCTAAAAGATTTGCACTTAAATGTGTAAAAATAACAATTCCCAAAACTCCCGGAAAGGTTTCCAGGTAACTCAAAAATGTGTCTCAGAATTTGTTGGTAAAAATTCGTTTCCTTTTTTATCACCTCTTAATAAAGTTACCA
Organism: Glyphodes pyloalis; assembly: GCA_037074685.1. Taxonomy (NCBI): domain Eukaryota; kingdom Metazoa; phylum Arthropoda; class Insecta; order Lepidoptera; family Crambidae; genus Glyphodes; species Glyphodes pyloalis. Next base: position 307,629 of record JAYKKO010000055.1, read on the forward strand.
AATTTAATTACAGCCTACTGATCCGTTACATTCCATTACACCCCACGCAGTTTTTGAATAATATTTTCAATAATACATTTTACGGGACCTGGTGTAAATGCCAACTTATGACCTTTTCACTTTTTTCGTAATATTACAAATTAGTGGCGACGGAGGTTTGAATTATGAATACAATATGAAATCATCGGAATGTCAAACTCATAGGCTAGTCGCTGAAGAGTGTTCATACTTTTATTAAGTTTATTCAATCACAAGGAAAATGTGGGACAACTTCTTAAAATAGGACTTGTTGTAACAAAACACAAAGCCCTTCTTTGTATTTCTCTTGAACTAGACGCTTCTATGAGTCTCGTATTACTAGAATATATACATTTATTTTATTGAAAACGAAAACATTGAGTACATACAAATTACATTTGTGAACTTGTTTAGAAATGTACCTATATTAGGTAATTATTTATGTCCTTTTTAAGAAAAATAATTCGTCCCTTAAAAAAACGTTATTTTTAAATCATATCGGAACTAAATTACGTTAGCAAATGTATTTTTGTCTGTCTGTCTTTCTGTCTTTACTTTGCTCCGGCTAATTTCTGAAACGACTGGATCAAACTGTACGGGACTCACTGGTAGATAGCCGAGGTAATGAGGAGTGTTGCTGGTCTGCTACTTGATGTTTAGTTTTTTTATATTAAATTAAATTAATAAATAATTAGAATAACTTTTCTAACGGACGGAGTCGCGTACGCAGTTAATAATAAATAAAAACGAAGAAATTAGGTCACCCGTGCATTTTCTCCCACTATCTCCCACTGAATCGAATTATCCTCGCTGTGATAAATAAATCTAAAAATACATAATCAGATCTCTATTTTCTGATAACCAGTTAACAGTAAGGTGGACCGACATTGGAATTTAAATCCTTAAATGGTGATTTCCTTCATGATTCGTTATCGTTCGAACGTCACTAACGCATTCACGCAAACTAATTTGTCCTTTATTGCATCGCGACAAGAGTTACCCTTCCCTGAAACTAATCGATTATGCACGGCCAGACGGAAATCGGCCTTGACACTTTGAAATTCGGTACATTGTAGCATAATATAGTTGAAGAGTTATATTATTTGGGAAATAGGCTGCCATAACTGTTACATAAATGTGTCATTGTTCAAAACGTATTGCGTAGATCCATTGATTACCTGAGTCAATAGGCTTACAATGTTATATGGGTTCAATTTAATTTAGAACTAATCTTTCTCACAGCATGTGAGCAAGTTGAAACATAGTATAATTTTGAAAAAGTAGTCTATCCTATCTAAAAGTCTTAACATAGTCTCAGATGGTGAGTAAATAAATAAATTAATAATAGATAAAATTCAAGTCTCTATTGCACAAAAAAGTACAACTAGTGGATTTAATGCTAGAAGCATTCTCTACAAGTCAACTCTTGAGTAATGCAGAGTTGGTTTATGGGTGCCGTAACAGAGAAAAAGTAACTTAGCAAGCAATACATTTTAATTATGGGAATTGAATTGAAAACCAAGGACGGAATGGCAATAAATTAATATGGGAATTGAAATTAATAGAATGAACCAGAAAATGACACTAATCAATTAAACTACTTCTAAAAGAATCTAATGTTTTTCCTCATGCTATGAATTCATTCTATAAATGAAACAAATATAACTAATGTAAGCATAACATTATATGATATCATATCTACTTTTAGTATTCATAACATTATACTTAATTTGCTGAATTATATAACATAAAAGGTTTTATATAAACTGTATAAAATACTTATATTTAACACCTTGTCATATTTAATGTTTAGAATAAGACGATCAAAAGAAGATAGTTAAAAAAATTCAATGTTAAAAAGTTTCTTAGTTATTTTTTCACCATTTTAATTTATTTTTTTACGAAAATTAATAAGGGACTTCGCTTGAATTAAAAATACCCAATGTTTACAGAAGATAATAAATAAATAAATAAGTAGCTAAACCACTTTGTGTTACAGCAATCAGAAACAATGACGGTACCACAACACCCAGACCCGAGACAATATAGAAAAGTTCGTTTCCCATATTGACCCGACCGGGGATCGAACCCGGAACCTCAGAGATGGCGCGATGCCAAAGTCCGGCACGCTTGCCTCTCGGCTACGGAGGTCGTCAAGAGGCTCCAATTCTAATGAGTGAATGAGCGTCATTCATCAAATATGTGGTTTACTTACAATTTCTACTATGTCTAAGCCAAATACATTCAGTATCGGACCGGGATCGTTCGGGCATGATAATGAAACGCGCTCGGCCCGGGAGGGCTAGTGACGTCATCATCCCGGGCGACCGGTCCGATCGCCGGCTAAACAATGCAGCGGCCCGTAAGACGGAATTGCTTTTAGGATTACTATTGTAGTTTTGGTTTGAGGGCCCTCAAAAGGTCAACAGTGAGTGGGTGAAACTGGATTTTAGATAACTTTAATAAGGGAAGATATTTTTCCAACCTGGTCATTGATGATGGCTTTGATATCCGATACCTTAGATCTAAGCTTTTGGAGGAAGACGCTCAGCCATATAGAGGAGTTTCAAAAGTATTGCTACTAAATAAAAACTGGGTAACATAAATAACAATCAGTAAATCAGAAGAACCAACCTTTTTCTCCCACTAGTGTACAGTATATTAAATGTGTTGCAATAGACGATGAAAGTTTCGATTCTGTTGATTGGCTGATAGCACACCGCACTCCTCAGTATCAGAAAAACAGCAGCTGACGCATTGAATTTATCGATTTTGACATATTTATTGAGACCGTGATATAATTTACTCGCGTGGAGCATAAGCTCCCTTGGAAAAGCAGCGCGAGCAATACGTGAAGGTCATGGGGGGTTCTAATCCCGCACCCCAATAGGAGATGATTTTTTTCTGTTTCTTGAAAATATTTAAGGTATGCTTGTGCGGCGTGAATCATTATAAAAAAATTAAAATCTATTATAATTTTATTATCTTGCGCAGGCATAGAAATAAATATATTAATTTAAGGGCACTAAAATGTCTACAGTTTACTGGCTTCCATTTTGTCTACATTTGAGGTAATTCAAACTGTATGCTGTAGGCCTACAATACTCTGTAATCACCTGTCTGTCAAACATACAATATCGTTATTCAAAAACAGTCCAACACTAGTGTCCAATGTGAAAACAAATGATCGAAACATTCCATCATTCGTATGTACAGTCACAAGCAATGACATGTAAACACTTGAGCTCTTATAACGTTACCATAAGGTTTGCTTTAGAATGAGCTGTGGACATTAGTGCACGTGACTGTACAATACGCGGCACGCCCGACCTGAGGTAAATAGATTTTGTAATGGCTTTTTGTTGGCGCACTCTGTCGCTCGGTCCTCGCCGTTGCAATTTAAAACGTCCGCTTTATGACGTATGTTTTAATTAACACTGTGATGCGTCCAACTTTTTTGACATTGCACACTACAAAGATGAATATGATACCTTCAATTCAACAAGAGGAGACAGGGTACACCAGCATTAATATTGGACAACAACAACAACGTCTCATATATATTGCTCTGATTTTGTGGTAAGCAGCTTAAGCACTTGTGTTACAGCAATCAGAAACAACGATGGTACCACGACACCCAGATCCGAGACAATATAGAAAAGTTTGTTTCCAATATTGACCCGACCGGGGATCGAACCCGGGACCTCAGAGATGACACGACGCCAAAGTCCGGCCCGCTCACCTCTCGGCTACGGAGGTCGTCAAATTTAATTGCCTGTGACCTGTTATTATAAGTGTAAGGGTAAGAGTATTTCTATGTTGGACAATGATAAACCTCAAAATTAATGTTGTTTAGGTCAAATCAATATAAATCTCTTTTAATATATAGAACTCACCTGGCTGTTGAAATAGTGCCACTTTAAATAGAAATTACAATTAGAATTTTACGGCAAAAACGAAAATTGTGAAAAAAAAACGAAAAGACATTTCAGTGGAATGAATAATCTAAAACTCACATCTTTAGATTATTCATTCCACTGAAATTATGAAACAAACACCTTAAAATTGCAAAAAAAAAACACAGTGAATTGCCAATCTAAAATACAATACATGTGACATGCATTTTAAAACTCTATTTTAATAGTTTATAGTGGAGCTGTTTGTTACAGAATAGTAAATCATACATTTATCATCGTAAAACTGGTTATTTTTCTCTTTGCCGCAAGCTAAAATGGATTTGAATAAACATTTTATGGATATAGTTTGAAGGGAAAAAAATTCGTCCAAGATTTCCGCAAATAAATACCCAAATAATAATCTACTTAGGTACTATTAACAGCTTGTTAAAATCATTTGTTACTTTAAGGAAAACTAAGTGAGGATACTGATAAATAAAACTATAAATTCACCGAAATTGATCGGCGATGGAGCTTTTTAAATATTTTGATTTATATTGACATAAATTAACACTATAATAGTGTTAATACACAATGAATACAAAATATTATGTGAAATTAAAGTAAACATTATAATATATTGTTCAAACCATACAATATTATCTGATTGTACATACATCTGATCTTAGGATTTTACAAATCAAAACGTTGTAAAGTCGCCTAATTCAATTTTAAAACAGATTATCAAATGAATCTAATATTTAGTTTCCTGCAAAAACTTGATGAGAAAATAAATGGTACACAACATCATTTGATCAGGAAATCTCTGCAAGAGTTCCGCGAACACACGGCCACACGCCCGCTAGCAATAAATATAATTTTAATAGCCTTTTGTTTGTAGGTTCGGTCGCATAAAGCAGATTTTAATATTCGTTTTAAAATTGAAACAGCACTTTGCTTTATGTCCTTTCAGCTAAGAGTGGAATTTACGTGTTTTAAATTTTGTGGAATAAAATGAAAATTAAAATCTTTTACGTAATGAGTCGTGATAAATGTCAATGTTTTTAATTTCACAATTATCAGTTTCAATTTTTTAGCAGATTATATAGTCGATATTATAAAACTGAAGAGTTTGTTTTTTGAGCACGCTAAGCTCAGAAACTACTGGAGGGGTACTCTCAAAAACGAAACGAACAAACGAAAGGTTTTGTTTTTGAAGATTATTCAAAAGTTTGGGAATGAAGACGTGGTTTTTGATTTGCATGAATAATATTTTGTTTTTTGAAAACGCTTAATTTGCATTCGAAGTGATTTCTTTATGATTATGAGGATTAAAAATTGCCATCCATTGTCCGACATATTTCGTTTATGAGAGTAGACCCCCTGGTTCCGAATTGAAATCTTTGTGTTGGGTTGTCCATTTATCGAGGAAGGCTTTAGGCTATATAACATCTCGTTAGCACCAATAGGAGCGAACAGTCAAGAACAGTTGAGAACGTGAAAAAAACAGGGTTAGTGCGAGAGTGAAGCCGATAGTCTTATATATTTTTAGTAGATTTTATAATTACTAGCTTATATCCTTGTATCCTTTATCAAAGTATTTAAATAAAGCTAAGCATGTGTTGGTATTTAATTTGATTACATAATACCTATTCTTTATGTTTGTCTAAACTGTAAATACTTTATTGTAATTTATATATTTATTTATTACTAGAGGTCCCGGCGAACTTCGTTTCGCCTTATAGAATTTGCCCGCTTTTCTGTTGAAACTTTTCAAATTTTACCAAGGATCCCTAATTTTGTAGCCTATGTCAAATTGGAAGAATGTAGCATTCTATTGGTGAAAGAATTTTTTAAATCGGCCCAGTACTTTTTGAGCCTATTCATTACAAACATACAAGAAAAGGTACAAATCTTTCCTCTTTATAATATTAGTGTAGATATATAAATTTATTTACTTTGTTATAATTGTATTTTTATATTATGTAGATTTTTTTGCATTAATCACGTTTTGGTATTTATGTTTCCTGTTAATATTTTCTCAAATAACATTTTGCACGGCCGCACCCGTTTCTCGATATCTACCATTTCCTCTACCTAAATATTGGAAGAGATGGCTCTGTAGCAATAAGACCGCCTAAATTGTACTTGAATATGTCTGTTAAACCATTTTCTGTAAAATTTTCTGTGCAATAAAGTGTATTTATCTATCTTAGGTTTCATGCTATTTCCGTAATTTTTCTTCTAATTTATTCGTCTAAACTTATTGAACCGGATGTGTTGTTTGTAATCGACGCGTTAAGTGTGCGTTTAATTAGAGCCAATCAGTGGTGTTTATTTATAAACATACAGGGTTGTTTGTCTGTACGCAATCAGGCGGGCACCCCAAGCTTATATGGTAATTTGGTCTCTGTCATAGTATACTATGGAAAGTAACAGCTGTAATTTTGAAAAACAATCTTCTTTTGTTTTTTGAAAGGAAATAATTAACTTTGAACGGTGTTAATGAAGTGATAAAACTAAAAATGTATTGGCTCGATGGCGAGGTTGCTGACGTCGGTTTGATTTCCGGGCAGTACTTTATGAAATTTTTATTGTATTTGTTCCGTGTCGGTGTTTTGAATATTATGAAGAAAATTCATGTTTGCTATGGGACCACTATTAGTTTCTGTAATACAAGGTGTTTGTGCTACTTGGAGATCAGGTCAATGAATGTCATGTTGTCTAATTTACATAAATAATTTTTTTTTAAATTATTTATGGTAAGGATATCAAATATTGTCAACCAAGATTCGTGATTTATGCTATCAGATAGGGAAGCAAAAAGTTCAGGAGCTTTAAAAGTGTTAAAAAAGACACTGTAATGGAGAACAAATACAGCAAAGTTCCATTTATTACGATAATACATTGCCGTCTTTGTTCTAGACCGACTAGCCTGTAGGTTACTACCGAAAATGAAATGAACAAACGAATCGGTTTTGAAGATCTCGGTCTCCGTCTTCCGAATCAAAAGATCGGGAGTTAAAATGTAGTTTTGATTTGCATAAATAAAAGTTCTAATTTTTTTAAACAGTTTAGTAGCAAGTGAATTGGATACAATTACGAGAGTTCAAAATGGCTGACATATTTCGTTTTCGGGAGTGGACCCCCTGTCAATTATAACAAAGTCTTGCGTAGTTGGTATCCATACTAAGAATATAAATGCAAAATTAACTCTGTCTGTTTGTCTGGCTTTCACACCTAAACCACTAAACCGATTTTTATGAAATTTCATATAGATAACCGTTGAACTTCTAGAACGGACATAAGATACTTTATGTTTTGAAAATAAGGGGGCACTGGGGTTATACGGCCCTTGAAAATTTATATGAGAAAATGTTTTATTTTTTAAGTCTCAGATATGAAATTTGGCACAAATATAGTTCGAAACTTTTTGTTTCGAACATTATGGGAGATTGGGTAAAACTGACTAAGAAAGTAGTCCACGCGAACGAAGTCGCGGGCACAGCTTAAAGAACTCAATAAAATTGATTGCTCTAGGTATAACTGGAATTATTATTAGTGTTAACTATTAAGCTGTACTATGGCACATGATATTGGTCTCGTTAGTTGAGATAACATCGCGCGCAGTCGCGAAGATGTTGTTTTAATAAACGGATGATATTACTACTATATGATAACGTTTTAAACATTTAAAATAATGTAACGGTTCAAAACGCGACACCATTTTTATTTAGTAATTAATACGAACTACTTACTGCCCGACGTTTCGGTTAGGTTGCACCAACCGTGCTCACGAGCTGACCAAGAAGACCAAGAGGTGTCACGTTTTGACCCGTTTAATTATAATGTTTAAAATGGAACGCAAATGTCTTAAACTTTATGATAAAGTTTGACGGCTTCCGTAGCCGAGAGGCGAACGGGCCGCATTTTGACGTCGTGCCATCACTGAGGTTCGATTCTAGTTGGAGACAATATAGAAAACAATCTTCTCTATGTTGTCTTGAATCTGCCAGTTGTGGGGCTGCCGTTGTTTCTGATTACAGTAACACAAGTGCTTTAGCAATGTAGCGTAGAGAAGCGATGTGTGGGTGATAAATGAATCACGTCTAATATATATACAAGAGTTTATTAACACACACTCCTCCAATAGAAATATTAATTACAAAAGAAGGAGAGAAATAGGAAATGAGCAAATATATAACTGTACAAACAAAATAAATCAAAATAATCTTATACGTAAAATATGCAACAGAATAATTTTCAAACAGTGACGTATGTACAAGATATAAAAGGAAAAATATTTATTTTTAAAAGTTAAAAGAATAAACATTTATATTGAAAGAAAGAAATAAAGAAATACATTAATTGACATCACAAAACTTACATACAAACACAACGCAAGACAATTATAAAAAAAAAAAAAAACTTTGTGAGGCCAATTTGGGTTCCACCTTAGTAAATGCCGCTACGGCAGTACAATGAGGTTGGTATCCAAAACTATATACAACGAGGTTGGTATCCAAAACTATTTATAATGAGGTTGGTATCCAAAACTATGTACAATGAGGTTGGTATCCAAAACTATTTACAATGAGGTTGGTATCCAAAACTACGTACAATGAGGTTGGTATCCAAAACTATGTACAATGAGGTTGGTATTCAAAACTATGTACAATGAGGTTGGTATCCAAAACTATTTACAATGAGGTTGGTATCCAAAACTATGTACAATGAGGTTGGTATCCAAAACTATGTACAATGAGGTTGGTATCCAAAACTATTTACAATGAGGTTGGTATCCAAAACTATGTACAATGAGGTTGGTATCCAAAACTATGTACAATGAGGTTGGTATCCAAAACTATGTACAATGAGGTTGGTATCCAAAACTATTTACAATGAGGTTGGTATCCAAAACTATGTACAATGAGGTTGGTATCCAAAACTATTTATAATGAGGTTGGTATCCAAAACTATGTACAATGAGGTTGGTATCCAAAACTATGTACAATGAGGTTGGTATCCAAAACTATTTACAATGAGGTTGGTATCCAAAACTATGTACAATGAGGTTGGTATCCAAAACTATGTACAATGAGGTTGGTATCCAAAACTATTTACAATGAGGTTGGTATCCAAAACTATTTACAATGAGGTTGGTATCCAAAACTATGTACAATGAGGTTGGTATCCAAAACTATGTACAATGAGGTTGGTATCCAAAACTATTTACAATGAGGTTGGTATCCAAAACTATGTACAATGAGGTTGGTATCCAAAACTATGTACAATGAGGTTGGTATCCAAAACTATTTACAATGAGGTTGGTATCCAAAACTATGTACAATGAGGTTGGTATCCAAAACTATGTACAATGAGGTTGGTATCCAAAACTATTTACAATGAGGTTGGTATCCAAAACTATGTACAATGAGGTTGGTATCCAAAACTATGTACAATGAGGTTGGTATCCAAAACTATTTACAATGAGGTTGGTATCCAAAACTATTTACAATGAGGTTGGTATCCAAAACTATGTACAATGAGGTTGGTATCCAAAACTATGTACAATGAGGTTGGTATCCAAAACTATTTACAATGAGGTTGGTATCCAAAACTATGTACAATGAGGTTGGTATCCAAAACTATGTACAATGAGGTTGGTATCCAAAACTATTTACAATGAGGTTGGTATCCAAAACTATTTACAATGAGGTTGGTACACACACAGTTGGTACAGAATCGGAGCAATGTATTTGATGCTTTCCCATTTTTATTTTTATATCAGAATCATGTTCATAGCGGACTCCAGGCACCGCAACGGGTGCGCAACTGGTAAATCAAACAACGGGTCTGGTTTCCCATGTAAAGGTTAAAGAAGCCAAGTGGGAATCACGCTGTTGCTATAGCCATGATTGTCTTTATTTAGCATCATAGTCATAGCGGACCCTTGGCTCTATAATATAAATGTTCAACTGAAAACACGCTAAGAGACCGAGGAGAAACTTTGCTTTTTTATATTGCACTTCAAGATTGACGTTTTTGATTGATCGAGTGGTAATCAGGTCCTAGCTTAAGGGAGATAAGTACAACATAATAAAGCTTTAGACTTATAGGACTTCTCGCCGTAACCTTGAAAGCTTGACCCCTGCTACTAATATAGAACCCCCAGGAGCTCTGGAATACTCACACGCCTTACTCACACGCAGGAACACAACAACACCTAAGTGATTGTCATTTAGCTGCAGACTTCTGTAAGATGGATGTATTTCGCCAGTCAGACTGCTCCAGTTCCGGCGATAAATCGCAGGCCCTACCTCTCTTAATGCTACAAAGAATAGTGCATTGTGGCACACAAATGGTACGACCAAAAAACTACCGTTACACACTAACAATTTGATTTTATTTGTTTTACCAACGACATAAGAGAGGTACGGGTTTCAAAGCTTTTGACTGTGAACCCATTAACGCGACACACATCCCAATTTTTTTTTATTATTTTTATAGTACTATACGCCGTACTAGCGAACTTTAAATATTAGAAACAGAAAAATTTTATCTCCCCTTGCGGTGCGGGAATTGAACCCACGACCTTCACGTATCGCGCGTGCTGCTCTTACCAACTGAGCTTACCGCAAGTTATTGTAGGCGATGAAATTTATATATCTACATACTTATAGATATAAACATATTCGGCAGAGGGCACTTACCGAAAGGCTAACGGTTGATACAGCAGAAAAATTTCATCGCCTACAATAACTTGCGGTTAGCTCAGTTGGTAAGAGCAGCACGCGCGATACGTGAAGGTCGTGGGTTCAATTCCCGCACCGCAAGGGGAGATAAATTTTTTCTGTTTCTAATACACATCCCAATGTCTGATTTTCTGAAAATCGGATACGGATGCAGAGTATAACGTTTTTTTCATCACAAAAGTTTTGTTCGGTGTTCCATTGCAACAAGAGCCCGGACGATGATGCCATGAATGACTTAGGGTTGTCGATAATATATGAGTTTTTTTTCTAATTTATTAATATTATAACGCTGAAGAGTTTATTTGAACGCGCTTAGCTCTGAAACTAGGTACTAGTTCGCCTTGAAAAAATATTTGTATGTTGGGTAGTCCATTTTAGAAATTCAGAACCAATGGTAAATGAGGAATAAGCCGCTGCGGGCCGCTAGTTTGACAGACCTTACAGACAACCAATTTTTATATAATTTTTCATCCGTCATCCCTCGACAAGCGCAATTATCACAATCTGCAATACACTAGGTATAATCAATCTGGTAACATTTAATTTGTCTGTCGGCCGCTATGTCAATATTTGATAAATTATTTAAATAGTGTAAAAATCATTAGTAACGGTGGTATGTTTAGTCTCTAGTGTACTTGTAAGTATATAAAGTGCATTTGTATTGTGGAGTCAGGTGGATATATCATTAAGTATTGAGAATCTTTACCAATATTATTATTCTAAAGGGTTTGTTTGGTCGCGTTTATCTCAAGAAGTAATGGTTCGAATTTAAAAACATTTTTTTGTTTTTGATAATTTATTAGGCTTTATAATAAATAGCGCGCCCAATAGGAGCGATGAATCTGTGGAAAATGTGGGAATACGGAGATAGGACGTGTCGACGTGTCGACGTAGGACGCTGCGGGGGACCGCTAGTGACCAAATAAACCACCAGCGGCAGCCCTAGGCTTGATGTGTGATGCTATTTCAACTGGAACTCCGACACACGACACACGCCTGATTCACACCACGGGCTGGGAGCAGATACTAGGAAAAATCTATTTCCCCTAACAAACACTTCATATGCAAGTTGAGAACGTTTAGGTAGGATTCAAACGAATTGTTTCGTAGTTGTCAGTAAATACATTTTAATGCCCCTGAAAATAAAAGTTTCTATACTTTTCGTATGAATTTCCAGTTTTTATATTTTAAACGATTTTTTTAGTATATGTGCTATTTCTCAAATATCTGCTATACATTATTTGTTTCTTGGTTATGTCAAAACTCATGACGTCATAGCGATATAACAACTTCAGAAATACGTTTGAGGGAGCACACTTCTTCAATAGCGTAGCTTCACTCATCAATTACATCTACAATTGCAGTGAGCTTGTGGATAAATTGATAAATGAACAGTGAATAGTCTTGGATAGAGACCGCTACCTGGAATATATAAAAATGAATCCCTGCTTCCTTTAGTCAAGCCATCACGCGTGAACGGCTCGAAAAATTTCACTTTCTTTTGGTTGCGTTTGTTATTGTCAGGAGAAAGTTCTTATAAAAGCAAAAAATATTTTATCTACCTATTTTTGGGACTTTTCTGCATATTTTTTTTTTACAGTCGCGCAGTATATTGTCTCCTCCCAGCCTGATGGTAAGCAAGAGAGGAACCCACATCGCGATGACAACGGATTTGATATCGAAATATTCTACCCGTTAGCATCGCCATACTGGCCCGCAAGATGTTTCTTCACGCTCCTTTTGAAGACAATACATCAGATGGCACCAACCCGGTTTTGGTGAATTCAGCGATAACCACTACAGCTAACTTCTCTGCAAAAGTAAGTACTTACACTGATATGTTTTAATATCATTTTGATATGTTATTTCAGAGATCATAGAGTTAACCTAATGTATTCTACCCACCCTAATGGTAGGTTGTATTGTTTAATATACAAATTTTAAATAAAAAAACATCAAAGATTCTGTCGAATCCGAAATGCTTGTTTAGTTTAATGTTCTTTAGCAAAAACGTAATTAGGCTAATACAAATAAACAGGAAAACCGAAAAGGACCTTTGAAGTTAAAATAAGTCAATAACAAATTTAGAATTGGTTTACATTATCAAACAAAATGTATGGGATGTTTTAAATATTTATTTTATTTTATTTTATTATGTTTATGTATCCATCATTGCTTGTATATTTTATAGATACCGTAATGTTATTCTTAATGCTTAATTTATTGTTGTTTATTATGATTTCTTTTTTCTTCAGAGTACTAGATGATATATCTTAATACTAGTTATTTAAGCACTTTTTTCACTATTACCGTACCCATATACAAACTATCTGCATGACCCAAGAGTTGACTGGTAGAGAATGCCCCTAGCATTAAGTCCACCTGTTGTACTTATTTGTGAAATAAAGTTAAAAAAAAATGGAACCATACAAAACAATTATGGTTAAACAATAACAAAATAAATGAAAGTAAGTAATAGAAACGAAAATGTTATTTTATTTGATACTAGCGACTTGCCGCGGCTTCGCACGCTTCGCTCGTTGTATTACGTCCGTGACCCTTGAGAGCTACCGTTACTTCCTTCAATGGTGTTTTATTAAGCTGGTATAGTTGCTTTGTAATTTTGAGGTTGATCTTAGGACGGATATTAATTACAAACATCAACCTTAACCCCTAATAGATTTTCACCAAATTGACAACAAACTCGATTTCCATAAAAATGACTGGACCAAGAATCGAACTCATGGTCGAGGTCTTCTTATCATAGGCATGTACAAATGTAACTTAACAGATAGTCATGTCGTTCTTTTCTTTTTTTTCAACTTCATCTCTCGCAAGACGTAATAATACCTCTCCAACAGATCGACCCAAAAACAAATTGAATCCAACGCACTTGCATTATCGTCTCTTTTTCTTTGCCATTCCGTGAAATAATGAAGACATTCCAGCATTCGGTATTAAGTTACGGCGTCGCAGGTAGCCATTAAGGTGATTTACACCGCGCGACAACTGCGCTGTGATTTACACGCGCGGATACAGCGCAAGACGCACGACGTACGAGGAAACAATTATTTCGTTACGCTGAGCGAGCGCCGGTGACGCGAAATGCTGACTCAACATTCAAAACAGCTATGCTACAACAGACTAATCCTTATAAATATTAGAAATGCGGAAATTACTCTGCCTGTTTGTATGTGGCACTTTCACGCCAAAGATACTGAACATAATATTAACAAAATTTGGCATACAGATAGTAAAGGACCTGAGAAAAGACATACGCTATTTTCTATATTTCTTGATACAACAAAAGGAAAGTAAGGAAAAATGGAATGAATATTTGTATCGTCACTTTGAAAGCTAGGCTGTTTATTCTATGTGAAAACATATATTTTTGTGAATATTGTGACAAAAAAATAAATATTCTATGCTACTATAAGTCACTATTATATCGTAAAATGCGATGATAAATGGTTATAATTGCCTTTCTCTATCGCAAATATCAAATTGTAAAAAGATTCAAATGTCCAATTATTAAATGTATCAAAAATAAATAAATGGTACTGATTTTAATTAAATTTAACCGTTGGGGTAAGCGAGTTCTGGAGTGGAGACCACGCCTCGGTAAACGCCCTCAGGCCAGGTGGAGTGACGATTTGCGCAGGACGGCTGTCAGGAGCTGGATGAGAGTAGCCGAAAATCGAGCGAAGTGGCGAACATTTGGAGAGGCCTATGTCCAGCAGTGGACTGCAACAGGCTGATGATGATGATGACTGATTTTAATTACACGAGTTCTTTAGAAATTTTTCAAAGAATCAGATAAATGCATGTGAGCTCGTGTATTATTATTATTTATTAAATCGTAGCCAAAAGTAAGCAGATGTTGAGGGAATTATTATAAAATACTTATTTCCGTCAAGCTTATTTTATTTAAAAAACAGAATTTTAACAGCTACAAAATTCTAACGTGATACATATTAAATTTTGGTGATAAACAAAATTTGTATTTTGATTTGATACTGAATATTGTATAACGTGTAATTCCATTTTCTTTTATTTCCTGTTTAATAAAGTAATGAAGACATTACGCGTCGCAGTCGCGAAGCCATTAGGACGATTTACACGGCGCGGCGCGGGCGTGATTTACATGCGGCGCGCGGCCCTCATGTATTATGTACTAATAATAAACATGTAATGGTGGAAACGGGACAACCAATAGGGCTGCCGACCGCATCTTATGTCCATACTCATATTATAAAGCTTAAGACGATCTTAGAACGTGGTCCGAGTTAAAAAAAATAATTAGTATAACATATAGATAGTCCAACTACCGAGGATGATTTTAGGTTTTATAACATCACGCTGTAACCAATAAGAGCGAAGAATGAGTGGAAAATGCAGAAATAACGGGGATAATACGTTTGTGAAGCCTCGGCGGGCTCAAACACGCGGTTAAATAGTAATGCTTTAATAAATATTAAAATCGCATGCCCGTTCTGGGCAAGATGTCGTAACCGCCTGAATTATGCAACTACAACAGCAATAAATGTAGACAGTTTAAAGCAATAAATTATGCTTATTCTTAATATTTTGTATATTAAGTATACTAAACAGGTAATCAATTTATTATATAAACAATTATATTTATGTTCAAACGTGGAAAATCTAAATAATAAGATTGTAATTACCTAGATATTATTTTACGCAAAAACGGATAAATATATCATAGTTTGCATTTAGTAGTAGCTAGATAATATTGCATTAACGGTTGTCTTTAATTGCTCGATATGCAATATTTATCGCCAAGTTGTGTAGGTTATGCAATCTGTTCAAAAGTGTAAGGATTCGAAAGTGTTATGCATATATTGAATACAATACAAAGTGATTATAAAACCTATTTCTACCAGGAAGAAACTTTCGAGCCATATTGTAGAAACAGTTTCTAACTTTTCGCTAGGCGTACATTTCTTGAACCAAGTCGTATAATTTATTTTGATGAGTGAATAGACACTACTTAAGTGTCTATTAAGTAGGTATATATTATTGAGGAAAGCTGGAGAATATGTAGTAAGGAACGTATGTTCTTTACCAACTAAAAGTGGAAGTACTTCCGCCGAGCTAGTTGTTATCATCTTGTTTTGTTGTATATGTAGTTTGTGGCGACGGTGACTTTGACACCACGATGTATTGATTGGCTAATCGTGCATTACGTATGGAGCGTATGCCATTTCTGCTGACGCTGTATTTGTGTCGCCTTGTAGGTAATGTCGTAGGTGGGGACAATGTATTTTTATTCTTAATAACTAGAAGATGCCAACCATAGCCGCTAGGAGGATAGGTAAACTCATGCACGTACGGCAGGCGGGGCGCGATACAATGTGAAGTGTTCCTCCTGCGAGATGAATGCGTTTACACTGACGATTGCATTGTTGCCAGAAAAGTGTGTTGCAGATAACCAACATCGTGACGTAAATTTTGTTCTGGTCGTAGCAGTAATGCGTACCGATACCTTGCGATTATATCATTGTATTTTTTAGGGTTCCGTAGCCAAATGGGGAAAACCGGAACCTTTATGGATTCGTCATGTCTGTTTTTCCGTCCGTATGTATAATATGAGAGATATATGATATATATGAAAAAAGTGACTGACCACTTTTACACAAATTATAAAACCTATACTGTTGATACTTGATAATGCGGACGTATTCGGTGAGCCGCATTAAGAGTTTTACAAAATTAGAAAAAAAAACAATACATTTTAAAGGCTTCCTATCGGTAGACACGTAAAACTAAATCTCTTTTTTTTTTTCTTAAAAACAATAGATGCGTGGTATCTATGGATAGGTCTTCGAACATGATATTGAGGATTCTAATATATTTTTTACTTATTTGAATAGTTTGCGCGAGAGATACTTCCAAAAACTTTAAAATAGCGGCTTAAATTAAAAAAAGATAATGATAAAACTAAAAAAATATATGGTTTGAACAAGATCTAGTAAGAAGTTCTTTTTATAATAAGTTAAATTAGTAGGTAAATTAGTAACCCTACAGTATAATTTTCGATTCAGAAGAGAACCATAGCCAACTCCAATACTGTCTGAGAATAATAAAACATTATTTTCATTATTATTAGATCCAGAACAATCATTTATAGACGCTATAAGCGGCTGACTGTCATCAGCCTGGTGCTAGTCTGGAGAGCATGCATCCGAATTGCATTTGCAGGAATCTATTGTACGGACAAACTCATTAATTTGAGCCTGGGCAGAGTTGTAATTCCCAGTCATACTCTCCAGGCATTCGTGGAGCCGTGAGATGTCAGCCTGCAACTCAACAACATCTTTCTGGTGCTGAAGCCTACTTTTCTCTAGTTTTTTACTATATAATTCTAAAGTATCAAACAGATCTACCATAGGTAAATAAACCCATATGCATTTTACTCAAAATTTATTTATCCGTTAAGATACAGATATCCTACAAATCTGCCCTGAATGAGGTCTAATTATGAAACCTTGAGAACCATGTTGCCATCTTCCTTATATGGTGACATCTCTCTCGTCTCATCGATATCGAGATAGGACCCTTTCAGCCAAGTAAAGCCCGGAGATAATCTATATTGAGCTCCCATTACTGTGACATATTAAACCACACTCACGACCCTAAGTGAAATAAAAATAAACAGAACCATAGTAAATTATCAAATAGTAGACCACTTTCACCTATTTAAAACTGTTAGTATAGATAGATATTCTTTATAGCACAAATAATTTACTGACATTGGTATTTTTAACATAATTTTAGCAGTATGTGTGTTAGAAAACGATAACATTACAAAATACCTTTAGGCAAAGAAAATAGTAGCCAAGCCAAGCCAGGGTTAAATCGTACTTCCTCTCACTTGCTTAATGTTAATTTATGTCTTTTATCTATAATTTTAGCTGGGCATGTTGGTTGTTAGTAAGTTTCATACACTTATCCATATTAACTTATTATTATTATTTTTTTTTTTTGAGTCAAAATACTTTACTTAATTTTATATTTGATAAGCATGTTTATTTGTATATATATATATATATATAAATATATATTATGTTATATATCTATGAGTTTATGTATGTTTATAATGCTATACTATGAATATAATTCAAGAAATAAAACTTTATTAATGTTGCACGGCCGTACCCATTTCTTGACATCTACTATTTCCTCTACCTTAAGGTTGTCTGGAAGAGATCGCTTTCTAGCGATAAGACCGCCTAAATTGTACTATAATCAATCTGTAAAACCTATTTCTGTAAAGTTTTTGTGCAATAAAGTATATCTATCTATCTATCTATAGTAGATAACTAGAAATGGGGTTTCATGGTTTTAAGAAAATAGCTCAAACCTTGTGTCACAAATATGCACTTGGGGAGGTGATAAATCCAATCCCTTTACTAGAACGATCGTTTAATTTCGTTGATAGAACATTATTCTATTATGATCAACTTTTCAATATGTGAGTTCACACCTTTAATCAAAGAATAAAATAAAAAAATGGCACCGTTTAGACAAGGCTTCAAACAGTTTTAAGCCTATATTTATACAATTTGCTTCGTGGCGGCGTGCGTGACATTACTTCAACAATGATTTATGTCCAGTCTTATTGCAGTCACAAGGTTTGAATTAGATTAGGCCTTCTTTTTGCAATTCTTGTATAATATAACGCGGGCCAATTTAAGTCCTATGTAAGTCATAACGTGGGCGACAGTATTTTTTTTGTATTTCGCATGGCACTAAGGATTTACAAAATCTTTGATCGAATGTTTACACTTTATATGTGTACTATGTCGCCTAAAGTAGTGGGGCGGCTGTCGGGCGATTGCAGAAATTGGGGCGGTTTAAGAGCGAGCCAGCGAGAGAAAATAAAAGTAAACCAGGTGGGATTAATAAATAAACCATGGCGGGCGCATTGTGCGCGGCTCGTTTACTGTTTAAGTTTCCGTGTTCCGTTTGATGTTAGCGAAAGCTATTTTAAAACTAACGTTGTGGGCTTAAGACTCATTTTGTATTCATTTTAGCCGTCCTAGTTTCTAGTCAAAAAAGTTTCTTTAAATTATGATTTGGTTAGTCTAGCTGAAACAAAAAGAGCTTAATATTTCCAGCCAGTGAAATAATTTATTACAAGATTTACAAAAAAACGTAAAGATATTAAAACTGGTCTACAAGTTAGTTTGAGGTGTGTGTTGATGTGGAGCATGTATTCTTGAATCTTAAAATCCCTACTAATATTATAAATGCGAAAGTAACTCTGTCTGTCTGTCTGTCTGTGTGTCTGTTACGCTTTCCTGCTTAAACCTCTCAACCGATTTTGATGAAATTTGGTATAGGTATACGTTGAATCTCAAGAACGGACATAGGCTACTTTTTATTAGAAAATAAGGGGGGATTGGGGTAATACCACCTTTGAAAGTTTATATGAAAAAATGTTTATTTTTGAAGTTACAGATATGAAATTTGGCACAAATATAGCTCAAAACTTGGATTAAAATATAGACTACTTATTGTTTCAAATATTAGGGGAGAAAGGGGTAAAACCAACCATGAAAGGACTTCGTTCGCGTGGACTACACGCGAACGAAGTCCTTTCATGGTCGGTTCAAGTCGCGGGCACAGCTAGTAAGGAATATATGTAAAAAGACATCAGATCGGTTTGAGGCAACAAATAAATAAATAAGTAAATACGCCAGACTACCACACCAATCACCTGGTAAAATATAAGGTTTGCCCTTTTACTATAAGTACCAGACGACGGATACTAACTGGGGGTGTCATCCCAGCACACTCAGACACAAGTCAATTAAGAAAAGTTTGTTTTTCAAATTGACCTGACCAAGAATCAATCCCGGGACCTTTCGCGCTTTGGCCGTCTACCTTAGCCACTGCGCCACCGAGGTTGTCAAATTTCAACTAACATCCACACTCCTTGGGTCTACTTCGGAAAAGAAAAGAACAAGCGAAAGGTTTTGTTTTTGTAGATAAATTAAATGACTGGGAACAATATAAAACGTATAAGACACACATATGTATAAGATTAAGGTTTTTGATTTGCAAAACTAATACTTTGTTTTTTTTAAACAGCTTAATTCTCATCCGTAGTGATTTGGTTCCGATCACGAGAATTAAAAATTATATCCGTCATTGGCCATATATAGTTTTTATGAGTAGGCCTTTAGATCTCTCCATCTGACCGTTATCTTTGAATTGTTATAGATTTTGAAATAAATAAGTAATTAAAAACCTTTCACGATCCCGTGGTATGAAATGTGTAATAAATGAACATTTAAACTTCTGTTTAATAACTATTATAACTAATTAACCCGAAGACTGATACCCTTGGCGTTAAACATCAATCAAGTTATTTTAATAACTATGGTGAATAGCAAAATAAGTCCCAATTGTAGTCTATTTGTTAAAATTGTTTGTTAATTATTTCGTACTCCCTCATTTAAACAGGAAACCAGCCAATTACCTGAAAATAAGTTGCAGATTCTCTCGCAACGTTTTTCCGCGGCAATCTCATTAAAATCACATCAAAATAAGATCAGGTTTCATTACTCGTCCCCGTTTTATTCAGGCTCCATCGCGTAATGCTAAAGGCTTAGTCGACTTATTGTGACGTCACGGAGGCTTGCTCCAAGAAGTATGGATGTCATTTAAATAATCTTCGCCTTTGTCAAGCTGCTTGCGTCACCAAGTCTGAAGACCTGAGTGATAAATCGTTGGCCATATTGCGCAATGACAATCTCTTTATCGTTTACTATGAATCATGGAAATATGATTTAAATAAGGGTTGACTTCAAAGGATTACATGTTAAAAATACGAACTTCAATAATAATTTAATTCAAAATGCTTTATATAGAATGACAGTAAGGTTAAACACGTGTAAGGGTGAAAATCGAACTGCAAGTGCTTGAGGTGCTGTCCATAGTATAATTTCATAATCATAAAAACTTAAAGCTAGGCCACATTATCTAAATAAATCTAGGTTATGTCTATGTTGCTATGTCGATAATTTTCGTCCTCTGATGTATACGAGTATGCTCGTTACCCTGCACGTATATTTAGAGGTAAATAAATACATTAACAAAAATAAATGACTTAATTTCAACTTTACCCATGTATTTAAATACATGGGTAATTTTGAAATTAAGTCGGGATAACGAGGTCTCAATAAAACTAGATTTGAGACTCACCAAGCCTTTGTGATTGAAAGTTAAGGGCTATGAAATCGTTTAGAATACAGTAAAGGTAGCTTCATTTGTTTCATATAGAGACTGAATATTTATAAGTATTACTAATGTAATCTTTATGAATAAAAATATTGACTTTGACTTTGTATCTACAGTGATAAAATATGGTTACATATTTTAGGCGCCTTTACCAATTTGTTGTAATTTATCTAGCCATAAATCTTTTGTACCATTTTTTAAGATGTAAATTCATCTTGATCCTTTCAAATGTATTATGTCTTTACATATCAGTTTAATACTGCAACGATTTCAAAAGCAGATGAAATTTTTTATTGATTCGCAGTTGATATTGGCTTTCAGAAAAAAATTAAATCCACTTTTCCAATACTCAATAGCGGATAATGTTTATTTGTCTCCTAATCGTATATTTAAAATATATCGAACCATTTAAATGAAATTATCCGGAGTTTACCGCTTTTACCGTAGAAATAAAACCTTTGTAAACCTATTCAACGAAAACCGTCATTGCAATTGGAGTCACTGAACCAACACAGAGCAATAACGAAAGCAATATTACCGCCCGTCCAATTGTAAAATAGAATTTAAATAATAAAGGCGTAATTTGCGGCGCGTCCGCCGATGATTGAGTCGCTCCCCGGGGAAATAAGGGCGCCTGGTCCTTCGAGCCGGATATCACTCAAAAAATGTGCTATATACCGTAGTTTTTTTAGACAAATTCACCGTATACGTGGATTTCTTTATTTTGAAGGTTGTAACATCTCTATATAGATTAATTTTTCACTGTAGTTGTTCATTTATTAGAGTTTATTTAGACATGAAGCGCGCTGGACAATGAGATGCGCTGACGTGCTGGACAGCGCTGCAGCGCCGCAGCGGTTCAGATAAATGGAGCCAAAAACCGGCCAAGTTTGAGTCGGACTCGCCCATGAAGGGTTCCGAAGCAGCAAGTAACACAATATAAAAGTTTAAATTGGAGTTGACTGAATTAAAGGTGAGTTGCTGTTTACGATATATGATGTATTAAAAAAAAGCTACTAGAACTCGTTCAAACCAATTTTCGTTCAAACCTCCACCTTACAGAAGACCGCAGCCAAATAACAATCACTTCTGTGTTGTTGTGTTCCTGCGTGTGAGTAAGGTTTCCAGAGCTCCTGCGGGGTGCTACATTAGCAGTAGGGGTCAAGCCTTCAAGGTAAGGGTGACAAGTACAGCATAATAAATCTGTTACTGGACTAGGACCTCATTACCACTTAACATCAGGTGGGATGAGGTCAATTTTGAAGTGCAATATAAAAAAAAAATAACTCAAAAGTAAGGTTAAACATGAGTTTAAATTTTACTTCGCCATAAACGTGGAAATGATAAAATTATCACTTTTCAACGATCTCAATTCATCCCGTACACTGCAGAGCGATCTGGCTCGAAGGACCAGCGCTCGCTCGCGGGTTATTTCCCGCGGGACGCGCTCACTTATCGCGGGATCCGGCGCGAATTACGCTTTTATTATTTAAATTCAATTTCAAATCTATAAATACGTTACTTTATCAGCTTGGAAAATACATTATTATTCATAATTGTTGATGAGAAGAAATCGTTTTTTGTTTTTATGAACAAAAATTAAAGCAACAAAATAAACTACAGAGGCTAATGGTAGGTATATTTTTCTCACTAATCTTTATGCTTGAAACTAAATTGTCTGGTCTTTCAACAACAAATTACAATTAATTTTACTATACCAGAGTAATATTTTTAATGTCCCAGGGGTCAAAAAAACAATCTGACACTCATTAGTCCGGTCTATTTACACATTCAAGTTTACATAAATTCCCATAAAGCTGAATATTGGCATAGTTGTTCAAAACATCATTATAAAGAAAATCTCAAAAGTCCTCAACGTTCCGAGGTGTGCTAAAAATTTGGCACGGGGTCAAAGGTCAAAAAAATGAGTTTTTTGCGATTTTTAGCGAAACGGTGAGTTTTTTCGCAAAATTACCCCAGTACAAAATTGTAGATCACAAAATTCTCTACAAAAAATATATCAATAATTTTTTTCCTAAAAGCCACCATTTTGGAGATATAACGTTCCGAAAAGTTGGATCAGTCGTAATCCCTCTATTTTGCACACGTTTCCACGCCACCTATGAGGTAGTGTACAAAGCGCGTTTTTTTTAACGTGGTTTCCCCAGTAGGCCTATTCCACGGGTCTGCTGAGATTTTATATGTTTTAAAACTATTGCAAAATAATATTATATATTATAGTGGGCAAAAACAACGGCGGTGTAATTAAATAAAATACTTAAAATAAAAAGTTAGTCGTCTGATTCATAACTGTCCAAGATTTCTGTTTCTTCTTCTTCTTGATCTTCTTCTCCTTCTTCTTCCTGTTCATCCTCTTGTTCTTCTTCTTCTTCTTGTTCTATTTCACACGTAAACTGCCCCAATAGCGATTCCTGATCGGTATCAAACGAATCTTCAAGAGTTGGTGACTCAACATTCGAGCATGATCGGCCTTGACAGTGTGTGCATGCCAGGGAACAAAACAGTCCAACTTTTCTGCAACCACATTTTGCACTACACCCTTTCTTGCAGTTGCAAAATATTGTGTTGAGAAGTTTCTCAGGTGCTGGTGGAAGTAAAGTTTGAACTGGCTCTAGTGTATTGTCGATCAACTTCCAACCCCAGTCTTTAGGGTCCAGCTGATTACCAAGCCACACTTGAACTTGGTAATATACCCGAAACAGATGTTGATGAGCAGCTACTGAGGTTGGAGGAAGAGAAGCTAAGTTGACTTGTTTTTTATTACGCGTATTTTTCACGAAAGATGTGTATCGCAACTTATCTAAGCAAGTGGTTTTTTTGGGGGCTCCGTACATAGCAAGAAGAAATTGAACTCCGTTGGTGATAACATGTTGTTGAGTTGAATTACTATTTTTAAAAACTTCAGCACATTGTAGTAAATCTTTTTTTTCAAACATTTTGAAAACTGTTGTTTTTCCTCTCCTGTAAAAAGCAGATGTCGTATCGCAGCCAGTTATTGCGTGTAGAAACAATACATGATTTATTTACGACAGTTGCTATGTATTGTCACAGATTTTTGTTTTTTAAGAAATTCCGAGTATCCATCATCTCTTTCAGCACTTGCATTAATCAGTGTCTTCATACCACGATCAACAGTTACAGTTTCACTTTCAGTTAAAAGATGAGTACAAATAAAACAATATTCTGACATTTTTCTTATAAAAATCTAAAACGCACAAAATAGGTTAAAAGTTAGGTTAAGATAAGCACATGTTTTCCCTACGCAGTGGCGCTCAAGACTAACGGTATGTATTTCATATATTGGGCATGCCAACATAAAGCAGGTATACGACCCTAGCCACGCGGACAATAGAATAAAAGACAGATGTTATCCCAAGGTTATACTGACGTACAAATTTAGGAACGGGGTTTCATTATACCTGATGTTTCTCGTAGTTTAACTTATATTTTACATAAGCAAGTTACAATAAATAATAGCGAACTTCTTTTAGTTCTATTACACCTTTAGTGACTTTCATATGTGGCGTACGTGTGCAAAATAGAGGGATTACGACTGATCCAACTTTTCGGAACGTTATATCTCCAAAATGGTGGCTTTTAGGAAAAAAATTATTAATATATTTTTTGTAGAGAATTTTGTGATCTACAATTTTGTACTAGGGTAATTTTGCGAAAAAACTCACCGTTTCGCTAAAAATCGCAAAAAACTCATTTTTTTGACCTTTGACCCCGTGCCAAATTTTTAGCACACCTCGGAACGATGAGGACTTTTGAGATTTTCTTTATAATGATGTTTTGAACAACTATGCCAATATTCAGCTTTATGGGAATTTATGTAACCTTCCTCCTGATTTTAGGCTTAAATAGACCGGACTATCATAGTGCTTGTACTAACTATATAACCCCAAGATCTAAGCCAATTTAGTGTTTTGTTTCCTTAATCGACCTGTGTGAAAAATTAACCCAGAACCTTTCAAGCTACGTGCGTCTTCCTAGTCCACAACCGAGGTCATATTTATGTTTATTGGTAAAGGAATGAAATAATCCCTACAAGTAACGTTTGTACCAGATTTTTTTTGTACCAGCATATTTTAGACATAACTGCCACAGAAATAATTTTACGGTACGGTCTGATTAGTATCAGTTCCTTGTCGTATTAATAACTGCTGTGTTAACTGGGTATTTCACTTAGTTAAGAATACATAGACTTTTGAAATGACAATGTACTGAGATTAGCAGCATAAAGATGCCGACTGTACAAATCAAACAAAACTAAAACTCACAGTCAGCTCAAACTACTTTAATTTTTAGAATCTTACAAGAAAATAAACTGACATTTATTAAAACGAGTTATGCTGGAAGGAGCCATTTTGCAGGCTGACAAATAATCTGCATTATAGTTTCAAGACCCGTGGCAGGAAGCATCCTTGCATCTTACATTCTATCATTAGTGTCTTAGGAGTTACTTAGGAGTAATTCTGCTTGGAAAAGCACCCACTATGCTTGGAGTTTTGTAAGTTACTCGTAGCAGTGCTACGTCGTAGTCTTAACTACGGCAATCGTAGTAATGTAGTACATCATGTGAAATTAGTCTTCTTGTTAGAACTTAAGACTTTTGCGTTCTATCTTACTATATACTATGACCGTAAATTTTTTTAAAAATGTACGATGCATACATTACTATATATTGGGGTTTTATGTTTGTTACTCTTTGACGCTAAATTACTAAATGGACTTTGACACAATTTGTTAGATATATAATAAATAAATTGTGGACAATATCACATACATTGCCCTGAATCTGTGGTAAGTAGATTAAGCACTTGTGTTACAGAAATTAGAAACAACAACGGTACCATAACACCCAGACCCAAGACAATGTATGTAGAAAAGTTTGTTTCCCATATTGACTTAACCGGGGAACTCTCCTATTGGCACCGAAGGTAGATAGATCAATAAATACTGGATGAATGTATAGGATATTTTATCCCAAAATAACGCGGTTAAGTCGCGTGTAATAGCTAGTTTTAATTAAATAAATTAAGTTTTGTCAAAACGTGATCATATTTTTACAAGTAAATTGAAAACACTTTACGGTCTGCTGTTTTGATTGGGCTGCAACAATCGTGGCCACGAGTTGACCGCCCTCGCTCGTCTTCTCCCACACTCACACCCACACATAGCAAAGTGTCACTTTATCACGCAGTTGACGTCACAGAAGTGATGTTGCCAAAATATATTTATTTATATAATAAACTCAGTAGTTTTCTTTATGTGGAAGCTAAACTTATTATGATTTATTTTTTTAAGGCGTGGGTTTTGATCCTACAGGTAAATGTTTGTGTGATGAACATTGGCATTTGTACTCAGATCATGGATGTTTTTAAACATAATTGAGTATTTTATCGTTTATTCTATAAAGTATAGGACAAGCTTTAGGCAAGTACCTAAGTAAGTAAGACTTATTTATATACTACCTGTGTTAGCGACTTTTTTCTCGTTGAATTCAGCAAAAAGGTTGTTATTAAAATCGTAGATTTTTTTGCTTATTTGTTTTCAACAAAAGTAATCCTATTTTCCTCCTTATAACATCGTCGTATCTGCCAGCAAAAATCAGCTGTTTCAAAGATAAAGAAAGAAAGAGCCCAAACAAATAGACAAAAGTAAAATAAA
Organism: Glyphodes pyloalis; assembly: GCA_037074685.1. Lineage (NCBI taxonomy): Eukaryota > Metazoa > Arthropoda > Insecta > Lepidoptera > Crambidae > Glyphodes > Glyphodes pyloalis. The sequence continues at coordinate 334,261 of JAYKKO010000055.1, forward strand.
TAAAAAGAAAAATGTTCCTATCTTGTATTTCCAAGATATTCGACAACACTACATACAATAACCTGATCCGAAAGTAAGTAGCTTAAGCTCTTAGTGTTACCGAAACTTTAACTTAAATACATTTACAAAAACCTTCATACTGAACAAACACGAATATTATAAAGACCCAAGACCCAAGGTTCAGAAGTCAAGAGCACTAACAATAAAGTAAAAAAAAAATATTAATCAAGGAGTTTACATAAACACTTTTGATTCGTCACTGAATACAATGCATAGTGAAGCGACTGCCGGTTCGGAACCTATATCTACCGAGAAGACACCGGTAAGAAAGTCAGTAGATTAGTTACAGTAGCAGTAATTAACTTACTGCTATGTGTAGACCACTTTGAACCAAGTCATATAGTTTGTTTTGGTGAGTGAAGAAAAATTAAGTGCTTATTTTTGATAGGTAATCTGTAGCAGACCAGTCATCAAAGGTGGCGCCTGTTCACAAGCATGACGTATATGCCAGCCATCGCTTCACTTCACGTGTCATATTTTAAATGGACCAATGAATGACAGAACAACAATAATTCAACAGAAAGGCGACAACATTGTTAGCCAAAACGCTTTTTAATAAACACAACCAATAATTGTAGTCAACCAATCGAATTCAATTACATACTGAACCGGTATTATTATTTCAAATTGTTGAATCATACTGAATCAATTGTTGAAATTAATTCGTTTTTGCATGGCGAGGCTAATCCTCAGTTGGCATAACATTTATTAAGGTTTCAGAGGGCGCAATATTTCTTAATTCGAAATTATTCAAAGGTTTTGAATCTATCAACAGTCGTGCTTTTTGTTTTCTGATAAAAATATGTATGGCTTGGCAGTTCGTCATGCTTTGTTTTTATTTTTGTTAACTAATTTAGATTTTAAAAGACTTCCATTATACTTTTCCATAAATAAATATAAATTAACAACAAATGCATCATATTTATTTGTTTATAAATCTACAAAAGATGACCTTAACTCTAAGAGCATTCTCTACAAGTCAACCTTTGTGTTATCATGTAATCTGTTAGTTAATAGTCGCGGTAACTGTAAGAATGTATGTATGGATTTCAAAAAGATTAAAGTAATAAACTACAGATTTTTCAAAATAATATAATATTCATAGTTTTGTTAAGTATATTGTTTATTGTAGTATATTGTAAACAAGTTGATAAATATCCTGCACCGCAAAGGGAGATAAAAATTTTCTGTTTCTAATATTTAAAGTTGATAAATAACCCCAATGCAATAAACCATACCACTTGATTGTTGGTTCCACTCCGGATTCTGGTGTCCACAAACATATACTGATCACACGAATATCTGTCCTGAGTGGGAATCAAACTCATTCTTTGTTCAACGCTAAGTAGTTTATATTAAATCAATTTAAGTATTGTGTCGATTTGTTCAGTTTGTGCAAAGTGATTTTTAATTAATCTTTAAAGTGGATCGCATGTCAAGTCGTAGGTATGTCGAGTGTCAAGCGACTTGTCCGCATAAACAGCTTACTTTAGACTTGATTGTGAATTAATAATAATAATAAATAACTATTGGACAACATCACATACATTGCTCTGATTTAATGGTTAGTAGCTTAAGCACTTATGTTACTAATAATAATAATTAAATAAAATACATTGCTCTGATTATGTGCTGTGTAAGTAGCTAAAGCACTTGTGTTACAGAAATCAGAAACAACAAAGGTACAATTGAAACTAGTTTAAACTGGATCTTTGAAATCCACAGAATCCTTGGATAGCCTTAGAAAAGGGGGTTTTGATCTTGTAATTACAAATGTGAACAGAAAATTCCATTTAACCACTTATTAAAATCTAACGTCTTATCCATGTGATTATTTTGTTTGTGTTAGTTAGGGAACTGGGATATATCCACTTTGTTTATCTTGAATTTTAGTTAAACCTACTTAGTTATTTTAAAAAAAAGATTCATTTTACTTAAAATTGTGAATTAACTTCTAATGTATCATAATATAGCAAAATAAACAAAACCATATGAAAACATATCTTGTGATTTTAATCAAAACTGTCTTAAAATTTTAAATCAAAGCTCAAAAGAAAACTTGAGTCAACGTTTTTCAATTTCAGAGCAAAACTGGTTAGAGAGAAATTAATTAATTCTTCAGTGAGCGTTTCACCGGCGCCTAATGACCCGTTTCATAATCAGTATGCACTTAATTACCTCGCAGAGTATTTGAATAAATCAAAGCACGGGTGGCTATTTTAGTGTTCAAGTTAAAGTTTTCATAAGGAGTCCAAATTAGTTTATCTGAAATAAGTAATTAATCTGCTTGGCTTGAAAATTTTTCAAGGCTTTATTTTTATAGTGCTTTATCCCGCACCGCAAGGGGAGGTGAATTTGTTCCGTTTCTTTAAAAAAAGGTAAATATTTTCTTAATTTAGGCTATCTGCCAGATTTGGGCGTTAAATTTTAAAGAAACAGAAAAATTGCACCTCCCCTTGTGGTCTGGAGTTTGAAACCACAACCTTGGGGTCTACTCTCATAAACGAAATATGTCGGATCCGACAACGGATGGCAATGTTTAATCCTCATAACCATAAAGCAATCACTTGGAATGCAAATTAAGCGTTTTCAAAAAACAAAATATTATTTATGCAAATCAAAAACCACGTCTTCATTCCCAAACTTTTGAATAATCTTCAAAAACGAAACCTTTCGTTTGTTTGTTTCGTTTTCGAGAGTCCCCCCCCTTATTCTAACGGAGCTATCTGCAAGTTGTCGTAGGCAATGCATTTTGCTGTTGCATTAAATTTTTAGACTAAGCTCGTGACTACTGTTGTTGACCCGTTAACTTATGTTACGCGCCACGATCGATGGTGTCTTAGTAACCAGCGCCATCTAGTTTGGAAAGGCGGGACTACAGAGAGTCGAGACGCGTACGCCAGAATTTACTAGAACTATGACCTTGACCGAGCGTACGGCCGGTCAAGGCCGGACTGCGCGCGAATGTTCCGGATGTTTCGGCGTTGGAAGGTTCGGGAACGGCCGCGGCAATATAAAAGGCCGGGATTTACCGCGACCGGGACAGTATTGAATTAGCGATACAAGTGATTACTTCGAAAGCGATTTTGAAGTGCGACTTGGGAGTGATTGTTGTTTTAATTAGTGCGTTTTAAGGTTGTAATTAGTGGCGTTCAATTAAAGTGTGACTTTGGTGATTTTTTATCGGCTGTTTTTATTGTCACGAACCCGAAGCTCGTAACAATTGGTGTCAGAAGTGGGATTTAAATTATGCCGATTTTACCTAAGGACGACACGGAGGGTATCCGTACCCGGAGTCAACGCCAACAGGAGACGGACCAGAGACGTTTTGGTGGAGCTTTGCCGCAGGAATCGGAGAGCCAAATATTAACCACGGAGGCTGGCACGTCCACAGCAACACCAGCAACATCGGCAGCACCAGAACTTGCTGCTCTGATGATGATGCTGCAGGAGCAGTCTCGCCGACAGGAGGAACAGGCTCGTCGGCTGGAAGAACAGTTTAAGCGGGACAAGGAGGAACAGGCTCGCCGCCAGGAGGAACAGGCTCGTCGGTTGGAAGAACAGCTTAAGCGGGACAAGGAGGAACAGGCTCGCCGTCAGGAGGAACAGGCTCGCCGTCAGGAGGAACAGGCTCGCCGTCAGGAGGAACAGGCTCGTCGATTGGAAGAACAGCTTCAGCGGGACAAGGAGGAACAGGCTCAATGCCAGGAGGAACAGGCTCGCGGCCAGGAGGAACAGGCTCGCCGCCAAGAGGAGCAGATGCTTCTTCTGAAGGACCTTCACGCTACCTTCGGGAAAGACATAAAGGAGGTGAAGGATAAGGTTGCTCAACATGACAACCGCCTGTTGGAAGCTGAAATACGGATCGACCAAGTCAATAATCGGGTTGACTACGTAGTGGCTGATGTGAAGAAGACCGTGATGGCAGATGTTAAGAAAACGCTGGACTGTCTTAAACTTGGAGAAGCAATTGCAGCTCCCGTAGCTACAACACCTTCGCTACGTGGATTCAAAGTACCACCGTTCGATGGAACTTCTTCCTGGTCGGCCTACAAAATCCAATTTGACGCAGTCATGAAAGCGAACGGCTGGGATAAAAATCAGGCCATGACTGCCCTCACCCTAGGCCTTCGTGACCAGGCCTTATCAGTTTTGGAAGCTCTCGGTAAGGAAGTGACTTACGAGCAGCTCCTTGAGGCTTTGGAGGCTCGATATGGCGACGCTCACCTGGAACACGTGTTTCGCGCACAGCTTAGGGACCGCGTGCAATGCAGTAGCGAAAACCTGCAGCAGTGGGCCCTTGAAGTGGAGAAGCTGGTGCGTAAAGCTTACCAGTCCGTACCAGCGCTTATTGATGGGAACCTTGTGCAGGCGTTCATCGATGGCATCCGCGACATTGAAGTTAGAGCTGCTGTGAGGCTCGGGCATCATGAGACGCTAAAGGATGCCTTGGCTCATGGCCTGGAGGTGGAAGCTGCGCGACAAGATCATCGATCCCATCGCGTCAGGGAGGTTGTAGCGGCTACAGTTCGGCACTGCAATAAAGGATACCGCCCTAGATGCTACGGCTGTGGGGAAAGGGGCCACCTTCGATCCAGTTGCCCTAAGCGAACTGCAGAAAGAGAACTACGGCTACCTGCAGACCTGATCATCAGAATACCACCTGATGCTCCAGGCAGTATAATCGATTATGCGAATAACTGGCGGTACAAAATAAATGACATTTGTGAGCACGTCAGACAATCGGGCCAGAAAATGTCTGGAAAGATGAAAACCCCTTGTGACCGCAAAGTGAATAGTAGAGTGTTCGACGAGGGTCCACAGATGAGGTTGCGCAATCCAGTCCACAGCAGAGGGAGATCTCCTGGGCTTCAGTCTAGATGGGAGGGACCGTACTGGATTGGGACTGGGGGCAATGACGTAACCTACCGGAAACAGAAAGGTGCAAGAGGCACTCCTAAGATTGTCCATGCGGAGAGATTGGCGCGTTATTATGGAGCCGATAATGCTCGGGACGAGCATGTCTTAGAAGGGGGCAGTGTTACGCGCCACGATCGATGGTGTCTTAGTAACCAGCGCCATCTAGTTTGGAAAGGCGGGACTACAGAGAGTCGAGACGCGTACGCCAGAATTTACTAGAACTATGACCTTGACCGAGCGTACGGCCGGTCAAGGCCGGACTGCGCGCGAATGTTCCGGATGTTTCGGCGTTGGAAGGTTCGGGAACGGCCGCGGCAATATAAAAGGCCGGGATTTACCGCGACCGGGACAGTATTGAATTAGCGATACAAGTGATTACTTCGAAAGCGATTTTGAAGTGCGACTTGGGAGTGATTGTTGTTTTAATTAGTGCGTTTTAAGGTTGTAATTAGTGGCGTTCAATTAAAGTGTGACTTTTGGTGATTTTTTATCGGCTGTTTTTATTGTCACGAACCCGAAGCTCGTAACACTTACTTTAAATATTTAACCTCTTTACCTTCGGTAAGTGCCCTCTGACGTTTAAGTTTAGAACTACACACTTATCTGCCCGTGGTACATTTTTTTTTATTGATCTTCAAGATTGACCTCATCCCACCTGATGTTAAGTGGTAATGAGGTCCTAGGTTAAGGGTGACAAGTACAGCATAATAAATCTGTTACTGGACTTGTCGCCCTTACCTTGAAGGCTTGAGTCCTGCTACTAATATAGCACCCCCAATCACGGAACCTATTCCTAACGAGAAAATACAAGTAAGAAACTATTTTTTTCCATAAACCAACAATTTACCCCTACATTGTTGCTTGTATCGCGCGAAACATCACATTGTTGGCTGAAAGCCGATTAGGGGCGGAGTGCGTCGGCATTGTCGCGCTTCGAGTTTACGCTTGCTTGAAACGTTTGTGATTCAATTTGAGCACATGTGTTCAGTTCACAGATAGGCGACGAGTGTCTCAGGAGGTGCTCAACATCTTAGGTCGCCTATGCGTTGGTATAATAGCTGTTGATGCAAGATTCGTAGCTGATAATGATGTAACGGTAATAGAAGATTGATTTCCGATGAAATTCCTATGTTTTTTTTAATTTGTACTAAAATAAGATTCAAAGAGATGTGGGGGGGGGGGTACCTAAAAAAACTTAACTTAAAATTGGCGACCAAAATTTTATATGTGGATTATCCACCTTAAAAAATATATTTTTTTAGCGCATAAACAAATTTTGTTTAAAAAATGTATATATACCGGAGTGTTTACCTTGACGTGGTGTCGACCGTACCTACAATAATGATTTGTTTTCTCACCAGGGCTTTATATTTACCTTTATTTTTTTTATAATTAAGTCAGGTAATTAAGAAACAATTCGTAATTGTACTTACTCTGACGTCATACTACACACACGTGTGTGCAGTCATGATTTTTTCAAAGGTTACGTGCCTATTCGTACATGTTGTTTCAATAAATTACGAAGTATATATAATATCATGTAGAAAATGAACATGTTGTGTATCTACACGAGTAGCGAATACTGGTAATGAGTTCATCTGAATTTGTACGTGCTTAGTACTCCAGGCCACTTTGTATAATCCGTGTAAATATCATTTAGATTAAAAGCTACTGAAGTTGGGCCGCAACTAAAAAAATTCAGAAAAAATTTCAACCGAAAAGTGGAAAAATCCTCTAAGGCGAAACGAAGTTCGCCGGGACCGCTAGTGTATAATAATCATGACAGAAGATACAGAAAAGCCGTGTGAAATCGGGGCGGGTGGCTAAATTGACAATACGTACTATTCTTTTGTATGACAATTATATTTACCTGCAGAGAACAAGCGCGGCCCAATACGAAGAGAATTAGCGAAACTTCATGTATTTCTGTTCACAACAACGATGACCTCAAGTAATTCTAAGCATTAAATCACTTTTTGTACGTTTATTCAGATATTTTACAAGGTCGCCGCTTTCTTGAAATTTTCAAATAAATGAATATATAAAAATTATACCGTTTTTAAAAAATGTTCAAAAATGATTTCTTCAAATTATTTTTCTTCCAAAACTCTGTAAATATATATTTAGAAAAAAATATTTTTACTATAAAATTTTAGGATTATGATTCCAAAGGTCGCCGCCTTCTTCGTTTTTTATACAATCTATTAGTTATTAAAATAATTCATTTTAAACACAAACGCCTGATTAAATTGCATAATTCTTAGATATGAAAGTTTGCCGTTCAGGTGCTTCGATGTGTAGTGTTGACAGGTGACGGCAGTTAGTTGTCTGTTTTGAAAATAGTAAATAAATTGGTTTACACGCGTAGTCTTTACGCAGCTCGAATTGCGCAAATTCCATTTTGAGATTATATTTTTTATAAAATACTTTTTTGTTGGGAGGCTGCTTAGGCTGCATTTCTAGGGTTCCGTAGTCGACTAGGAACCCTTATAGTTTCGCCAAGTCTGTCTATCTGTCTGTCCGTCCGAGGATAATCTCAGAAACCGTTTGCACTAGAAAGATGAAATTTGGTACAAATATGTATATTAATCACGTCAACAAAGTGCAAAAATAAAAAATAAAAAAATGTTTTTTAGGGTACCCCCTCTACACGTAAATTGGGGTGTGACTTTTTTTTTATTTCAATCCCAACATGTGATATATCGTTGGGCAGGTATTTAAAAATGAACAGGGGTTTACTAAGATCATTTTTTTATATTTTTAATATTTTGGGAAATAATCGCTGCAAAAGAAAATAAAATTGTGTCCCCCCCGCCCTAACTTTTAAACCATAAGTCAAAAAGTATGAATAAAAGCTGGAATATAGAACTGCATAAAGGCTTATTTTGAACCTGATGGGTTTAATCGTTTTTGAAATTTTTGAAAAAATATTTTTTTAACTAAAGTTGTAATTTAAGGATACTTAAGTATTGTGATGCTTTGAAAACTACGGAACCCTACACTGAGCGTGGACCGACACACTTTTGGCCGGTATTACTTATTTACAATAGCCAAACTGATCATTTATACGTTTCTAGGCAAGTGAGAAACTCAAAAATGCAAATCGTCGACGCGCGTGCAATACCGCGTATGTAGCATTTGCCATAAAGATTAAAGTGGTCTGTTATTTCATATTATTTCAATCTAAATTAGAACTTACGGGAAAATGTCATTACGCGGTATTGAACGCGTGTCGACGAAATATCACAACCGAATCGGAAAATAATGAACAGAGTAAGTGCAATCACAGAGACGGCAAATAATGTCATACATTGTCAAAGGGGTATGATTGACCGCTTGGAGTCTAGTAAGAATTAATACACTCAGGACCTTACCCCCACTATGGAGAAAACAGAATAAAGTTTTTAATTTTTAATTTTTGCAATTTTTACAACGACATTTTGTAAAACTCACAAGTACAATCATTTCAAAGTATGTACGTGAAGTTATTTTTCGTACGATGCACCTATTAAGAAAATGTGGTCGCATGTGGCTAAAAGCCAATCATAATCTTCAGTAGGCATCTGAGATGGAATTGACCGATCATGATCGCCATGTATACCTGACGGTAGCAAGTTTGATGTCTTGAGAGCAGAAGACCTCTGAATTTAGCTTACTGAATGCCGCGACTGCAGCACTAATTCTGCTTATTATTTCAGCATCGAGGTTGCACTTGGGTGTTATTGTACTCCCAGGTAGCGGAATTTGTCAACCCGCTTCAACTAGTCCTCACCAAGTCTTCATTTCAGTGTCTCGCGACCATTAACGTCCTTCGACAGCCATTCCTCTTTTTGATACTTATTTTTAGACCAAATTTTTGGCAAGACGGTGAAAATCCGACATGATTTGCTGCAGGGTTTTGGGGGTTCTGCCACGAAACAAAGGTCATCTACGTACAAGATCTCATTAATCATAGCGTGTGTAACACGTTCGTGCAAGCCCTGAGTGCGGAACCGGATGCGAAAACCTTTCGAAGAAGTCCTTGAGACATCCCTGACATCCAATGCAAAATACAGCGCGGATAGTGTAGGCTAGTACATACCCTTGCTTCATACCACAGGTGACGGGGAAAAAAGTCAGACTATTCGTCGTTGACAGAACTGCTCCGTGCATCATAGCTTCCCTAGCACCATCTAGAGAGCTTTCCGGGGCACGCCATCGAGAGCCTTCTCGAGGTCAACTCTTTTCTTGAAGATGACGCACTGAAAAATTAGCTTTGCACGTGCCCCGATCAGGCCAAAATCCAAATTGGGTTTCAGGCAGGTGCTCTTCGGTGTGTTTTAGGAGTACTCTGGCAAAGATTTTCCCAGGGGCTGATAATAGTAAAATACCCCGGTAAGAGGTGCAATCGATCAATGCGAGAAACTGTAAAAATGCTAGGACTTGGTCTTTTTCCCACAAAGTACAAAAAGGCTCCATATAGCCGAATGAAACCCGTCACCACCGGATTTAAGTAGTTGCTCACCCGGTATCAAGTTGATACCAACCACGCGCTATTTTAGTTGTTAACTGACCGCAAGAACAATCTCAGCAAGTGTCAGCGGCTTATCCAGCTTAGCTAGAGTGGGGAGTTCAGATATCAACAGAACATATTCAAAGTCAAGAGACCAGCGCACGTTGAGTAGAGCGTTGAAGTGTCCCATCCATTACTCGAGCACTTTCTCCTTTGTTTTGAGAAGTCCTTCACCATTCGATGGTTTCAAAGGAGCTTTTGAAAAGGGGATCGTGCTAATCAACTTTCGAACCTCACTGTAAAACACCCCAAGCTAGTTTGTGTCAGGAAACCACTGCATGTAGTGAGCTTTGTCTTGCCACCACCGATCCTTTCCCAAGATAGTCGACGAAACTTCAGGTTACTCTCGTCGTATTTCCACAACACTTTCAGGGTGAATTGCTCTGCTTTGTCGATTGCGCTAACTATGACTTTATCGTTTTCAACAAACCAATTTTCATGTTTTTGGTTGTTAGCCCTTGAGTGAATTTAGCCGTGTCTAAGATATGAGAAGATATAGCCAACCAGCTCTTTTCGATATCACTGCTCTCAGGGCTTACAGACGGTTAACTGATTGTTAGCGCTTCAGCATATGTCTTCATTGTCTCATGATTCATAAGCCTAATACCGTTTAAACATGCAGACTTGGATGGACCGGATCTGCGAGGACGCCGGAAGCAAAGACGTAGTTTTATAACGTCAAGTATGTGGTCAGTCTAGCAGTGACCACCACGCATCCCGCGGGTGATTAGGACTTGGGAAACGTCTCTTTGCCGTACTTTCGCATAGTCTATTAGATACTAATATTTGGGCCTTGGGTGCTCCATGTAGTTTTATGCTTCGCGGGGAGGCTGAACAAAGTGTTTGTAATAGCAAGAATTTGTGCACATAAATTGAGCAGTAGCTGACCATTCTAGTTCATGTTACCCACTCCGTTTCTGCCTAAGATTTTAAGCCAGCCTTCATAGTCTTGAGCCATTTTGGCGCCCAACAAGAGTACCAGCTCGATTGGACGTACACTCTTGATACTGCGCGCTAATTCTTCGGAGAATTGCCTTCGGAAAGTTCCCGAGAACAATTGCGGTTTTCCGTTCTGGATAGGTGTTGGAGTTGTGATCAAGTAGGGTTAGCACGTTCTACGCGCCTGAAGTCATATTAGGTGATTTTAAAAACCGTATTTTATTGTATCGTCGACTACGAGTGAAACGATGCGGAGGCAGCCGCGGTTACTACCATCCGTGTGGGTTAGGGTGAACATTTCTTTAGGGCATCTTTTCTAGCCCCCTCCCCGGCTGAGCAGGCAAAGCAGTACCCCCCTAAACAGGCCACCTTTGTCACTAAGGTGCTGCCGAATCCTCTTTATCTCCCCGGTGTAGAGTGAAAGCGACCACGATGTACCAACTACACCCCCAGAGCCGTCCAAGTGCAAGCCTCGGACAAAGCCCAGTCTGTATGAAACTGGACCTCTGCCCTATCAGCTTGCCCTATGCTTATCAGCGTGGACTGCCTTTACCGCCGAGTTAGACTTTGTACACAAAGCAGGAGGTTCCACCGCAAGACCTGCCAACCGAAGCATGCAGGATTCCTCATCGGGTTTAGCTCACAAGCCGACGTAATAAGCCGGGGTGTGATCGTTGTGTGTACCACAGCTACTTGGAGCCACCGATGAGGATGCGTGTACCGTCTGCAGTTCTGCACTTCATGTACACAACCTTTTGAAAGATCGGTTAGCATACACGCTGCAAACGCTCAATTACACCCCATATATCGATGGCCCCAACGAATAAACGTGCAAGAGCTCTTGCCCAAAAATTTTTTTTCGTTTTTATGGCATAGAATACGCCTACACATTTTTTTTTTGTAAATTTTGGACTTAAAATAAGACTTTTATTGCACAAAATTCGTTTATTGTAGGGAAATTAAATTTCTTCATATAACATGAATAACAAAACATGCGTCTATTGAATCTAATTGTTTCTTTGAGTACACCAAAATAAACGTATTAAATCAATCTGCCGCTTGTGTCTAACCTTTCCTTTGGGTAATAACTCCTACACAAAAAAAAGACACGATTATTCGTGTAAAAATGGAAGCTACTTTTATTAGTTATGCTTCATTACAGACCGCAAAAATTTTAATACAGCTATCCTAATGTAGAATTATTATCTTTTACTAATTTGTAGAATCGTGTATCGTTTTACTACACTTGTTTATGCTTCATTTATGACACGAATAAACGTGCAGTGATACATTTCTGTTAACAAGTCACATATTATTCATTAGAATAATAAAATTATATGTTTTTTCTTGCATACTGAGATAATCGATAGTTTTATTTTCTTAAAAAATATATGATCTGAAATATTTTTAACCTTTAATATAATTATACATTAAATATTCATTACGACATTAAAGTAATGTGATTTCAAACGTTTTTATGGTTTCCTGAAAAGTAGTAGTTTTTCGTTTGAACGTTTATTCGTTGGGACCATCGATATGTTTGTATGTATGTAACGAATAAAATACAAAATTGATAATCTATTGGTACTTACTAATATTACAAAGTAGTAAGATTTAATAAATTATACGTACGCAATGCTGTCTCTAAATCAAAATTACTCTGCACAGCATGACATGTATGTATTAGTACTACATGGCATTAGCTCGTACTAGCACCGCACACTCGTGCTGCGCTAGCACGAGCTAATGCCAAATGCGTTCAATAGATGGCGCGCGGTTCGCCGCGAAACGGGTAATGTCAATTGCTTCGTATTGGGCCTTAAAATCGGCAGACGGCCACTTTTCAAAAAACGAAGGAAGGATTGACAATATATCAAATTAATTTAAGATGTAGACAAAATAGTTGCCAACGTACAATACCATAGTAGATAGGTAGATAGTCCATTAGAAAATTTGAATATTTCAACCGGCCATTAATGCCTCGGGTTATTTGAAACGGCAGGTCTTAAATAAAATTATCTTATTCTAAAGATTATTTAACTATTTCCTCGTAAAGAGGGTAGGGATATTGTATATCTGGTTAGTCCGTCAGTTAGATTTTCAAAATAATATATAAACATATTTTTTATTTCTTATTCTAAATAATTAAAATCTCTCTACTTAGGTACATAAAGTAATTATCAAATCAATATTGTATCAATCTTTGTTTTTAAAATTGTGAAAGGTAAACTTCAAAAATGAAATCTTACAATCTCTTAATTAGTTTCTTAGATATCCAAGGCAAGTTATTGCTTTTAAAATAAATAGAACAACACTTGAACTTATGGCTTGATTTGACTTTACTTGGGTCTAGAGTAAATTTTTAATTAAATTAAAATTGAGAAACTACGCAAGATTTTAATTTAATTTAAAATAAATTCTAGTCGTTCGTCAAAAGGCCGCATGTTGAGTGAAATTTAAACAAATGTCGTCTAGACGCAGCTAATGTAGCTGGCCAATAACTAATTGCTAGTCGTAAAGTAACCGAAATAAGTAGATTACATAACGATTACAAGTGCAGTCACCTAATTTACTTTCAGTATATAGTTTAAGAGAGGTAGGGCATAGAAATTTATTGCTCGAACTGGAGTAGCCAGACTGGTGAAATCCCTCCACCTTAAAGGAAGACTGCAGTCAAATAAAGCGATTGTCACTTCGGTATTGTTGTGTTTCTGCGTGTGAGTAAGGTTTCCTGAACTCCTGGGGGTGTAGCAGCAGGGGTCAAGGTTTCAAGGTAAGGGCGACAAGTCCAGTAAGCTTTATTATGCTTGTGCTTGTTGCCCTTAAGCTACAGCACATTTTACCACTTTGGAAGTGACTCTCGCGCAAACTATTCAATTTAGAAAACAAAGGTGATTAGAAACCTCTGTATCATTTTTGAAGACCTATCCATAGGTACTCCCACGTATATGATTGAAGAATAAAAGAGTGCTTACCGTATTTATATCTATGCTATATTTATATTTATATCTATATTAATATTATAAAGCTGAATATTTTGGTTTTGTATCATTATCAATTCAACATAAGACACAATTAATTATTTTTGAAGGATATGTACAACTAAATATTATGTGAATATTTCAAGCGTCCACCTGTTGATGCTATTTAAAATCGAGCAAAAAACGACTGAAAATCACGGTTGTTGTAAGGGAGCCCGCCTTGAATATTTTAATTTAATTATTTATTTTTAAACTAAATATACAATTAAATATTTTTTGTTAACGCGCAATAGAAATACATAATGTGTGAAAATTTTAACTCTCTAACTATCACGGTTCTCGAGATACAGCCTGGTGACAGATGTACAGACAGGGTATGGAACCCTAAAACCGGGGATAGTACCTACGGGGCACGGATGCGAAGCCGCGGCAGGTCGCTTGTTTTGTAATAAGGTCAATATATATTTCAATATATATTCAATATATCATTTTTTTTTATTCACATAGATTACATCAGTAATACTTATGAATAGTCTCTATATAAAACAAATGAAGCTACCTCCGGTTCGGAACCTATAACTAAAGAGAAGATACCGGCAAGAAACTCAGTAGTTTTTTTTTTTACAAATGAAAGCTACACTTATTACTAATTTTGCACTTAGACACACAGTTAGTTTGTCAATTGTAAAATAAAAATTTTAAATCAATTATTAAAATAAATAAATAATAAAACAAAGGTATTTGTAAATTAGATTAACTGTATGACTCGCATGCGTCATCGAGGCCCAATTCTGACATTGATTGAGAAAATGCGTTACATATATATTTGTAAAATAATATAAAACACGTAAGTACAGGCGAGCACACTAGTCACTGATCCACACGTTCCTGTCATTCAAATACTCTTCTACTTTGTAGTAGCCTTTTTTCAAAAGACAACGTTTGACAAATGTCTTAAATTTGTACAAAGGTAACTCAACAATAACTTGAGGGAGTTTATTAAAAATTTTTATGCTTAAAGCAACAAATGAATTACCTATTTTATGTAGTCTACGCTTAGGAACAGCAAGCTTATTTTTATTTCTGGTGTTAATGCTATGATTGTCTGATTTTTTAGGAAATGTATGCAAGTTTTTGTATACATGCATTAAACAGTCAAGAATGTATTGAGATGCGAATGTTAAGATGTTAATTTCCTTAAACAATTCTCTCAGCGAGTCACGTGGTCCTAGCTTGTAAATGGCTCGGATGGCCCTCTTTTGTAAAACAAATATAGTTTGAATATCGGCCGCAGATCCCCATAATAGCAGACCGTAAGACATGACGCTGTGAAAATAGCTAAAATAAACCAATCTTGCTGTTTCCATATCTGTTAGGTACCTTATCTTTCTGACCGCATAAGCAGCCGAACTCAGTGCACACCTACGACATCCTGCTTTTTATCCCATGCATCAAACACATGCTTGATGAGAGCCACACCCGCATCAGTTGTAGATTTTCCCTTAGTAAATCCATATTGATTATCATGAAATAACCTGTTAACTAAGAAATGACAAAGCATCTGATTAAATATATTTTTTTCAAAAATTTTACTAAATGCGGGTAAAATTGATATGGGTCTAAAATTCGATGGGTCACTTACTTACTTTCTATGGGAGGTATTATTTTACTAACTTTCATTAAATTTGGAAACTGACCATCATCGATACATTTATTAAATATAAAAGCCAGTTGAGGAGCAACAGCATGTATGATATTTTTCAATACTTCTACTGAAAGACCCCACAAATCCTCAGTTTTTTTCATATTAAGCTCCTTAAAAGCTTTCAAAATAGTTTTATAATTAACATAATCAAAGTTGAAGGGAGTTGTGCACTCATCCACGTGCGATTTGAGCAGGGACTCAGCAAGGCACGGATTTGAGGATAAGCCATTCGTCGTTGTGACCGGGATATTGGAAAGGAAAGATTCAAAAGCGTTTGCTATTTCAGCATCTTTTTCGAGAATACTATCATTAACTTTAAGAGAGAACTTGTGAGTATGTATGTTGTTTTTACAAGTCTCTTTGTTAATAATTTGCCAAGTTACTTTGCTTTTATTTGTAGCCTTCATTATTTTATTCTTGAGAAAATTTGACTTTGCTATCGCACAAACCTTCTTAAACAATTTCTAATATTTTCTAACATATTCTACTACTGAAGAGTCATTAGAATTTGCTTTTAAATCATATAGCTCAAATAATCTACGTCTACTTTTGTATAAACCTAACGTAGCCCAGTCAATAAATGTTGTTTTTGAACTATTTATTTTTATAGTTTTTTGAGTAAAAACATTGTTAAATTCTTTTTCAACAGTGTGAAATAATTTTCCATAACAATAATCACTGCTGTTATTTTATTTGAAGTTTAGCAGAGACACTTTTTCGCATACATTTGTTTTAAATTTTTGTACTCGATTTGCGGTGATAGGTCTACAAGTACAAGGTATATAATAACATGTAATATAGTCACATGTATTTGCCCTAACTTCAATAGATCTTATTTTATAAGGAAAATCGTTCAAGTAAAGAAACATGCTTAGTAGTACGAAAACGAATACGTCTTTGAATATTATTATCGTACGGCGTATGTGTAAATTATTTTTTGAGGGTTAGATAAACATATGCTCGAAGAAATTATGAATCTTTGTTGTGACTATGAAAGGTAGACGTTTAATACTTGAGTTAATGTGCCCAATGTTTCATCAATGATTGAGAAAATGAAACAAAATTAATAACATAAAATAAAATAGGTGTGATGGCAAAAATACTTTAACTTTAAATAGGTAAAAAAGTGACTAATAGCAGTGACAGCCTACTTTTTCATAGCCGTTTAATCAAATTATACATATTTTTTATAGTATTTGCTTCAGGCCGCATTAGTGAATTTTAATTACTCTTGTGGTGTGGAATTCAAACCTTCACGTATCGCATCCAACTCAGTTGGAAGATTTTTCTTTCATTTCATCATTTGCGTTTTTTCTGTTGATTTAAAATATTTAAGGCCGTAGAATCACTTTGTATGTGACATATTTGAGTAAAAAAATATTTGACGCTGAATACAGCAAGCTCTCTGTATCCTCGACCCTTTGCTAGAGCCATGGCTGGTGAGTTGTGCCAGTAAGCTGGGCTCTCGTTTCTATGCGGGTCGCACGCGCCGCCATTATGCAGCGGAACGGCCCATTACGGTGACAAATGCAGCGCACAGCACCCCGCGGGACAAATGGAGCTCACTGAGTGAGGGACCCGTGAAGCTAGGAACAGTTCATTCACTCACACTACAGAATGGAAAAAATATCAAACAACATTCTATACTCGATTTTTATAATTTTTATAGTGCTTTACGCCGCACTTTAAATTTTAAATAAAAATCTTTAAATATTTTAGGCTAACGGGTTGATAAAGCAGAAAAATGCATCGCCTATTCAAGCATCTATGGCTTCAACTTGATCAGCAATGGATCACTTGACAACAAAGATGCTCAGACGCTAGACCGAGCATCTCTGTTGTCAGGTGGCATGTGCTATGAGTTGAAGCCAAAAAAGCTGGAAAGGCAACATTGGAATTTTTTCGGATACCCAAATCGCCAAAACGAATAGGAAAATGAAGCTTGGGTCCTGATTCGATTGTCCAATGATATATTTAACACTACTGTTCAAGATTTGTTATTTAGACTTATATCGAGAATCTAACACAAATGTAGTATAGATACTACAATCAAAATCAAAAGTTTTGACAATAAACAATTATTATTTATTTAAAACATTTATTACTACCAGTACTTTTTTGTGTTTGAGCAACAATGAATAAAAAAAATAAATAAATAAATATTGGACAACATCACATACATTGCTCTTATTCTGTGGTAAGTAGCTTAAGCACTTTTGTTACAGAAATCAGAAACAACGATGGTACCACAACACCCAGACCCGAGACAATACAGAAAAGTTCGTTTCCCATATTGACACGACAGGGGATCGAACCCGGAACGTCAGAGATGGAGCGACGCCAAAGTCCGGCACGCTTGCCTCTCGGCTACGGAGGTCGTCAATGAACAACAATACTATGTATATCGAAATGATCGATAGTAGGTAGGTTGAGTTTGAGTTTGAGTATTCAATTCAACCAAACGTAATTAATACAATAATACTGTAATTGCTTACTATACATATTAGTTTAAATTAGGATCTAATAGTGAATTGTATTATGATGAGAAATAAAGTATCTTACTCCATAAATTAGGATGACTTTGATTAAAAGACACATATTGCTGTTTTAAAGTCTATCATAAGTATTATTTTACTTCACCAGGGAGGTGGATAGATAGGGGTGGAGGAGTGGGGGGGGGGGTGCATTCTTTGCCACCAGATGTACTTTTGCAGTTTCGGTGGAGCAGCGGTTATGAAATATTACCCGAAATGATTTATTTGGGTAGCTTTCAGGAATTGCCTTTTAGCAACTGTTAACCATAAACTTGAAAATAAAAGAATATATTTACTATGGTACGAGTATTATCTGTTTTGGTTTTATATGTTAATTGGCCTTACTTTTTTTTATTAAACTCTAGTTCTGCCCATGTTACATGAGAACTGACACATTTTCAGCATTGACAGGGTGGTTCGTTATAACTTTGCATGTAATCTGTGGAGAGCAGTGATGTGTTTAAGTTCGTTTCAGAAGTAAGTCAGGGCAAGTCGCATGACACTTAATGCATGTTAGAATGCGGTCTACTTCATACGTTATTTTCTACAATACTGAAAGTTAAAGTCAACGAAAATTTTATACCTACGCTAAACTCAATAAATGACGAATAAAACCAACAAGTCGGGTCGACCATGCTTATTTTATATACACCGAATACAAACCTATTTATTTTTGAAAATTACATTGTCACACTGTTTTATATAGTACCCCAATACATTAATATTATAAAAAAAATATATCATATATTGGACAACATCACACACATTGCTCTGATTCTATGGTATATAACTTAAGCACTTGTGTTACAGAAACCAGAAACAAAGACGGTACCACAACACCCAGACCCGATACAATAGAGAAAAGTTCGTTTTCCATATTGATATACCGGGGATCTAACCCGGGACCTCAGAGATAGCGCGACGGCTAAGTCCTACAAAATAAATACATACTTAAAACATTTGCAAACATCCAGACACAGAACAAACACAAATGTTTGACCCACGAATATTTGCCCTGCGCGGAGACCGAGCCGTTGAGGTTGGATCCATCCATTAGTCAGTCAGTCTTGCGTAGTCATTAAATAAAATGCAAAGTCAAAACATTTGTGGCCGTCATACATAGTCATACTATATTACTTTGATAAGATCAAATGCGATCAGGTATGTGGGGGATTTTACAAGGTAATCCCCACTCTTTTCAAAGTGGAGCTCCCACATACTCCACTACCATCCTCGTGGCAGAACTAAGATTCGCTAATGTGTTTCTTCCCTTAAAAAAAAGGTGCAATTTATAACACTCGAAAGGCATATACGGAAGACTAGGGTTGAGATGTCACTCCAGCATCTCGACAAATGCGGAAAATTTGCGTTTGTGACATAATTTCATTTTAAGTTGCTATTCTTTAATGCTGTATCATGTCACTAAATAAACATTGTTTTCTTTCTTTCATTACTTGTAAAAAAAATGCAAATTTTAGCGACTTCTTCTTATGCCCAGTTCTAATATTTTTCGATTTGTAATTTGTCAAAATTGACTATTGGTTTTCCTACGAGTAGTTAATTCTTATTTCAAAACTCTCCGTATCAGCTGTCATCAGTCGTCTGTCGGTCATTTTTAGCGTACGCCTCTTTTAATTTAATACTATTTGTAACCAGAATGGATCATTTTTCAAATATTGGAACCGAAAAAATGTACATTTATTTCCTTAGAATATAATAGAAAATGTCTTTATTCATGTAAACTTTTACAAAACCAATTATGAATCGTTAAGTCAAGTAAACTACCACTGTGTTCGGAATGTTGATTCTATCGAGAAGAACCGGCAAGAAACTCGATAGTTACTCTTTTCAAAACTGACACATATGGTACGTATAAATCATGCAAAAAAATATGTATTAACAATATAGCTTATGTCTAATGTACATATTTAATGCTATCAAGTCCAAACATCTTTGTCGTTAATATATTCCTTTAATTTATAATATCCATTTTTCATTAAACAATTTTTACTCAGAGACTTAAATCTATGCATAGGTAATGCAGTGACATTTTCTGGCAGCTTATTGAAAATCTTCAGACTTAACCCCACAAAAGAATTACTAATTTTATGAAGTCTTAAATGTGGAATTTCTTTAATTACTCGTAAAAAAATTACAAAATTAAGTGGCTGTTTCTTAGTCAATAAAAGCGTTTCAATGAAATTCCGATTTACCTTAAAACACCATCGCGCATTCATTCAACTGAATTGCTCCTCGAACGGGTTTGTGAAGGGAGATTTCGGCTAAACCGTCGATCACTCTTTTCACTCCATGTCACGTGTCACACTGACGGCTCTTTCAATGGGAGCGTTGATCGTTGCGCGTTTACTGTCTGCACCAACGATTTTAAATAATATTTCAGGCGATAAAAACTGTGAGGTATTCAATGTTAACAAACGGCGCGAGCTGTCGCTATACTTTGATTGGATTTAAAATGAAAACTGATTTTTATTTTGTGTTATTTTCTAGTTGGCGAAATCCATGCTAATATTATAAATGTGAATTATCTCTTGTCTGTCAGTTTGTCTGGCTTTCACGCCTAAACCACAGAACCGATTTTGAAGTAATTTGGTATAGGTATACGTTGAACCTCTGGAACGGACATAGACTAGTTTTTATTTTGATAATAAAGAGGGATATATAATACCGCCCTTGAAAGTTTGTATGGGAAAATGTTTATTTATTAAGTTAGAGATTAGTAATTTTGCACAAATATAGCTCAAAACAAAGATTTAAATATGGATTGCTTTTTGTTTTGAATATTAGGGGAGATAGGGATAAAACCGACCATGGAAGTATATTTATATGGAAAAAAATCTGTAGTTCACGCGAACGAAGTCGCGGGCACAGCTAGTAATCTATAAACGTATTTTGGATCACTTGTTTAATATTGCCTTCAATAACATAATAGTACTTTAATAAACTGAAATACACTAGGAACAATTTAATATTTGTAACTTTAAATTCCGTTTGTGAATTCTTATACAATGTTTTAAATGAAATGAAATAATTGGCTCACGTTAATTATACAGTAACAGTCGTAACATCGACATTTTGGTTAAATAAAACAAATATGAATCACAATAGATTAAATTAACTCAATTTGGTAAATCTTCCATTTACAAATTAATGTACAAAAAATTAAACAAATGTAAATTTAAGTAGTTATTTACACAGTTATGAGTTAATTAATAATTAAATAACAGTTTTGAGGTAAGTTGGAGCAGACCAGTCCACGATGGCGCCTGTTCACAAGCATGACGTATATGCCAGCCATCGCCTTGTTCAACCATAATATCTTGGAATACATCGACTCGCGCAGCGGGTCTCCTACGTAATTTCGAATGCCGTTGTCGCGACACACGCTGTTGCGAATTTTTTTCCCACTGCCTCATAGGTTCGAAAGCTTATGGACTCGAATGATGTAGCCGCGAAAGACGCTGATTCGAAAAACATTTTTACTGCTTCATTACTTTATTATTCATAACATTTGTAAAAAAATATTTATCTAGTAATCGCAAAATAATTTGTATATTTAATATATTTTTTATACATTTTAAATATGAATTGCTAGTAGTAAGAATAATAATAATAATAAATTATTTATTTGCAAGAATATGGTTACAAAAATCTTATTTAAATATAATACCATTATATTCTACTGACAAGCTATGTGCAATTTTTACAGATAATTAGGTACATAATATTAATGATTCAGTTTTAAAATTTTACAATTTCCATACTATGATACTAATACATTTTAATAACAAATGGAATATCTACTAATGAAAATGAAATTAGTATCGGATCACTATCCATACTATTAAAACCTACAAGATTGCACATACATTTAAAGAAATAAAACGTTGTTTTATAACAAGATGTAAACCAACTTAAATCATAAATGTTTCAAACATTAAGTACTACTCAAAAACTCATTACTGTATAGTTCATTTTGTTTAATAGGAAGTTAAATAATAAGAAGTGTTAAAAACTAGGAGATGTTAATTTCTTTAAATCATTGGGCAGTTTATTATAAATTTTTATTGACATACATTAAACGTTTTTTGAGTAGAGTGCAAGAAATGTTGATTGACTCCGAAAATGTTGTTTTTTTAATTACTAGACAAATATTTTTTACACACGTTATGAATAATAAAGTAATGAAGCAGTAAAAATGTGTTTCGAATCAGCGTCTTTCGCGACTACATCATTCGAGTCCATAAGCTTTCGAACCTATGAGGCAGTGGGAAAAAAATTCGCAACAGCGTGTGTCGCGACAACGGCATTCGAAACTACGTAGGAGACCCACTCGCAACATAGCGCTACTACCCAGTGACGTTTTATCTACGCTAAAAACGGTCCGTGCTAGTTAGAAGGCGTAAGCTAAAAACGACCGACAGACGACTGATGACAGCTGATGTGGACAGTAAATTTGAAATTAGAATTAACGATTCTTAGAAATCTCGTCATTTTTTATACATTACGAACCGTGAAATATTGAAACTGGGCAGTAGTCAACTACGGTTATGATCACCACATAAGTTTCCGTTTAGATAGATATACTTTATTGCACAAAATCTTTACAGAAATAGGTTTTACAGAAAAATTATAGTACAATTTAGGCGGTCTTATCGCTAGAAAGCGATCTCTTCCAGACAACCTTAAGGTAGAGGAAATAGTAGATGGCAAGAAATGGGTACGGCCGTGCAACATAAATACAGTTTTTATTTTAGAATTATTTCGTAGTTTAACATGATAAACATACATAAACTCATAAATATATAACATTATAAATATATACAAATAAATATATATATATACAAATAAACATATTTAACATATATAAAATCAAGTAAAGAGTTTTGACTCAAAAAAAAAAATAATAATAACAATAATAATGTTAATAAGTAGTAATTTTTAGTCCGTTTGTTTCGTCTCTTACTGATTGAGTTAACGTCAATTACTAAAACTAGATTAAATATGTGAATCAATAATGAAATGTGATCCCTAAGGATCTCAGTTTGTGACGTCAGGGGAGGTGTAGTGTTTGTTTGGGTCGAGCGCTAAATAATTCACTCAAGACATCGGCCGACCTGCAAATAGACGTCATAGTAGTGTTACTAATAGTCCGGACTACCTGCGTCACTGACGACCTCTGGGTCGGGTCACAAACACCAAAGTTGAGGTCTATAAACGGATTAACTAATAGTGTCGCCGGTTCGCCTTTTTTCATGCTAAGTTGGCTACTATTTTGAAAAACAGTAAAAGAACAGATACCTTAATTTTTACATACTAACTTAATTATTTCTTGAATTAAATAGATAAAGCTAGCTTTATAAAGTCAAGCTGAAGGGTGTGCTTATTTGAACGCGCTAATCTCAGAAAATACTGGCTGGAATTGATAAGAGAGGTAGGGCATAGCGATTTCATGCTCGAGCTGGAGCAGCCCGACTGGTGACATACGTTCACCTTACAGAAGACCGCAGCCAAATAACAATCACTTGAAACGGTGGGCTTTAAAAATAAAAATGCGAAGATAGATTTATGCTGTAATTTCGGCAGAGATTCGCCTTAATTAGTGCACAGTACAAAAATCGTCCTTAATTAATCGAGTAAGCGCTTTTATACGCTGCGCTGGCATGCTATGCCCCACTTCCAGTGGCAGGGATGGTGGGGCGATGACGTGGCGGCTTGGCATTGGCTTGGCATTGGCTTGGCTTGGGCTGGCGTTGGCGGCGGATACGGAAATATGGCGACCGGTAGTAACGTAGCGTTACAATCGGCCATCCTGGAACAATTGCTCCCGCGATTGGGAGAAACACATAAATTAGCTCTCTAATAAGTCTATGAGATCCTCAGTTTCCAGTTGTTCGTCGGAGCTACTGGCACTGTCAGATATAGGAGCAATACTCTGATATGGACGTATTGCGTCCGCAGCTACTAAACCTGTAAAACTCTTATATCCCCTGAGTCCTTTAATGCTTCTGATCCTATATCTATCATTACCTATGACTTTTGTTATTATATAGGGACCCGAATATAAATCATCTAACTTCGTATTTACTTTAGAAGCACTACTCGTTGGCGCTTGTTTCCAAAGGACTAAGTCACCTCGTTTGTATACATGGGGAGGTTTACAGCGCTTGTCAAAGTTCCGTTTCATTTTATTGCTCGCAATTACGATACGTTCGCTGGCTTTGGCACGCCTCACCTGCGCTGGTTCAGGTATGTGCTCAGGTATAGTCACGTTACATACTGACCTGCCGCTGCGAGCGAACATAAGGTCATAAGGCTTGTAAGTGGTTGTATTATTGGCAGTATTATTTATCCCCCATATGACATCTGGCAAACAGTTAGCCCAGTTATTAGCAGCCTCAGTGGGATCAGTAGCGCGTAAGGCATTGAGGATGGTTCGGTTGGTTCGTTCAACCTGGCCATTGGCACGAGGAGAAGCTATAGCAGTAAGAGTATGCTTAATTTGTTTGTTAGTTGCAAACTGTTTAAAATATCTACTAGTGAAAGCTTTACCGTGGTCTGTAACAATATGATCAGGGTAACCAAAAAGTGCAAATATCCTTGTCAGGGCCCTAATAGATTCGACCGAATTTACAGTGCGTGTCGGTTCTGCGATAACAAATTTAGAAAACGCGTCCGTCATTACTAACATGTATTGATGTCCTTTCTTTGTTTTGCAGAACGGACCTAAATGGTCAATGTGAATCATACGCATGGGTTCCGTAGGTTTTGGGATCGGGTGCAATCTCCCCTCTTTCTTGCCATGTTCACCTTTACCATAGGCGCAGTGCAAACACGATGTTATGTATTTACGAATAAAACGCGACATTTTTGGAAACCAGAAATCTTTTTTTATCAAATCCATGCTGCGCTTTAATCCCGGGTGCCCTATGTCATCATGATGCATCTGCACAATTCTCCACCTAGCTAATGCAGGGACTGCGAGTCGATTTCCGTATAGAGTTTTCCTATACAACCTGTCTTCAATAAATGCGTAATTATTAGTAATGTCAGAGTTTGCAGTGCCGTTTTTTTAACTGATCGATTATATGTCTAATTTTATCATCTTGAGTCTGAACGGTATAAAACCAATCGGCAACTTCTAGTCGATTAACATTTACAGAGTCTATCGGGCACCTACTCAATGCATCCACGTGTCGCATGCGTTCACCGGGCCTATATTCGATGGTCAGGTCATAATCTTGAATAGAAAGCCACCATCTCGCTATCCGTGGGACAAGATCGCGTTTGGTTAAAGTTGCTCGAACGGCTGTGCAATCAGTTACAATTTTGATATGTTTGCCAACAACGTAGACTCTAAATCTTCGCAAGGATTCTACTACCGCGAGTGTCTCTAGTTCATAACTATGATAGATACTTTCTTCCTTACTCGTAACTCTACTAAAGTACATAACAGGGCGTAAAGATTCATCAGGTTGTATTTGCAGCAATATACCTGCGATACCTAATTTACAAGCATCCGTATGGATCTCTGTTAATAAAGTTGGGTCGTAAAGAGCCAATACTGGTTTTGAGCACAATAACATTTTTAATTTTTCAAAACTTGCAATTTGGTCTTTGCCCCAGAGCCAAACACAGTTTTTTTTTGTCAATTCTGTCAAAGGACGCGCAATGGTGGCGAAATTATGTATAAATTTGCGAAAATAGCTACACAAACCTATAAACTGTCGTATTTCATGAACATTACTTGGTATCGGAAATTGTGACACTGCTTTTAATTTCAATTCACCCGGTTGAATGCCACTTGGGGAAATTTCATATCCCAGGTAAGATATTTTATCTTGGAGGAACGAACACTTTTTCATATTTAATTTTAAGTTTTCGAACGACAGTTTTTCAAGTACGGTATTTAATATTTTTAATCCAGATTGTACATCAAACGAGGGTAGAAGTAAATCGTCTAAAAACGCTAGAATTTCGCCGCAATTGCTATCTGTGTGTAGTGAACTTACAATTTTATTTATTAACCGCATAAAGACTGATGGTGCGTTTGCCAGACCAAAAGGAATGCGGGTGTATTCAAAGTGACCTTGCGGTGTAACAAAGGCTGTTTTGTGCGTATCTTCTGGACAGATACACACTTGGTGGTAGCTTTGTGCCATATCGAGACTAGTGAAATAGTTTTTACCGGATAATCTTGAAATTTGATCGTCGATGTTAGGCAGTGGAAAACGTTCCTTAACCGTGATTGCGTTAAGTGATCTATAGTCGACACATAATCTACAATCGCCGTTTTTCTTTTTAACTAAGATAACTTGTGAAGCATAATTGGACTCTGACTCTTTGATAATACCGGCTTTAAGTAATTCGTTTACTTTGGATTTGACCACTTCTTGTTCACTTATTGAAAGTCTGTACGGATGACGGTGTATTGGCTGTTCAGTGGTAAGTTTTATTTTCATTTCTACTAATTTTGTGCATCCTAATTCCTGTGTACTACTAGCAAAGCATTCTCTGTGACGATTTAATAAATCAATTAATTGTATGCGTTCTTCTTCATTTAAAAGTCCTATGTTTATCTGATCTACACTTACTCCGCCTATTAAAAGACTATGAGGTATTTTACTTGTAAGAAAAATAGCTCTGGCATTGGCAAATAAATAGGAATGGGCATTCAAACTGACCTGGGTTGTGGCTTGGCAAGGTGGAAGCTTCCCTGCGTCTTCGGCTCCCTGCGGCTGTGCGATGGTTTCACTTGGTGTCGTGTCACAGCTTTCGGCCCGCGCCAACAACTCACCAGGCTGAAGCACGACGTCTTTGGTCCCGGTATTGATTATTTTCATATAACCTCCTTGTCCTTTAAGTAATACGGCTGGCAAAGAGTAACTTATGCCATTCAACTCAAAATGACGTGGTTTGGTAACGACATCGTTATCCTTGCAATTACCGATTATGCTGACTTTGATAATTGAAGTGCCTGGAGGTAAACGCTCCTCATTAGCAGTCATGACCTTAAATTTCTGGATTTCTTCCGATACGTCGAAACAATTTTTCAGCTGAGAGTCATGTTGAAATTTCACAATCTCGTTTTTTACAATGAGCACCATACCGTCGCCATTTATTACTGGCTGTCCTATGAGCAAGTTTATACCTTCCATATTGATATCCGTTAGATAAGCCTTGCAGCGTAATGGAATATTGTCCACTTCCAGTACGAACTCCACTTCTCCGCGGCTTTGTACTGCATCTCCAGAAAATCCTTTAAGTACGACGTTGGTTGGCGTAATAGGTAGGGCCAAGAGTTGGGCGATTTCGTATGATAATACATTTACTTGGCTTCCAGTATCAATATACGATTTAACAAAAGTTCCGTTTACTTTCGCCACTTTTTGTAGATATTGTTGTAATTCTGCAGTAACTTGATTCCTTTTATCAACTCGCGGGTGGCTCCTGATGTAGACGGAGCATTTATACTTGAAGGGGCTATGGTGCATCTAGTAGCAATGTGACCTTGTTTGCCACATTTGAAGCAGCTTCGCAAATCTGGCAAAGTGCAGTTACGAAGAACGTGACCAGTTTTTCTGCAGCGTGGACACGGGTCAACATCGGGATTGATGTTAATTTTCTTTTCGACGCTCCGACTTCCGTCCTTAGTAACAGCCCGCATATCGGAGGCTGGGGAGCGATAATCATCAAGCGCACTCAGAAATCCCTC
The DNA here is from genome assembly GCA_037074685.1 of Glyphodes pyloalis. NCBI lineage: Eukaryota > Metazoa > Arthropoda > Insecta > Lepidoptera > Crambidae > Glyphodes > Glyphodes pyloalis. The sequence continues at coordinate 361,685 of JAYKKO010000055.1, forward strand.
GTATAACTCGTCAGGGCGTTCACATTGGTACGCTCGGGCATTCGGTTGTAATGCTGAAGGTAGTCCTCGAATGATGCACGAGACGCTTGCATTATCAGACAGCTTGCATCGGAAGCATAACGCTACTTTATCCTGGTAGTATCTGGTCATGGTTTCTGAAGGGAGCTTCTTCCTCAGCATCATCTCTTCTAATAAGTTGCTGTAATCTCTATGTTTAGGAAATGCTCGTATCAACATACGTTTCCATTCTTCCCAGGAAAAGTCGTAGTCTTCAAGCCTGTTGTACCATTTTCTTGCTTGTCCTTTTAATTTGTCTTGAAGGTAGAAGGATTTGGTCTTCTCGTTCCACCCATGTATTTCTCCTAATTGGTCGATCTTTTTCAGCCATGCTTTAACAGTACAGTCTTCTTCATCAGGATCGAATTCTGGTATGAGTGAGGCACCATAGTGACCTCTGGTCCTGCTTGTTGAAGGGATTTCACTACTCAGCTCGTAGATCGCTCGATGTACCTCACTTTGTAATAAGTTTTTCAACAACTTCTTAGCAGGTGGTGACGAACAGGAATCTTCTTCATTGGAGTGTTCGTCCAAGCCACTAGTCCATCCAGGTGGGCGTACATTTTGCCCTGGGTTATGGTTACGCTTCATAACTCTTTTTCTTTATACCACTTCTGAAGTGAAACGGTGGGCTTTAAAAATAAAAATGCGAAGATAGATTTATGCTGTAATTTCGGCAGAGATTCGCCTTAATTAGTGCACAGTACAAAAATCGTCCTTAATTAATCGAGTAAGCGCTTTTATACGCTGCGCTGGCATGCTATGCCCCACTTCCAGTGGCAGGGATGGTGGGGCGATGACGTGGCGGCTTGGCATTGGCTTGGCATTGGCTTGGCTTGGGCTGGCGTTGGCGGCGGATACGGAAATATGGCGACCGGTAGTAACGTAGCGTTACACACTTCTATGTTGTAGTGTTCCTGCGTGTGAGTAAGGTTTACAGTGCTGTTTATGTAGATAGATAGATACCTACACTTTATTGCACAGAAAAATTTACAGAAATTGGTTTTACAGACATAATCAAGTACAATTTAGGCGGTCTTATTGCTAGAAAGCAATCTCTTCCAGACAACCTTTAGGTAGAGGAAATAGTAGATATTGAGATATGTAAAATAAGTTATATTTGTGTTGGATCGTTTATTTATTGAGGAAGGTTTTAGCGAAGAATTAGTGTAAAATGTGGAACCGTTTTTTCCAGTGATGGTACGTGTGCGAAGACGCGGCCGCTCGCTAGTTTATAGGAATGGCATCAAGATCTTCTTCAATCAAAATCTTTCCAAACGATCTTGATTTTAATATAGGTTAGGCCATAACATATAGTTATCTATAAATGCGTGTACACATAACATCTTCAAACGTTCCATCGAAAAGAAAACAAAACAATGTTATTTTAAGAAATACCTTCATTTATTTGATCTCCGCGTGTAGTGAGTTCACCCAAAGAAATGTAAATAAAAGGTAAACTTTCCACACACGGCGGGAAAACAACTTGGAATATGAAGTGTGTTCTCGGCCGAACTTTCAACGGCTTAATAAGGTACCCGCACAATGTGAGCGCAGTGATCGACATAAATCATCTGAGAGTTTCTGACAGCGGCGAGAGCATCGGACACCAGCTAAAATATTACGGGCCTCGCAAACTCTTCAATTGGAAACCAGAATCTAATATAATACATTAGCATGGCGAAAGGTGTGAATATTTTATATAAGGCGTTAAAAATAGTCAACTGCTTTATTTATTGTGTTTGCGTGGACTACAGGATTTTTTTTCTGAAATATAAGTCTAAATTACTCATTATTATATAAGCTACCTGCTAATAAAAGTCCCGTTAAATTTGGTTAAGCCTTTTAAGACCTTAGCCGGAACAAAGAAACATACAAAATGTTATTTTATATTACGAACAGACACGACTATATGGACAGCTTTAAACTAAAACAAACATTAAAACAAATGAAAGAGTAGTGTGAGGTGCGTGTGTGTGATCAATATGTGTGAGTGTCGGAAGGTATTCGAATAAAAAGTATAACTCACAGTTAACTCGAAGTATATTGTTCACAAGCACAAAATACACGAAAAACACAGCAGAGTTTACAAGCACAGAAAAGCTAAGAAGGCAAGCACAGTAAACCAATGAAAGCAACTAGCTAAGCGCCGTGCGCGACCGTTACATGTGCGTCGCGTCGTGACAGGATCTCGACTGGTGCTCTCGGCTCATGCGGGACAGAGTCCATTAAAAAAAAAGAACTCTCGGCTCAGGGTAAGTGAACCGGTTCAAGCGTTGAAGGTCACCTGCGCCGGCGCAGTGCTTCCGAAAGTCGATTATCGATAAATATATCGACAATCTGATACGCTGTGCAATGTAAATACTGATAATTATTTTTGTAATCAGTATTGCGTGAATATTATGTAAAAGTGTAACTGATTGTATAATATTGTATATGATGTATTTCGTTTTATTATTAGTGTAGTTGAAAATAGATAATGTAAATACATAGATGTAAGTTACTTATTAATTTTCTATATATAGTGTTAATATAAGTAATGTAATAAGAAAAGGAGAGTTGCCTTCAGTAGCTTACAGTTGAATTGTTATTGCTTGACTGTAAGTTAAAGAAATACATTGGACATCACTCATATTATACTCAGTCAGCTCGTGAGCACGGTTGGTGCAACCTAACCGAAACGTCGGGCATTAAGTAGTTCGTATTAACTACTAAATAAAAATGGTGGCGCGCTTACATTATTTTAAATGTTTAAAATGGAACGCGAAAGTCTTAAAATTTATTTCACTCATATTGTTCTGATCCTGTGGTAAGTAACTCAAGCTTTTTACTTTAAGAAATCATAAACAGCGACGGTACCACTACACTAGACCCGAGATAATAGAGAAAAGTTCAAAAAGAAGAACGGAAAAGAGGATTATGGTTTTTCAGTGTAAACTCGAGCCCTCTATGCCCATGGGTAAATCCGCCACTGTAGAAGAAATATGATAGTCCGAACTTAGAACGTAGTGGCTGCGGTTGTCACCTGGAGTATGAGTGGTCCAGGGTTCGATTCTCAGTCAGGTCAATAAAGGAAAAAAACTTTTATAAATTGGATTATGTTTGGGTGTGCTGTGTTCGTCCCTAGTTTGTCACCGCCGTTTGGTATAATACAATTATTACTTACAAAATCTTATGTTTCCAATTTCCCGTTTATTAGTTATCTTTTTAACCCCCGACGCAAAAACGACGGGGTGTTATAAGTTTGACGTGTATGTGTGTGTGTGTGTATGTATGTGTGTGTGTGTGTGTCTGTCTATGGCATCGTAGCTCCCGAACAAATGAACCGATTTTGATTTAGTTTTTTTTCTATATGTAGTATTTCGGGATACTCCGCACCGCTCGGCCGACACTTCCATTTTGCTGTAACTAGAAAGACCAGAGCCGATTCTCATTTTAGTCTAGTGAACGCCGAAGCGTAAGAAAGTTTGTAACGAACTCAGAGCTCCTCGTACCGCGACAAATGAGATAAGAAACTTGGTGTTGAGGGCTGCCTCGATTGCTTCGCCGACTTTGAGATGTTGCTGCGATTTGAACTTAAGGTTTTATGATATTATATCAGTTGGCAGGTAGACAACTTGTTACAAAGAAATAAAAATACATACCTATAGATAGACTTGCTAATCGTACACTCGGATCCATACTAATATTATAAATGCGAGAGTAACTCTGTCTGTTTGTTTGTCCGGCTTTCACGGTTAACCACTGAACCAATTTCGATAAAATTTGGTACTTCGTTGAAGCTCTAGTACGGACGTAAGCTACTTTTACTTTTGAAAATAAGGGGGGGTGAGAGTACCGCCCTTGAAAGTTTATATGGGTAAAGTATTATTTTTTAAGTTAGAGATTTTAAATTTAGAACAAACATAGCTCTGGGTTTTTAACCAATTTGTTTAAAATATGGACTTCTTTTTATTTCAAATATAAGGGAAGATAGCGGTAAAACCGACTATGAAAGTATATATATACATGGAAAAAACCTGTAGTCCACGCGAACGAAGCCGCGGGGTGCAATTAGAGATGTAATAAAATGTTTTCCAAGGAAATACAAAAGCCAAATAAAGTTTTCTAGAACTGGCCACTTATATTTAATATTAAAAAAAGTTTATGATTTTAAAAATAGAACTCTTTAATATAAAATTTAAGATTTTCGCGTTCCATTTCAAACATTTGAAATTGTGCCGACCGGCACCTGTTAGCTGGGATTGTCGTGGGATGCGACAGTCGCTTGATGCAGGTTGAGCCGCCGTGAAATGAAACGACCTATTCTTGTGCAAAGCTTCAGCAGTGTTTCTGTGTTCCAGTGTTCCAGAGTTCCAGTGTTCCAGAGTTCCTGTGTTCCAGTGTTCCTGTGGTGAGCTTGTGGAGCCGAGCATGCAACTGTTTTTTTTTTTTTTTCCTAATTGACAATTGATGATGGCCGCAGATGGCCTTTTCATCTTCACCGGGCTTGCGGGGGAGCGGAGGGCTCACACCCCTAAAAATTTAAACAACTGCCTGAGGGCGCCCCATAGCGGGACTCGGACCTCGGCTCGGGCCGTTGTTGGGAGATGGTAACCTAACGTACCTTGGGGGGGAGAAGCGTCCCGGCACGTGCCGGTATCGTGAAAGGGGCCCTACTGCTAGGGGGGGTCGCGTCGTGCGTCCTCGCCGTCGAGGACGGAATAGCGGTCGGTGTGAAGTGTGCTGTGTCGCGAGCTGTTAAGCGTCGGCCATGGCGATCGTTATGGCGTCGTCGGGATCTAATAGTACGTTCCTAGGCCTACGTTTACGTGGGCGGACTACGGAAGGGACATAGTCAGCGGCCGAGACCACTAGACTATTCGAATGATGGGGGGCAGAGTCGAAGTAACGGGAAGAGCATTGCTTAAGGTACTGCGCGATAGTCGGTAGACCTAAGTCAATGTGGAGGTTTTCGTTGCGAAAATACCAGGGGGCACCTGTAGCCTTACGCATGAACTTATTTTGAAGGGTTTGAAGCCTTCGGATCGTGGTGGGGGCAGCGTGTGCGAACACGACGCTGGCGTATGTCATGATCGGGCGAATGCAAGTGACGTAAAGTCTCACCTTATTTCTAAGGGACATTTTACTATGCTTATTGATTAGGCCATAAAGCCTGCCGAGGGCGAACGCGGCGCGATCCCTTGTAGTGTATGACTAACCACTCTCACATATGTACGTGCACACAATATATAAACAGTGTCAATCTGTAATAAAGGACTGTTCGTCATAAGCAACTAAACTAAGTGTTTGACTCAGCTCCCGAGCCCGCCATCACATGGCGACCCTGCCAGCGCTGCCTCGCGGCAGCCGGCCGGGGCTCTCGCGAAAATTAAAAATATAAATAATATTTTAATAAAATATTAATAGAATTTTAAATATTTTAAGAAAATATATTAAATAATAAAACATATAAAATATTTTCACTAATACACAATGAAATAAAATATGGAAAAAAAAAACAAAATTTAAATAATCTGCGTAATAAAAAAAATGGATAAGAAGATCACGTGAACCAGCTATTAGGTTGCTAAAATATAAAAGTCGTCAAGATTGTTGGTGAAAGCAAGGTGCCGGGTGATGAAGGACACCTTAAGCTGGGTGCCGGGTGTTGTAGCAGTCAGATAGGATGCCAGAAGAACCGCGCCGGGAGTGGTACGAGTCTAAGATGGAAGGATGGTGAAGCCGATAGGCAAATGCGCAGAGCAAGAACATCGATGAAGATAACAATATCCTTTTTCAAATTTAATATCAATTAAGTTACTAATTTTATTTCGTTTCAAATTTTCGTTCCTCACCTTCCGTATTAGTTTCATTGTATTTTGTATTTAAGTAAAGAGTAGATATAATATCTTAAACAGACGCGAGTAGACAAGTATTTTTATTTCTTCAAAATAAGTAGAACGTACGTAAAGTTTAGAAATATTCGGTTGTTAGAATTTCAAAATTCATATGCAAAAAGAAAGTTGGTTAGGTTTAAATACCTAACATTGTTTTAAAAAATATAATAAAGATGTCAGTAAAGTTAGTAAGGTATTAATCGTTTTATACAGTGCCAGTGTTTTGGAATTTATTTTTAATTATGAAGTATTTGGGTAGCGTAACGTGAACTTTTTGTATAAAAATAGCATTTTTGAAATTTTACGTACATTTAGTAATAAAACGTTTACCGACTTTCATTAAATTAAAATAATTACAAACTCAAATTACAGGTTTAAAATTATAGTAATTAAACTCGAATAATAAATAGCATTGTTTTTCTTATATTTTTGCAATGCTGCAGTAGATAATAGATACTTAATTGCCGAAATGATTTAATGGCTAGATAAATGTCGAAAAAGTTTGTTTTTCCACATTAAATTAATCTTAAATTGTCTTGGTACAGTTGTAGGTACGATAATAAATTAGTAGATACGATCTTAGGTTTCTTTCCATATTTGACCGCATGAATCTCGCGATAATGACACATACTCAAAGTTATGCAGCGCATCTTGTTACATAATACGATCATAGCGCAAACTGCTGATGCAGAAGTATTGTAACGTCGCTATGGCTATCTTTCTTTTTAATTACAGTTCGTTTAAATTAAATTTGATATTCTTTAAACTTTATTATACATTGTTATTCAATATTAAAAGCGCAAATGAACATCTTACATTGAATATTTAGTAAATATGTTTGAATTTGATAAATTTAGGGAAAACGTTAGATTATTTTTAAAGGATAGCAGATACCTATCAAATTTTATTTCTCTTTAATTAATATAAATGGCTACCAAATATTTACGATAAATCAAGGATTATGAATAAATACAAGATTATGACTTAAAATAGGAAAGAAAAGAATAAGAAACGTAGTAATAATTTGTCAGCTGGTTGGATTGTATTAAATATCTTTTGTACCATTAGAGTACAACTAGTTACATTCCGGAAATCGATTTAAATTGTTATATTAATTGATTGAAATTGAATGCGTTATATTTAAATGAATAGGTAGTTTTTGTAATGAATTTGATGTGACAATTGTACTAAAAATATTTTGTCATACCATTGGACTGATCACCCATGAGTAGGCATTATTATTTGTTAGAATAATTATGTTTGAAGATAAGTGTTTGAAGTTTGTTGTAGAGTGAATTTTAGGGATAAGGTATTATTACGAAAACTTTTCAGTGGTGTTATTGAGACTCTGTATGTGAGTTGGAAATGAGTGAGCTACTCGTATGTGCTCATTACAATAAACACGGTGTCGAATCCTTCAGTTTGATCATGGTGTAAACAAAGCTTTCTCTGTGAAAACAGTTGAAGATCTGAAATATCTTAAAAGGCAAACCGATGTAATCAAAGTAGATAGATAACTACTATAAAAATTATGAGGTAGGTACAGACTAGATAGGGTACAAATCCTACATTTGATCATAGTGTAGACAAGCTTCTCTCTGTGAAAATAGTTGGAGATGACGCATCTTAAAACTAATCCCTTCTATTAATTAGGTTATAAATAACCTTAATAAATGTTATTAATGAAAGTAATAAATGAAAGTCGAATATTTTGTTGGTACTAAAATGAGGTAAATAGGAGAAATAAAGATGAATATAAGATATTATAATGAATATTATAAAAAGGGACCTGCAGGCCCTCATGTGTGAAAAAAAAAAAGCCCAAAGAGTTTTGAGAAGAATAGGGTAAAAGTTATGAAACGACGTAAAACATAAAGTTAATACGAGTAAAAAGACTACTAATAGGAACAGTGGATGATACGTGTTATGGAATTATAATTTACTTGGATATGACAATGATGAATATAATAAGAAGAAATAAAAATATGATTTAAGTAAAAACGAAAAGGACAATATTTTTCTATAATACTGTACAAATAGTTACTGGAAAGTTATAATTAAATACTTTTTCTGTGACTTGTCTACTCTGCTATTTTGTCTTATTAATTACTAATGTAATCCTATAAAGTTTTATATTATTGTATTTTTTTTAGTTGATTATGTATAAATAGTTTTTTTGATAACAACAACAGTTGTGTTGAAAATAAAAGTTAAAAATAAACAATAAAAGTACATGTTTACTGTTTTCTGATATGACACATTTATCATTTTGTTTAGATAACTATTTTTTTTGTACTAATCAAACTTAATACATTAATTAAACTTTTTTTTTATTAGATTAGAGGTTAGATTGGCTTCTAAAATATTTTGTTTTTAAGGTTAAATGTTCTTAAATATATTTCGTATACATTAAAACAACCAAAATTATGATTGAACTTTATACTTAGAATTGAATTGGATTATCTTATTTAAAATTTGATATTGTTTAGTTATCAAACTTTTGTGTAAAAAAAAACCTTGTAAGATTTTGTTACCAAAAAAAAAACTATTATTGTTTTTTTTTTCTCAATAAAAGGGGAGGTGTAGTGTATGACTAACCACTCTCACATATGTACGTGCACACAATATATAAACAGTGTCAATCTGTAATAAAGGACTGTTCGTCATAAGCAACTAAACTAAGTGTTTGACTCAGCTCTCGAGCCCGCCATCACACCCTAACTGTTTTGACGTGACTGTGTAAGGTCAGTCCGGCATCGAGGGTTACACCCAAGTAACGGACCTTCCGTTCCCAGGGGATCGGTCGGCCGAATAGGGTGACCGGGGGGTGTTTCGTGGGGAAGGGCGCACACCGTTTGAAAAGAACGGCTGCACTTTTGTCTGGGTTCACTTCGATACGCCATTTCCTGAACCACTCGCCGAAAATGTCGGCGGAGCGTTGGAGCGTTCGGATAATGGGACCGGGAGTGCGGGAGGAGCAATAGATGGCCGTGTCGTCCGCGAACAGAGCGATATGTGCCACTAAAGGTTTTGGGATCTCAAATGTAGGGAAGTCGCTGGTGTACAGCACGAACAGAATGGGGGAGAGCACAGAGCCTTGGGGGACTCCGGCTGTGATGGGATGGGGGGAGGATAGAGTACCCTCCACTCTGTAGCGAAATTCGCGGTTTGACAGAAAGTCTCGTATGATGAGCACGAGACGGTCTGGCACTTCTAGTTGGAATAGCTTAAATATTAAGCCGTTGTGCCAGACTTTGTCAAACGCTTTTGCCACATCTAAGAATAGCGCCCCCGTTGTGCGGGGGTGGGGTCGGTTGAAACTATCAAGTACATGCTCTACTATGCGGTGCACTTGTTGGACACATGAGTGTTTGGCTCGAAAGCCGAATTGGGTCTCTGGGATGAGATTACGCTCGTGGGCGAAATCCCTAAGCCTCGTGTAGATGATTCGCTCATAGAGTTTACCAATCGTACACAGAAGGGTGATCGGTCTGTAGCTGGACGGTTCGGACTTGGGCTTGCCGGGTTTTGGAATGCCAATGACAATGGCTTGTTTCCACGATTGTGGGAAGATATTATTGCTGAGAGCCGCATTGAATATGGCGGTGAGCAAGGAGATTAGATGGGGGAAAAGTGCTTAAGCACTTTATTGGTGATACCGTCACAGCCAGGGGCTTTTCTTGGGTGGAGGCCTCTTATGGCGGACTGAACTTCATCGAAAGTGACCCGTTCTAGTGCGGGTGAAGTTGGCTGAAGGCTTATTCTGCGTTCGACCTCAGCCTCGACTGTGGCAAGGTGGTCTGGGTCTACTGGCAGTGTACTGGGTGAGCATTGGGCCTAGAGGCTGTCGGCTAGGCACTCCGACTTCTCCTCGTCCTCAAAAGCTGGCGGCTGGTTAGGCCGGTTAAGAGGGGGGGCCGTAGCTGTGTTGTCGGATCTAAGCTTTCTGGCTAGCTTCCAAAAAGCGAACTGATTGGGGCTAGGTCGCCCAACAGTTTATCCCACTGGGTGTTCCAAAGCTCTTGTATGCGATGCTTTACAGCTAACTGCAAGGCGCGCATCCTGACCCGGTTCGACTCAGTGGGATAAGTGTCGTACGCCCTGATAGCGGCGTTCTTCTCCCTCAATAAGGCCCGTGCATCCGACGGCAGGTTCCATCGACCGCCGCGAATAGTCGCTGACGACGTTTTGCACGTGCCCCGTGAGGGAGTCGATTGCCGTTAAGGTGTCTTGAGGAGAGACAATAATGTCTGGAATTTGGTCTAGGAGAGGGGACTTGTCAGACTTAAGACTTTCGCCCAGTCTGGCCCAGTCCACACTCACTATGGGTTTGGGTGGGATAGCCCCATTAGGGGTACCATTTCTGGGAAACAGCTCCATTACGACTGGTCTGTGATCGGATTCTAGCTCATGGAACACTTCTATAGAGTGCAACTTTAAGTTGACATTCTTAAGAAGAGCTATGTCTAGGACATCTGGGCGGTAGCTAACCACTCCAGGGTAGTGGGTGGGGGACATTGGGGCAATTACATCGAACGGCATCGACTCTGACAAGCTTTCTAAGAGCTTACCTCGGCTGTTAGAGGTATGGCTACACCATGCGGTGTGCTTAGCGTTTAGGTCGCCCGCCACTATGACGGAGCTACCTAGGCTCATGTGGAACGCTGCACGTGGAGCCGCCCTGTGGCTCTTACGTGGGGCCTTTGGACTATCCTATTATTACTAATCCTATTATGGTATTATAATTACAATTCTAAGAAAAACCGTCGATTTGGGTACTAGGAACTAATAACGTAAATAGTCTACACTGTCCTGTACTATCAGAATCTTTTAAAACCTTTTTTTGTTATCATCTAGGGGGGTAAGTAACCTGGAACTATTACTTACGATTACAATGGAAGCCATTGTGAATAATTTAGATTTATTTGTAATCCGCAAGAGGAACGTGTTATTGTGCTAATATTAATAGTAGGTGGACAAAATCCCATAGATCATTTCCCCAATCCCTACTAATATTATATATGCGAAAGTAACTCTGTGTGTCTGTCTGTTACGCTTTCCCGCTTAAACCTCTCAACCGATTTTGATGAAATTTGGCATAGGTATACGTTGAACCTCAAGAACAGACATAGGCTACTTTTTGTTAGAAATTAAGGGGGGGGGGGGGTAATGCCACCTTTGAAAGTTTATATGGGAAAATGTTTATTTTTTAAGTTAGAGATATGAAAGTTGGACAAATATAGCTCTATTAAAATATAGACTACTTTTTGTTTCGAATATTAGGGGAGATAGGGGTAAAACCGACCATGAAAGGATGTAGTCCACGCGAACGAAGTCGCGGGCACAGCTAGTTTATTATAATTTAGTGAGTATTTTTTTATACGTCACAAATCGTAAACCGCAATTAACCTTTTATAATAATCGACACCAGCATAAACTGTTATATGTTACTTGCCGCTACGGAACCCTTCATGGCGAGTCCGACTCGTACTTGGCCGGTTTTAAAAGTACTAGCTGTTCCCCGCGACTTCATCCGCGTTAACAATAAGAATCATATTGAGCACAATATTGATCCACTTATTGAAAACGTAGAAGAAATACCGTCAAGTATAGAGGAAATATAGAAAATCTGTCACCATCTACAGAGAATACTTCCACTTCTTCTTTTACCCCGAGGAAACCGTTTGAAGAACTAAGCTCGAAGCAGAAATGAAGACGTGTAGCGCGTATAAGCGAGTACTGCAACACCATCACGCAATAGCCTAATAGGTACAAAACTGGCCATGAAAACACTTGAATCGTCTTTATTATCAGTATTTTTCTGTTTATAGTTACTCTCGCCTGCAGCTCCATCAAAACCCCACTTGCTAATAAGTTTGAAATCTTCTTCATTTTCTGTATTAATTTTAACACCTTGTAAAAGTCTGATTGCGGTTAGGTTTAGTAAGGCTTGCAACTTGATAGAAGCCCTATATCGGTTAAAATTATGTCTTCTTTTGCTGGGTAACATTCTAACTTAGCTAGTTTTATTTTGTGATATGATGGGTACAATTCCATTCCTTTTTCACTGGCAGATTCTCTTAAGCTAATATATTGTCATTTTGATAATTTTAGTGAAACTAGTATAGTCAATGCTTGCATGGGAGAATATGTTGTATCTTTACTAGTCTTACTATCTAAACAGCTCCTCACTTTTGCAATGTCTTCTGGATGTTCTGTCAAATGCTTCATTATCAAAGTTATTTCTTCGTTTCCACTTGTCTTCAATTATTGTATTATAGCCACGTTTAATTATTTTGGAGAATAAAAGTAAGCTCGCTTATACGCGCTACACGTCTTCTTTTCTGCTTCGACAAAAAAAAAGGTTTAAAAGATTCTGATAGTACTGGGTCCGCGATACGGGATACGGGATGGCCGCGGTCTCAAAGGAAGCTGCGACCGTCCGACGTCGGAGCGGCGCGTAACTAATGCACTTGCCACACTGCAACGGGGGACAGTGAGACCAAACAGTTATTTAAACCTTAAAAATTTTGCGTTAGAACTGTTGCGCTTAAATTTAAATTAATACTTGCAGTCTAAAGAAGCGATTTTCCAAAAACATTGTCAACCGAAATTGTCAAATATTAGAATAGAATAGAAAATATCTTTATTCATGTAAGCTTTACAAAAGCACATATGAATAGTCAGTACAAATAAAGTATCCTACCGCCGTGTTCGGAATGTTGATCATGTCGAGAAGAACCGGCAAGCAAGAAAGAGAAAACCACAAAAGTTTGTAAGATTGTAAAGATGAAGTTTGTTACTTTTTCTCACAAAACTGCATTGATTTGGATAACATATATTGGGAAGATAGATGAGGTACTTTATGTGTGGAATATGTTTTATTCCGAAATAATGAATATCGCGGATATGCGCGGGCATACTTCGTGCTCCAGGTCCTATACTTGTTTGATGACTTGATATAATAAACAAATTAAGGAAAGGTAGACATGTCATCGTCTTGCAATACAATTTACAATTTGGACGAGTGAAGCAATTGACTTGGCTATAGAAATAAATGACTTGATTTTGACTTGAAAACTCTTTATTTCAAGTAGTCATACTGCCCCAGCCGTGTCATTACATTTTTTACAATTCAATTATTAAGGGACAAAATGGGTGGATAAATAAATTGAATTCTTATTTTTTTAATTCAATATTTTAATCTTCGTTACCTAGTGCTTATTAACTTTTTTTTACATTGCTCTTCAAGATTGACCTCATCTCGCCTTATGTTAAGTGGTAATGAGGTCCTAGCTTAATAGAGACAAGTAAAGCATAATAATAGCTTTTATTGGACTTGTCGACCTTACCTTGAAGGCTTGACCTTGCTACTAACGTGGCACCCCAGGAGCTTAGCTTTATCACACACAGGAACTTGTTATTTGGCTGCGGTCTTCTGGAAGGTGGAGGTGTTTCACCGGTCGGGCTTCTCCAGTTTAAGCGATAAGTGGCTATCTACATAACTCTCTTGAAATCATATCTTCGTCACAGTTAAAGCGCTTTTCATTTAAATTGCATAATCAGCTCAGAGATTTCTCACTGCAACTCGTTGCACTACAACTACAGTAGCACAGGAGGCAACGAGCCATGCCGGAGTGACGAGAGAGGACACTCTGCGGACCAGTTTGACTTTGAGTTCGTAGTTTTGCGAATCACATTTTCGACTATTCGGTTGTAAGAGGACCAAGTTAATTATCTTTTGCATTGCATACTGAAAATTGGTAAACTGGTTCAGTGGCTAGTTTGGCTTGTGGCGCACAGATTGCACAGTAAAAGCCGGACCACACGATAATATAATTGTAACAGAAAATCCTCTTTCTAGACAATATTAGTAGGTAAGTATTGGGCATTCTAATTCACTTTCGATCGGTCACACATGTAACCTCTCTCAGTGAATTAGAATACCCAATACCAGCTTTCGGAAAATATCGGTAGTACTTATTCTACAAAAATCAAACCAATACAAAACTTCAGGTCTAAAACTTACCAATTTACCGCGACACCTAATTTTAATTATTACTACACTGATATATCCTGCTTATTGAAACCAGTTCCCTTATGAATAAAGTTTTTTCTAGCCTGATTGGTCGTACTAAGTTTTTTTTAGTACGGACCAGCGCATTGCGGTGTTCTTCCAAATACATTGTCAGCACCCAGAATGAAAACCTTCGCTATGGAGTGGCAGATTCTGGCACGTTTCGTCGTACTGATAGTATTTGATGTGTTACAGAAAATACCACCCACCCAGAACCGAAACCTTCGCTACGGAGTGGTTTATTCTGGCGTGATTTGTCGTGGGTGATATAACTGAACTCATTGTGAAGTACTAACCGCTGTGCTGTTCATACTTTTGTTAAACTTTAGCACCTAGAGGTAAAACTTCGCTCGGTTACTCGTGCTTAAATACTAAACGTGGGATATGTGGATAGCTGCGTTGCACATTACCAATTTTAAGTCGTCAGCATTTTGCTTCGGCCTCTTTCGCGCCGCTGTTTACCTACTGAATGTTGCAATACGATATTCAGCGATACTCATACCTAACTGCGCCGATTCCTGTATGTAAATCATAATCGGTGAATGAAATATGATATTTTATAATCATGTTTGAATTAAGGTTCCGCAGATAGCTTAATAGCAAAATTTTGAATAAAATGAAGTTACTTTCCAGGATATACTGGTAGTAAACGAAGTAAGTACCTCTACTTAAAGTTTATCTATCTGTTATTAACAATAAAAGTACAGAATAGAGTAATGATACTGTTGAATTTAAGCGGTCTTATCATTTCGCTGGTGAAAACAGTTGTAATTTCAAGAATTTGGGTACATTGTTCTACAATTATTTAGGTAAAAAAAAAAAAAAACAATCAACATATTCATAACCGAAATACGGTTATGAATTATTTTCACCTTGTGTAGTTTTTATAATATATTTTACTAACCGAAACGTAACGGTAGGATATATTATAGTGCACAAAAGTGTGCGCTAGTTCTGATGATTTCCCTATTTCTGAGGTCACGTAATCCGTTCGGACGATTGTTCGACAAGACTGGAGAGAGATCAGGTGCAGAACCAACAACCTATGTGACATACTTTCGGATGCACCTATGTGTCTGCAACTGAGTAAATTCTAGACGGAAAAACCATATTTTAACCCGATCGAGATTTAAACTCGGGGCACTTTTAGTTCAAGGTGACATTTGCAACCATTGAACCAACGAGGAAGTCTGTATCGTATTATTAAAACCAGTTCTAAGGAACTCTAAAAACACAGTAATTTTGTTAACTAAATAATATATTTCGCTTACACCACGCTTTTAACGTAAAAGTACAGTCAACCGCATAAATAAGCTCAATAATAAAATATTACACTTGTAATAGTTTTAAATCCGTTAAAGCAAACAATGTATCATATTATAATATCACACTTGATGCGCATGAATTGCATATTATAAAAAAGGACCCGTAATATTTCATTTCGAAATACACTATATTTTGTGCTGTTTTATCGCTAAGACCGATTTCTTCCAGACAATATGTTCAGGTTTCAGGTATATGTTTGCATTACTAAAAAAGTATGCAATGTTAAAGTAAGTATCATTATTACTCGAGGTCTTTGCTTCGCTGTACAAAACTTTTTCACGATAACTGTACTTAAGAAATTCAATCGAATGACGTAAATTGTATTCCCGCTTTTGCTGATCGGCAAAACAATCTTCATACAGTCTTCATAAACCTTTTTTGCGAATATTGAAATGGTTTTAAAATAGAGTAGGTATAAGTAAGCCGGTTTAGGTTCTACAATTAAATTGTTTGCGATCTCTATATCTGAGTAAGCAATAAGTTTTGAATAAAATGAGAGCGCCAATCGATCAAATGTTATTACATCAGTGCCATCATTTGTGATCGTCAAGTGCAAAGTGTTCTTCAGTGTTTGTGTTCAAGAGGAGCCCCCTTCGTAAAACCATGTTCGTAAGTTTTTAACATGTTTGATTTTTTATTGTAAGTAATTGTAATTATGTTAGTGTTTTATTAACGATGTGTCAAGCGGCCCGCGCTCCAGATGCAGGTTCGAATTTTGCAACAGAAGGTGTTAGTGTGATGAGCACTATATCTTTTACCTGAGTTATTGAAGTTATAACTTTTACTAGGTCTTCTTAGTTTAAACTCTGCTAATTTTAGAGCCCGATGATGAATGTGATTGTTGGTATTTAAAAAATATAATAATTTTTAATCTTCGTATTTAGGTCGGACATTGAATGTTATAACGCTGAAGTCGAAGCCAAACCTGGCTATACGAACAAGCGAGAGGAGTCGGACTCGGAGAACGAAAACGCTAAACGTCGGCAACGAAAGTCATTATTCTCCGATTCTGAAGACGAGCTTCATAACAAACGGTAATTTTATGTATTATTTATGGTTCAGATATTTTGTAGTAACCAAGTTTTAGTGCATTGTTTTGTATAGGTAATCATTCAATTACTTTTGTCTTAAACTTTATAAACTTTTTGAAATTTCAGTGTAATTAAGACAGCGAAAAGAATTTCATCATCTAAGCGCAAGTCACCTAAAGGCGGAGAGATCTTCGAATCTGAAGACGAGCAAATTAATAAGCGGTAAGTTAAATCAATTATGATTCACTAAGTGATAGACGAGCTGGTCCACTGCCGTACCCGAGCCACGGAACTAACCGACGCGACGGGAGTTTATGTCTAGCATGCGGTATTTTTTTTTGTGAAAAGCGTGAAAGTACTTGCTAGCCGCGTCCTAAACATTTATTAATGTATTCGTGTTTAGCTGTTCAGTCAGTCTGTTTAGCTATTATTCAGTACTTACATCGATTGTAGATTCATCCAATACTTTTAACTATTTGTATACGTACTTTAATTGTTTATGTTATAATTTTCAGTGCAAATAAGGCAGCGAAAAAACCTGCAACATCCATACGTAAGTCAGCTCAGAGGTTCGAAAAAGAAGGCGCCGAACTTGAAAACGAGGAGGTTCATACAAGGTAAATTTTATTATGTATACTTATTTACTACTGAAAGTGTTTAATATGGTACTAAATCTTTGAAATCAAAAAATACTTTAGAGAGGCTAAATAATTCGTTTCTATTTATCGAAAAAAGTTTCTTTGATCGTAACTTATTTGATAAAAATGTATCAACTATTTGAATTAAATCAATCCTTCAATTTATTTAACCCTGTTATAATAATTTCAGTGTTAAAAAGGCGGTGAAAAGACCTGTTACGTCTAACAAACGTAAACCAGAAAAACGAGGTCGGTGTGCAGGCTGGGAGCTGGAGTTGGACGACGACGAGATCGAAGTGGTTCGCGCCCGCGCCGCGCCCGGCCTCCTGCAGTCCGCGCTCACGCGCCGCGTGGCCGACGGGAACCTGCGCAACACTGCTACTCTGTCTGGAGATCTGTTTGTAGAGCTACGGCTCTACAATACTAAAGACATTAAGTCTGTAGCTGCAAGGGATCGCTGGGAGAAGTCAGTGCTGTCGCTGAAATATCAGACGGATTCGGAAGCTGAGGAACTGGACCTATTGCGTCAGTTTATAAGGCGAGCGCGTACGGAATTCGTTGGGAAGGGTACGTTTTTCCCAGATAAGAAAAAATAAAATTTAGAAGTTAAATCATTGATAAGGATTTGTTACAATTTATACAAAATAGATAATATATTATTTCAAATATTACTCAGTGCCCAGTCTATTTAATTTCATTTTAAGTAGTCCTTATTCCTAAGCATTTTAAATTATTTTTTATACAATGTCGAGTAGATCGATATACTGCACAGTTTGCGATGTATCCGTTAGAAGCAATGCGTTCTCAGCTCATTTAAAGAGTAGGTTGCATAAAAATAACTCAGCAATTGAAATTAGTGATGGTATCGAAAAAGTAGCTAGCGCTTTCCGTAGCCGAATCGCGTCATATCGGATCCGTGACAGCGAGGCGAGCAGCGCGACGCAAGTTCCTGCGGAATTCCTTCGCGGCTTGCGCGCACGCGTTCGCCAGCTGCTTCAAGCACGTCAGTCGACTTTCGGCACTATCAAAGTCAACTTTGAATTATTTGCTGAATTTTATTTGCGTAGTAACGATTCAGACAAATCCGAAATTAAGTCGTTTGTTACGGAAAACGTTATCTTACATAATAATTTTAATTTTGAGGAAATCTTTTCTAATGCGATTAGTACTTTATCGGCTAAAATTGACGAATTTCAAGAGCGTGATAGTGGTTGGTTATTTTTACGCAACTGCTATTTAGAAATTAACATCAATAAGTATAATCCACTGAGAGCTTCTAGATATATTGATTTACCAAAAGCTTTGAAGCTTAAACGTGCGTGTATTAACATTCAAAACAGAGATGAATTTTGCTTTTTATGGAGCATAATGGCTGCATTATTTCCTGCTGAAAGTAATGCACATCGAACATCTTCGTATCCTCATTTTAAGAGCATGCTCAATGTAGATAATATGTCATTTCCAGTAAAGTTTTCCGATATTAAATGTTTTGAAAAAAATAATCCTGATATTAGTATAAATGTTTACGGACTAAAAAACAAATCAAGTATTGTTGGTCCATTATACCGAACCCAGAATAGAAAACAGAATCACATAAACTTATTATATGTAGAAAAGGGAAATCTTTCTCATTACTGTTTGATAAAAAACCTTAGTCGTTTGTTGAGATCCCAATTAACAAAGCATCACGCCAAAATATATTTTTGTGACGATTGCATGTTGTTTTTTGAAAATGAACTTAAATTAGACTCTCACACATGCGGTGGTGTCGCTACTATTTTGCCGAAGCGCGGCACGCTAATTCAATTCAAAAACTATGAAAAAATGCAGGATATGCCTTTTGTTATATATGCAGACTTTGAATCACTATTGCAGCCTAGTGCGGATGGACCAAACTCCAGTTGTACGAAAGTGTTTCAAAAACACATTCCTGCTGCATTTGCTTATTACGTCGTATGCTCTTATGATAATACCTTAAATCGTTACGTATCTTACCGTGGTCAAGATTGCGTAAAAATATTTATAAAAAATCTTAAAAAAGATGTATCCAGGATATTACGCATTTATAAAAACACAATACCTATGAAAAAATTATCAGTAAATGAAATGAAATCGTTTCAGAAATCTAAGTTATGTTACCTATGCAATCAATTATTATTGGACGATAGAGTTAGGGACCATTGCCACTTGACAGGTAAGTACCGCGGTGCCGCACATACTTATTGCAATCTTAAGTTTCGTTTGCCTCAATACGTACCTGTGTTTTTTCACAACTTGTCGGGTTACGATAGTCATTTGTTTATTAGCCAATTAGGACAAACATCAGGACCAATTAAAGTAATAGCTAAGAATAAAGAAAACTACATATCATTCACTAAGTTTTTTCTTACAGATGATAATGAATATATGGCAGTTCGTTTTGTAGACTCTTTCAAATTTTTGGGCACAAGCCTCGAAAAGCTTGTTTCAAATTTAAATACAGAAGATTTTATACATTTATTGCATTTCTTTCCTAAAAATTATCAATTTGATTTATTAAGACGAAAAGGTGTATACCCATATGAATATATGTCAAACTGGGATAAGTACAATGAAAACAAATTACCTCCACGACAATGCTTCTATAGTAGCTTAAATGAATCTACTATTTCAGAGTCTGACTATAATCATGCTAAGCATGTATGGGAAGAATTTAGATTAAACAATCTAGGTGAATACACAGATTTATATTTGAAATCTGATGTTTTATTACTAGCAGATGTTTTTGAAAAATTTCGTCACACCTGTAAAAGTAATTACAATTTAGATCCATCTTTTTATCTCACTGCTCCTAGTTTAAGTTTTGATGCAATGCTTCTCAAAACGAAGGTAAAACTTCAATTAATCGAAGACTTGGAAATAATTCGATTAATTCAGAAAGGTATTCGGGGAGGAGTGTGCCTTTGTTCTACCAGGTATGCGAAAGCAAACAATAAGTACTTGTCCGATTACGAACCGTCTTCTCCGGATAACTACTTATTTTATATAGATTGCAATAATTTGTACGGCTATGCAATGTGTTCGTATTTGCCTCATTCGGACTTTCGATTATTAAATTCGTCTGAATTTAATACCCATGAAATACTTCAAACCCCCGATGACTCTGAAGAAGGCTACATTTTGGAAGTAGACTTAGAATATCCAGAAAAATTACATGATTTGCATAATGAACTACCTTTTTGTCCACAAAAATTTACACCAATTGGATCCAAAACACCTAAACTCATACCGAACTTATATGATAAATTTAACTATGTGATTCATTATGTGCATTTAAAAACGTGTTTAGCTCATGGGCTTAAGTTGATCAAAATTCATAAGGTAATAAAATTTAGGCAAAGCCCTTATTTAAAACAGTACATAGATTTAAATACCGAATTACGAAAAAAAGCAACGTCTACTTTTGAACAGGACTTTTTTAAATTATTAAATAATAGTATATTTGGGAAAACTTTAGAGGATACCGAAAAGAGGCTCGATGTGAAATTAGTCAATCTATGGGTTGACGCTAAAAATAAAACAAAGAAATCATATACTGCTGAACAATTGATAGCGAGACCGAATTATCATAGTTCAACTATTTTCGCTGAGAATTTGGTAGCGGTCCAAATGAAGCCTGAATCAGTGATATTAGACAAACCTATTTACATTGGATTTACGGTTTTAGAAGTTTCTAAAAGTCATATGTATAATTTTCACTATTCTGTCATGAAACCTTATTACAGCGATAATTTAAAACTTTGTTATACAGATACGGATAGTTTTCTGTACTCCTTGCAGACAAATGACATATATAGAGACTTGAGGTTAAGATTTCAAACCTATTTTGATACAAGCAACTATGATAAAAATAACCCGTACGGTATTAAACCTCAAAACAAGAAAGTACCCGGTTTGTTTAAAGATGAGCTAGGAGGACAACTTATTACAGAGTTCGTTGGTTTAAGATCTAAATTATATTGTATCAAAACTAAAAACAAAGAAATAAAAAAGGCGAAAGGGATTAAGAAACCGGTCGTTCAACAGTTAGTTTTCAAAGACTACAATAGAGTCCTGCTAGAAAACGATATTTTACGAAAGAAAAATATAATATTTAAGTCTTTCAAACACCAAATATTTACTCAATCCGTTAATAAAGTGGCCTTGTCATCCAACGACGATAAGCGAATAATACTTAAGAATAATATAAGTACGTTGGCTTGGGGCCATAAGTCCAGTTTCTTTTAGTTGAACATTGTAATTTTTATTGAAGTTAAATAGATTGGGCGTTATGTAAAATTATTTATTGTATCCAGATTAAATTTATTTCAATAATATGGAAAAATAAACCATACATTTATGTACATAAACACTATAATAGTGTGAAATGAAATTGTTATGTCTCGAGTAAATTAAACGTTTATTAAATACTTACTTTGTTTTATTTCAATGAAAACAAGAACTTGTTCAAACATGTACAAGATGTGTCACTTAAGAACCATAGATGACCTACTTAATCAGCAAAAACAATGCACGTTGCTCATACACGTGTTGATGCGAACATGAAACGTTTGGTAAGCAAAATCAAAATTAAAACGAGCAATAGGTAGTTAGCGTTCATATCTACTCCATCATCGTTCGAGAAAGCATCGTTGGTACGTAAGTTTAACATATTTTCCAATTATAATGTAATTTTGAAGGTAAATTACTAATTATCTATTTTTTTTTGTTCACAGTATTTTAACCATGTCGGACTGTTCCGAAATAATTTTCTCCCAATATGCTCAAGATCCATTGGAAAATTACACCCAACAGCTCCAAGAACTATTCGACAAACAACCGAACAGTATTGAGCATAGACAAGACAAAAAAGGAAGGCAAAAGCGCGATAGCATTGGCAAAAAGAAAACTCAGAACATATCATCTAAATCATTTGTTATTCGCAAAGAGCAGAAGGGGAGTAAACTAATACAAATAAAGATAGTGGACCTAACAGGCGAACATTTTCCGGGCACGCCTGCGCATGGGGCCGACAGCGGGGATGGAGATGTAGTGCTCAGCGCGCAGTATGTGGTGCAAGATCCGGTGGATGAAATTATGGACTTGACAGATAGTCTTGTCAGAAGAATTTCAAAAAAATTAAGTGGTGAAAATTATTAGTTTATAATCCGATATGTTGTATTTTATTTTTTGTTAATTAATTATATCTCAATAAATATTGTTTGATAGCAAGTAAATGTGTTATGATTATTGTATAGAGATAGAGGTATCAAGTTTTAAATTAATAAATTATAAACAATCAGTTCCTTTTAAAACATTTATTATTAATAAAGTCATAAAGATATCTTATTTTCTAAACACCATTTTTTAATACATAATACATTTTTTAATGCACAATATTTCGTGTGTATAAAACAATTCAACATATCTTTAGAATACAATTTACAAAGAGTCTGCAAGTTAGGTACACTTAAGTCACTTATATCAATAATATTATTGTGGCCACAAATATCACGCACCCACTTAATTTTTTCTTTACCTTTAACCATTATTTTCTGACGCTGTAAGAAAGGTTTTATAATCCTATGAAATTCTTTGTAGTCAATGTAGCCCTCGCTCCATCGAAATCCTCTATTCGTTTCCACCCATCTCACTTGACTCTTTTCTGCGTCAGTTAATGTTGAGAACGGGTATGGAGGTTTAATTAAATAAATGTAGGTAAGCTCTTGAGTCGCTATGCCCAGCTCTTTAATTATAAACTCATTATTACGATTTTTAAATCCTTGTAAGTCTAGTATAATGGTATTGTTGTTCATGATAGCTTCTTAACAATATTGCTCAAAGGTTTATATTCAAATACACAATCGTTTAAAATCAAACAATATGCAGCGGTCTGATCAGGTATCTCTTGGTCAGTTTCAATTTCAACCCTCACATCGATTGAACCTTTTAACATTTCATGTTGTCGTGAACAATCAACTACAAATAATGGAGCTATATCTTTAAATTCTTTCAAGCTCATCAATGGTTCTGGTCGACGTCCGTGATAAGACTGTTGAAATCTAGCATATTGCTCATATAATAAAGAGAATTTGTCTTCTGAAAAACTGACATTTAATCCTTCATACGGATAATATAACGAATTTAAAAATACTCTTACATCACGCACATTACAATGATCAAACTCAGCCATTGAATTCAGACTGTTGTGTTTACGGTTTGTTTGTAACGCAATTATAACATAACGCGGTTTTTCTACTTGTGATGAAGTTTTAATAGACCAAGTATGCTTACGTGTTTTAGGTAGCAATGGATATTCATACAAGTCCCAATTACGAAACGCTATCGGAATAGCTCGGTCTTTCTCCAAATGTTTTAATAAGTTAATTCTCTCACGATCGGATACTTTGATGTGGGGAACACGCCAAACAATTTTATTAATAATTACTTCGTCCACCACCTCTCCTATGTTTAACTTCAGCGCATTCAGATTTGTGTTACTTCGTAACAATACTAGTTCGTGTTTACAGTTGATGATAATTTTCTCGTAATCTTCTGCAAATCCTAATATTTTGTTTAAGGGTATAGATGCGGAGAATACACCGCCGTTTTCATTGGTGGTTCCTGTAGCTGACCAGCCCCAGACTCTTGCGCACTTTGATTCATTTTCATTTAAGGATAGATAGGATTTCATAGTTGTTGTTATACCAGCATTCTTAACTTTATCGATTTCAACACCATTTAATTCGTATCGTATGTCTTGAAAAAGAAATAACAGCGGGTTATTAACAAAATGCACTGTAGATACTTTTTCTTTTGGTGTACCTTTGTAAACATTGACTTGACCTTCGATATATAAAGTACTGAGTGAAGGTAATACATACAAGTCTTGCTGATTGATAGGTATTCTTATTTCATCGTTCTTGTTAAAGCTTGTTACATACGGTTTGTATGAATGATACTCAAAACTTTCAATGCTATTATCGTATGAAGTTTGTTGAGATATGTTTAAAATATTCATTTTGTTAAGCCTATTAGTTTTAGAAAATCCTTATTGGTTTTTGTAAGCTTCTTTTTTATCTGTTTAGATGTGTCTTTATGGGTTGTTCTTTTAGGACTGACTTTAGAACACGATGAGGGAGGGTTTTTATTGAAATTTATCATTTTTTCTTAAAATGTAAATATAGCTGCACTTCTTCTCCACGTAAATTGATCTGTTTATTATCACCATCCAACAGTCTAATATTGATAGCGCTTATGGAATTTTGATTAACAGGAAAATAAATAAGATTTTTAGGTATTTCAATTATTCGATAACCTGGTGGTACATTAGGTACAAATTCGTAAATTATATGGCTTGCTTTTCCGTTTACAAATGAGCCACTAACTACGTCACATTCGATTCTCACAATGGTTGTTGATAGAATGTTAACAGGGTACTCTGAATCAGTACTTTTATTTGCTTTTATTGTTTTCGTTCCAAAACCAAGAATTTTTCCCAGTGATTCACTTTTATTAAAATGAACATCTTTGGAACAAAAAATATTTGTTTTTAATGTATTATTATTGCAAGTTAGTTTTAATTTTGTATTTTTAATGTTGCATTTTAAATACTCGCAAATATCTTGAAGCTCATAAGAACCTTCAGGTATTTTGATGACTTCATTTTCACCATAATAAAATTTATTATTGCGTTCGTCTATATTAGGAATTGAGTTAAATGTTGAAAAATATAAAAGACCACACTCATAGTCTCCTTGAAGTTCTAAAGTTGGAGAATAGTTTGTGGTCAAGGAAGCTCCGCTCCCAGTTATTGACACAGTGAAAGACATTTTTATACTAAGACATTTATTTCTGTTTTTTATTTTATAAATACATTTTCCAATAATTGTTTACAAATTTCAGGCACAGGTGACCACAATTCGTGGTACCGAAGGCTTGATGTCTCTTATAATTATAGTGTATAGGTAAATCATGCATATAGTTCACAAATTCTAATGGTGGTTTCAAATTACCAAAACTATCATAATATTCCACATAATTATTATGCTTAACAAAGGCTACCCAGTGCGTGCCAGGATTTTTGTTGCTATCCAAATTTAATATTCCGCATTCTATCTTTTTAGGTTTCGGTGGTAACGTATCTCTCATGTAAACACCTCTGAAGTGAGGAATATCACTAGCATGTGCTAAAATATCGAGATTAGTAAGTGCACGTTTAGGTAGCCTTTTATTTAGTTTTTTGGTGGGTTGAGATATAAACCTGTTCCTTTTTTATAAGGTTTGATATATAACCCTTTTCCAAGAGCTACTGCTTCCATCATTCTGTTGTGTCTTTCTGACTCCTGAAGACTTTTCTGTGCCGCCTTAGAATCATTAACGGCTTTGGCTATACCTGCTGCTCCTCCAGCAAGCGATCCTAATGCTGACAATCCCGCAAATATGGGAATGAGTGGCAAAAGCCCACCACATTTTGGGAGAGGAATAAACCGAGGTAAACGTACTCCTTTCTTGTTATTGAATAGTTTCTTTGCCGCTGCATATGCATACTTTATCGCAGAGGTGTGGTCTTTGGATTTTAGTTTTTTTAATTGAGACCTAATTTTTTCTTCTTAAATGATTTAATACCACTACCTGCTCGAATTTTTGCCTTCATAGCATTTTTTACTATCCAAGAGGCAAGTTTTTCTCCTTTACTCGCATCTTTCGATAACAATCTCCTTTTAGCCATGTTCAAAAGTTCTAAGTCTGCTTTACGTCGAGTTTCTGAATCTTTATTAATATATGCAATATCGTGGTGCATGCAAGCTTTGTCCAAGTGATTAATACCACGTTCACCTTTTAGTAGACGTTTTTTAAGTTTTGTACCAGGACCACAAAATTGATATCCAGGTAAATGTAATTCAAACGGTAAACGATCTATTAGGTTATTTAATATACCACTGCCTTCTTTCATTGATAATAATAAAGTGTAATAAATCAGTAATTGTACGTTATTTATATAAAAAATTAAACCAAATCATTTTTCTTAATCCAACTATTTTCTTTATCACTTAATCCTAACCATTTGACAAATAATTTGTTTCCTTTTCTTCTGATAACTTTTTCAATAAGGTATAGGTCTGGAAATTTAGTTTTTAATAGTTCATACCCGTAAAAAGACCCAAGAATATTTTGATTTTGTTTGTCTACTATTTGGTACGTTAAAGGATTAGTTTGATTAATTTTGACGATGCGAAAAATTTCCGTAGACCAATTAGGAGTGTAACCTTTATAGAAATCTCCTTTGTATTTACTTATGCGCACAAAGTCGCCTACTCTAAAGTTAAATTGTTTACCAACTAGTTTTGGTTGTTGAGTTTTGATAATGTTAGATCGTACTAAAATCTCATTTGAATGATTTACATCGACCGGCTTGAATTTCGTAATGCGATGTACAGTATTATTATAATGATTTATAACAAAATCTAAATTACTTTGAAACCATTCATACCGTCCGCATAAGCTAAATTTTTTGTAGAGATTTGATTTTATGGTTCTTATAACTCTTTCTACTATTGATGCTTTTTTGACAGAGAACGTGGAATAATGATTTATTTTGTAACTTTTCATTAACTGATTGAAAGTTTCGTTATAAAACTCTTTACCTTGATCTGTTTGTAAATTTTTAGGTTTTTGTTTCGATTTAGATAATATGCTTTGCATTGCATTAACAACGCATGTTTTAGATTTTGACTTCAAAGGTCTAACCCAAACGTACTTTGAAAATGCATCAATCACTACCAGAACATAATTATGTCCCTTATTCAACGATGAATATTTTTGAAAGTCCATAAGATCAGCTTGCCATAAATCATTTATTCCCTTAATCAATGTATACCGACGAATGAAATTTCTTCTAGCAGCTTTGTGCAACTCTTCGACAATATCTTGCTTACTCATTCTTGGAATTTTTTGCTGCTAACATAGAATCAATTTCCTTTTTTGTATAATATGCTTTATTTAAATGACTCGAAGTAAATTTCTCTAAATTATTGAGATATGTTTTTAAATTGCTTTGAATTGTTTTTACTTCTTCTTTTAATTTTTGAACACAGTCATCAACATATTTTTTATTCACAGCTTCATTATCTTGTTCAGGGATTTGTAATCCTTTCAACCTTGATAATTTCAAATCGAATTCGCCAGCGTCTGTTCGTAATAATGCTTCCGTGAAGATATCAGTGAGTTCAGGTTGACGTAAACGCTTATGAACATGATGACCGAATTTATCTATATTCATTGCCGTCTTATCGGCTTCTGAAGTCCAATGATACTGCTCAATTTTCCTGATGGCAGCTTTATATATTTCATTTCTTTTATTATACCAGCTTCATACAACTCTTCAATTATTGCATAGAATTCATTTTGAACCCCATTATTACCAGCTGTCCAAGACGCATATAGAAGTTTTAATCTTTCCACTAACTCGTTAGGATCATTCCAATAAATCAAATCAGTATTCTTTTTAACAGATTTTAAAATATCAACACCTTTACCTCGTGGTAAACTTTCCATGCTACTGGTTTGACTTCTAGAGAACTTAAACAGCGGTTTTATTACATGCATATATTTAAATCCCTTATTACTGTTTATTGGTTTAGATGGATCATAGTTTCGTTTATGCGCATTGGTATCCATTAGCAACGTTTTATAATTTTGTAAGTCTTCTTCTGTAATAGAATCTAAATCTGGTATTTTCTTATACAACAATTCTTTTAAGCCTAGAGTCTTCTTGAGGCTTCGGTTTCCGATTTTCAGAATGCGATCATCATCGTTAACTCGGGTATTGCCGAGTAAAAGTTTTCCCTTTACATTTCTTACACCATAAGGTATATCTTCCATAGCTTCAGACGATATAGACCAGGATATAGAATCATTTGCAATGCTTGGTGATGACTGAAGAGATTTAAAAGAGTTATCATTCACTTCACTATCCTCAGGGGGAGACGTAGTAAGAGTTTTATTAGGTGTTTTACAAACTTCAATATCAGAGGTTTCACCTTCATCGGTTGTTTTAAAATAATCATAAACTTCATTTGAAATATTCGATGCCTCACTTTCCCTGCGCTTAAAATGTTGATTTGAAGTATTTGATGCAACGCTTTCCTTACGCTTAGTTCTTTTCACTAATAGTGGTTGTTCCATTTCATCGTCTGTTTGACGTTGATCTCCAGATTTGCTAGTCAACTCTTTAAGTGGGTTCACAATAGGTTTAAACAAAGTTTCCAGAGCCAGATCATTAGCATTCTTTAAATCTTTTATCATTCGTACCTTTCTTTTTACAGCAGATACAGATTTAACAATTTGTTGCTTTAGGTTTTGCTCCATTATTTAAGATTCCTCTCTGTTGGATTTCTCAAATTAAACTGACTTATAGAAACATATCTAACAGCTTTATAAAACTTTAATCCAGTACTATGAATGTATCAAATTTCATTCTGTAACAACCTTTGTTTCGTTCACAATCCTTATTAATTACTATATAACTGTATGGTTTACTCCAAACAGTTGAGCACATTTCACGGAACTGAGACCACGTCATGTCAGAACCTACGTGTTCATCGTAAACGTGTCTTAAATTAATGTCATCCTGTTTAAATAATATGATGAGGTTAGCATTATCTCTTACTAGTTGTTTGGGTATTTTAGTGTAAGTTTGATTCATATAAAAACAGTCGATATTTTTATGACGACCCATTGCAAAATAATCACGTATATTGTTTTGATTTTCACATGCAACGTCATCAAATATGATGATCGAGTCAGGCAAAGCTTCGTGTGGACTAACTATTTCACTATTATGGTTAAACTTATTATACGATGTATCCGCAACCTCATCTAATACTTTTTCTAAAAACATGTATTTTGGTTGATACAAAGATTTTGAATATACATAAAGGTTGCGGAAACGTGGTCCATCTTTATGTAACAACAGACTAATTACCAAATTTGTCTTTCCACAGTTTGATGGACCGCAAACAATGCTACGTATAGAGTTTGGAAATAAAATACCATGGCGTTTGCGATCATTAGATGACTCAGGAAAGAAGCAATCCAATTTTAACAATTGCTTTTGTTTGACAAATTTCATGATGTTAAACTTGACCGCAGCGTTTCGCGGACTTCAATCAAATGACCTCAGATACACACTGCAATTCATTTAAACACGCGCTTTTTTATCACCTACACTAAACTGTATTATTTTCCGAAAGCTGGTATTGGGTATTCTAGTTCACTGAGAGAGGTTACATGTGTGACCGATCGAAAGTGAATTAGAATGCCCAATACTTACCTACTAATATTCAATGATCTTTAAGTCTTCATACCGCTGTAATAAGGTTCTGAATTACTTTGAATGGTAACTTGTCAAACTTGTCCAAATGTCAAAATGGTCTTTAAATTTCGTTGACATCAGAATTAATTGATGTCTACAAGATACGACATATTTGTTCGGGTTTATTTAATGATTTTTTTTTTTTATTGTTCATTAAAGTTGAATGAAAAAGTTTTAAATTCGAATGAAAAGTCTTTTTCCTACGACTTCGCCTGGGTGGCAAAATTTTGGATATCAAGTAATCGTTTAAACAACCACCCATTGTTTCCAAGTACTTACCTATTATTCTTAAAAACGAACTTCAAAGGGAGTCGGGAAAGAAAATAACAGTCCTTGTCAGCTGAGAGGTGCCTTACTGACACAATTAGTCTTCGGGGCTGGCGCTGACTGACGGCCACAGTCGTTAGCGAGACGCCTTCAAGCGAATTGGAACGTTTTGTTTTATGAGCACTTTGCCGTGGAAAATAATTTGATATAAAAATCTGTTCAGGTTGAATGAAAATGTTCATTCAATTATGGATAAAGCTATTGATGCTCATTTAAAAGTCTGTTACTTGTATCTAGGGGCGGCTAATCCTATTAATATGGGGCAACTTGTAAAAATTTTTGCTCGTCAATAAAAAACTGTAGATAGTATATTTTTCATAACATAGTATGGTCTAGTTCTAAGCTATATCGATAGTACCATTTTTTAAAGGTATACAAATTCGAGATTAGGATTAAAGGGGGCTTGTGTCGTGGTCGCGGTGAGCATTCGGAAAGTTAGTGGCGATTTTTAAACGAGAAATAATTTCACAGGCACCTTTTGAGTCACAAGTCGCCCAAGCCAATGTAGCTCACGTATTCAATTTGCGTCCAACCTATTATTTAGGTTGGGTTATGTTAGTATTTTTTTAAGCTTAATTAAATATAACTCTTTTTAAATTGTGGCGATACTGTAGAAAGCAAGCATGTGCAAATCACATCGCCGTGATATCGGCTCAAGTAACGCTGGTGAAGAAAGGTACTAGACTTTTGCGTTCCATTTAAAAAACTATATATACAATCGCCTATATTTAATATATATATATATATATATATATATATATATATATATATATATATATATATATATATATATATATATATATATATATATATATATATATATATATATATATATATATATATATATATATACAACCTGTAACGGAAAGGGGGTAACAATGTAAAGTAGGTGGATACTATACCTTGTATAGATTCTATATACGAAATCCCGAGTTAAAATAAACACTTTATTGTTTTTATGAAATAAAAAATGATTAACTATAATGACTGACTAAAACGTAAACAAACGCATCACAACACTATTGAGGTCAGCGACCCCAAATCACGTTATCACTTCACGACAATCACTGCGATCCTGAATTTTTCCACCTCCTTCCTCGACATGCGCGCCTAGTACTTTCTTAGAAGATGCGCGAACATTATGCAACATTTGTGGTGTCACTGTACAGAACGCGGCCTTGATGCTTTCTATCATCTCTTCCCTTGACGAGCATGCTACAGCGTACACCTTCCTTTTAAATTAGTCCCACAAGAAGAAGTCCAACGGAGTGAGGTCTGGTGACCGAGCTGGCCATGTGATACGACCTCCTCGCCCAATCCACAGATGGAAACGAGCGTTTTGATGGTTTCGTAAATCTCTTTCTCTAGCTCTCGGTCGGCCATCACGCTGCCGTCGGTTGCTCCGACACAGAGAATCATCTCGAATATTCTTGATTGCTCAAAGACATCACGAAATATCACTAAGCTATCCGTAGCAAAAACACAAGATGTTGTCACGGCGACGACAACTCAATGACTTAACTGAATTGTCAAAATGAGAAACGCTAAACCAACAAATTTCAGATGTGATTCAGTAAACACTAAAAGATGAACCACCATTGTGATATTTAAATTAATAGCATAATAGGTAGGTACATCCAAGTCTTTCGACGATTCCAACCATACTGTGATAGTGTTGTGCAAGCGTGACTTAGTCAAAATTTTGACTTGTATTTGACTGATATTTCAAAAAAAAATATTGAATCAATAAATGCGTGTACACAGCTACAAATGGTCCCATACAGTTTGTAACCGTTAACTGCTTTGGTATTTTTGGTATTGTTATACCCTTTCCGTTACACGTTGTATATATATATATATATATATATATATATAATTGTGAAGATAGATAAAAAACTAAATCAAATTAAATAAAAGATACTTTTATCTTCGAAATAACGCGGAAAAAGTGCCTGCTTAAAACAAATTAACGGGTTAAAACAACATGAAATCCAGCGATTAACGAATGTTTAGTGTACAGTCAAAATTAGAACGTCCTTAAATAGTCCCAAATACTATTAATGTGCTGGAAATGACGTCAATAACATTTAACTTTATATATTGAAGCCCCGCCAGAGATAATATACTACCGCTAACGTATCGTGAGCGATGGCCGTCGGGATGACGAGCAACCGGGCCTGACGCTGAGCCACCACGCAGTTTTTCATTTCGCCCACGGCTCATTCATCAAATAGAGCCCCCTAATTTGATTTGCGATGATTCTGAGGTAAAAAACATTTTGTGAATTAATTTTTATCATTTTCAACGTAGATTCAGCGACGCGAAGTATCGAGAAGTTTTTTTTTTTTAAATGCACTTTAAGATTGACTTCCTACCACCTAATGTTAAATGGTAATGAGGCCCTAGCTTAAGGGCGACAAGTACAGCATAATGAAACTGTTACTGGACTTATCGCCCTTACCTTGAAGGCTTGACCCCTGCGACTAATGTAGCACTAGCACTCCCCAGGAGATCTGGAAACTTTGCTTACGCGCAGTAATACATCAACACAGAAGTGATTGTTATTTGGCTGCGGTCTTCTGTGAGACCTCCAGGTATTTCACAAGTCGCGCTGCTCCAGTTCGAGCGATAAATCGTTACGCCCTACCCTTAAAGTAGAATCACTTTGCATTGTATTCAAAGACGATTCAAAAGTGTTATATGTAACACAAAAAGGTGTAAAGCCTCGTGTGGCCATGAGTAGTTGCTATAACGGACCACTATAACGGAGCATTTGCGCGTCGGTGGGGGCCTGCATTCATCCGCATTTCGGCTACCGACCACCACTGCCCCAGAGAAGGACTACCCAAGGTTTGTAGTGGGTTTGAGTCTGACACACTACTCTCTGTCTCTCAGCTGCCTGGTAGAGAGTGGCGGTGCGTGGGCATTTTCCCTGACTAAAAAAAATATTAAAAAGACATAATTACACATACATTGGTCTGATACCAATGTATGTGTAATTATTATTTCTACCCACTAACTAATATTGACTGGCCCGGTGGACCAATGGTTAGTTCTCTCTGTCGGCTACCTCCTGGCTGAACCATGTCCATCCAAAGGTTGTAAGTGGATTTTTTTTTACATAATGAATGTTGTGATAAGTTGTATAAGTATTTGAATATTTATTGTGATACCAGCGAGCCATTGATTCCCATGCGTAACACGAGTTCTAAAGCTATTTACTCTTGGTAATTGACGTAAGTGGTCAAAATAATTAATGTTTTTAACAATTACATACATTAAAAAAAACTTCTTTGCGTTAAATTTTTGTCAGAAATGATCTTTAAATTATCACAGCTACGAAATCACAAGATGTGTATGAATTTCTAATATACATATATTTATTACACACTTCATTTCTAGCACGAAAGTTTTGTCAAATATGAACACATGCGGTAAATCTTCTTAAAATCACAATTTTGCTAACAGACCAATTTCAAAGCTGACAAGTTCATAATTATTTTCTCAAATAATTGTTCAGTGAAACTTTGACGCTGAATCCTGATATTGACAGGATTAAGTTAATTAAACCCCCCGAATTGGTAATTTAAGTTTAAATTATTTGCTCAACAAGCAATTATGAGCGAAAGACAACGCTTCAAAGGATCTTCTACTTAAGTTACACTGGCTCTCGAAACATAAGAATCAATGTTTTTACGTTGTTTAAAAGTTTGTCGCGCCATTTTTAACGCATAACTTTTGTTGCGACAAGCTATTTATCACGCAAGAATATTGATAGGAACACTCATTATAGCTAGTTTGGTTTAAAAGAGGTAGGGCATAGCAATTTATCGCTCGAACTGGAGCAGCCCGATTGGTGAAATACCTCCACCTTACAGAAGACCGCAGCCAAATAACAATCACTTCTGTGTTGTTGTGTTCCTGCGTGTGAGTAAGGTTTCCAGAGCTTCCAGTCAATCTTGAAGTGTAATATAAAAAACCAAAAAAAGTCCTCTTTTTTGCAAAATAAAAACTTGTTTCATGAAATATTTTTTTATTATAATTTATTTAAAAATTTGGTGACAATCACAGTCTCCTTCATTAGGACTGCAATCAATCATACGAATTTGAATGCAATGGCGTTTTAACCAATATCAAAGTAAAACAATGCAAGTGAATAATTGCCATACTTTAAATGAAACGGGTTTAATTATGTTATTTATTTTAAAAAAATATACGGTCTATACTGTGTTAGTGACTTTGTATTCTTAAATTCACGTAAGTAGAAGGTTGACTTTTTAATATTTTAATTTCGATATTTGAGGCCCACGGTAAATCTTTTTAAGGGATCTATGAATGTGGCGCCCATTCTGACAGCAATCATCCTCAGAATTGTTGTAACCTCACACATGTGCTTATATTCTAAATTCAAAACATTTCAGAAGCGTTGCAGTTGGACATCTGCCTTCCTCCCGCATACCCACCTGCGTTTTGTCTTTGATTGCGTACCTACGCTGTGATTGGTGAGTTCAAAAATCATCTGTCAAATTGTCAAAATGGCGAAATCAGAGAGCTTGCTAACGCGCGCGTGCTTGCTTCCAATTTGAAAACATTAAAATAAGCTTATTCTTAAACGTTTTTAATATTGTTCCATCGCACGGGTGGCTTGTGTAAATACGATCGATATTCAATTTAAAAATAGAAGCAAACTTGTTTGTTTATTGTGATAAATTTAGTGCCGTGGCAAGTCTTGACTTCGAAATCTAGTAACAGCGTTCGACTCCTGGACCTTTTTCATCGCCTCCTTCATCGGATCCTCATAGGTAAGTGTAGTTTTAAGTAAGTTTTGTTTTTCTCTGAATACCCTCAGATGTTTCCATACCAAATTATTAGTTTTAATATTGAAACCTATGCCGTGTTCAATTATAACGGGTACAATGTAGCAGGCGTTAAGTAAACAAAGATACAAGATAAATCAGTGTATTTAAAAAAATGCTTAGTACTTATACTTTCAAAATGCTGTATTGTATTGTAGTGTAATACAGAAAGCAAACTCTCTCAACTTTCTTCCTACTTATAAGATAAATCAAGACCGCAGCTAGTTTCTTAAAGCTAGCTATTTCAAGCCGCTGGCTAGCCGTCAATATATGTGTTTCTGTTCTCACTATAGAAAATCTTTATAAAAACTTGAACTTGAACATTCAAAGTCTACTTGGGACTGCCTAAAGGGTACGCAAAAACCAATTTAGTGACAAAAAGGTGATTGGTTTGTGGCAAAAAATAACGATAGGCGGCGTTAATAGCGAGTAGGTGTGATCTAAATGTACAGAGTGCCGCGGCCGCTCACCATTCGAACGATCCTTTTTCAGCTATTGATTGCTCTTGCCCTGGGTGGAGTAGGGCTGCCAATGAAAAAAACACTCTTTCACTCGTAAGATAAAGGTTGTAGTTGAGTTATGAATTTCTCCTCATGAAGTCCGCTGAATATTCACTAGTCAAATCTATTTTATCCATATTAAAATTACATCAATAACACTTATAATTTTAGTTTCAAACACGTCACTAATTTTGAGATTTGTTTAAAATGATTTGTTTGGAGAACTATCTCCAAACAAATCATTTTACCTAATAAATTTTAAAATTAGTGACCGTAGGCGGTCAGACAAAAAAATGATGATGAACAAGATTTATTGATGATGAATATTATAATTTGATGCCCCCGAAGTAGTAAACATTGTAACCCAGATTCATCATATCGTGTTTTTTATATGAATTCTTGCATTAGCAAAACCAAATATAATAAACTACACAACTTATTTTTATTTCCACAAAAAAAAAATGTTACAGTTATAAATTTAAGCCCACGACGTCAACGTAAATAAATAAAAAGGTGTCTTAAAATTCGACCTCCGTAGCCGAGGGCCGGACTTTGGCATCGCGCCATCTCTGAGGTTCCGGGTTTGAACCCCGGTCGGGTCAATATGGGAAACGAACTTTTCTATATTGTCTCGGGTCTGGGTGTTGTGGTACCTTCGTTGTTTCTGATTTCTGTAACACAAGTGCTTTAGCTACTTACCACAGAATCAGAGCAATGTATGTGATGTTGTCCAATATTTATTATTTACTAGCAGTCCCGGCGAACTTTGTTTCGCCTTAGAGGCAATAAATGAGCAGACTTAAAAAAAAAAAAATAATAATAAAGTATCATATGTCCTTCTCCTGGTTCTTAACTACCTCCCCACTAATTTTCAGCCAAATCGGTTCAGCCATTCTTAAGTTATAAATGGTGTAACTAACACGACTTTCTTTTATATATATAGATTTATTAATTATATTATTTATCTCTCATAAATCCTCACCGAATTTACAGGCTATTGTTTGGGGACTATTTCCCATTATTTGGTTTTAATTTATTTTTAGTGCATTTACTAAAAATAAATTAAGGGATCGACCCTGATGTTAATTTTTATTTGCAGTCTCTCACAAAAGTAGTGTAAGCCAAATTACTTTTGTATGTTGTATTGTACTACGTTCCTTTATTGTACCGCTTTTAATAAATGATTACTTTTGAAATAATTATATTATATTATGCTATCATCTACGCGCCAACCCTGGAGGGGCACCAAAGCCTCATCCGCGGGTAATTCAATATTTATCCTGCTTTTTAGCTTCGAGCCATCGCCTGATGTTTGTTTTTAACGCTTTCAATTTGGAGAGCTGCCCAAATAGACGCCGCGAATCATCATCGCCCTCCTGATTTTTTTTCCTTTTTTTCATTACAACATCCTAAGACATTTAAAATAAGATAAAGGGTCAAAACGCGAAACTGTTTTTAGTGATTAATACGAACTACTTACTGCCAAAATTGTCATTAAGTTTAGTATAAATGAGGAAAAAACTGAAAATCCTTAATTTACTGTTCTATCATAAACCTTCAGTGGAGTCAGACTCGAACCTAACTGACTTGTGTAAAAATAACCTAAAAATGCGTATATACCACTGCGTAAAAAATAATCTCAGTCATTATTTTCCTAATCTCAAAACTATATTAAAACTAAAAGTGATAAAACTCCACTCATATCAATATCAATAGCGGCCCGCGGCTTTGCACGCGTACTGATCCCGATTTTCCCCCATTTTTCAGTGATTTTTCGCTCCTGTTTATCCCAGCGTGACGTTATGCAGCATAAAATCTTCCTTGATGAATGGACTATACCGCAAAAATAATCAGGACTTCTACCGTCTTATTCCAAATCGAAGTTTAAATATAGTACCAGGTTTAGTCCTAGGTTTAAACCATGGACTAAAATAAACGTTATTACAAAACGAAGTTTAACGCTAGTCCGAGGATCAACTATGGTACTAAAGATAAACCACGGCGACCCCTAGTTTAACTTGTGTACTAACCTCAAAACGTCAAATTCAGAAGTCGACATTTGTATCGCACTTGTAGTTTTGTTAATTAAATAATTGAAAATCGATATTAATTCGCTTGATTTAATGTATTTCGATGATTTGGAGGATCTGGAAATACATTGGCGTCTCTATAGACAGCGTTGTCGTTTGTATTCTTTTGATTTGGATGACGAAGATTTTCGCTACAAATATGTTTACCAATAAGATTTTGGATAAAAATAGTGACCTAATCCGTGCAGCATTAGCATACAACCCTCATCCAAGAGATCATCCAAGTTGTATGTGCATTACGGAACTGAGCTAGCCATGCAGTAAGTGTTAAAACTTTATCCTGCAAATTATACTAACCAAGCTCAAATACAGCAAACAATACAGAAAAAATTAAGAATTTTGTTTTATTCGCAGATTCAAGACGATACTGGTGTCTTGTATGGTGTATTTCAGCCAGTAATCAGTCAAACCTACAAGAAAATAGCAGGAATTTTGGCACAATGTCCTAGATACATCAAAATGCCAGCTTCATTAAACAAGAAACTACTGAACAAATACTCATCCAACCTATTACAAACGCAGTTCGTGGGAATTAAAGGAAAAGGAAGTTTATTCAAACACTTTTTTCTTAAATAAAAGTATATTAATTATCTTTCTTTCTCATAATATTTTTATAAAATCAGTCTTAACTTAACAAATAATCTTGTATTAAATTAGTTCAATAATATTATTTTGTACCACCAGTTTGTATTACATAAAAATGAAAACTCCGGTATGCCTTTTTATTCTTTAGATTTATAGCCTACATTTTCCTTTGGCTTTTAGTTAATGATCTACACATTTTACATCTTCATTGTCATTATTATTAGGCATAACTGAAAGAAAACATAGATATCATTAATTTTGTTTAGGATAGTTATTGGCTCGGCTTTTAAAAAAAAATACATAGTTTAACTTGCTTTCCATTGGGATCTGGAGTTTCCTCATGTATTACTATTAAAGGCTCAACTTGGGAGCTAGGGCCAGGAATAGGTTCTACCTCAGTTACTATTACATTTGGAATCTGAAATATAAAAAATATTATTTTAATTTTATAAACATTCTGGCAAAATACAATAGTAAATATACATATTTTATTAATTTTTATTTACCAAAGTATCAATATTTTGATAATTTTGATAGCAAAATCTTTATTGAGGAATAACAAAGCAATGCAGCAATATTGCCGCAAGTCCTCAGAAGATGGTGAAGGGGGCTTTGTGCCACCTCTCAAAGACTGCTCTCTTTTATTAGCAGATAATTTGGGTTTGGCTGCCAACTTCATTCTCCTCCAAGCTAATATAACTTCAGTATCTGAATGATTTTTCCCTGATGGTTTGGATTTATCTAAAAAGAAAACTACATCTTAAAAAAGTACATAGGTAAAAATCAATGTTCAGGAGAAATAATTAAATATGCAGGCCATACATACATACCTACTTATTTGTAAATTTTTCCACTCCTTTAATTTCAAAATTATTGATATTGATTTTGGTAGATATGTCTTCCAAATTTTTCCTGACTGCTACAAGTTGACGCAATACTTTCTAAAATTTAAATACGATTTAAATATTAGTGACATAAATTTGCTTAAATAATAAAACTAGTAGCTGTTTATATTGCTCTTTACATAAAACTAAATTGGACTAACCTTCTCCTTTATACTCCAATTTTAACCTCTTTTTTTCTTTATTGGTTGCTAAATTTAGTGCACTGATTCACACGATCACAACCCAAAGTATTGTACCACCTACTGAGTTATACAAAATTATGGAACAAAGCGTCTTTATTTAGCAAAACTAATGATTTCGTTGAAAATGTACTAGCACTTGAAACATTTCGATGACAGATTGAAGTACTCAAATTACGCGCGCCGCGTACTCTGTTCCGTTTTATGTTAGCCATATGTTAGCTATAAGTTTATCACACGTTCTTAACTACTTAACTTACACAAAGGGTCATAATTAAAGCTGTAACAAAATAAAAAAACGTGAATAGTAAAAGCTTTGATTTTGTTTACGAAAATAGTAAGATTATTAAAATGTCTTTCCAAATAGGATTTAACAAAATTTCGTAAAAGGGAACGTTTCATCAAACGCTGAACGAATGAGTGAATTTTAGACTAACATTTGTGGTATTTAATCTGTGGATCTATTAAGACCAGGGACTATCTTCGGTACTACGTAGTCCTAGGTTAGTCTACGATTTGTAATACGACTTCATTTTAGTACGGTACTAAACCTTAATACCGTAACAAACCTAGACTAACAAGTCCTGGTTTAAACCTAGACTAACGTATGTTTTTGTAATAAGAC
Source organism: Glyphodes pyloalis (assembly GCA_037074685.1). Lineage (NCBI taxonomy): Eukaryota > Metazoa > Arthropoda > Insecta > Lepidoptera > Crambidae > Glyphodes > Glyphodes pyloalis. The sequence goes on from JAYKKO010000055.1 coordinate 401,154, forward strand.
GGCTAGAGATTTGCGCGTTCAAACGAACAAACTCTTCATTTTTACAATATTAGTATAGCAGAATAGATGTCCGTAATGTAATGTGATGTTTCTTTAAATGGTTCAATACGCTTAAAATAACTCAGTTCCCAACGCATTTCGGGGACTTTTGGGTCGTGAAAGGCCGATACACTAGAACAATATTATAAGTCTGTTCGCTCGCACACCATAGTTTTAAGTTCTCTAACTCTACATTGTAAAGATTAGGATAACTACTGAGTTTTTTTCCGGGTTCTTCTCGGCAGGATTAGGTTCCGAACCGGCTGTAGCTTCAATTTTGGTTTGTGTTCATTCTGACGATGCATAAGTGTTACTTGTATCCTACATGAATAAATGAATTGACTTTGACTAATAGAGCGGCTCGTTGTACTGCTACAAATAAATGCTCTTATCTACGTTCGCTTTAATAATATGCAACATATCAATATTCAATTTCGAAACATCATCATTAAAATGTTAACAGATTTTGGCCAGTACGCACCCCTCAGTCATAAACTGACCACAATTCCATGTGATTTCACAGCTGCGGCTTCAGTAATAATTATAGTTATGACATATGTTTTATTTAATTTGAATCTGTTACTTTACAATGAATTGAATTCATCATTCGAAACGTTCATCGAACCACAGTAATCGGCCATGCTTTTAAAGAAATTATTTCACAATTCAAAATATTTTTATATTATGTTTAACTAGCAGTGCCTGCGACTTCGTTTGCGTGGACTACAGGATTTTTTAAAATATTAAAGCTTAAATTATTTAAAGAAACATACAAATTAAATCTACTCTCACAGTGTTTTAAGCTACATTTAAAATTTAAAGGAAGGTCAGAAGGAAGAACACGCAGGAACACAACAACACCGAAGAGGTTGTTATTTGGCTGCGGTCTTCTGTAAGGTGGAAATATTTCACCAGTCGGGCTGCTCCAGTTCAAGCGATCAATCGCTATTCCTTACTTCTCTATAACTTGCGGATCGTATCAATGTATGTGATAATGTTTGATATACACGTAAAGGGATTACGTTCGTACTGTGAAACGAAATGAAACATTTAAGTATTTTTCCTTATCATAGGCATTTAGACTAAGACATACCGCGACTTCTCATCCTACACGTTCTTTGGAAAATTCGTTCCTCCTAACAGGAGGATGGAATGCGTTTAAAACGATTTAAAGACGGTTAGACGGTTCTATGTCCTGATATTAAATTTGATTGCCGGTATTCCACTGTACATACATACATTAGTTGCTATCAAGTTGCAAGATCAGGGTATAACTCAAACTCACTTTTGAATCGTCATTGAATACAATGGAAAGTGATTCTACTTTATATTCTTTAAGTTATTTATGTAGAAGCAACGTTTCAAGTTTTATAAATGATGGTCGTAAGTTTTTACGACCTTTTAGATACAAAACCTGATTGATTGATTGATTGATTGACGCACCACACCCAGCCAGGACGCAATGCCTGATCCGGCAGAACCGGCACACCAGGGGGCACAATTTTTTGTAAGGAGGGACACGCTCTAGGATGGGATAGGACGATCGGCTAGCCGCAACCGGCCGACCACAACCAGCCCAGTATTCACCGTTAAAACCAGTATAGGATATTGGGTAAGATGGGTAAGTTTATAGGACTGAGCGTTGATGAGGTGGGCTATCTAGCCTTTGATGCTTTGTTTTCAACGTTTCGTAGGTTTTATTGGGTTCGGTCGTTTGTACTCGATGTACTGCAATCCGTTTCGCTGTATATTTTTTTCTGCTTCTTGTTTCAGTTTGGTTTTGTCGTTTATCGAGACGCGACAAGATGAAGTTAGCATATATTCTATAACCCGTAGAGGAGATGGATATCCGCCTATAATCATTTGTTGACTGAGGTTGGGGTTTCTTCGGAATGGGAACTTGTACTGTTTGGGTCCATGTCGATGGGATAACGTTTTCTAACCATGGTTTATGCATGTGTTTAGTAATTTCTTGAAGTAAACGGTCTGGTAGTGCCTTGAACAATTCGATTACCACTTCATCTGTTCCTGGTGCTGTGTTGTTTCGCATTTGGCTGATAATTTCTGTTACCTCTTTTTCTGTGGGTGGTTCCGGGAGATTATTGGGTTCTTCATTTTCATCCGTTTTTTTCATTTCGGATTCCCATTGCTACATTGGAATGTTTTTGATTTTTCGTTTTTCTGTTTGGACGTGACGTCTGTAGAAATCGTAAGTGATCCTCATTCGGGTGGAAGGGTGCTTATTTTGAAGATCTTCGAAAAACATTTTGACTTCCGCATTATCTTCTTTTTCAGTGATCAATTGTAGTTCAGTTCGCAAGTTTTTACTCGTGTACCTACGAAGGATTATGTTATTTGGTAACATGTTATTACGGAACTTAGTCTTTTGTAGTTGGGCAGTTACAATACGACGCGCTTTTGAACAGTTTTATGTTCTGCAATTTTCATGATACCACTTATCATGTTCCAGGGTAGTAGTTTACATTTTTAAATAGTAACACAATTTTTTTTTTTATTTTACCAACGTTTAATATATAAAAATAAATATATATATTTTTATAATGCACTCCAAGATTGACCTCATCCCACCTGATGTTAAGTGGTAATGAGTTCCTAGCTTAAGGGCGAAAAGTATAGCATAGTAAAACTGTTACTAGACTTGTCGCACTTACCTTAAAGGCTTGACCCCTGCTTCTAATGTAGCACCCCCCCAAGAGCTCTGGAAACCTAACTCACACGCAGAAACACAACAACACCGAACATATTATGTTTATGTTTTAAAAAGTCCTAATAGCTGATAGAATTAAAACTTAAACTAGTCATTAATCTACAGTTTACTGTACAGATTTACTCAGGAAACGCTTCCGTCTTTCTGACTAATACCTTAGTTACCAAAAGTGAAACCTGAAGTTCACCTTTGTAAAGTTGAAATACTTGAACTTATCGCAAGTAGGTTAAATAGATCACAAACGAGCCGGACCGCAACCTCTGTTCCTCAGCATTCTTTGGCACTCCTCTCCCGAGAGGCCATCGGGCGGAACTTGGAATGCGTCTAGTACAGTGTTTCTCAAAGTCACAACTCCATATATTTACAAAGTACGTATTAAATATATTTTTAAGATTCAGAAATACTCATGACCAATTGCGGTGTGGGATTCGAACCTACTACCTTCACGTATCGCGCGTGCTGTTCTTCCAACTGAGTATCAGATAAGTATGTAGTTTTAAACTTTTACGACAGAGGGCACTTACCGAAGGCTAACAGGTCAATACGACACGAAATTTTATCGCCTGGATAACTTGAAGAGCGGCACGCGAAGGTCGCGGGTTCAAATCTGCTACCGTAAGGAGAGATAAATTTTCTGTTTGTAAAACTGGGTAAAACTCATGAAGTGAAGGTATATTCTGCGTCATTTGAACCCACTGTCAGTTAGGTTCGAAAAACATGGAGTTTGTAGAACCTGAGGTTCTAACTACCAAACCACAGAGGTACCAAATCAGCGACCAAATTATGTTTTTTTTTATATTGCACTTCAAGATTGATTGGTGGGAGGCCACCTGATGGTAAATAGTAATGAGGTCCTAGCTTAAGGGGTCGCCCTTAAGCTAGGACCTCATCATCCAGAAACAGCATTATTATGCTTGTCGAAGCATAATAATGCTGTTTCTGGACTTGTCACCCTTACCTTGAAGACTTGACGTCTGCTAATAATTTAGCACCACCCAGGAGCTCTGGAAACCTTACTCACACACTGGAACACAACAACACCGAAAGGTCCAAAATAAACGCTCAGTGTCCTTGCTACGTCAGAAAATAACGTCACAATCTTTATTCTGCGGAGAACAAATGAAATTAAACGATAGCCAACGGTGACAAGCTGCATTACCTTAACAGGGAAAACAAATGTAACTTAACATCATTTCCTCTTTATTTGAGAAACTCTGAACTAGAATTTTCAAAGACAGTTCCAACACTGGAAGTCTAACATTTATTGAATTCCTCAGAAAGTGGCCGCTTTGTAGACCCCCCTTCGTTTGGTTTCGTTAATATTAAATGTCATCGCTGTTCTTGTTCTAGTTATTAACCCAGCCCTTCAAATATTAACTACGAATGAAAGTGATTAAAAATTCCTACGGCATATTTGGGCTGGCGAGCTCGGTTGATATATTCAAATTGTTATTGTAAATTTTAATCTTATCTTGGAATTTTATGTTATTAGCAAAGTTAGTTAGTTATTAAGATAATAAATACACAATCAACAAAATCAAATTAAAACGCAATATCAGTATGTAACTGAAACTAGGCTATTATGGGATGCATTAGTTAGTTAATCGAGCAAACAGTTTGTATCGCAGACTTAAAACGATATCCTTATTAAATTATCCATATCGGGTTTAAAATTAGTAAATATATATATTTTTTTCTACACTGACCTAGTAAACTTACATTTTGTACTATTATCTCCAAATAAACTAGAGTATTCTAGCTGAACTTGAGACACGTTCGCCTTGGACTCACAACTCTTCATATCTTTTGCTTTTTTTTTATTGCACATTAAGGTTGACACCTGTTGTTAAGAGGACCTAGCTAAAAAGCGACTAGCACAGCATAATGAAGCTGTTACTAGACTTGTTACCCTTACCTTGAAGGCTTGACCCCTGCTACTAATGTAGCACACCCCAGGAGCTCTGCTGCAAAATTGAAGTCGCGCCATCTAAACGTATTATGGATTCATTTACGTTAAATCTTATAAATTAGGTAACAAAAGAGTTTCTACATAATTCGGCGCCTCAAACATAGTAAAATGACAAAAATACTAATATTATTAATTTATGTATAATGTATGTCTATAATCATTTTATGAGTATGCTAATTTAATGAGTTACTTACTAAAATTATTTATTTATTAAGTCAACATTTTTGGTGCATGATATATTTCTGCTTTAAAGGCTGCGTTCAAAAGATTTTTACATTTTGTACGTGTCACTATTGTATTAGTTAATTTTAAGTTTTATTTAAGTGTTATTTTTTCTGGCTATCCAATACATAAACTAAATAAAAAATACCTGTAATTTTTTAACCTCATGTAAAACTGTATAAAAGCCGATATGCGGTATTTACAAACTGTTCTTAGGTGGTTTTGCATGCGCAGCGACGATTTGCTTTATTAAAGTAGATGTCACTTAACTCAATTGCTCTTCCAGCTAACAAGTTTTATTGCCTTGCACATTGTACGCAGCGAGAGCCGTTGTGTGAGGGCCATTACTCTCCTGCACTTCGTTGCAATATTAGCTCTCCAAGTTGTTGTATGTTCTTAAGATGGCTAAAACGGTTCTATTCTAACAACGATTCAGGTTCTATTTTGAGCACTAGTTTTACTTAAATCGGTTTAGGGTTAAACGTTTGAGTTATTTATGTTCATACAGCCACTAGCTTGTGCCCGCAGATTTGCTCGCGTTAAACTCAGGGAATGGGAAATTATTTTAAAAAAATTCAGCAGGTATTTTCCGTTGGTAACAAAGAATCTGTCTTCCAGTTTTAGGTTCCTACCCTGAACACTGACAACAGCTATAAATGTATCAAAATGTAACACTAACGACAAATAACACACAGTTAGTAAATAAAAACACATAAATAGTCAAAACCACTTTCCTCCTTATTGAAATTACAAACTTAATAAAAAAACACTAACGACATCTATGCTGCGGTATGTAAACTGAAAGTTTATTTACGTACATATTTTTTCATATGAAAAATTAATAAAAAGTACTTAGATAAAATAATGCCAAATTGGGGGGCGGACGCTCGTTACGTCACTGGCGTGTAAAAATGCAGCTGATGACGTCACACGACAATTCAAATCGTCTCATATATTTGGAAAATGTAACAAGTGCAGTTTTCCCCATTATCCTCTCAGGGATTGTTGATTGCACAGGCACCAGAATGTTTATTAGTGCTTCAACAAAGACGGCATCGTGTCACATTTGCTCAGCTACATTAAGCTCAGTCTAGACGAGTGTAGAGCTCACAGACGGCACTAAAAAGCTCGCTCGTCGCAGATCCAATTAACTCGAGTCCTACGCTACCGAGCGTCGACTCGATGAAACATCGCGACAGATGTTGACATCCTCGATATCTGATATATTTCAAACCAAAAACATAGAAGCATTTCTAACGCTTAAAAATGGCATTGCTAAAAGTAAGGCACTGTGGGCCTGGCTTAAAAAAGTGAGCTAGCGCCGATACGAATACCGTTTCACCGTATGCCGCAAGTCATAGGCGCGGATTAATCACAGCACGCGTTCCATCCCATTCTGACGACCTCGGTGGCGCAGTGGCTAAAGTAGGCGGCCAAAGCGCGAAAGGTTCCGGGTTCGATTCCCGGTCGGATCAATTTGGAAACGAACTTTTCTAAATTGACTTGGGTCTGGGTGTGCTGGGATGATGCCCCCAGTTAGTATCCGTCGTCTGATACTCATAGTACAAGGGAAAACCTTAGTTTGAGACCAGGTGATTGGTGTGATTATCTGGTGCATTTATTTTATTTATTTATTCTATGAAATGACGTAACTAACGACCCCCTTAACGAAATTTTTTTTACAGACCTTAACACATGTGCCTTAAAGTATTTTTTTAAGTGTTGATACTTTATTACTATATTGCGTATCCATTCCTTGTGTGTTTTACATGTGGTTTTAGTGTCGCAGTTTTTCAAGGATTTCAAGGAGGACACTGATGCAATTTCCACCAAATTCAAATTCAATATTCTTTTATTCATGTAAATTGAAACCTATAACTTACAGAGAAGATCCCGGCAGGATACTTTGTCGTTCATATTACAAATAAAACTTAACTTATAACTAGTTTTGCATTAAGCATACAGTGTGGTGTGTAAATTGTATAAAATAATTAATTGATTCAAAGGAATAAGAAAATTTTAAAAAGTTACACCGGTGTCGAAATGAAATTTCTGTTTAGCAATCTGCGTAAACGATATTTCCATGAGAATCTGATATTATAACGACAGTGTCAAAAGGGATTGTGAATTCGTTTCAAAGTAACTCTTTCGAGTTTAGGTTTTTGAAGGTGCGAATTTAAAAATACAACACAATTAAAATAAAACAGCCACAAACGTTGAATTCTAATGGAAATAATCAAAATTTGGTAGAAAATAACGGACAAAAAGCATGGTATGTTTAATTTATTATTTTTAATTGTAATTTATTAAACTTCAGTTTGTAAATTTAGTTCTATAGAGTAACTTTCAATAGTGAGTGAAAAAAAATTATAAAGTGGACCACACTCGAACGTGCATCGACGGTCAAGCGACTTTTCCACGTGGACAACTTACTTTAAACCCGATTGTGCCTTGAAACAAGCTTAAACTGGATCATTGGGTTCCATGAAACCCTTGAAAAGACGAACACAAGAGTTCCATCGTGAAATTATATTCATCCTCACATGATGTGGGCAAAAATAGACTAAATGGAGTCTCTTTAGAAGAAGTTTATTTGTGACAATAAAAAATATAACACAAAGTACAGCGACAGACGGTGAGTTCTGACGGGAAGTTCAAAGGTAACTTTTCTATTGGGCGTTTCGCCGAGCCATGTATATAATAAGTCATTTGTCATTACACGTACTCGCTTATCAGACGTTTGATCGGTAAAAGGCGTTTGATCATATAGATGCTACCTAAAGTTGTCACCAGTAAATCAACTCTTAAAGCCTTCTTTCATTCTATGACCGCGCGAGTGGCATTAATATGTACGTCATAAATGAGTCTTTATAGAATATAATAGAAAACATCTTTATTCATGTAAACTTTACAAAACCACTTATGAATCGTCAGTACAAATTAAGTATTCTACCGCCGTGTTCGGAATGTTGATCATGTCGAGAAGAACCGGCAATAAACTCGACACTTCTTTTTTCAATGTAACAATGTTCCTTTAAACTAGGTACTTAAATAAAACATACAAAGCCTATATGAAACATTTCCGAGAATTAAAGTTATTCTAGACCCATACATTTTTGTCATTTAAATAATCATCAATTTTGTAGTAGCCCTTTTTTATTAAACCATTTTTAACATGAGACTTAAAATCTATGCATGGGCAACTGGATAACATTTTCAGGTAACTTGTTAAATAATTTAACGCTTAAACACACAAAGGAATTACTTATCTTATGTAGTCTTAGATATGGAACAGCAAGTTTGTGTTTATTTCTAGTGTTAAAGTTGTGGAAGTCAGATTTTTTAAAAAGTAGATTATAATTTTTGCGTACATACATAATACAATCAAAAATGTATTAATTTATCCAGTCATATAAGGTAATTAGAAAAGTACTATAATTAATACTACCATTTATTTGCAAGAACAGTGTTACAAGATAGGTCTTATAATGTAAATATTTCCCACATATTCTGCCGAATAATTGACGTACAAATATTAAATTATTATTTTGGATAGTCCATTTGTGAGGTAGGCTTTGAGCTATATAATGGATACAACCTACAGGAGCGAAGAATCATATTAATATTAATTACTATATAAGTAAGTAATAATGTTACACGTAGTTTCTTATAAACTAAAAGTACGAGTTATAGACCATGGTGGGCATGGCAAAGATAAGAGAGGGGAGGACTTTATATTGTTTTTTTTTAGTTTATGTGCGCAATTTATGAAATATATATATATATATGGTGATTCTTATTATAGATTAAAAACATTAATAATTTTATAATTTGCTCTCTAGATAGTCTTTAATTGTGTAAATCAGTGGAAAATATAGATAGAATAGGGATAGTACACGTGCGACATCGCAGCGGTCCGCTAGTACATATTCATTTCAATATGTACCATTTATATAATTATAAGAAGTCAAACAGACTCGTAACTGACGCTGTAACAAACGAGGCACAATTTTACAGTTTGTTGTAGAACGTAAGAGTTAGTGAGTGCCTAGAAGTACGACGATTCACGAAAGAGCATTCGAAGTTGTATTTAATTCAATCGGCACGGTTCGTCGAGGAGCGCTCCACTCGTCTCGTTTAGCTGACGAGTGGAGATTCATCAAGATTTTATTTGAGTTTTAAGTCCATCTTGTCCCGGTTCGCAGCAGAATTGTTAAATTCAGATCTGGTTTTGTGCGAAGTCCTTAACCCTTGATTCCTCGTATGAAATAAATTGTACGAATGCTCGCATGGGTCGCTATTAACTTTAAAATTGTTACTGATTTGTTATTCAGATGAAGAAACTGAACTGAAACGTTTTATATACACTATTATATATACACCCATAAACTAACTCTCCGCATGACCCAAAGTTGACTGGTAGAGAATGCCCCTAGCACTAGTCCACCTGTTGTACTTTTTTGTGCAATAAAATTTTGAAATAAATAAAATAAATAAATGCTCGTACATACAATTTGTAAATGAATTATTACCACATATTTTAAATATAAACGCATAGATCATAGAATTGATGATTAAACGAACTTCAAGAAGTGAAGTTCTATCATAATTATACGAATCATTTCGTCCGAAGAGATTAGTACTTGTAGTATCGCATAGGTGTCACCACTCGCACTGTATTTGAGGGTATTTCATTTCAACTTTTATTTTATTTCTGTAGGGTAGTTGTACTTTCCTAGGTGTCCGATATTCTGTTGATTAGCGCTCATTAAGTTGAGGTCATTTCAAATATTTATATTATTTACTATGTGTAGGGCTCGTATAGAGGGAGGGAGGGATGTTATACTAATCTCTTCGGACGAAATGATTCGTATAATTATGATAGAACTTCACTTCTTGAAGTTCGTTTAATCATCAATTATACTTCACATTTCGTCCTCGAGATTAGTACTTGTAGACTTTGAGAGAACCTTTAGGAAAGTTTCTAGTTAAAACTCCGTTCAATATGATCAATAATTATTTATTAATATATTAACATCGATTTATAAGTGGGTACATACTTATGATACGTTATTTATTATAAAGAAAAGCAGGTAACTTGAGTGTGAATTATTCAAGGAATAATTCATATCAGTTACGGTAACATAAAGGATTTTCGCTCAATATTTAACTTATAACAAAAAAGAAAATGTACATAGGTTGTCTATAGGTTAATTCAAATACTTAACTAGATGAAATCATATTTATCATCCATTAATTATAGCTCTAGCTAATGACAAATCGTCGTTGTTTATAATCGTTCGATTATAGAATTTGGCAAAAGTGTTAGAGTTACCACTCCAGCCGGCAGTATCTCGTATGGCATCGATATTGACGCCGAGCGAGTGCGCGCGCGACGCTGCCGCTTGTCGCGTGCTGTGCGCGGAGAACACGCTCGCGTCGATCCCGCACTCGCCCAGTGTGCGCTTTACCCACCGGCCAAGAGTCTGTGTGCCTACCGCATTATGCGGTTTTTTAAGTCCTATAAACAAGATTTCGGATTGACGTAATGATTCAGTTTTGATTAAATAGGCAGCTAATGATTTTGCTGGACAAACAGATGGGCTGTCTCTGAAGAAAGGTAAGTAAATGATTGGTTGCTTAGAGCCAGGTCGTGAGGTTTTTAATAGATCTGGAATTTTTATTAATATTAGGTTATTACGTTGTTCTATGTTTGTTATGTTAATTTTTGAAAGAGTTTGAATTCTATGCGCAGATGTTAAAGCGATCAGTGTGATTGTTTTTCTAGAAAGTTGATGTAAGGATAAACTGTCATTTGGATACCAGGTGTCCAGGTGGTTAAGGACGGAATTTGTATCCCATGTCACGTTGTATTTTGGAAGTGGAGGTCTTAGCCGGAAAACACCCTTGAAAAATCTCTGTATACGGTCGTCTTTTGTGATATTAGATCCAAGTAATAACGCAAGAGCAGATCGATATGAATTAAGTGTCCCATATAAAGAACCGCTGTTATATATTTTAGTTAAAAAATAAATCACTGTTGGGATGGAGGCGCTAAAAATATCTTTTTGATTTAACTGACAAAAAGACCACCACTTCCTTAAACAAACATCGTATTGTTTTAAGGAATTATTTGACAAAGAGGCTAACATTATGTCTAGGGAGGAAGGTGGCAAGCTTCGTCTGCATAGCGCGCGCCGGATAAGACTCCTGCAACCAGGGTAACCGAGGTGTGTATCTGGCGGGCCGATGAACTGCAATGAGATATTATAACATTTTTACTAGGCGGAAAGGTCACCATTTCTGAGCTAAGAAGGGACAAAAAGAGTGGGAACCAGGGCTGTGTAGGCCATTGAGGGACTATCACAATTCCCGTGGCTTTATCAGATATTATCTTTTTTAATGTTTTTAAAATAATAGAGAACGGTGGAAACGCGTAGAAGAAGTATGTGGACCATGGGACAGTAAAAGAATCTATTGCCTCTGCGTCAGGGTCCCTTTTCCAGGAAATGTACTTCTCGCATTTCTTATTTATACGACTGGCAAACATGTTCGGAGATCCAAAAGTATAAATAATTGTTTGAAACGCCTGATTAGATAATTCCCACTCTATGTCAGGGTGATTTCTGCGTGATTCAGCATCTGCTATGGTATTGTCTTTAGACTTTATATAGGATGCAAATAAGAAGAGTTTACGGCTTTCGCACCAGTGCCAAATTTGCTTTGAAACCTGATTAAGGTGGGGGAATTGGATTCCTCCCATTCTGTTCACGTATGATATTGCTGTGGCGTTATCTAAACGAAGTAGGATTTGACAATCTTGCAGTTCTTTCGCAAAAACTTTTAGAGCTATAAATGCGGCTAAAAGTTCGAGGTAATTTATATGGCACTGTTTTTCACTATTTGACCATTGGCCGCTGGCTGTTTCGCCTTTACATGCCGCGCCCCACCCCGTAGTTGAGGCATCTGAAAAAATTTCAATGCCATATTCATCGGTCCTTATACGATGAGTAGCGCATTCAATTTTGCTTAACCACCAGTTAATATCAGGGAGCAATGACTCAGTAATATTCATGATACTATCAAAATTATCATTGCATGTTCTTAAATTCAGAAACTTCGATCGTTCTAATTCTTTCGTGTATAACCAACCATACTCGATAGCCGCGCACGCGGACACTAACAAACCAACAAGCTGAGCGAATTTTCTAATAGTGCAGCATCTACGACTAATGAAAGTTTGTAGTTCAAATTTTATGCGTAATCTCTTTTCGGTCGGCAAGGCAATTTGAAGGTTATCTGAATCAATAATCATACCTAAAAATTTACATGAAGTAGACGGACTAAAAACACTTTTTTCTATATTGATTATAAAACCAAGAGATGTCAAGAAGTCCTTCGTCATATTCATATTTGCTATACACAGCTTATTATCTTTGCCAAATAAAAGCCAATCATTGAGATACAATGTAGATAAAAAACCTGCTGAGCGTAATAATCTGGTAATGGGTTTCATTATTTTAGTAAAAATGAACGGCGCTGTATTTAACCCGAACGGCAAGACGTTAAATTCGTAGATTTTATTCTCAAATTGGAATCGTAAATATTTTCTGCAGCTAGGATGAACTTTGATCAAGAAATAGGCATCTTTAAAATCTAAACTTGCCATAAAACAGCCTTTAGTAACTAGCTTGAGTGCAGTTCGTAAATCTTCTAATTTAAAATGACTAGTACAAATAAATTTGTTTAAGTTCTTTAAGTTTAAAATAAAGCGTTTCTTGCCGTTCGGTTTGGATACCAAAAATATATTAGAAAGAAACTGATCACTGCATTGTCTGCATTCAGATATCGCACCTATTTTTAAAAGATGATTTATTTCTTCATAAAAGTAAATTATATCAGACTGCGAATAGGGAGTTGGCGATGAACTTTGGATAGGAGGCGTAGAAAATTCTATTTTGTAGCCTAGAACCCACGAAAGAATATTACGGTCCTGTGTAATCAGTGTCCATTGACGGTAAAAATCAGACAAGCGACCTGCGTACTTAACTGTTGTATCTAGAAGCGTCTGCGATTCAGATGCGGCGCTGGAGGTTGCGGCTGAATCGATGACATTCTGTATGCAGGCGCGTGCGGCGGCGGTGGAGGTGGCGGCCGCGGCGCTGCGTATGCGCGGCTCCGAGGTGCCTGCGACGCCGCTCCCGGTGGCCTGCGCGGAGGAGCGGCTTTGCGGTTTAAAGCAAACGATGATGGAGGTTTCGTCTTCTTAGGCGCTACTGCCCTATTCGTATCAATTTTCAAGTCGGCGCCTGATTTATTGACAGCTTTTGCCGATTTAATCGTTTCAGATAACTGTTCGCCAAATAGTGTTGTGTCGATCTTGGTATTTCTTAGATGCTCCTGCATATCATTTTTCACTGCAAATAAAATGAAGTTCCGTCTGGTAACGGAATCTCCGTGCTGAATATCGCATAAGATACGTCCCATGTCCATTAATTTATGCAGCAGCACCTTTTTTTTTTTTTTTTTTATTTATTTATTTATTTATTGCAAGCTTATACTACCATTACAGATATCTTAACCTAATGCGATAGTATAGCCATCCTTATAATTATTACTTACTTATTCTATTTATATTGTAAAACTGTTTACAAATTTAACAAAAAATATATATATACTAAAATCTTACATATCTATTAAAAATAAAACACTTATATAATATAAAAACCTGGCTTTAACTTTAAACTATATTTTTAACATTTGCTTAATTTATCCTATCTTCTATCCTGATTTGTATGTTATTATATTTAATGCAGTTTTTGCGAATTCACTCAATGAACACGAAAATATGTCCACTGTATCATGAACTATGTTTATGATATGTAATGTTCGAATAAGTGGCGTTTTCGCCAGTAGGTTGGTCCTGGCTACAGGGAGGGCCAACAGTCGCCTTATTCTTTTCTATATTAGCTAAATGTAAAGAAATTAACTCTGTAAGGCATGATATGGCGCAAGCCATTTCCCTTTGTTTGCTTTCAATCCCTTTATCCCGTTTCAAAGTGTTTTCATTTAAGGCGGCCTTAATTTCGGGATTAATCGCAGGTGCGCCCACGTTAAGGCAATTGGATGGCAGGGGATATTTGTTGATCAATTCCTTACGGGAATCTTTGGATAGACCCTCCGTTGCCATATGCTGAAATCTGGAGGCTATCTCCCTCCGAGTCTCTGGGCCTCGTTTAACTGACGAAGAAGGGTCGTCACCCAGAATTTCTAAGATGTCCTCATCTAAATCAGTATTGGGCGCGGTCTCGGCGCTAAGATCAGCCACTGTTTCACTGGAGGTGCTTGGATGAGGATCGTCTGTATTTTTATTGGTTACATGATCGGCAAGCACAGCTTCGTAAGGCTCTTGGCTAGATATTTGGAGTTCATCGTCACAAACGTCCAACGCTACGGGTGACAGTGGGTTCGGTTCCGGCAGCGCCGGGTCCTCGTCCGACGGTAGAGCGTCTGGGTCGGACGGTGGTTCTGAGATCAGATTTTCGTTCACCCTCGGTGGCGGTTCTTCGCCTGAGAATTCAGGAGGCACTGAAAAGTGCAATAAATATATGTAAGAAATCTAAAAATCGTCTTTATATTTGTATAAAACACCTATTTCATTTTAGAATCATAACCAGCTGCTGTGTGTAGTTAATATTTCAATCAAAGAAAAATAATTCGTAGAACATTGTATAAAGTAGGTACTTTTGAATGCGTATGATACTTTAAATGCAGTAAACACTGCTCCATACGCATTTTAATGTTTGACCACCGTCGAAAGACATTATTTTTAGATAATGGGTATTATCCAAAACATCGGGTAGGCACAACCCCCAGCGAGTTGCGCGCTAAGTTATATCTATGCGGTGAAATAGCCCCAATGGCAATTTCGATTGCATAATACTGGTATGAATTCTACGTAAGACGTTTTTAGGCATAACTACTAATAACATTAGGCACTTTACTTATTTCACTTGCACTTAATACGGAATTGGCACGTACCTGTTTCAATGGAATTCGAAGCTTCACGAACACGAATTTTCTTTTCCAATTTTTTGACTTTTTTAAAAAGGCGTTCGAGGTCTTGCTCTAAATTTTCTGATTTCCGTTTGGGCATTATAACGACCTAGCAGAACGTTTAGTTTAGACAGTGAGAGAACACGAGTGGAGTGGTCGAGCACTGAACTGCGAATGGGCGCTAATCAACAGAATATCGGACACCTAGGAAAGTACAACTACCCTACAGAAATAAAATAAAAGTTGAAATGAAATACCCTCAAATACAGTGCGAGTGGTGACACCTATGCGATACTACAAGTACTAATCTCGAGGACGAAATGTGAAGTATAATTATGTATAATTTTATAACCCACTATCAGCCCCCAGTGGTTTCCCATGCGTACTAACGGTCCCGGTAAATATTTAACTTTTTTACAAACTTTGTCTTGACAATGACAAAAATAATAGAAAGAATTAATGAATTTGGTCCAGTATTTCTAAAGTTATGCCCGTACATAAATTTTGGAGGATCATTTTAATTTACATAGATTTCATTAATCAACTACATCTCTCCGTATATTTGGTTTGCCAAGTTAACACGTCACGTTGGTGTTCAAAAGCAAAAACACTTACCGATAGCGAGGTGACGTTTATCGTCTCGTGAAAGCTTTAGGAAACAACTGAAACCATAACATTGATTAAGTTACTGTTACTACATTTTTTTTCTGTCATTATTATCTTGACTCCATGCGAGTAACTAAGGGTTAAGTGCGTGTTTTAGTTAAGTTGGTTCTTTAGTTCTCCTTTAGTCAAGATTAATGGAGCGAGTTTAATACATTAGATACAGACCTATTTTCTTAAGGCTTTATTTTAGTATCACTTTATTTTTGTTCAGTGTTCAATACATTTTGCTTTTTGACGTTTCAACAATTTCAACATTCCGAACACGGCGGTAGAATACTAAACATGTACGGACGATTCACAAGTTGTAAAGCTTACATAAACATTTTCTATTCTCGGAAATGAACATTTTTAAATATAAAACAATAAACTGTAATTGAGTACCAAACACGTGACATTTTTAAATATTATCATATTGTTGTGTTCAACATATTTTAACTGCTTTGCACATTCTGCGCATAGTTTTTAAGGCAGTATTCAATCCGTGAGATGTTTCCCCTGTCAATTTAAATGTCACTGCTTCTGTTTTTGTGTTGGCAGAACCGTTTTTATCAAGGACGGCAAATTTATTGTTTTCCTATTTGACTCCCAAGAGTGTGACAGTTTATTAGGGAGGAAGAAAGAAAGGAAGAATTTTATTTGGCAGAATACTTATGGCATACAAAAAACAAAGATTGAAGATAACTTAAACCTAAACATAGCACTAAATTGTTTTCCGTGTCGAACTGATGACTACTGGAGTTCTAAAAAAGAGTAAGAAAAGCATTGATATTAGTTTACAGTGGAAACTTATGTTTCATATAAACACTATTTTGCTTACTAGCAGGATACGATGGAATATAAAATTCGACTTAAAATTCGTCTACTTACCTAAAATTTGGGTCAATTATAATTAAATTAAATTTCACTCAGAAATACTATATGTTAATATAAACTTTTATGTCTTAGTAATTACTGCCTTAATAACATTGTAGGTACATACTAAGTGTAGCAGTAAACTACGCCTGAATGATCCGGTGAGTACTTGTTAGTAACTTGTCGATAGTCATAGGTTCCGAACCGGCAGTAGAATCACTTTCCATTGTAATGTCCAAATCAATGACGATTCAAAAGTGTTATATTATGTAACCTACTTATATAAAAAAATATTTGAATTTGAGTTTGAGAGTTTATTTCAAAGACCACACAACCAGACACGATACGAAATCAATTTGTGCATGGCTTTTTAAAATAAATTCGGTCTTACGGGGTTAAATTGGCTAACACAACAACAGCGCCACAGCAGTTACTTAGTATTCCAAAATAACGTATATAACGTCTCGGGCAGCAAGTAAAGAAAAAAATTCCCTTTCTACCCGACTGCGGAAGAAGGGAGGGTAATAGATTTTACTTAGGTAAACAATCTTCAAAGTGTACAAAAAGCTCCGTGTCGTCTGATTGTTTTCTCAGCGATCCCACGGTACAGACTCGCAATATTTCTATCAAGTCCGTTTTATTTTTCTCTTTTCTATTTTCTCTCTAAACGTGAGCAGGCAGACAGACGCTGAGTTACGCGCTCGTTACTCACGCCTCGTAACGACCCGTCATTATATAATACCTAAGGGATGTGAAATGATCTAGGTACAGGACTTTATACAGAGTAGTCTAATGGTCTTGGTCTAATGGTCCAACTGGACAAGTTGGAAGAACGTTGTTGCTTCAATATTTAACACAAATTTTCTGACGCACCAGTAATGGGAGTGCCCCAGGGCTCTATCTTAGGACCTCTTCTCTTTTTGATTTACATAAATGATCTTCCTCATTTTCACAGAAAGTCTATGTGAGATTGTGTTGTTTGCAGATTATGAGAAGGTCCTTATTAAAGCATGTTTAAACAAAAAAGGGTATGACAACAAACTAAATGAACATTTAAAGAATAAACATATATGCACATGATTGTCTGCTCGCTCATACATCATATTTTTAAGTTCTCTGTCCTAAATATTGTAAATCAAACTCAAACTCAAATATTTCTTTATTCAAGTAGGTTACATGTAACACTTTTGAATCGTCATTGAATACAATGCAAAGTGATTCTACTTCCGGTTCGGAACCTATATCTACCGAGAAGACACCGGTAAGAAACTCAGCAGATCATTTACAGTATCAGGATCTAACTTATTGCTATGTGTCACTTTGGATCAAGTCATATAGTTTTGGTTTTGATGAGTGATGAAACAAATAAGTACTCAAGTAAGTTTTTACTTTCGAGAGGTAAGCTGGAGCAGACCAGTCCCCAAAGGTGGCACCTGTTCACAAGCATGACGTATGTGCCAGCCATCGCTTCACTCAACCATATTGAAGGGAATGTAACGACCCGCCACATAGCGCCACCACCCCAGTGACGTTTTAGTGAGCATGACTACTCCGTCTCACCATTACTTATTTATTATCTTAACTAAATTCAACAAACAAGGAACTGGAGCACGAAGTAGTAACCTACATTTTGGTTTAGATTAAAAAAAAGAAAGAAATCTATTATAATTCATAATTATACATAATTCACAAATATACATTTTATGTCCGTCGTAGATATTGAACAATATTAATGTCATTTTGTAAAATAAAACATAGCATTATCATGATGTCAACAAAATTAAATTGTAAAACAAAAAAATATAGTACATTTAAATAGTGTTCGGCCATAAATCTTTATCGTCTACTTTATAATAGCAGTACTTCACAAGCAAATTTCCATTTAACCAAAAAACACGGCGATACATTGAACTGACTAACAATCCCTGTAGCCGAGAGGCGAGCGGAACAGACTTTGGTTCGATCCCCGGTCAGGTCAATATGTCAAACGAACTTTTCTATATTATTTCGGGTCTAGGTGTTGTGGTATCATCGTTGTTTCTGATATCTTACAGAACACGATAAAAGGATATCCCAAACAGAATGGTGTACTTTCTTATAACAACGCTTTTATTTGTCGCAATATTTCTATCAAGTCCTTGTGATTTGTGGGTTTTCTATTTTCCCCCTTAGCGTGAGTTAGGCTGTTTGCAGACATTCGATTTTTTTTTGCCAGATAGCGCTCCAAGATTAAATAGTTTGACAACCTCCATAGCCGCGAGGCGAGCGGGCGGAATTTACCGCGATCGACCCCCGGTCGGGTAAATGTGGAAAACAAACTTTTCCATATTGTCTCGGGTCTGGGTGTTGTGGAACCGTCGTAGTTTCTGATTTCGCAAGTGCTTAAGCTACTTAGCACAGAATCAGAGAAATGTATTTGTTTATTCTTGCTGGCTGTCCATGTCACTCGCTGTTTTATCTGTTTAGGTTATTTTAATTTTATTATTTTTATTTTTAATTTTATTATTTTTAATTTTATTTTTTTTATTTTAATTTTATTATTTTTTCTATTTAATACAACAGTTTTTATTCAATACAGTCCACATCTTTTTTTTGACATGAATTAATATCATCAATCGTATTAATGTTGAAAGTAAATTACTTCGTATTAATCATTTCAGAGGTCTACCGATAAATAATATAATGAAAACATTATTTGTGTGCAGGCATTCGTCTATTAGCTCGCGCGCTCCCGCGTGTATTATATCCATCTTGATCAGGAAGAGAATATAAGGAAAATGTCGTCATTCATCTAATTTAAGCATCACCGCACTCATTTTTTGCTCGTCCCGTGAATAGCAGGCATTTGTAACAGACAGACGAGATGTAGTCAGCCCGCGAGACGTCATCATTCAGCGGTGAAGTCATAACTTAACTGTGACGTCATAATTCAGTTGTGTCGGCTGAAGGATGAGCATGAATCTAACTCTTTGTCTAGCGATTTAAGGGTCAAATAGGTATTTTATAAACTTTGTTTAAACTTAGTTTGCTTTTATTTAAGCGTAACGACATAAAAATTTAATAATAATCATATATACCTGAAACCCCTTACATCACTACACGAAAAGCGGCAATACTAAATATATTGAGTAGAATATAATAACAAAAATATTTTTTCATGTGAACATTTACAAAAGCATTTATGAATCGTTAAATTATTTTTTAATACCACCGTTTACGCAATGTTGATGCTATCAAGAAGAACTGACAAGAAACTCGATAGTCACTCTTTTCAAAACTTACTAATATGGTATCATACAAAAAAAAAGTATTACTCTATTAAGTATAGCGGCTGCTCCCCCTGTAGAAACCAGTATGAACCATACAATACCCACTCAATTACTGTAAATCCACACAGGGGAAACTCTTACTTCAGTTGCTTACTGAAATGCCTGTTACCAAAATAATAAGGGTATACAATTTCCATAAGACCATAAATACTTCACTAGACTGACAGGTTAAAATATTTAACTGGTGAGTATACAATTTTACTAATCTTTACCTACGTAATTCTTGTAAATTTTGTTTTGTTTTTACATAAAACGGGATGGACTATGGTGAACAAGCTGAAACAATGTTTAGTCAATAAAAAGAAAAGGTAAAAATATGTCAGCATGCGTGTTTTGTAAGTATGTAGGTATGTGTGCATCGATACACAAAAGAAATGTCTACAGCACCGGGCACGTCGCACTTTATTTAACCGCGTTTTTAAAAGCAACGAATAAAAACATCACCCGATTTTCTGCAGCCCTATAAAGTACGCGTTTGTAACTGGAGCAAGTGCATGGCACACATGACAGTAGGTAGGTACTCTGCGAGCGGTTTGTACATCACTGACCCAGATTCAGCTCAACTACCTGCTCGACTTTAACACTATCGACGGGTTTACTGGTGTAAATAACAGGTAGCTTATGAAGACCTAATTTAATAGAACGGAGGGCCCTCCTCGGATTGATTGACCAGTTTTTTAATTATTTTCTCCATTTTGTGTGTTTATTCCATACCCATTTTTCGTTACCTACAATTTCCTTCACCTTAAAGTTGTCGGAAAATATTACTTTCTAACAACAGGAGTGTTTAAATGATAGGTACACCCTAAAGTGTATAATTTAAAATTATGTTTGGTTCAACAGTAAAATTTACTAAGATGAGTATACATTGCGTTAAAATTTAGCGCAAACTTAACGCAGTTATTATAGAAATAGCGATAAGACCGCCAAAATTGTACTAAAATTAATCTGTAAAACCTATTTCTGTAAAGTTTTTGTACAATTAAATGTATCTATAGTGACATTAACATACCTCTTTACTGAATTGCGCTATTATCAATATTTATTTATTTATTTACCCAAAATACATGTTTCCCTTATACCTCTATTTTTACAATAGAACTGACGGAATACATAGGATAAATTGTTTTAAGTCCCGACGGTATGGAGGTTTAAGTAACGGTCAGGACGTCGGGTTCATGGGTTCGAGTCTTGGGTCGAGCAAAGTATATTGGGATTTTTTAAACATATCCTACGTTTGAGATCACTAATGCTAATTTGGCTCTTCCATTTCATAGATTACAATAATGGAAACTTTAGCATGTCTTATCCCTGGCTCCCTGGGACAAGAAATAGTTTAATACTATTATCTAATAGTAGCCGCCGAAATAAATGGTTATTGCAATGATTTTTAGAATTTAGATTTCGAAGAAATAAAAAGCCGGAAGAAAATAGTGCGATATTTATATTTGAGCAAAAGAAAATGACAGTATGAAAATTGCTGAATAGTATCAATACCAAAATAATCTTATTAAGGCTGAAACTAAAAACAGTTGCGTTCTAATAAACATACTTTTTAAAAGGGTAATCAGTGAATTATGTTTGTAATACGTACATTAATATTGCACCTGTGGTTGTTATTTATTTCATAGATAAAGTTGTATACGTTCAATACTCGACCCCCGTAGCCGAGAGGCGAGCGGGCCGAACTTTGGCGCCGCGTCATCTCTGAGATCCCGGGTTCGATCCCCAGTCGGGTCAGTATGAGAAACGAACATTTTTTTCATATTGTCATGGGTCTGGGTGTTGTGGTACCGTCGTTGTTTTTGATTTCTGTAACACAAGTGCTTTAGCTACTTACCAAAGAATCAGAACAATGTATGTGATGTTGTCCAATATTTAGACTCAAAACAAATCGAAAAATTGTTACAGAGTTATGTAAGCTCCCAAAGAAAAGTTTGTCAACACCCATCGGCGACTGTTGCACATAAAATCCGTTGCAATTTCAAAAGCTTAGTTCTTATTGGCTCCCGTGTACGAGCACAGTCGGGGCGTGCAGCGATGGCGCGACAGCCGCGCTACACTTTTATGAGGAAACTTTGCAGCGTTGTACACAAAAAGAAATAAACTTAGTAGTTTTTGCGTGAAAGAGTAACAAACATACATCCGGACATTCTTACAAACTTTTGCAATTATAATAAAAGTAGGATAAACATAAATATAAAAATATGTTTAAACTAATTTATTGACTAACTAAATTGTCGAGATGCAGTTCGAATTCAAAAAAAGATTTTATTCCTTAATTCTTGCCTGAAAATAATTACATTGTACTTTTTTTAATGACTTACATGATGATAATTATAGTCATATAAATATTACGATATATACATATATTAAAATAATCCTCAAACTAATTATAACGTTCTACTAATATTTTTTGTTATTATTTGAATTTTTAAATTCCAACGCATATTCTTACTGTATACCCATAAACAGTTATGAGAGCGTTCCTAGCATTAAGTCTACCGTTGTACTTTTTGTCTAAAAAGTTTTCCATTAAGCGAATCATAAAGCAAAATCAAAAGAAAATAATAAATTCGCATTGCAGCTAAAATCAGTCAATCAATTTAGACTAAGATATCTCGTACACATTCGAAACTTTCAACTGGGATGAGCCGAAAACCAGCGCTGCCCGGGATCGCATTAGCTAAACTTTTTTCTTTTTGTCTCTTTTACAATCTATGTATTATGTAAGATTCAGTTTTGTTTAAGGTTGAGACGGTAAATGTTTCCTTTATTTCTTTCATCTGCAAAGTGTCGTGCACCTCAGCAAAGTTCGCACGTGATAACCGGAGCGACTGTGGTTCGAGACTTCTTTATCTTGACTGTAACTTGGAGCCAAGTTCAGATGCTCTCTGCGGTGCTCAGACATCTTTGCTAATGCATTCGACTTTGCTTCAAAGAACCAAAGACTTAGTGTCTTTGTTTTGTTTGATAAAATAACTGTTTTGAATATTTTACAGAAATAGAAAATCCCGAAGTTCCTTTTAAAAGCCAGACACAATTGATTTTCTATTAAGTCTGGTTGTCTGGGTCTTACGGCTTTAACGTATCGCGCGTGTGTTCCTTTAAAATATTTAAAGTTCGCTAGTGTGTAAAGTACCTACTAGAAAAAATGTAAAAATACTGTTTGTTTTGTTCTAGTTACTTCAAAATAAATAAATGGTACTAGCAACGCATTTTCGGCATTTCTATTGGACGCCGTCTGTCTTCCGGTGTCTTTTGGGTAACAATCCCGTGACACCTGAACCGTTTATGGAACCGAAACCAGTATTTCCTTAAATAAGCATGTTCAAACAAATAAACTTTATAATAATAATATATATGGTATTCTATTGTGCAGCCTGCTACTGACTGTTCAAGACATTAAAAAGGTATCTTATAATAAAATATTATTTTAATGCCAAATATGTTTGGACATGGTCGTCTATTTTTGTACTAGAACTTAATACTTCATAGCGTTAATGCTTTGACATAATATTTACGTAAAGGGTATTTTTGCTGGTTCTTCTCAATTAAAACAACCTTCTACCTAAACATGGCAGTAATTTTTCTTTAATTTTAGCATTCATAGATGTATTGTTCAGTTTATATAAATAAACACATACTCTATTACATGATACTGTGTTGGTAGAATATTAATCCAACCGATTTTGTAGCTTTTCTGTCTCAATAATACTATTTCTTTCATTGTGTTCATTATATGGTTTAGGTAAGTACTCTAAATACGAATGTCTTCTGGTTTTAAAATTGAATTTTTGTGAAGATTTTGTAGCGAATTGCATAACGGGCCATAATATCGGAAAACTGTAAAATAGAATGTCTGGCATCACGCCAACATTTAGATTTTACCAAAACTTAATATAACAGGCTTGTATACTTAAGGATAAGCGAGGAAATATATTTCAAGAGCAGTAAGAGTGTATTTAGAGATGAACAGTAGATAATGTCTAAGACTACACAGGCAAAGTTTGGATACTTAATAAATATATTAATAAAGTTTCCATACAAAATTACCTAAAAGTGCCTGAGAATAATCATGTTCCTACTAAAATGAAAGTGTTTTCACTAAACATATTTATACTGGAGCATATGTACTGTCCTCGTTTTCTTCACATTTTCCACAAATTCCTCACTCTTATTAGCACTAGCGTGATGGTTTAAAACTTTTTTATAGTATTTTAAGGCGCACTAGAGAAACTTATAATATTTCAAAGAAACAGAAATATATCACCTACGCGGTGTGGGGCTCAAACCCACGACCTGCACGTATAGCCCGTGCTGCTCTTCCAACTGAGCTTACCGAAATAATAATGTTTCATCTAGTACAGTCAACATTATTAGTTCGTATGTGTATACGAAGGTGTCTCAATACCCTGTCAAATTAAACTTCCACGTGTCAGAGCAAGTCAAATAGACAGTTAGCTTAATGAAACAAGGTACTGAGTTGATCAGCAACTAAAGATGCTGACTATACCTAAATCATTTAACATGTCCTAAAGTGCGTTCACCTTCCACCACAGCGACGCAATTTGTCTCTCGAGGTCGTTCTCAGCGGCTCAACTCCGCTGAAATATTGCGCCAGGAGCCTGCAGCTGGCTTTATGGCCTATCTAAGAATCACGCCGACAAAGTGATAAACACAACATAGTCACAACAGAGAAGACTGCACAACGGGACACTGACGATACGTGAAGATCTTGGGTTCGAATCTCATACCGAAAGGGGGGATGAAATTATTATTCTCGAAATCTTCAACATTTCAAACACTGCGGTAGAATACTAGATATGTATTGACGATTCATAAGTGCTTTTGTAAAGCTTACATGAATAAAGATATTTTCTATTCTGTTGGATTTTTTTTTCTTCAAAATATTTGACATTCGCTAGCGTAGAGTGAACAAGAAATTGTAAAGATTATTGTAGAACAAGAAATTGTAAAGATTTTTATTCAGATGTCAAAGTGTCTTCGATTTCGTAAGTTACGAACATTTTTGCAATGAATATACCACGGGTTGACGTATGTTGCTCTAAATTAATACGGCAGAGGCCACTTACTGCAGGCTAAGAGATTATTTACAATTTTTATAACACTTCTTGCCGCACTGGCAAACTTTAAATGTTTTTCTGTTACCTTAAAAAAATTTCATTGAAGGCTAAGAGGTTGATATAATAGATAAATTCATCGCCTACGATAGTGTGCGGTTAGGTTAGTTGGAAAAGCACCACGCGTGATATTAGAAGGACGTGGGTTCGGATCATACACCGCAAGGGGAGATGAAATGTTTCTGTTTCTTCAAAATATTAAATGGTTCAGACTTGTGGTTGGTCGTGGCTATCACATACCTAGAGTGCTCTATAGCTTAGATTCGTGACTAATGGTGTCGATGGAAGTTTTTCGATTTGTATGTGTGTTCGCCGATAACTTCATCATTTGTGGTACAATTTTATTTCAATTTTGATTGTTATTTGTGTTGGGATGTCACCTTTTCGAAATAATTCGAGATATCTCTATAGAGACTCAATAATATGGAGACAAGAATCTGATGATGGCATCCAACACAAATTGAAAGAAAGTTTTTTTTTTCAAAACTGCGTCCAACTGGAGGTGATTTGGTGGAAGTTCCTACTAGCATTATCTATTATATTAACAAGACTTTCTGTATTTGAATCCGTTTCCAACATTTTGTAATTAAGGGTACAGCGCCCGCCACTTTGAGTTGTAAAATCTTTCTTCACATTTTAAGTGTTAATTCAACTTCTTCCAGAGCACGCAATCTGTCTCCTAAGGCGCTCGCTCACGGCGGCTCCATTCTGTTGAGAAATTGCACTAAGAAGTTGTCGCGGGATGCCTCAGAAGGCTTTATTGCCTCTCCCAGGGACTGAGCGCCGAAGTGCCTTGTGCTAGGTTTATCAATGACTGGTTGCCCTGGTCAGAGTACAAGTGATATAAAATTGCGATATTCTCATCTTCTATTGTGTTTATATTACACATCAAGATTGACCTCATCCCACCTGATGTTAAGTGGTAATGAGCTTAAGGGCGACAAGTACAGCATAATAAAGCTGTTGATGGACTTGTCACCCTCACCTTGAAGGCTTGACCCCTGCTACTAATGTAGCACCCCCCCAGGAGCTCTGGAAACCTTACTCACATGCAGGAACACAACAACACCAAAGTGATTGTTATTTGGTTGCGGTCTTTTGTAAGGTGAAGGTATTTCACCAGTCGGGCTGCTCCAGTTCGAGCGATAAATCGCTCTGCCCTACCTCTTTTAAAAATACGATAAATCAATACGACATAAAATTAATACTATTTAGTTCATTGAGACTAATAATTAGTTTTAATTTATCTAAGATTGCTAAAAGTAGTATTATTAAGATTGTGTCCATCCCTCATTATAACTCAAGATCGAATGATTAAAATGTATCTGTACCAAATATTTAAATCTGTTCTTAAAACGCTCTGATTAAAGCAAATACATTCTTATTCCAATCAAGTTAAAATAGCAAAAAATTTCCACTTCCGATAACAGTAAAGTTGGAAGGCATCGGGAACGAGTTAGCTGGAGCGTTTTGTTTCGCTGCTCTCTGCTTGGTATTCAAAGGCAATCTAATAATTGGAGATGTTCAGATCACAGTTCATGTATATGCAGTCTCAAAGATAAGAAGACAAAATGACCATAGAGACTAGAGAACTAAAATTTTATTTTTAGTTTGACATTGTACAAATGTAAATAATTAACTTTTTGAACATGTCCAATTATGTGACATTGACCCGCGAAGATCTTATTCAAGGCCAAGTATCAAATATTACAAAAGAAACGGTCGCGTGGTCGATTTCGATCGAAAATCTGTGTTTCATTATGAATACTATATAAAAGTATATATTTGTATCCTAAAAATACTGTTTGCATTCATGAAACATTAAGGACATGTACTTAAGAAAGGCAGGGTATAGCGATTTATCGCTTGAACTGGAGCAGCCCGACTGGTAAAATACCTCCACCTTACAGAAGACCGCATCCAAATAACTCAAACTCAAACTCAAACTCAAATATTTCTTTATTCAAGTAGGTTACATATAACACTTTTGAATCGTCATTGAATACAATGCAAAGTGATTCTACTTCCGGTTCGGAACCTATATCTACCGTGAAGACACCGGTAAGAAACTCAGCAGATCATTTACAGTATCAGTATCTAACTTATTGCTTTGGACCAAGTCATATAGTTTTGGTTTTGATGAGTGATGAAACAAATAAGTACTCAAATAAGTTTTTACTTTCGAGAGGTAAGCTAGAGCAGACCAGTCCCCAAAGGTGACACCTGTTCACAAGCATGACGTATGTGCCAGCCATCGCTTCACTCAACCATATTGTAGGGAATGTAACGACCCGCCACATAGCGCCACCACCCCAGTGACATTTTAGTGAGCATGACTACTCCAGCTCCCCATAATTTGTAAGTATTTATTATCTAAATTAAATTCATCAAACAACTATAGGACCCGGTGCACGAAGAAGTAACCTACATTTTGATTTAGATTAAAAAAAAAAGAAATAAATCTATTATACGTAGTTCATAATTATACATAATTCACAAATATACATGTTATGTCCATAATAGATATTTTTAACAATATCAATGTCATTATGTAAAATAAAAGATTGCATTATCATGATGTCAACGAAATTAAATTTTAAGAAAAGAAAAATAAATACATATTTAATAACATGTGCAGGCAAGTTAAATAGTGTTAGGCCATATATCTTTATCGTTAAGGAAATCATCTACTTTATAATAGCCCTTCTTTATAAGTAAATTTTTTATTTGTAACTTAAACTTGTGTATAGGTAAGTCAACAAGAATTTGCGGCAATTTATTAAACAATTTTATGCTTAATCCAATAAATGAATTACAACAATCACTACGTCATTGTTGTGTTCCAGCGTATGAGTAAGTTTTCCAGAGTTCTTGGGGGTGCTTCATTAGAAGCAAAGGTCAAGCCTTCAGGTAAAGACGACAAGTCCAGTAACAGTTATTATTATGCTGTATTTAGCAAGAAAAAAATGATACAATAGCTTAAACAGGAGGACGTCAATAGTAATATTAACATTTTGCTGTTGAGTTTTAGACAATAGTCATGAAAATAAGGCAGACGCAACCAGAACCATATTATTATGTTTTAGCTTAATTTTAGATTATCATTAGAATGATGGCCATTCACAAATATTTGAAAGGTATTAATGTAAGTAATTTAAAAAAATACTTCTTGATTCGTCGGTTTTATCGTTTTTTTTTTGCAAGTTATATACCTTTTAAAAAATATTTTAATATTTATGAAGAAATCGTTTTTCATAAGTATTTAAAAGTGACTCAATTTAAACAAAGTGACTGTGTGGCTGTTGAGCGAAAATGATTGTACTTATTTTCCGGACTGCGGTTATATTTAGGTTGCGATCAAATTGTGGGTCTGGAAATTGTGGAGATTAGACGCTTCTTTTGGAAGGTTTTAGGAGTAATTAAAAGCTCAGACGTATTAACTTTCTTAAATTGAATGAAAACGCGCATTTTCTAGTACTCAAATGTTAGCAATTGAATATATCTTTTGATATGAACATATCATAGTCGCAAAAACAATACAAATGGATTTTCTAGTACAATTTTTGGGTTCATCTCAAAAGTCGTGAGTATGTAATAAGCATTTTTAACGTTTTCTAAACAGTACATTAATTCGATTTGGTTTATTTAATTTGTTTTTGTTTTTTGTACACTCACAAGCACTAAAATTGGTCTTCTAAGACTCTTCCACAAGATTTACTTCAGAATAAGTACGTTTACCCACGCAAGTGTGTACCTATTTATGCTTCATTCTGTTAAATTTCTCTTTTGCGTATTTTGCTGCCTGAATGAATTGATTTCATACTACTGCTTACTGAACCATTTTAAGTGACCGCCTTTTTATTCAGTTATGACGTTTAATCCCCTTTCCAATTATTAATAGAAGCAAATAAAATTATTTTATATCAAGGGATCAAAGTCGCTCCACTTTTATAATAACTGCGTGGGCGGCGTTTTAATATTAAAGAGCAGCTAATACGAGTCGGCGAGTGCACTCTGTCCCTCTAGAGGGATGCAGGGTTGATACGCTGCAGAAAGAAAATTTAAACTTTCATGTAAACGTAATGATGATTTGCTTATAAATTATTTTTGGAGGGTGTCAAAAGTCACCGTATCAAGTAAATACTACATAATGAAGATTTCATAAAAATCCTACATAAACCCTAAGAAGCATCGGTGATTGTATAATGTTTTCAAATAATCAAAGATTTATATTATGAAATAAACAATAAGTATTTTCTATACGAATATACATCGGGCCAAAATTTAGCGCAACATCAGTTTTTCGCACATTTTTTATGAATTAGTAACATAAACACCCCTCCACTGAACTTTGATGCATTGTATCACCATCAATATTTTTTTATTTAGTTACAGAAAAAAATATCTTTTTTAATATTTTTAAAAATCTTACTGAAGACGGACTATTTAGACTCATAGTTATTTTACCGAGTCAATCAAATCAAAAATTAAATTAAGAAACAGCTTGAAAAATGCCACTATTTATAAAAAGGTTAAATTATTAGTCTGTATACGTTTCTCCAAGCCGTGAGCCCTGCTCGGCTGCAGGCTGCGCCGCCGTTACCATAAACTCATTACCCCGGATGCTAATTACACACCGGACGTACAATGTGCTTGCATCTCAGCGGAGACACCCTACTTAACTCGCTGCTACACAACACACAATCACCTTGTTGTTGCTGCTAATAAAATTATGAAAGTTTGTTTTTTTTGCTTTGGCTAGGCAAACATTGCAGAGATAACAATTAATGTGTTTAAAATCGGGTACATTTGAGATCATGATACTGACAAATTATTTTAAGGCACAATGAGAATTTTTGACACCCCATATTGTTGTATTTTTTATTATCTTTAAAAGTAATTTTGACACCCACAGAAAAAAATTGTATACTCTGTGTGTTGATTAGTAACATTTGTGACGTGATCGATTCATATTTTTAAATAAAAATCTATCGTGCTTCAACAGGAAGGTAACGCCCTGTGATTAGTTGCATAGATTAGTGAGTGTGAATAACAGTTCGTTATGAAAATGACAATTGAAGGTGAAACCTAGTTTAAAATAGGGAGATGGTACGTTTAATCAGATACTTAAAGTTTATTAACAACCTTTTTTATTTACTTGTCTCGCAAATTGTTTTTAATATTTTTAGAAACGCATATGCATGTTTAACAACTGTGTTATAATAAAGTGGAAACATGAATAAAAGTGACGTATTTGGTACTTACACTTCTATTAAGGCGTTGGTAATTTTCACTGTTGCGGTTGTGAGGAATCAGCAAAGAAAAACGATTAATAAAGATGTAAAATTATGTATTATCCAAGTGATAGAAAGTATGTACGAAGGAATGTGACAGAGAAAGTAAACAAAAAGAATATCAAAATAACACGTCAAATTTAAAAGCATAAAAAAGTAACTCTGATAAGTATGTAGGTTGGGCAGGCCACATTCACATCCCTTCCATATAATAATCTTTGTCTTTCTAGATCTGTTTATATGCAAAAAACGTTTTAGCAATTAATTTACAATGTAATAGCAGTCGTCAGTGTCAACCCTATTATAAAGAGTACTGCGTTCAGAGCTCGCTCGTATTCGCAAGATGGCTCGAAAAATTTAAAAATTCACCTGCATTTTATAAAAATTATGAAGAAAGTATGTTTACCGGTCGTATTTCCATCGGGCTGCACGTTACAATGAAGACAGCTGCGAAGTTATTATTCTTTTGTACGAGCAAATTGGCTGAATATTTTGTTTGTTCGTGGGTCTTTCTCTTTTGAAATGAGAATTATTTTCTTTTGTTAATTATTCGGCCAAAATAGCAGAAGCTTCATATTTGTAAACTTCATATTTGTTGCGTGTGTTGAAATGTTTAATTAGGATCAGATTTTATTCTTAATAAACTGGAAGTAAATGCCGAAAGGCATTCTAGAAAATCAATCGTTTCGTGAAATACTAATAGGTCATTGAGACAAGAATGTTGAAGAACTGAATGCAGTTGGACATTCTGACACGATTTTACCACCCGTTTGTTTTTCCTTTCGTATTATATGTGTCCTATAAATTAACCTAATGCCTGGTATAAATAAAGTATCTATAATATAATCACTGCACATAAGGTAAGCATGAGGCCAATCACAACATTTCAACTATCCGTACCTGGATTGCGCGACTCATAATTGAGATGAGGTCTGTACTCCGCAACATGACGTCATTCTCACTATCATGAGCCAATACTGGTCTATTGCTGGATAGAGGGGTCCCTTATTAGAATTTATTCAGCATCTGCTCGTTGGCTAAGTTCATTAGCTGCATTTGTCTACAGTCCTTTACAGGTGGTCTTCCTATTTAACCGGAGGTCGTCTTACACTGTTTACCGAGTTGCGATCTTTACTTAATAAAGCTCGTTGACCCTAGTGGTTGTTGGATCTTTGTGAAATACGACCTGCTCACTACCACCTCAGCGTCCTAGTTCTTCGAGCTATATCGAACGTTAGTTCTCCATCGGAGGTTTCGTTGCGAACCCTATGTTCCAGAGAAGCTTCTATCTAGCATAGCCCTTTACATATAGTTCTTTGACTGATTTTTTAATCAACTTCAAAAAGGAAGTCTTTTTCGGAATTCAATCGTGAGTATAAATGTAAGCTTTGTATACTGTGTGTACGGAGCCTCATATAGAAGAATGTGTACGCCGCCTAACATGTATTACATGACACGAAGGAGAGTGACAGCGTCTGTCATCGGTAGAATAAAACTGTCCGTACCGTTATTATTATGCATGTGATTTATTTTCTCATTATCTTATAAAAGTGATTAGCAAATCATTGTGTATTTCATAAAGTTGCTAGTTTAATTAAGTAATGTAATAAAGTGTCGATCTACTAAAGTATTGGAAGTAAAAACCTTTAAATGAACATGTAGTTTGGTTGAAACATACGATTAGACTTTGAACACGTTGTTTTTATTCCAAGGTACCTAATGTTTGGATTGATGGGTTTTCTTTTTTTTTTTTTTTTAGAACACAACATTAATTAATTTTTGTATAGTACCTACATAACCTAACTTATCTGACATTCTTGTAATGTATCAATGTCTTTTTTTTTTTTATCCTTTACGAATGTTCGGAAACGCACAAGGAACACTTATCTTAATAGTGCATCCGTTTGGAAGAGTTCATGTGATATTAACGTTTTATTTGTGCTAATATTGAACTTGATACTACAGAATAAGTACAAAAAGTTAAAATATTTAGAGATATACTTGTTTGTCATCAATATTGTTAATGCTTTCTTCATTGCATGTATTGTATAATAATAATTGTTAACATTCTAACGCCACTCTTATGCGTGGGGAACTAGCAGGAGCCAGGGCTATTGCTATTTTCCCAGGCATTTGGTTTCCACCAGAATACCAGCGCTGCTGCGGTGTTATATATGCCGTAGCAGCATTTGCTGAGGTGGAACCCAAGTTGGCCTCACACGATACTCTTATTTTTTTTTGTGTTGTATCTGTGTATTTATGGTCAATAAATGTCTTTTCTTTCTTTCTTTCTTTAATTGTCGATTTTTCTGTTTTAGGTTAGTAGATCACACCTCTCAATGTGTAATGTAAATATGTGATCTCAATTAAACTAAGTGTTTGATTTTATAATAACATTAAACTTTTCTGTTTTAGATAAATCAAGATTGTACGTTATTTACTCCCATACTATCTTACATATTACAAATCGACAATTGTCAGAGTTTGATTGGATAAAAGTAGATCATGGCAAGATTACAATTTGAAGTTGGGCTGGCAGCAGATGAAGATCCGAAGAGTAACACTATAATAATAAAATCAATAACAAAAGAGAATGGAATATCATATCTCTTTTTTTTTTTTTTTTTTTTTTTTTAATGGACTATCCCATATCATATCTCATACCGACATGTTTCCGAGCAGCGAAATGTCACCCAGAATTGACAAAGTTACCGGAGTTTGTGAAAATTAAAAGAACATTACAGAAAAGAGGCAATAATAGAAAGGTGTGGATATCTGTGCCAAGTGATGTGCTAGCACTATATGAAGATGATTCTGGAAATATGGTGTTTAATGATTATTTATTACAAGAAATAACTCAAGTTGCCAGTCAATCTATTACTGATGGAAAATTATTGGAAATTTTAGAGAAATTAAGTGATAAATCTAATGTCAACAAAGAAAAACATAATAATTTAAGTAAATTAAATGAAAAGTTTGTTTTAAAGAAGTTTGATAACAAGGTCAATAACGCCAGACAATGTTTGCAAAGCTTTGAAAGTGAATGTACGAGATTTGATTTAAATGTTGATACAGATAAAATTAGTGCTTTGAAATTGTTTTTGAATGATTCGGAGGGTGACTGGTATGAGTCAATGTTAATTAAACACGGTTTGAGCTCGCAGTGGAAAATGTGGCAAGAGAGTTTTTTAAACACATTTGCAGATAAAAGTTGGTCTTCTGTTATGTATGCACTGAGTTTCAAACATATAAATGGTCCTCTGCTGGAATATGCATTGAAAAAGCAGAGATTGTTACTAGATTATAACAGTGATATTGATACCAGAACTCTCACTGACTTAATTGTCGCACGATTACCAACTTATATCATAAGTAAACTAGATAGACAAGAGGTGACAGACCCAACGCTTCTTTTTAATGTTTTGCGGATGCATGAAAATCAGAAAAAACATGTACAAAAACATTTTACTGAGAAGAAAAGCTCCACTAAATCAGAAGCAGAATATAAGAAAAACACACCTTGTCAAATATGTAACAAGATGGGTAAGAAGAACAGATTTCACTCAGAAGATTCATGCTGGTTCAAAGAAGACAAGAACAGTAAGGACAGTGTTAAACACTGTAAAAACTTGATGTTGGAGATTGATCAACTTGAGGATACAAAAAACTAAATATTCCCCCACTTATAGAAGGTTGTTTTAATATTGAGGTTATACTGAATGAAACACTGAAATGCACAGGTATTTATGACCCTGGCTCAAATATAACCTTAATAAATTCCAAATTAATAAAAGTAACTAAATCAAATAAGAATTACTTTGAAAATAAATTCAACACAATTTGTGGGGGGGGAAAAACAACAGGTTTAATAAGATTAAATGGACAAATACTGAATATTGAGAATGAAATAAATGCATTTATTTGCAACGATAAAAACTTTACTCATGATTTGCTTTTGGGACTGGATACAATAAAGCGGTTTGGGTTGACCCATGATGGGAATTTTAACATCCGACTTCAGGAAAATGCCAACCCAAGTGCAAATAAATACATAAGCCCCACTGAAGAAAAACTATACTGTAATCAAAAAGTTGAAACCAGAGAGTGTAAGTCAGTAATATTGAATTATGAAATAAATTTCAATGAGGGCATAGATGTAAATAAGTTTGATATAGATACTACTTACTTGGAACACAACCAAAGAATTAAAATTAATGCATTATTAAATGATTATAAAAACATATTTGCCAAAGATAAATATGATGTAGGCCAAGTTAAAAACTATGAAGCATTTATAGACCTACAAGTAGAAAAATATTGCTCAAAAAGACCATATAGATGCACCTTAGATGTTAAAGAAGAAATCGAGAAACAAATTGGACAATTGCTAAAGAATGACTTAATTGAAGAATCTTACAGCCCATTCGCAGCGCCAGTAACATTGGCATTCAAACGGGATGAAGGAAAAAAGTCAAGATTATGCATCGACTTTAGAGATCTTAATAAGATTATTATTCCACAGCCACAGCCATTTCCAATAATAGAAGACCTTATGGTAAAAACAATAAACTGTAAGTTTTTTTACTACTCTTGATATTAATTCTGCTTTTTGGTCAATACCGTTGAGGATCAGCGACAGAGAAAAGACAGGCTTTGTTACACAAGAAGGCCATTATCAATGGACTTGTCTTCCCTTTGGACTGAAGACATCTCCGGCGATTTTCCAAAGAATCCTTACAAATATAATAAGAAAACATATATTGATGATATAATGGTGTTTTCCACAACTTTTGATGAGCACATGGACCATTTATCGAAGCTGCTGAATGCAATTGCTGAAGAGGGATTCCGTCTGAAATTAACAAAGTGTAAATTCGCAGCACAGTCTGTAAAATTCTTGGGACATATAATAAAAGGCAATACAATAACACCTTTGAAAGATAACCTCAGATCTATAGCAGAGTTTGCAGCACCACAGAACAAGAAACAAATAAGGCAATTCCTAGGTAAAGTAAATTTTTATAACAAATATATTCCTAATGCTACAATAACGCTCGACCCGAATTTACTTAGAAAAAACATCAATTTCGTTTGGTCAGCTGATTGCGAAGAAGCTTTCCAAACAATAAAAAAATATTTATGCTCTGCCCCAATTCTGGCTATTTTCGACAGGAATGCGCAAACTTTTATATACACTGATGCAAATATAAAAGGTATTGGTGCAATACTAAAACAAAAACAAAAATGTGGAGAAATCAAACCTGTAGCGTACTTTTCAAAGAAGTTGAATGAATCTCAAAAAAAGAAGAAAGCCATATTTTTAGAATGCTTAGCCATAAAAGAAAGTTTAAAATTTTGGCAACACTGGCTAATTGGAATCTCATTCACAATTTATACAGACCACAAGCCGCTAGAAAACTTAAACATAAAAAACAGAACAGATGATGAACTGGGAGACATGACTCACTATCTTTCACAATACAACTTTGTAGTAAAATACAACCCAGGTAAAAACAATACAGAAGCGGACTGCTTAAGCAGAAATCCTGTATATGAAAGCCACGAGAATGAAGAAGATAACTTGAAAACAGTAAATATTGTGAGGATTGAAGAAATATTGGAGGATCAAAACACAAATCCAAATATAAAGAACATACATAATTTTATTAGAGAAAATGGTATATATTACAAAGGAATCAAAAAGAAGAACAAAATAGTTTTGTCCGAAGACTACAGTAAAATACTAATAAAAAAAGTACATGAGCATTACTGCCATGTAGGAATAAATCAGATAGAATCAAAAATAAGACCTTTCTACTTTGCACCAAACCTACTGGATAATATAAAGTTGATATGCCGTCAATGTGAAGTTTGTATAAAGAACAAACCACGATTAAATAGAAATTATGGACTCATGTCACAATTAGGGCCAGCAGAAAAACCTTTCCAAATCATGTCCATAGACACAATAGGAGGATTTGGTGGCAACAGGTCTTCCAAAAAGTATCTACACTTGTTAATGGATCTTTTCACACGCTATGCTTACATTTTGTGCTCGAAGATACAACTCACTAAAGACTTTATAAAACTGGTGGATCAAGTGATCAAGGACAATGAAGTTGAGATTTTACTCTCCGATCAATATCCAGCATTGAACTCAAAAGAGTTTAAAAAATATTTAAAGGATCACTCAGTTAATTTAATTTTTACAGCAGTGGATGCCCCATTTTCAAATGGTCACAACGAGAGGTTGAACCAGACGCTGGTAAATAGGATTCAATGTGCCTTGAACAGCAAAGGAAAAGGAACCAACTGGACAACTGTGGCAATGGATTGTGTGAAAGCCTACAACTCAACTGACCACACAGTGACAGGTTATTCACCTCTATACCTGTTAAGTGGAGAACCAACTAGGGTTGCCACCTTTTATTTTTGCAGTTAAAGTACATTGGTTATTATAGGTAAGAAAAAAAAAGTACATAGTATCAAAATAAAGTACAATTTATTTTGCCTAATTATTATGTTTAAAAACATACTTTTTATTGCTTTTTGCAGTTTGTATCAAATTAGCATCTTTACTAAATAATTGCACAGCATCTTTACAGTCTATATTAAAATTAAAGTAAATAAATAATTCATTTTTTATTAAATTCAGAGACGCTTTGTTTCTTTCGTCTCGCCATTTGTTATTCATCACAGAAAACACTCTTTCTGTAAATGCTGACGTGGCGGGAATAGACAATAAAAATGAAATTACTTTATACAAGTTTAAAAAATTATCATCACTCTTACTAAATACTTGCTGCCATTTTTGTGCAGTTGATAGTTCTGCAAAACCCTTAGAAGTACATAACTGATTATAAAGTTGGTTTAATAAAGTGATTTCTCCGTAAAGATTATCCATATCCACATTAAGCCTTTGCAAATTTAAATTCTCAATTATGTTCACAATATTATCAAATTTTATATTACTCTTTAAATTTATATTACCAAGTGTAAATAACCAGTTTGTGTTATTAAAATCAAACCATTTATTCAGGTACTCTAGGGATTTGTCAATAAATAATAAAAAATTCCCTTGAATTTTCCTAGTCAGTTCCGGTGAAGATAACAGTTGAATTTTTTTGCCTGTTCCATAGCCAAAAAACATATCTTGTTTTCTTTGTGTTAATTGATCTCTAAGACTAACCATAATCCCATAAATATCTAAAATTGTTATGTAGTTGCCTTCTAGACATTTCACAGCTTTATTAAATAAATTTAATATGTGACTACAAAAATGCAAATAAATTTCAATCATATCATTCTCAGTTTCATTGAGCATCAATAAATTTTGTAAAACTATTGGACAATGGTCTAAACTTAAAAAATAGCTTCTAATAGGTGACCAATTCAATAATAATGTATCAATGCATGGCAAAAGAGAAAGCCATCTTGTTCCCACATGGCGTCGTATTTCATGAAAGTCTCCATCTACTGATGCTACAAATTTTTTCAGTTCCTCTCTTCTTACAGCAGAATGTGAAAAATGTGCATAAATTTTTAAAATCACATTTTCTATGTCATGTGATAAAAAACTCATTGCATGCCTTACACAATTATGCACTATATGTGCATGACAATTGCCTTTAATCAAATTTGGTACCATGTTTTTTATATTTGTGAATAAAGAATGATTAACGCCAAAATTAGCATTTGTATTATCAGCACTTAACCCAGATACATTATTAAAAGATAATTTGTATTGCTCTAATGACTTTTGAATTGCTTCAAACATACCGTCAGCAGATTCATTACTATTTTCATAAAAGTCAATTAATTTGTTTTCAATGCCATTTTTGGCTGTAAAATATTGTACCACTAATGGAAACAGTTTTATATTTTTTTTGTTTGAAGCATCTGTTTGTAAGCAGTAAAACAAATTGTCTGTATTAATAGTATCTATTACATTTTGTAAAGAATATGGGCCTAACACCTCTGTAACTAGTGCTTCCATTTTTGTTCTAGCTAGACGAATTGCTGTAGCTGTAGATGAATCGTCATAAATCATTTTATTCAATTTTATAGTACAATCCATGCTATTGTAGGACAAATTATGTTTTACTGTGTGATATGTTAGGGCTAACTCGGATGCAACAATATTTTCTTTATCACTGTATCGAGAAGATGTGGAAGCAGAAGAAGAGTCAAGAAATTTGTCAATTAGTCCAGTTGTTCTCCTCATTTCTACTTTTGATTTGTGTTGTTTGGTCTGTAGGTGTTGTTTAATCTGAAAATAATAAGAATAATCCTGTCACCATACCCATCACCTCCAGTCACCATCAAATAAATATGCTTTTAAAGTTTTTGGTAAAATCTCTGCATCATTATTTTAAATAAAATCAGATCATTTTATAGCATAGCACAGCATAGTTTAGTTTTGATATTTAATGCAACCATAAAAATAAAACACACACACACACCCATGAACATACAGAAAAAAAGAAAAAATATTACATACTTGTCCTATTCCTGCTGAGGCTACTGTAAATGTAATTCCACAAAATTTGCATTTTCCATTATATTCGTTTAGTGGATCATTAATTAACCAATCACCATGTTCGATTTCCCACTGACTTTTATACTTCTGCAATCGTTTAATTTTCTGTTTTGTCGGATCATTTTTTTTTAAATATTTTTTCGGTGTAGTATATTCATTATCTATTTGATCCGTTTCACAATCGAAATTACGTTTTGCAGGTGTATGTGGAATATTCTTATCCATAATGTGTATTTTAATTGCACCACAAAGTACTTTTATTTAAAGGAAAAATTGCACTCAAGCCGCTCCGCAAACAAACAAAAATTTGTGACAGTAAGTGGTGACATGACATGACAATTTGAGGTTAGGTTGCGTTCAGAAATTGTAAAAAACGAGTGCTTGAGTGATGTGGCGCTGGCGAGTGGCGACATCGATTCAGGACCAAATCACCAATCGATAAATTTCGTTAAACAAAATAATCGACTAAACTTTTCAAAATCTCGAAGAAATCAAATCATGCGAAATAAAGTATTTTTGTGTACTTTATTGTTCTCATAAAGTATAGAGTACAATTATCTAAAATAACGTACAATACTTTATAATAAAGTACGGGTGGCAACCCTAGAACCAACTGATGTATTACCACTGGACCTAAAAACAAAACAAATGGAACCCGGGAAACTAGAAAAAGATAGACATACAGCATTTCTCAGATCACAAAAATCTCATCAAATGAACAAGGCCATTTTTGACAAAAATAGAATTGATTACAAGTTTCAAAAAGGTGATATGGTTTATATAATGGACTGTAATAAGTTAAACAGATCTAAAATGGATGAAATTAGAATTGGTCCTTTTGAGATCGAAGAAATGATATCGGATTCACTATGCAAAATCAATGTTGGTAAGAAAAAGAGATCTCTGGGATTGTACCACGTAACAAAGCTCATTCCCCAGTTTAATACTCAAATTAACCCTAGTTAATTTGCAAGGGGGGGGGGGGAGATGTAAGCTTTGTATACTGTGTGTACGGAGCCTCATATAGAAGAATGTGTACGCCGCCTAACATGTATGACATGACACGAAGGAGAGTGACAGCGTCTGTCATCGGTAGAATAAAACTGTCCGTACCGTTATTATTATGCATGTGATTTATTTTCTCATTATCTTATAAAAGTGATTAGAAAATCATTGTGTATTTCATAAAGTTGCTAGTTTAATTAAGTAATGTAATAAAGTGTCGATCTACTAAAGTATTGGAAGTAAAAACCTTTAATTGTCGATTTTTCTGTTTTAGGTTAGTAGATCACACCTCTCAATGTGTAATGTAAATATGTGATCTCAATTAAACTAAGTGTTTGATTTTATAATAACATTAAACTTTTCTGTTTTAGATAAATCAAGATTGTACGTTATTTACTCCCATACTATCTTACATATTACATAAATATAATTTCTTTATGTTTACCGATGACTTCAACGCTAATGAACCGTTTTTTTACATTTTTGTTTATTAGAAAGGACATTTTTTTGCCTGTGATATACCAGGATGTGATGATGGCATACTAGAAAAATTCAGGGGAAATTAATTATTTACTGATCGAGTAGATCTATCGCGAGTGTTCACGTCTCTGCTACCTAGGTGAAAACAAGTTAGTTGCCTTTAGAGGCAACTTACTTAAGCCTGGCATCCGTTTCCTCGCTCCACAGAAGTTAGAGCGTGTCAAGTGGCCTGGCGCACGGTGACATGGGTCGCTTAGCGGCTGGCGCGGTGATGAGCCTATGTGGAATCTGCTAGGGATCTCGACTCCCTCACAACCGCGCAGCGTTAGCTACCCTTAGCCTTTTAGGTTCGAGGCCGACACACCACTCTCATTTCCCTGCAGAAAGTGCCGGTGCGGTAGGCATTTTACTCTCGAGAAGCAAAATAGGTAACTTTTTGAGCAGGCACGGCAAAACGGCGGGTCGAGCTAGTCTCCTATAAAACAAACTCTTCTAAACAAATAGCCAGTCGTACGGTCTGGCGAGGTTGGGGGCGCTAACTCCGTTATCTTTAGGGCTGTATCCTCTGCGCTGATTTATATTGCTGCAATTTGTCTCCCGACCAGCTCACGACTCTGTTGTGCAGTAAAGTTTAGTTATTTATGTAGACGTACGGGCTGTTGAGAAAGCGTTTGTTGTAGCTACATGTATATAATATTGTAGGCAGTGTTTGAAGTTACGGGAACATTCTTCTAATTAGGTCAAAAACACCAAGACACAGATCTTTACAATTGTTTACAGTACATAACGCGGCACTAGCTACTTTTAATATTTTTAAAGTAATAGATAAACCTCATCTCTTGCAGTCTGGGATTTGAACCAATGATTTTCAAGTATAGCACGTACGTGCTCAGTTAGAAGAGAAGTACTTCCAACTGAGCCAACCGCAAGTTATCGTAGGCGATGAATTCTTCTGTTACATCTAAGCCGGCGGTAAGTGCCCTCCGCCATATCGTCGACCCGCGTGCAATACCGCGTAAGTAGATTTTTCCGTAAGTTCCAATTTGGATTTAAATAATATGAAAACAGACAAAAATATATAGAGAAAAAAGTATATTTATGGCAAATACGGTTTCGCACGCGCGTCGACGATATACGTTTTTGAACTCCATATAGATCGGGTTGTGGTAGATTCGTTGCAAAACAAATTAACAATCGAGAATTTAATTGTGTAAAAGTAAACGTTTTAAAAGGCTAAAAGGTTCCTCTCTTGCTTCCCTGGGCTGGGAAGGCTGGGAAGAGCCAATAAACTGTGCTTTTATAAAAGAAAATATCAGTTACTTCGTCAGTGTGGCAGCCCCCTTATCTCAGCTGCTACTGTAATTCACACCGCAATCTGTCTCCCGGCCCGGCACCGCGCCGGCCTCTCAGTGACTCCATCCCGGTTATATATTGCTCAGCGTAGGGCGTCCCGAATTTTATACAGATTTAGAAAGTGCAAGACTGCAGAACATTGCGGTAGTGTCTTCAGCGGCCATGTAGTTTAGGGGCTCTCGGGTAAGTAACCTGCTGCCTAAATACCGAATTGTAAATGTGTTTCTTAAGTAGCGGATAGAAATGATACATAAAACCTTATGTGAAGTCCAGTAAAAAAGCCACACAATTGGCAACCATGGTGATAAAACCAGTGTCCATTGTTGTAATGATGTATTGATATTAATAATGGAGTCCTTTGCCCTGCAGTGAGACATCAAATATGCCGCTTTAGGCAAACAAGCAACCAAGTAACTACAATTGTATCTATTCTGAACACGCTTAGACGCTTCGAGTCGGTAAGCAGCGCCCGTCACTCCACGACAAATGATAGTCGTCTGCATACACATACGTTACGGGATTGAGGTCATTGCTCTCCTTTAAGAATACTGCATACAGTTAGTTATAAAAATCGGCAAAGTGCGAGTCGCGGACGACGTGTCCAACGTCTAGGTAAACAGTAGGTACACAAATTTGTTTGAATAAATTTTAAAGAGACAGAAAATTTTATCTCCTCTTCGGTGTGTGGCTCGAGCCTCGAACTCACGTCCTTCACGTAACGCGTGTGCTGCTCTGCCAACTGAGCTACCCGCTGATATCGTAGGCGATTAATTTTTCTTCTGTATCAACCTCTAGCCTCCGTGCTTATTGGCCGGTAAATTATGAAACATTTTCTGTTTCTTTAAAATATTAAAAGTTGGCTAATCCGGCGTGAAGCACAATAAAATTGTAAAAATCTATTGATTTAATATTCTTAGTGCTTTCCTGTTGTAATTATTGTATGGGATTTTATCCTGTATGGGAGCCTCCCTAAAAATGTCTTTAATTTTGTTTTTAGTATTATAGCGACAAAAAAAATATGTACATAATTTGTGAAAATTTCAACTAGCCAGCTATAGCGTTTCTTCAGATACAACCTACTGATATAGCGAAGTCTTATTAATATGCTTCCGTTTTTACCTTATGGGTACAGAACCCTAAAATATTAAGGTTTTATTTAAATTTATGACTAAATGTGCTTTTGATGCAGTCGTAATGACGTTTCGTGAGCTGTCGCCCAGCATGCAACAGTCGATTAGTCATACCGTCATTTCGAAGCCATTTCGGCTCGTTGCTACCGATGGAATACTGATAAGTTAAAATAAACAAACAAAGTACTAGCGGACCCGACAGTCTTCGTCCTGTCAAAAAGATTTGGAATGTGGCTTGACTGGTTGTACTGGAAAAAGAAAAAGGCAGTCTTTCGAGCTTTCCTGGCAATTATTCGAATTTTTCTCGCCGTAAAAACCATCCTTGGACTTCAATGAACATTTAAAAAAAGAATTGTCAAAACTGGTCCAAGCGTTGTCGAGTTATGCGCTTCACCAACACATTTTGCGATTCATTTTTATATAATAGATATATTAGAACTGAATAAATTTGCATGAATAAAAGAATTTTGGACTTTGAACTCAGCATTGTGTTCACTTAACAGCCTGTACAGTCGAGTAAAAATATTGCAATACTTCAAGTTGCACCAACTAGGCGATACTGATCCTCTCTCTTCGTGCCTGTTTGCGTTTCATTACCCTGCGCAATCCTGCAGAGGCGATGCAAAATAAACAGCTGCACAGTGTACTTGACCACTTTATGCTAGAACGCTTTGTACTCTTACATTTTAATTTATTACTCTAACAAACTCAAATCTTTATCTTTTCAAGTAGGTTACAACACTTTTGAATCATCACTGAATACAATGCAAAGTAATTTCGGAACCTATATCTACCGAGAAGACACCGGTAAGATCAGTAGCAGTTTCTAACTTGTTGCTACGGTAATAATGCTATTGGTCCAAGTCATATAAGTTTGTTTAGGTGAGTTATGAAACAAGTTAGGCTCAAGTAAGTATTTAATTCCGAGAGGTAAGTTAGAGCAGACTAGCCCACAAAGGTGGCACCTGTTCTCAAGCATGACGTATGTGTCAAACAAACAGGCTGAACAACCTTTTTATAGGGAGAAAATGTTTTGACCCAACGTATGTAGAGGTGTGAGCCCTCTGCTCTCCCGAAAGTCCGGTAAAGATGAAAAGGCCATCTGCGGCCATCATCAGTTACTTAAGTAGGAAAAAGACCCAATATACTACTAAGCCCTTGTTGGAATTATGGGAAGAAAAATATTAGTAAGTTTTTTTAAT
Organism: Glyphodes pyloalis; assembly: GCA_037074685.1. Lineage (NCBI taxonomy): Eukaryota > Metazoa > Arthropoda > Insecta > Lepidoptera > Crambidae > Glyphodes > Glyphodes pyloalis. The sequence continues at coordinate 445,162 of JAYKKO010000055.1, forward strand.
TGTGTATTTAATAAGGAAAGTTATAATACAAGATATTAATTTTGTTTTAATAAGAGCGCCTGTTTCTTCTTTTACAATTATATCTACACAAGGCATAGGTATTAAAACTAATCGCATCTTTAATTTGTATATTTATATCTATACTAATATTATAAATGCGAAAGTAACTCTGTCTGTCTGCTTGTCTGTCCAGCTGTTACGCCTAAACCACTGAACCGATTTTGATGAAATTTGGTATAAGTATAAGTTGAACCTCTAGAACGGACAAGGGCTACTTTTTGTTTTGAAAATGAGGGGGGATGGGGCTAATATCGCCCTTGATGATTATATGGGAAAATGTTTATTTTATAAGTAAAAGGTATGGAAATTTGGCACACATATGCCACGACACTTGGATTAAAATATGGACAACTTTATGTTTCGAATACGTAAGGGGAGATAGGGGTAGAACCGACCATGAAAATATATATACGCGAGTGAAGTCGCAGGCACAGCTAGCTGTCTACATACCGTAATGTAGATACTACAAGGTAACCGTACATTTCAATCTTAATCTTAAACTCCATTCTTTAGCATCGGTAAAGTCGGGTAAGAAGAAATCTGAGAAAGAAAACTTAAATAAAAAACAGCCAAGAGTTAATTTAAAGGTTGCATATGAGGGTAGTTGGCACGTTGCCGGCGCGGACCTGATTTAATAAACGACGAGATTTAAGACTGCGACACGATGCACTTGTAGCGCAATCAAATGTTACCATAGTTAAAAAACTTTAAAGAAACAGAAAACTAAGATCTCCCTTTCCGGTGTAGGATTCGAACCCAGTACCTTCACGTATCGCGCGTGCTGCTCTTTCAACTGAATATAAATATATAGTAGCCAATTATTTTTTCTGTCATATCAACCTCTTCGGTAAAACAAAGGGAGATCAAATTATTATACTACTACTTTTTGTTTCTAATATTGGGGGAGATAGGGGTAAAACCTCGCCGTTTTTGCATCGGTGGTTAAGAGAGGTAGGGCATAGCGATTTATCGCTTGAACTGGAGCAGCCCAACTGGTGAAATACTCTAACTTACGGAAGACCGCAGCCAAATAACAATCACTTCGGTGTTGTTGTGTTCCTGCTTGTGATCAAGGTTTGCAAAGCTTCTGGGGATTGCTACAGCAGGGATCAAGATTTCAAGGTAAGGGCGACAAGTCCAGTAACAGCTTTTATTATGTTTTACTAACCACCCTTAAGTCTCATTACCGCTTAACATCAGGTGGGATGAGGTCAATCAAATCGAGGACGGAAGGACAATATATAAAAATATATAACTAATGTCACGAATGAATGAATAGCCATTTGAACTAGTTTATAATGTCCGTATGGCTAATGAATTTTATCGGCAACTTTGGCGTACACATTTTCAAATAATTATTTTAGCGTAGAAATGAAGACTACATAATATTGCAGGTGTATTCTGTAAATTGTAAGAGGTGGGCACGTTTGAGCGGCTGCCAAGTCACCGGCGTGTTCATTAGTGCTCGTGTCCAGGTCGTGACGTCATTTGTTGCCTGTTGTATAGCTTTCAGTGTAGATAATCCAGCCTTTGTGTTGGCTTTTTGATTGTGCATGGTGTTTTCTTTCCTGCTTTAATTATACTTTGGAGTTGATGCATTCGGAGTGGGTTCCGTTTTCACCCCTTGGGTACGGAACCCTAAAAAATACTTTATTTGTGTAAATTGCATCAGTAATTTATATTAATGAATCGGTACTACTATTGTAAAGCTGAACAAATTTGTCGAAAGAGTATTAATATAATGGAATGTAGGTATTAACATTTAAAATGCGCTGTTAAGTACAAGTATTTTTTTTTATTGTTTTGTGAACAGTTTTCTACTTAAAAAAAAAACTTAAAGCGCGAAGTGACAAGACCCGGGTTCGATTCCCGGTCAGGTCCATTTGGAAAACGAACTGTTCTAAATTGACTTGTGTCTGGGTGTGCTGGGATGTCGCCTCCAGTTAGTATCCGTCGTCTGGTGCGTATAGTACAAGGGAAAACCTTAGTTTGAGACCAGGTGATTAGTTTGGTTGTCTGGCGCATTAATTAATTTTTTTTTTATTTGTTTAATCTTATACTCAAAACTATGAATTGGTTATGTAGTAATATTTTCTGGCAACATGTCAAAAAAATCTTCAGACTTAAGCCCACAAAAGAGTCACTAATTATTATTTAAAGTCTCAGACGCGAAACAGATAACTTGAGCTTATTTCACGTGATACAATTAAGAGTCTTTTTTTTAAGCCAATATTTAGGCTTTTGCGTACGTTAAGAATATACATACAGAGATGCTGTTATTAAAATATTTACATTTTCAAATATTTTTTAAGCGAACCTCCTAAAAGCATGTAGTAAATACATAGCACCTCTTCTTAAGGAGCTGACTTAGTTGAAAGATAGAAAAATAACTATTAGATTATGTTTAAACTTAAATCAAAACAAAGTTAAATAGTCTAAAACGGTACCTTTAACTTTGTTTGTCATGGTGACGCAGCGCGCACAGCGTCGTCACCACATGCTGGTATACTTCGGAAAATACGAGTAATTTCAGAAGGAACGTTGTAAAAGATACATTAAACTAGCAGCTAAGTCCACGTTAGTCGAGAATGTGGCTCATATAATTGATAATAATTATTTACTTTTTGTTGCTTTCCTGTTGAGTGACTAAAGGTAGCCCATTTGAGCCGGTGCCAAGTCGCCGGCATTAACAGTACACGTGTAGCGGTCGGGCCTTCATTTGTAACTTACTGCAGACCTTTACATTCACATTAGACATTCGAGTCTGTATAATTAACATTTTATTTGGACATTTCTCTATTGTTTTTTAAACATGATAGTAGATAATTGGTAACACTTTCAAGAGGTCGTTTATGCCGGTAAATATTATAGTCGATAACCAGTTCGCAGCCTGTCTCCATTGAGAAAATTCTGCCAAGACACTTGAAAAAAATATGTACAGCGGCAGTATCAAACATATAGTTTATTAATCGTTGAATAATTAAGTAAGTTAAGTTACCTAAGTTTTAACTCTTGTATCTTAGCCTATAATTACCAAGGGACCAAGTTAAGGGACAGCCGGGAAAAAGGCCCTCAATTTTTGGCAATAAGCCCTATTATTCAGCTGGCAAGCTGCCGGCTCGCTGCTCGCCATTAATTTAATAAGCTGCGCCGAGACTTGGCCGCTGGCCGGTTAGATCTGCTTTGTATAACTTCGTATTTCTTGGATTAAATTAAAAACGTAGTCACTACCGCCCCACGAACCATACAAAATTTAGCATGTTATTGTTAAGTCAAAGCCAAGTTTATTAACGTTACGAATCTTATTTTAATGAGAATTAGAAAATAAATCGGTGACCAATCAATTCACCTTTACATTGTAACAACAAAATTTACATCTCAGACACAAATAAATAAAAATATCAGACAACATCACATACATTGCTCTGATTCTGTGGTAAGTAGCTAAATCCCTTCTGCTTCAGAAATTATTTTTGAAGTTAGTTTTCCAATGACCAGAAATCGAACCGGAGACCTCAGATATGGTGTGAAGGCGAAGTTCCCCTCAGCTACGCCGGTGGTCTAATTCAAAACAGTTATCGATAAATATCGCAACCCTCATTGCTAACCGTTCTCAGAGTAGGTGTAGTAAGAATTCCGAATTAATTCTCGTGCGGGCCATTCTGAGAAACATTAGGATTCATGCAACCGGTCGAGGGCCCGTGTAAATCAACAAAATGGCGGTTCGGGGGCGCTCGCGTGCTTGGTCAAACGCGGAAATAAGCGATAAAAAATTCAATGTGTTGTTTTTCGGGAGGCCGCGGAATAAACATTGTTTTAAGTGAGGGAACTTCAGGATGGGAGCAGTCCGGACACGTGGAGCGTGCGTAGAATCCGCGAATCGGTGATACCTGTTGAATAACAACGAGGTTTTAATTTGCACCATAAAAATAACATTGGGTTGTTGTGTTTCTCTCTCACTTTGCAAGTGGTTCACCAACTCATTTATATTGAAAATAACATCTGAATTTTATAGCACGATCGAATGCTTTTTGCAAACAAAATACACACGCAGGAACACAACAACACAGAAGTGATTGTTATTTGGCTGCGGTCTTGTGTAAGATGGAGGTATTTCACCAGTTGGGCTGCTCCAGTTCGAGCGATAAATCGCTATGTTCTACCTATCTTAATAAATTTGTGACAAAGCTTTTTTCTAAACAGGTTTTATTTTAAATTGAACATGATATTCAGAGTTACGAAGAAACGCCTGAGCGTCTTTGTACAGAGAAAATATGAATCTTCCCTTATACACGCTCCAACAGTGTAAACAAGCGGAATGTTCATATTCCCTCTGGAGGATGAGGAGATCTCTTCAAAGGTGACAGCTGACAAGTTCGCTCCGTCCTTCCGAGAAGTGCCGGCTTTTGATGTCTTTGACAATACTGCTGGCCTCAACTAAAAATGTAATACGGCACAATTTAGAAAAGAATGCGGGTAAAATTAATATTGAATCATTCAAGTTATTGGATTTTTTATTGCTTTGCATTTCACAAAATGATTTACACACTTACATGTACAATTTAGATATATAATATACCTCAGTAAAAAGATACCGTATTGTTGTTTTAAATGCTTAATTTATTGCTGTTTAAAATGATTTCGATTTTTTCTCTCCACCATTACCGCACCCATATACAAACTATCTACATGACCCAAGGGTTGACTGGTAGAGAATGCCCCTAGCATTAAGTCCACCTGTTGTACTTATTCGTGCAATAAAGTTTTTAAATAAAATAAAATAAATATATCTACGCTGCATACATGCGGGATAGCAGATGTATCCGAACGTAGTGCATGAGCGTTGCCTGTACGTATGAATATCCGAATGAAGAGAATGACAGACACACACATAATAACTGTTTTATTGGAATGTAAAACAGTCTTATTATGTAAATCTAAGTATACCTTTATATTTTATTTAGTATTTTTAAATAGTATGTGTATTGTCATTGTATATTTAAAAGATGGCGTAATGTTATTTTTAATGCTTAATTTATTGTTGTTTAAATTTTTTTTTCTTTTTATTACCGCACCCATATACAAACTATCTGCATGACCCAAAGGTTGACTAGAGACATATTCCAATCACGAAAGACAACGATGTGGAAGACGTGTGTTTTGTATATTTAATTTTATTTGGCTATTATATATTACGATTATATACAATTTGCTTCTTTCATTTCCCATCCAAGTGTGCTTTATTATATTAAATAAATGGTTTATGTATATCTAATAGTTGCCGTAATAATATTAATAGTGTTTTTTTCAGTACTATTCTTAACTTCACTGTTACTACACTTATAAACTTTCTACATGACCCAAGGGTTGACTGGTAGAGAATGCTCCTAGCATTAGGTTTATTAATTCAAATTTTTGTACAGTAAAATTTTTAAACAAACAAATAAATAAATAACTCCAATAACTCTCACCCTAAAGAAGAATTTAGTGAAAAATAATATGAAATATGTAATTTATAGTTTACATAAACTATATGCGTATGTATGTATATCATACATATAGCACGGATCCATACTAATATTATAAATGCGAAAGTAACTCTGCCTGTCGGTCTGTTTGTTTGTCGGTCCGGCTTTCACGCATAAACCACAGAACCAATTTTGATGAAATTCGGTACAGGTATACGTCGAACCTATAGAAAGGACATAGAATACTTTTGGTTTTGAAAATAAGGGCGGATGGGGGTTATACTACCTTTGAAAGTTTATATGGGAAAATGTTTATATGTTGAGTTGGAGATTTGAAATATAGCATAAATATAGCTCGAAACTTGGATTAAAGTATGGACTACTTTTTGTTTCGAATATTAGGGGAGATAGGGGTAAAACCGTCCATCTATATATATTGTTAGGAATTACAGCACTGTATCTTAGTGCAAAATTTGCTATAAGTTCAGCTATATTAGTAATATGAACTGTATCTATATGTAATATTATATGTGATCTTCTCTGTAAGTTATATGTTCCGAACCAGAGGTAGCGTCATTTGCATTATATAGACGTTTCATAAATATTACTGGTGTAATTTACATGAATAAAATAATATTGAATTTAAATTTGCATTTGAAATGACTAAATCCACGCGTACGAACTCGCTAGTAGTTTGTAAGACGACCAACATATAATTAGTTAAAAAATGTCGAGATGTACCAGTGAAGGGTGAAGGAGGTGCTAAGTCGCTTATCCTGGCTCGTCAACCTTCCGTCGACCTTTGACAGTTTTATCAGTTTAGTAATGATTCCGTCTGGGGTCACACCGGCCCTCAAGGTCGAGGGTCAACTCCTCCGGGAAACTGTTTACGGACTCTGCCGAACGCTCGGAATTACTGCCTTCTTGATACTAACAAGTTTAACTGCTCGGGATAACTTTGAGTTGGAAAGGAAACAGGACTGTGGGGCGAAGTTTTTCGGCTGCGACAAATGGTTGTGCTTGGTTGATATATAAGGGAGCCGCTGGACGGTCTGATTGTTTTTTTGACGTATAAAAGTCAAAGTCAAAGTCAATATTTTTTCATTCACGAAGATTAGATTAGTAATACTGATGAATTATGTATCATCACGAATTTATTAATGTCTAAGCTCGTGATGATACACAATCTTTATAAAACTGCTATCAAATTCGTAGTAGCCGGAGACGCAATTTTCCTTAACATAACTTTATTTTTAGAACTCTGCAAAAATACAGGAAATAAAATATACTTTCCCCCATAAACTTCCACAAAAGGTAGGGAAAAAGTTCACCGCAGTTTATCACACCCTCTTAAAAGAGACTAATATCGATTGTCCTCGCCTCACCTGCGGGCTCCGCTAACGACTGTAAATCCCCCCCCCCCCCCTTGAGGACTTCGTGCCTATCCGCGCGTTCACAGTATAATGACTACTGCAGTACGGAATCTAAAAAGAAACAACTAAAAGTGAAGTGTCAAATCAGCCACTAACTATTACATGTACAGTAGCGTTAGCTTGCCTGTCTATGTCTCCGATCAAAGACGTCGTGACCTGACCTGAGTTTTAATTTTAACTAGTGAGACATTGCATTGCATTGAAACGGTATTATGTTATTTTATAATCACAAGAACGTTTATACAATATTTTTAATAAAAAATTGATAACCATGGTATCAAAAGATAAGCACTTCGCAGCTATCTCATTAATATCACACAATACAAAGAAAGTAAATTTAGGTACGGAAACTTCTCACTTAGAAATTTATTTATAAGCTGATCTAAATCGAAATATTATAGCGGATGAGTCTGACACACCATACTACCCATCTCCAGGGAAAGTGGTACGGTGCATTAACGGTTTTTGTTCTCCTCACAATAAAAAAAGACGTTCATCTGATGAACATTTTGTCAATATATGCGATCTTGTCTGATATTTATGTATTTTACTTTTGACAAATTTTTTTTTTCGTGTTTATTTCATATTATCAAGTAAGGTTGCAAAAATAAGGTTCAAGTTTGTGTTATGGACATTAAGATAACGGAAAATACCCTTAAATATGTCTATAAACATCAATTAAGTTCAATTTCGTCTTAAAAGCATTTGCCGCTAGTGATCGGTTTTATTACTTTTATAGTACTTTACGCCGTACTCTTACTTACTTTTTATCTCCCCTTGCGGTGCGGGAATCAAACTCACGACCTTCACATATCCTGCGTGCTGCTCTTCCAACTGAGCTAACCGCAAGTTATCGTAGGCGATTAAATTTTTCTGCTGTATCAAACCGTTAGCCTCCGTTAAGTGTCCTCTGCCGAATATGTTTAGAACTTCATACTTATCGTGTTCGTGGGTTCGATTCCCGCACCGCAAGGGCATATAAAAATTTTCTGTTTCTAATATTTGCAAAACTTTTCGTATCAAGTTGTTTCGATAAATTCATTCTGCTTCAGTACTGTACTTTGATTGTACTGTGGTATATTTGTTCTTTTAATTAACTCAAAGTTGCTCAAACCGTCGAGATTTATCACCGCTCCGCTCCGGTGCCGAGTTGCGGGCTACTTCGGAAGCCGCTGATTCTCAAGTTATTTTAGTATTTTCTTCTATTTTCATTATTACGATTGTTTTTTCAGCTATCACAAACGTTGTGAGATTGTCCTTGGTATACATAATTAATTTTCTTCAAGAATAGATCTTTGAGAGGGTTTTTAATCCTCATATTTTGCCGGTCCTGGGTGTCTCACTCCGTAAATCCAATTGAAATGAAATGAAATGAAATGAAATGAAATGAAATGATTTATTTCTGCAAGTGTATTTACAATAAATTCTTTTGCACGTCAATTATTTTTTCCTACCAGCGCCTCGACGTTGCTATTTAGTAATTGTTTTTGGTTGTCACGGTATCAACGAAGATTATAGCATCCATGTATTTCGTGAAATATTTGTAATTGTTAAGTTGCCAATCAAATATTATTCGTTAGAATTCATTAGTGGTGTGATTGAAAAAAAAAAAGGTTCGGTAAAATATTTCAAGGCAGTTAGGGTACAATCGATTTGAAACGTATTTATTATCTAATCTAGACACTTTCTACAGACTAATGGGAATAGGAAAGGCAGGAATCAAGATTCGAAGCACACCACAAGAATAATTACCCGCTTAACAAAGAGAGTTGGTTGTTGTACAGTCGCCGTCAGATATATCGGAGCAGACAAAGTGCCAAATACTTCTGAACAGTTAAAATTTCAAAAAATTGCATACACCACAAGTTACCATTAATATCTGAACATTCATTACTTCAATAATATCTGACATATAGGTACCTGTTGAGTAATAAAATACTTTCATTCCCTTTTAGATGGGATGTTTCTATATTATAACAATTAATATTACATCACGTATGTGATTCACCTGATATCAAAGTTCAAAGTTATTTTTTTATTCATGTAAATTACACCAGTAATATTTATGAAACGTCTATATAATGTAAAAATTAATCTACTTCCGGTTCGGAACCTATAACTTACAGAGAAGATCCCGGCAAGAAACTCTGTCGTTCATATTACAAATAAAACTGAACTTATAACTAATTTTGTACTAATACATACAGCGTGGTATATAAATTATAAAAATTAATTCAAACTAATAAAAATTTAAAAACATAAATATATTTGGGATTTATAAACCTCCTAATACGCATTGAGCTTAACAACAATTTTGCCAACTTGTGAATATTTCAAAGAAAGGAGATAGCTTGAACACTTATTTCTGGAACTACTATATATACCAGTTTTGGAAACTAAAACCAAATGCTATTTAATTTAATTTAAAATTAAATAATATTTTAATTTAATTTAATAATTTAAGTTAATTCAATTCAATTCAATATTTGTTTATTCAAGTAGGTTACATATAATAACACTTTTGAATCGTCATTGTATATAATGCAAAGTGATTCTAATTGGACAACATCACATACATTAATCTAATTATGTGGTAAGTAGCTTAAGCACTTGTGTTACAGAAATCTGAAACAACGACGTTACTACAACACCCAGACCCGAGCCAATATAGAAAAGTTCGTTTCCCATATAGACCCGACCGGGGATCGAACTTGGGACCTCAGAGATGGCACGATGCCAAAGCCCGGCACGCTCGCCTCTCGGCTACGGAAGTCGTCAAATATATTTATGAATAGGTACTCGACAGAGGAAAGTGAAAACGTTTTGCATGACCCAAGGATTGACTGCTAGAGAATGTTGCAAAGCAAGAATTTAGATAGAACGTGTAATTAGTTCGCGTCTGGCGCGGCGCTGAAACAACGCGGTTACCGTAGAATTAATTACGAGCAGGAACGAACCCTGGTCGGTCTGAGCACCTGTTGAGATTGTGGATTGTGCTGAACTAATTCCAGAGGGCTTTGAACTCTGGTATTAGCAAACGCTACATCACAATAAATAGATTTTTACAGTTTGTAGAGTTCCGCGCCCAAAGGGTTAAAACTGGACCCCATTACTGAGACTACGCTGTCCTTCTGACTATCCGTCTGCCACCAAGCTGTATTTCAAGAACGGTGATAACTGGGCAGTTGAAATATTGACAGATTATGTATAACTATTGCCGGTTTAACGAAAAATAAAAAAAATAAAAAAAAACGAATATACAACTACTTTTATACACAGGAGCCGTAGGGTTCCTATACAAAAAACGCGATTTGTACTAATAAAGTCGAAAATTCTTTAACTATTCACGGAATATTTCATTTTTTTCTCGAAATATAATTCATTAAAATAAAATAAAAGAAATAATTAATGAGGGCTCTTATATGAAATGTGATTTTTAATAATATTTGTTCGAAATCAGTAAAAAGTAACAGGTACTTCAAATGTTAAATGAAATTTGTGTACTTACTGTTTTTTGTTTACCTAATGGTACGAAACCCTTGGAGCGCGAGTCCGACTCGCGCTTGGCCGGGTTCTTCATAGTGCTTGACGCCACACTAGCGTAATACATACTATATTTTAAATTTTATACGGATCTAAGTTGGAAGAACAGCACACAGCAGAGGAAGATAGTTTTTTTTAATAGTTATAGTTTAGCTAATCAGTCTATTATATTTCTGTTCATGTATTTGAAAAAGGTTAGTTTTTAAAATACTTATCGACAAAGCTATCAATAAATAATTAGTGGCCGAAATGTCCGTAGTTACATTATCGGCCAAGTAAGGTCAGAATAAGCGTGTTAAAACGACCATTTAAATGGCACTGTGTTGTTTTTGTTATACTTTCTATTTCCGCTTATGTTTTCCCACGTATTTTTTATGTTACGCTAAAATGTCCCATTTTTAACACATTACTATGTGTGTTAAAGGCTTATAAAGAAGGAGGTATTTTGGCGTCTAAATAAGTTCTAAATTCGTAGTAGTTTTGGATTTATTTATATTGTAGCATTTTTAGGTTCTTTTGAGCTCGAGCCAAAGTAAGTTTTCGGTCTGTTTGACTTCGCGTCTCAATAGTCTCGTGTTACGCTGGGCTAGCTTAAATTCTGACTAAAAACTTTAATTATATGATTTCTGAAAATTTGTTCCGATTTAATAAAAATAAATTACAATTTCACCAAATTTAAGAATTAAAAAATTTCTTTTTTATGATGTTAATGTAATGGAAAAGAACAATTAAAAAGAAATTGGTTACCAAATGGATAGGTTAATAACACGTAATAATTTGAGCTATTACCTACATTTGACCCACCAGTTGGAACAGTGGTTACGCTTAAGCTAAAGCCCAACCCAGGGAAATATTATTTCTGTGTGTCTGTCCCCCGTCTCCTATGGCGCCGTCACTATGCGATGAGAAGGTGGGGGAGTTTTAGTTTGGGTAGTCCTCGCTCCTACTAGCGGGGTACTCCCACACACGCCGCTGTCCTCCCACGGCAACGGTACGCTACAAAAGCAAAAATATACCCCCCCCCCCTTAAAAAAGGTAAAATATTCATAGAATAAACACTGTTAAGTCTGTGTCTGGATATATCTGTAACACAAGTGCTTAAGCTGCTTACTTTGTGACTTGGTGTACAAAGATTTATAATAATATGTGATGTTGTCTGAAATTAAAAAAAATACATTGGGTTATAAAGCCGAACGGGTCGAGCCTACAAATACGCAATTTGCCGTTTTTAAATTTCTAGTTGTAGTTTTAGATTTATGTTTGACCTTGTAACGTTATTAATAATGCATGAGTCTGGTAAATGTTCGCCACACTTATTTGCAAAATGCCCAGTTTTTATACAAAGCAGCCCTTCACCGAACCTAAGGTCACAAAAGGTTTTGAATAATACATTTTGCGCTCGGTTGAGATCGGTGGTAAATGCTGGATAAAACTTTAAACCACAAACTGACTTAGACCGGCTGTTTTGTTTGACTCGCATCTGGTGCTAAACTACCTACCCACCAATTTTCAGCCAAATATGTTCGGCCGTTCTTGAGTTATAAATACTGTAACTAGCACGACTTTCTTTTATATAAAGACTAGCATTCCCGGCGAACTTCGTTTCACCTTAGAGGCAATAAATGAAATTAAAAAAAAAAGAAAAAATAAAATAAAATAGTATCCTACGTCCTTCTAAACCACATCCCCACTAATTTTTAGCCAAATCGGTTCAGCCATTCTTGAGTTATAAATAGTGTAACTAACACGATTTTCTTTTATATATAGATTTATTTTTAATTTACATGATATGCTGTCATGTTTATAATTTATTTTAAAGAAGATATCTGTTGTGTTTGTTGCGGCGTTGTCGAGGCGCTAGAATGAAAAAATAATTGACGAAAAATATTGTAAATTCAGTTCCAGATTTAAACCATTTCATTTCAGCAGAGAAAGAAGCAAACATAAACATTGCAACTAAATGGATTAGCATCGAATTATTCACCCATAATTCAAATTTCAATAGATACAGTCTCCCACAAATCATTGTCACTTTTGCGTTATTCACAAACAGGTACTCTTGCTAATATTATTGCTATGCATCACGAGATCGACAGCTAAAAGCATTCTAAAGGATTTTACCTCCAACAGACACATTAGTCACCGGCGGCTTCCCAATAAACATGTTTACAGGAGGAAAGGGGTCACGCTCGTCCGTCACTGTGTAACATATTTGCCGCGGGTGAGTGTCGAAACCAGTTTTGTCGGCTTTTATGCTGAGAATATAATTTATAGCAAGTGCGGTGGAACTGTAAAAGGCACATCATGTAGTGTGACCAGAAGTTTAGTTAAAAAAAGAGGACTAAAAATTTTATAAATAATTTAAAAAAATGGAAAAATTTCAACCCTTCTTTCGGTGTGGGTTTCGAACCTACGACCTTCACTTATCGCACGTGCTGCTCTTCCAACTGAGTACTAACTTTAAAGCCCGCAAGTGCGGCGTGAAGAACTATAAAAATCAGTTGATAGAAAAAGTTAAGACAGTAGAACAAGCAGTTCGCCGACTTCCTTTTGTACTAAGTTATACTGTTAATATTATGTACTGCCCGACGTTTCGGTTACGTTACACCGGCCGTGGTCGCGAACTTACTGTTTTATTTTGTTTTGACCCGTTAAAAAGGGGACACGAAAGTCGTAAATGATCTACTGGTAGGGGTAACGGAGTAGTGATAAAAATACTGTAATTCTATCCAATTTGCAGCGGTGGTTGTATACTAGCGGCCGCCTGCCACTTTGTACGCGTTAACATAATATATTATAGCAATAAATAGAGCCTAAATTGATCAAGGCGAATGTAACTTTCAAATGGTGAAAAAATATTTGAAACCGGTACAGTAGTTTTTGAGTTTATTCATCACAAACATACAAATCTTTCCCCTTGACAATATTAGTATATAGATGTAGACTTAGATGTATATTAGTATAGTTTAGTCCGTCAACATGAAGTAAAATTTTAAATAAAAAAATGTCGACTTATCTCTCTCACTCAATGAAGAAAGCATTATAACAATAATATTTCAAAATTAGGTTTAGGGTTAAGGTTTAGAAAAACATAAACTTTAACACTTTCGCGTTTCATTTGAAACATTTAAAATAAATTAACGGGTCAAAACTATAGTATTAACTACTAAATAAAAATGGTGTCGCGTTTTGACCAGTTAATTTATTTTAAATGTTTAGGAAAACATGTTTATTAATTTGATTACGTGACTTTATTGGTAAACCGAGTTTAGATAACTCATGATATAAGATACTGACATTATTTTCGATAAACCATCTGAGATAACAGACTTACGTGCATAATTATTTACCTTTGACAGCGAGGCAAATTAGGCGCCTGCTTATGACACAATGTAATTTACACGTGCGTTAGAAATTGAATGTACTCAAATTATCGGAAGCATTAATATACCTACGAAACTCATCAACCGCTTGAATTGATGTTTCATAAGAGCAGAGATTAAATACACTTAATTACGTCCCTTTGAGCAATGTTAAGATGATTTTATAAACATAGGAACCACATTTTTTGAAGACAATGCACATAATAAACTAGGATATTTAAAAAAAATATAAAAATATAGGAAACATCTTTCATGTAAGCACTATGAAATCTTCACTTATGAATCGTCAGTTCAGTATTCTGAAAATGTAGAATTCAATTTCAAAAAGTACAATAAGAAATCTGTGTCTGTAGGATAATTATTTTGACGTAAAATATTTTAAGATCAAAAATATGCACCGCATACTTTTATAGCAAAAGACAAATTTTGAGTCGAAACTTAAAAATTTGACATCGGGATATTTTACAATTTAAAAGTTTCTAAAACTGCGACATAATCTCGATGTTTATTTGTTTGACAGACACTAGAACTTGAGAACTAAAACAACAACCATAGTGAGTAGAAGGAAGTAAGCTAAAGTGAACTTACAACTAGAAAGTTTGACTTTAAAACAACGTTGAAGAACGTTCCTGAACTACGGACGCCAAGTTCGCTTTGATAGATCAAGAAGAAGAGTATTGTATCTTTGTGTTTTTGGCCATCACATTATCTAGCTTAAACACAAACTAAATTATCTGGCTGATTTTAATGTAGTTTTATGATCAAAATTTAAATAAATGTATATGTAATAATTATTTTTCTTACACAATGGGATGGGACGACAAAACGTATGGTAGTTTTTAATGAAAACTAGAAATGTATTTTAAAAATATATGTATATATATATAAATGTATGTCCGCAGACTACCGACAGCATGGTTACACTCGCGTGATTTATCAAGCGCGCATCGCGATCGACGTGCGTGATAAACGGCGTCCGCTGATTGGTCACCACGCGTGAGTTATGTTGACACGATTACCGCCGTAATCATTGCGTTTGTGCCGGGCTACGGGTGCGTGAATCAGTGGTTTCAATTAATTTTAAGATAATTAAAGTGACGAAAAACCTATTTATTAGAGTAGTAGTAATTTGTTTAAACTTGTTATTACGTTGTTTGAGCTAGATTTAACTAAGTATATATAGGTACTTTTGACTAAGTATATATACAACAAACCAAGAATGGTAGTTGGGCCTTGGTCCCCGAGCAGATAACACCTAGCTCGGCGGAAGTACTTCTACACTTTTAGTAAAGAACATACGTTCCTTACAATTTCTTTATGAAAATAGTTCCAAGACTTCCTTTTAAACAGTTTCAAATTAGAATGAATGTTTATTTATTATTTTTCATATTATTCCAATGACGAACTTTAAGCATGCATTATGAACCCATCGACCAACAGACGAGTCAAAAAAAGTCATGTTAAAAAGAAACGTATTTTTTTTTATTGATATCGTAACTAGAACATAAACCAGACGTTATGTTAATGAAGTGTCTGAAACCAAAACGATTTTAAAATCACAAACAACATATGAGAAGTCCAGAGTCACGACTTTCGTTCTTATAGCAACGACATTAGAGCCCTACAAATAGCAATGTGTTTAGTCAGAATGCTATTTGCTAAATTAAGCCAACATTACATCACGCACTTTCGAGAAGAGGACATAAATTCATATTTCCTACTTGCCTTAAGGAACCAAAAATATAACGGGCCACTGGTTACAAGTGTAAAGTGTTCCAATCTGGCATTTACTAAATGACGGTCGCGCTCACATTGTCAGGTCTTCGCGCCTCCTCGTGAGATTCTCGAGCAAATATAATAATGAAAGCGCACATTCTGTGGCGCTGCGGCAGGAAAATAGTAGAGCGACTTGTGTCTTTAGGTATAAGTGAAAATGAGAGAGAACGTTTTTTTTTTTCCTAACAGACTATAGATGATGGCCGCGGATGACCTTTTCATCTTCACCAAGCTTGCGAGGAGCTCTCATCTCTGTGAGAGAGAACCGCGGAGGAGAATAGCGCGGCGTAGTGTATCAGTGATATTATGCTCAAAGGATGAATAAATAATAAATCCGCGGTAGCAGAACATCTGTTAGAAATGGGTGTTAATCATTGGATGGAGTTGCACGGCCCTAAAATCCTCTCGACCTATTGAAATCAAAAAGTACAAAAATTTCAATAGAGAAGACGGATTTAAGTTATCATCAGCATGGAATCCAGTGATTAACAAATGTTTACCGCGGTTAGAACGATCAAAAACAATTCCGGATACTGTCAGTGTAGTGTGTCGAAGTGATTTCAATAACATTTTGTTATGTGAGAATTTGAGGGTGGATGAAGATTTGCAAGCTCTCTCGATCAGACGAAGGCGAGCAAGACCAGTCAGCTCGTGACCACGGTTGGTGCAACCTAACCGAAACTTCGGGCAGTAAGTAGTTCGTATTAACTACTAAATAAAAATGGTGTCGCGTTTTGACCCGTTAAATTATTTTAAAAGTTTATTGGTTCCCAATTTGATATTGGAGGCAATTCAAAACTGTCTGCAAAACATTTTTGAAAGAAACATCTATGCCGTAGCATGTGCAACTGGGGGTGGAAGCTGCAGTCTTGCTCCCACACGTGAGCGCTGCACATCTAAAAATGAACACAGTTCAGAAGCTAAGTAAAAACATCTAGAACAACGTACTCAGAAATTCATTTGCAAACTACATTCATATTTTTTTTAACTCATGCCCGGTTTTAATATTATACGATTTGTAATGTGTTAAAAATTACTATCCATTTTTCTCCAACCAACCACGAGTCGCAAATACCGTTCCATAATTTACTTTCCATATCAGCTGTCATCGGTCATATCAGCTGCCATCGGTCATATCAGCTGTCATCGGTCATATCAGCTGTCATCGGTCATATCAGCTGTCATCGGTCATATCAGCTGTCATCGGTCATATCAGCTGTCATCGGTCATATCAGCTGTCATCGGTCATATCAGCTGTCATCGGTCATATCAGCTGTCATCGGTCATATGTCGGTCGTTTTTAGTTAACGCCTCGTATTTATTACTATCCGAAACTAGAACGGATCGTTTTTCAAATATTGGAACCGAGCATTAAACGGTTGTACAGAGACAAAATATTGACTTTCAACTCGGAAAATTAACATATAAGATACTTTTTTTAACATTGCACTTCAAGATTGACCTCATCCCACCTGCTGTTAAGTGGTAATGAGGTCCTAGCTTAAGGGTGACAAGTGCAGCATAATAAAGCTGTTACTGGAGTTGTCGCCCTCACCTTGAAGGCTTGATCCTTGCTACTAATGTACCACCCTCCAGAAGCTCTGGAAACCTTGATCACATGCAGAAACACAACAACAGCGAAGTGATTGTTATTTGGCTGCAGTTTTCTGTAAAGCGGAAGATACTTCAATGATATACATAGAACACGACTTACAAAGGCGTCAGCAACACCTACTGTATAGGTGTTTGTATAAATGAGTTTTAACCTCACTCCTGGGCTGAAGTGCTACGTGTATATTGTCTGTGTGTTGCTCCAAATAGCGCGATTTGTTTGTGTCCCACATCGTATTGGCGCATTTTATACGCGCGTGTCCCATGTATTGCATTTGACTCGAATATTTGTGTAGAGATATTTGCTGCACATGGACTGACATGATTTGTTTTGAATGTTTGTTTTGTACTAGCAAAAAGTATTTACAATAATATAAAAGTAGTGCTTGAGCCCAGGAGTGAAGTTAAAACTCATTTACACTAGGTGTTGCTTTGTATATCCTATATGATATAAGCATCTTCCACCTTACACAAGACCGCAGTTAAATAACAATCACTTCGGTGTTGTTGTGTTCCTGCATGTAAGTAAGGCTTCTAGAGCTCCTGGGGGTGCTACATTAGTATCAAGGGTCGAGCGTTCAAGGTAAGGGCGACAAGTCTAGTAACGGCTATTATTATGCTGTAGGTACTTATCGCCCTAAAGTAGGACCTCATTAGCACTTGACATCTTCTTGAGGGATGAGGTCAATTATGAAGTGTAATATAAAAAAAAACATTATCTATGGCAACTACCACGTGTACTAGTGTGACAATCTTTTAGGTCCTATTAATCAACGAAGCTACAATAAAGAACGATCACCAGAAAATCAAGGTGAACACTTGAAGTTCGATATTAGTTCCTATTCACAAGATTTAAGGACGGTACAGAGGCCAAAGTGTAAACTCTGACGTATTTCTAACTGCACAAGGCTGCACGGTACAATCTCAATGTATAGTATGTATTAATCTCGCAAGCAGCTGCAGCGCTGTCTTAGAAAAATTCTGGAGGAGCTCAATCTGGATGTCTCTGTAGGGATTTGCGGCAAATTGATTCGAGAAATTTCCGCCGCCGGCAATTGATGATAGAGAAGCTTCGGCTTGAAGCCTTAGTTTTCCAATAGTAGAGTAATATTTGTTCTTTTATCGTCCGTAGAATAGAGTAGATCAGGCTTTCCCATAGTGGGCGATTACGCCCCCCACGTTATTTCATAATAACAAGGACACAGTCAAATTAAAGTTTTCATGTACTGTTTACCTTGTATTTAATCTATTTCACTTGAAAATTTCAAACATCCAGAATACTATAGAATAACTGGTTTCATACTTACATTTTCCCATGTATTATGATAAGCAAGCAATGAATTATAATCTTGGGCATCAACATGGTACACCCAGACTCAGAATAATTTATCAAAGCTAGTGTTCCCAAATAGATCTGACCAAGAATTCAATCCAAGTGTATCGCGTTTGGGTACCCAGCTTAGCCACTGAAATAATAAGGCTGCGTCCTCATTAGGCGAACAGCAAGCGGCTGACTAACCCTGAGTGGCGTATCGGTCGCTAACTCAATATCAACGTAGCCTTATAATATCTTGTCAGTAGTTATAGGTTCCGAACCGGAGGAGGCTTCATTTGCATTGTATAGAGACGATTCATAAGTATTACTAATGTATTCTACATGAATAAAAAAAAATTGAATTTGACTTTGACTTTGATAAGAGTGTACGGCGTAGTGAACAATTGACTACTTGACAGTTTTTGAAAAAGTATTGTAAAATGTGCGCCCGTTCACTTTATATCCCAAGCAATTTGATTTATCTTGAAAAAATAAATGTAAATTACCGGAGAAAAATAAAAATTTGTGTAACACATTTAAAAAGCGTGCGAAAACGCCAAGTCACGTTGTGAACAGCAAAACGATACGAGTCGAAACGACTTCATTTTATGAAAATATCGAATGTTAAAATGTTTAAATGCAAAATGTTTAAATAAATCCTTAATATATTAGAAACCGAAAAATTTGATCTCCCCTTGCGGTGCGAGAATCGAACCCACGACCTTCACGTAACGCGCGTGCAAGTTATCGTAGGCGATGAAATTTTTCTGCTGTATCAACCGTTAGCCTCCGGTAAGTGCCCTCTGCCGAATATGTTTAGAACTACTTACCTATCGTACACACATTATTATACTTCTGTTTCTAATATTTAAAGTTCGCACGGCATAAAGTTCTATAAAAATAATAAAATCCTTAATATGACCAGTGACATGATAATTCAAATTAAACGGTAACATCATCAAAATACGGCTAGTCAGTAATACAATTCATTGGAAAATTTACAAAATTGACTTCTTACTTTGCTTGAAAATATTGATTGAGAAACGATATTGTTTTGTGTCGGCACGTGGATTTTAAAACACACTATGCCGAGGAAACTATGGCAGCAGTTTTGAAGTGGTTTATTTATTTTATTAATTTTAAATCTTTATTGCACTTATAGTTACAACAGGTGGACTTAATGCTAGGGGCATTCTCTACCATACTATTTCCTCTACCTAAAGGTTGTCTGGAAGAGATTGCTCTCTAGCAATAAGACCGCCTATATTGTACTTAAATATGTCGGTAAAACCAATTTCTGTAAATTTTTCTGTGCAATAAAGTGTATCTATCTATCTATCTACCAGTCAAACCTGGGTCATGCAGATAATTAGTAAGATAGGTAGTGGTTGACGGTGGCATTGCAATAAGTAAGGGCCAGCTATAAAGAGATTGATAAGTTCATATTCAGCGCAACAATAGAAAGCGGACTTATGTCATTATTACTCAAAATTCTGCTGTCAATATTAATAAAATGAAGTATTCTTATAATATCTCTTAAGCATTTTCCTACAAGAAATAACCTTTCAACGTGCACTTAATTGAATATTTTCCTACATCACCTTGCCGGAAGGAGATTAGGGTTGTCCGCCGGGAATAGGAAAAAGATTAATTTGCGAAAGTTGAGGCATGGCCCGGAAGGGACAGCCCCGTCGGAAATTATGGAAATAAACCGTTTTATTACTGAACGATTATAATAAAATCAATTTTATTTGACGTCATTTGGCATTCCAATGTTGAATACAGTAATCCTAGGGAATGATGACGTTTTGGTAAGTTAATGGTTTTTGTTGTTATTATTGTAATCTTTATTGTAAAGTGTTTTTATCGAGAAACGTCGGTGAGAAAATGGTTTTATTTGTTGCAAAAAGTAATAAAAAAAGTCTAGTTTAATTAATAACATAGGTACCTACTTAAAGAGGCAAACCAGCAGAAATCCGAAGTCTTTTAATTTGTATAAATAACATGAGTAATTTCATTTAAATAAACCAAATAAAGCTATCTACGGTTCTGATGTGAGATACTGACAAGAAACTTTGCAGCTTTTATTACAAAAAAACCTGAGCTTTTGACTAATTTTGCACTAAGACATTGCACAAAACTTTACAGTGTGCTTTGGGAATTGTACAAATAATTTACTCATACAATGATAAAAAGTTAGAAATATATCTAACATTAATAACGTGCTTTAAAATAATGTCACCTACTTGCGTGTATGTGTATACAAAGAAATAAGTTGTTTCAGGATTCAATACAATTTAAATATATCTGCAAGCAGGCTACTTTATGGTCCACTCATTTTTGTTATGTCCTCCACTTAGTTGTTCGTATTTTATTTTTCAAACGACAATTTATTACATGTTACCTACTTAAATTTGCGTAAAGGCAGACAACAATAACTTGAGGCAGTTTTTTTAAAAGAGGTATACCTTAACCAACAAATATATAACCTATTCTATAAAGTTTACGTTTAGGGATACCAAGCTTGTTTTTATTTCTAATGTTGATATAAAATCTGATCTAGTGACTAATCTACTGACTTACTTACCGGTGTCTCCTCGGTAGATATAGGTTCCGAACCAGCAGTGGAATCACTTTGCATGCATTGTATTTAATGACGATTCAAAAGTGATCCCTATTTGTAACTCAGTTAAATAAATAATTGCTTAAATATGAGTTTATTATAGCGCTTCCTATTATTTTTATTATCTCTCTAAAATTACATAATCAGAGGGCCATGTGAAAGACTGTAAGCAGGTAAAATAATGGTAACTCTTACAATATTATAAAACAACTATATTAAAAGAAGAATCATTACAAAAATACGTACAAAATAATATATTACAAACCTTAAATAAAAACCAATGTCAAATAATAAAGACAAGATAAATAATCCATAGACTACGAATACGAATAGCTAATATGGAACTTTCCGTGACCTAGTCCACAAAATCCGTTAGTTTCTGTCTGAAAATTGAAGCCAGGTTTGATTAAGCTTCCATTTTCATTAAAAGTATACCTAGCTTCGGCAGTCGCGTGCTGGGTCGTTTGGGCTGAGCGACCCAGATCTGTCTGCAGGCTGGCCTAAGCTCGGGCATGGGCTGTAATGTGGCGTGACAACATGTCGGGGTAATGCAGCGAAATACTTCGTGTAAGAATTGTAACGGAAACCGCACAGAAAGCATTTACCGAGCAACGGTCAATCAACTCGTGTAATTGCCTAATAGTTAATGTAAGTACGTTTTATTACATCCGTCAGCATGAACTGTTGCTAGAAGTATTGAAACACTCATCGTTATTGAATACAATGCAAAGTAATTATATAGTGACGGTTCGGAACCTATAGCTACCAAGCAGACACCTGTAAGAAACTCACACACACACATACAAACATACACACATACAAACTCACACACGCACATAATACACACAAA
This sequence comes from Glyphodes pyloalis, assembly GCA_037074685.1. NCBI lineage: Eukaryota > Metazoa > Arthropoda > Insecta > Lepidoptera > Crambidae > Glyphodes > Glyphodes pyloalis. The sequence goes on from JAYKKO010000055.1 coordinate 467,224, forward strand.
CACACACACACATAAACACACAATTGGCAGTACATGCGCGCCTGCACGTGTTTGCACGTACATGCACACACATAGCTCTTATTTATATCATTAGTTAGTTAAGAGATAGAAGAGCGGAGCTGCCTGGCACAGGCTACTAGCTTAAAAGGCAGCTCCGATCCTATAATAAGATAAAATTTGTTTATTTGTAATAAAATTTGTTAATTGATTACTCAGTAGATTAGTTGAAGTAGCAATAGCTAAATTACTGCTATGTGCGCACTCATTAGCCAAGAGACGAACGTACTGGACTTTGTCATCACACCATCTCTGAGGTTCCAAGTTCGATTCCCGGTCGGGTCAATATAGAAACTGAACTTTTCTAATATTGTCTTGGCGTTGAGGCACCGTCGTCAGTTCTATGTAGTTTCTGTAACACAAATGTTACTTAACACAGGGCAACAGCTTTATTATGCTGTACTTGTCGTTCTTAAGCCAGGACATTCATTACCCCACGGCCCTGCTACCGCATTGTAGTGGGCGGGGAGGTGAACCCCGACGTGGTGCGTCCCCAGGTGGCGGATAGGGGAAGCCTGCGACCGCCGTACGCAGGGTATTCCCGCTTATAGGGTGCCTTGCGGGCGGCGGGCGGGGGTCGGAGCGTAGCTCCCGCAGACCAAACACCGGGGGGGAGAACGGGGAATGGGGGGGAAAAGGGAATACCGTCTCCTCTGCTATTCTCGGTTTGAGAAGTGCAGTGGAGGGCGAGGCGAGGTGATGGGCAGCTCGCCCTAAAACGAGCCGATCTCAAAATGGCCTCGAGGAAGAATATCACATTACCCCAGGAGGGTACCTCCGGCTCCACCGGAGGAGAATCCCTCGGCGCCGCTCACTCGAGGGCGGCGTCCAAGCCCCATCGTATTCTGGGGGGGGCAACTCAGGCCTCGGAGACTGGCGTCTCAGCGCTGGTCGACGTAAATGACGACTTGGCATCCTCTCTCGTACACCGATCTACCATTGGCGATTTGGTTTCTGTTAAACCGGGGGCGGAAACACGTTCCCTGAAGGAGCGTGTCACTGCCATTGACCTTGGCATGGCGCCGCTTGTGGCGGCAGTAGGGGGGAGCTCACCCGGAAATGAGCAAACTTCAAAAATTATGGCTTCGATGGAAAAATGTATACTACCCCAGGAGGGTACCTCTGGCACTGCCAGAGGAGAATCCCTCGGTGCTGCTCCCTTGGGGGCAGCATCCATGCCCCACCGTACTCTGGGGGGGGGCACCTCAAGCCTCGGGGGCCGGCGCTTCGGCATCGGTCAACGTTAACAACGACTTGGCTTCTCTACACGGATTACAAACTACAGGCGACTTGGATACTGGTGCATTAGCGGTGGAGGCGGGCGCCCCGATGGCACGCGCCAAAACCTTTAAACAAGGTGAAAAAATGGACTCCATTCCGTTACGTGAGGCAGTGGTGAGTCGCTGCTCGTCAGTCAGTAGCGTCTCCAGGACAGATGGCGGAAATGAAGCCATCATGGACTTGTCGGACGGTGAATCGGACACGCTCACAAACATGTCCGACGTTAGCTTTATGTCGACGGGGTCGCTGCGGCAGCAGTTCATGCGGACACCTGGAACGAAACGACGACATCAAGAGGGTGGAACCGAACTAGACTCACAAGACAAGGTGCAAAAGGTCGCCAAAACACGGCGCGGCCGCGGGCGCCCCGTGAGCACCGGCAACTATGTCGGTAGGGTGGAGGCGCAAAAGAAACTGAACGCTGCAAAACGCGAAGCCCTGCAGCTAGAACTCGAGGAGGAACTTGCGAACAGGAAACACCTGACCAGAATGGCGAAGGTCAAGGCAGGGTATGGTGCTAATATGGATAACAAGTTTGAGGACCTCACCGTTCTCGAGATCCGCAATTCGGTGGAGGAGGACCTCTCCAAAATCATTGAAATGGCGGTGAAGTCCTCAAATCTAAAAGGAACCATACAAAAAGGCTTCAAGGAGCGGGCCGTCCACGCTAAAGCAGGTGTGGAGGAGCTAGTGAAGCGCTCCGTCTCGGAGGAAACAGAGAGACTGCATGCTACAATCGCTCGCATGCAGAAGGAACTGGACGACTACAGGCGGGAAGTGACGGAACTCAGGGCAATGGTTGCAAGTGCGGGCGGCAGCAAATCCCATGTCCAGTCACAGGAGTCTCAAATGGAGACAGAAATGGCGCCGGTTGAACCAGCCCCGGTCCCGGCTGCCACCCAAAACTGCGGTCTTCTCCCTTCGGAGTTCGAGGCCATAGTACAAAGGCTTTTAATACAGGAGAGATCATTTGTCCGGACCTGTATAGCAGGTATCGAAAGCAGGCTCCCGAGAGTGGAGCGCCTGCGACCACCTCTCGCCGCGGACGATCAAATCGGGGAGATCTTTAAGGCTCCCGCCCCGCCAATGCCGCAAAAGACCAAGAAGTCGAAGAAGTTGGGCCCTGCACCTGGCCTATCCAAGATTGCAGCTCCAGCAGAAGTAGTCGTCGCTGCTGTTCCTGCTACACGAGCGGTCCCAGTATTTGAGGAGAACCTCCTCCTCCCGTCGACGACTCCGGCCAATGAAGGTTGGAGTCTAGTTGTTAAAAGGGGAAGAAAGGGCAAGAAAACTCAGCCCCATAATCCGCACATTCCTGCGCCCCAGGTGGTAAAAAAGGGGGGGAAGTCTAAGCCCCGGCCTCAGCCTACCGCCGCGCAATAAAATAAGAAGGAGAAGGCTGCAGCAGTCAAAAAACGGCTGGCCCCGCCGAAAACGGCTGCGGTCGTTATTAAGCTGACCCCTGAGGCCATCGAGAAGGGCCAAACCTACAAAGACGTCCTGTAACACGTCGTTACATGTTTTTGTGATTTTTTTTAATTTACTTAAAAACATCCATCTTTGATGGCTAAAAAGACATTGTTCCAGGTCTTGTTTGTTTCTGAACTTGGATTTTTGCCACTCAAGTCTGACATTGACAGTTCAATGACAGTTCCTCAATTGAAAGACGTTCGTCTATGGAATGACAGGATGATTTTCATTTTTCTCTTGTGCGTGGACGCACGCAACAAGTTTCCTTTTTTTATATCTTTCTTATCTGAAAGCTTTTTTTTCATTTTGACGATGTCGTCGTGGAGCTGCAAGTTTCTCTCCTGACGAACAGGCTCGCATGTGAAATGCAAGAAAAATGATTTCTTCTTATTTTACAAGATTTCTCTGGTAAGTTGGCTTGGCTTGACCTTGGTCGTCTTCTGCAACACCACATGTGGTTGCATTTTCTAATTATAGTGTTTATTGTTTGTTTTAGATCAATAACTAAACGAAATTTTAATTTTTAATGAGGAGGTGATTATACACCGAGGAGGATGATCTTCTGCCTTGCTTAATTCTTCTTATTTTTGGGTAAGCACGCTTGGATTACTCTTATCCTTACAATCTCTTGTCACGCTGTACTCGATCTTGTGGTTAAATAAGTGCTTTTGGAGATTTACGCAGTTTTTCACAGCACATGTTTCGCAGCACATGTTTCGCACCTACCCTCTTCTCTGCTACAAGAGATTTTGTTTGCTGCTTATGCTGACTATGCTTGTATGTGTTTTGCAGGCTTTTGGGAAGCCCCCCTTGGGTTGGGATACCCATGACATTTAGCCTTCTACAGACTGGAGCATTGCGGATCTCTTCTGTCTTGCGGTTCACGTTGGCAGTTCACCGGCAACAATCTGTTGATGGACTGGTTGAGGTCGGAATGCCTGTAGCCTTAGGGAGGTTTGCCGAGTAACAGGTATGCTCAAACCTTAGCATTTATTGTTAATTTAAGTAATACTAATTTTATTGTACCCTAGTATCCTATGTACTTAGATAGAATATTATGTATTCATCTTACGGATATTTGAGACCACAATGGTCTTCATTGTTAGTTAAGTTAACTAGTTTAAGTGTGGTTAATTTGTGAAAGAAACAAAGCTTAAATGTCAACTTTAATAAATTCATTATGATCAAAGTCATAAACAAAACATTTGTTTTCTTTACCCTTTCTTACTTTTAGTTAAAGTAAGTGGCGCCCTGCCTCAGTGCTCAGTTAGGTTTCTGTGAGCGTCCCAGAGAACCCACGGAGCTAGCAATACTTAGGCTAAAATCACACCACCTTAAGCCACCAGGTTACAGTCCTGGAAAAGGCTCGGGGTCTAATAGACGTCTCCCAGCTAGAGGCGCCGCGTTTCCGCCGAACTGCAGCAGGGGCTGCCAAATTCGATTTCGCGGGAGCTGAAAATGAGCAGCAGGCGGATCTGTTTGCCTCCAAAATGAAGGAGGCAATATCAGAGGTGGTTGCAATATCCCGGCCTCAAAAATGCATCGGGTTAATAATCCTCGACCTAGATGACACAGTGTCCAAGGCCGAGGTCGTGGAGAAGGTCTCCAAAATCGGTGGGTGTCCGGAGGATGCAGTCAGGGCTGGGGAAATAATTCGCACCGGGAGAGGGGGGGCGGGCGCTATTCGCCTGCAGTGCCCCATCACGGCGGCCAAAATTCTACTGGAGAAGGGCCGCCTTACGTTAGGCTTCAGCTCCGCAGCAGTACGGGCACTAGAAGAACAGCCCCTACGCTGCTACCGATGTCTCGGACTCGGACACACAAGTGCGCTCTGTCCCTCCAAAGTAGTAAGGACGGAGCTCTGTTTCCGGTGCGGAAAGGATGGACACAAGGCAGCCACGTGCAGCGCAAAACCACACTGCGCAGTCTGCGCCGAAAGCGGGCGTCCGGCGAACCATGTCATGAGGGGGAGAAATTGTCGCCCCCCACCCAAGAAGGGCAAAATGCAGGTGCGGACCCCGCCTGCTGAAGCCGCAGCTGCAGCCCCGGCCGCAGCGACCGACGGTGCGATGTCCGAATAATGCCAGGCACCGGACATCGCAACGTCATACAGGCGAACATCAACCACTGTCGGTCGGCCCAGGACATGCTGTCCCAGGCCATGGCCCAGTGGTCAATAGACGTGGCAATCGTCGCCGAGCCGTACTCGGTGCCCAATAATTGGGTAGGAGACCGGGATGGCTTGGTAGCCATCGGACGACGCCCGACCTCAGACTCCCCCCCCTCTATCACTTCTGGAGAAGGGCTCGGGGTACGTAGCAGCCGCATGGGGTGAGATTGCCCTGGTGGGCGTGTATTTCTCCCCCATTCGTCCCCTGCGGGATTTTGAGTCATTTCTTGGGGTTCTGGGGGCCGTAATAGGACGACTGTCACGCGTTCGGCGAGTTCTTCTGGCTGGCGATCCTAACGCCAAGTCGTCGGCCTGGGATAACCCGGTCAACAGGGGTAATGCACGCGGGCCGTTGGTTGAAGACTGGGCGGCTGCCTCTGGGTTGGTCTTACTTAACGTGGGCTCCACTCACACGTGCGTGCGGCAGCAGGGAGGGTCAGTGGTGGATCTTTCTTTCGCCACCCCTGCTCTCGCCACACGTGTGCGAAACTGGCGCGTTGAATTGGGGGAGACTCTCTCTGACCACCGGTACATTCGGTGGGAGATCTCCCCCTCTCAGGGTTCCACTAGAGCGCCCAGGTCGGGCGAGTCGCCGTTTCCCAGGTGGGCTCTAACCCGCCTGGACAGGGAGGTGGCTAGGGAGGCCGCGTTTGTTCAGAACTGGTTCACGCCTCCCTCCAACCATCTGAGCGTGGATGAGAGGGCTTCCCAGCTTCGGGATGCTCTTACCGAGGTATGCAATGCTTCCATGCCTCGGTCCCGCCGCCCGCCTCCCCGCCGCGCCGTCTATTGGTGGACGGCGGAGATAGCTGAACTACGGGCGACCTGCACGTCATCACGAAGGGCCTATCAGCGGAGTCGTCGACGCAGGATAAGGGACGCCGACAGGGAGGCACGCCTATACGCCGTTTACCTGGACGCCAAGAAGGTCTTAAAGGCGGAAATAGGTGCCGCCAAAGATAGGGCGAGGGCGGAAATGCTAGATGGACTTAATGCCGATCCGTGGGGGAGACCGTATCGGGCTGCGCGAAATCAGCTGCGCCCCATTGGTCCCCCACTAGCTGAGTCGATGGAGCCTGCCTTGCTGGACAGGGTGGTCCGGGCTCTTTTCCCGGCAGAGCTCCACTTCACCCCTCCAGCTATGAATCCGCCTTACGCGGTGAATCCTGATGCAGAAGAAATTCCACGATTAACGCAAGAAGAATTTGGCACGGCTACGCTGTATCTCCGTGCAAAAAAGACGGCGCCAGGCCCCGACGGAGTTCCCGCCAAAATAGTCGCCATGGCTTTAGCTGAAATGGAGACCAGGTTCCGGGACCTCTTTGACACATGTCTTGAGGTTGGGAGGTTCCCGGACATATGGAAGGAAGGGCAGCTGGTACTCCTGAAAAAAGAGGGGCGCCCAGAAAACAGTCCTCTCGCTTACCGGCCCATCGTCTTGTTGGACGAAGTCGGTAAGCTATTCGAGAAAATCATGGCGGCGAGGATAAATCGCCACTTGAAGGAACAGGGGCCGAACTTGTCGGATTATCAGTTCGGCTTTCGAGCAGGGCGCTCCACAGTCGACGCGTTGGCGCGCTTACAAGAAATAGTTGGTGAGGCCTGGGATGCGGGGGAGGGAGTTTTGGCTGTGTGTTTTGGATATAGCCAACGCTTTTAACTCGATCCCTCACTCCACAATTCTGGCGGCCCTAAGATATCATCGGGTGCCCCAATAAGAAGAAGAATGCGTGCGAGGCGTCGCTTTGATGCCCTCGCGCTTGTTAGCGGGGACCAGCCGGCCGCGGGTGTGGGGACACCCTGGCCGGCCTTGCACGGTACTCCGCAGATGCGCGGGAACGGTTTAGCACCTTCGACCGTTCCCGCCAGTCCCCCGACCATCCAGGGGAGACTTGGCGACGCCGCCTCGTAGGGGCAGCAATTCCGCCGACGGTGCTGTGGCAGTCATGGGTCGACCGATATCCCATGGCGCCGTCAATAGGCGATGAGAAGGTGGGGAGGTTTTTTAGTTCGGGTAGTCCCCGCCCCCTCTGGGCGGGGGAGTCCCACACACGTCACTGTCGTCCCCACGGCAGCGATATGGTGCGCAAAGGCATTTTCCCTCCCTCAAAAAAAAAAAAAAAGGACATTCATTACCACTTAACATTAGGTGGAATGAGGTGAGTGCTCCAAGAACAAAATATTTTTATTACTACTTAATATTATTTGTAACGCTAGCGAGGTGACCCCTCCAAAGGGTCACCTCAGGTCACAGGTCACGCGACGCCGCGAAACAATTAATACGTAATCAAGCGCTTTTATTCGGACGCGAGCTGATCGCCTGATTGCATTGTTACTCCCACGCGAAACTAACATTTTATTCTTACTCGTTTTAGAATGGGCAAAATAATTAGGGACCTTTTTTCTCTAGAAAGCCTAAAAGCTATATTTTACTAGTTAGATAAATATTAGAACGGGATTTCTGTCGTCAATAAATACTTGACAGTTCTAGAAGGTATTAAGTGTCAAGCCTACATTACTAAAAATGTTGATTCTGCTCCCCGTAAATATAAACTGGCTATGGAGTTTTGAGTTAAGTTTTCCTGCCTCAAGTAGGTATAGTCGCCATCTTTTGTTGTTGCACACCATTGTACCTGGTCACATTAAACCTCCCTATAACTTGTAATAGGCAATTTATTATACAAAGCAAAGTACTGGGGTATGGTGCTACTAATGACGTTCACTGGACCTTATTGTTTAAATTATTATTTTTTTATTACCAATATCCTAAATATCATCCCTCCACTAGTTTCGACTAAAGCTCACAATTTTATAATAAATTTTAGCAAGCCAAATGATTTAAAAATTGTCAAATTCACGACTAACTTTATTAATGGTAGCTGTTACCGTGTCTTTTTTCGCGTTAATTTGGGATACAAAGATATTTTTATTTTAGCTACTAATTAGTAGCTAAAATAGTGTAGGTACCGAATTTCATTTAAATCGATTTAATAGTTAATGTGCGAACGAGCAATTAACATCCTTGCACCCAAATTTGTACTTTTATATTTTATGTAGTACCTATTTGACATTTATTTACATATTCGAGAAGTCAAACAATGTAAAAACAGTGACTTCGACTCTCTGCCCCTATGTGTGCTCAGATCTTTAAAAATACGCAACTAATGCGTTTGTTTCAAATTGATAGAATAATCTAAGATGAAGGTTGAGCTGTAAAAAACATATTACAATAGAGAGAAGCTGAAAAATGAATAAGAATCAAATTCTTATAAATCTTACCAATTTAGCTTAGAGAAAATGCTACATAACAAAAAAAGGTTAAAACTGAATTCCACTCATTCCTGAGAACGTCTATGTTGCCGTCTAGTTTGCAAAGCTCCTGCTATAACTTTTACAGCGTGACAAGGTTATCCCAAAAACATCTTCAAAACAAGCGCTCACTCAGATGTTAGGAATAAAAACTTCTTTGAAGAGCTGTAACAAGCCGCAAAAAGTGGAAGTGCCGTCACTACGAAAGACTTTTACAGCAAGATCTCGACAGCTTTTACTTAGAGCAACTTGGAGTCGAGAACTTTGGCGTTTAGTCATTTTGTGAACTTGGACGGAAGGCAGAGCTCTAAATAATTGAATTTGAAGTTGTGATAGATCATTTGTGGTTTGTTTGGTTAAGGTTCTATTTTCAGAAGAATAGCCCAACATCATTAGGTTAATCATGTTCATTGTACCCGGTCAATGTCTGCGGGCAAATTTGAGGTACCTAAAGTAAATAACTACTTTGGTGATAGAACGTTAAAGAAACGGTTACCATACCTATTAAATAGTTTGCCCGAGGATATACGCCGGGAACAAAATAAATATATATATGCAAAAGAAAACTCAAAAAGTATTTTTAGCTGACTTAGATTAGCAACTTAAGTTTTATTTGTTAAGTTAGAGACTCATGGTCCCACAGACAAACTATGTAAATAGTTTCGTAGGACTACTGTTAACCACTGTTGGTTTAATAAATAAATAAATTAAAATAAGAGATTTAGTTCAATTACCCGACTGCATCTGACGAAAGAAGTATTTTTAATAAAGTCATTGGATTTCTGTGTGGTTTAGTGGTTCGAGTGTTGGCTTTCAAATCCTAGAAGTTGTGGTTTCGAGTCCTGTGAGGCACACTTTCACTTTGTAATGTTTTTCCAATTCCGTTAGGGCTAGGCTAAAAGATGTATTACTTGACTGTCTGCTAAGAATTATTTGAGTTTGTTTTAAGCAATGGCTAAAACATACGCCATGCTTATGAACAGGTTTCACCTTGAGGGCTGGTCTGCTCCAATTTACCTCTTAAAAATAAATATTTACTTGAGTAAGTACATAATCGTTTCTTCACTCTTTGAAACAAAACTCTATGATTTGGTCCTACACGCTATAAGTTAGGTAACGCTACTGTAACTAATCTAAGTGCTAAGTTTTTACCGGTGTCTTCTCGGTAGATATAGGTTCCGAAACGGCAGTAATGTCACTTTGCATTGTATTCAGTGACAATTCAAAAGTTTTACATGTAACCTAAATATGTTTCAATAAAAGAAATATTTGATCAATTGATTGAGGTATAGTTTAGTTTGTAAGCGCTGTGGAGGTCATTGCTCCAATATTATAACCAGGCCGGTCCAATTAAGATCAAAGCCAGAGTAGGACCTGGGTTCTGTTATACTCGTAGATGAATGACCGGGAGATACTCTAGGACAAAGAAACAGTAATTGGTTTTGGATACCCAAATATATTCACAAACGAACAGACAGTCCACAGTTGTATGGATATCTGTGTTTTTGTAACTATTTTACGCAAAAACTATTAATGCCGGGTTCCAATATTTGAAAACCGATCCATTCTAGTTACGGATCATAATAAATTATACGAGGCGTAGGCTAAAAACGACCAACGGACGACTGAGGAAGATTTTTTTTTTATATTGCACTGCAAGATTAACCTCATCCCACCTGACTGGTAATGAGGTCCTAGCTTAAGGGTGACAAGTACAGCATAATAAATCATACATTGAAGGCTTGACCCCTGCTACTAATATAGCACCCCCCAGGAACTCTGATAAATCTGCTGATATGAAAAAGAAATTTGAAATTAGAATTAACGACTCGTAGAAAAACGGATAGTAATTTTTGACACATTACGTTTCATAAAATATTGGAACCTGGCACAAGTGGATTTGGATGACATTTGGTAGGTTTCTAGATAAAATACTTCAATAACAAAGGATACCTTTAATCCCGAAATAAAGCGGGAGCAGGCAATGGCTAGTTAAAGAATTACCTAAAACATATCAAGTAATGGATTTTTTAGAATAAATGGCAATCTCTGACGACCTCGGTGGCGCAGTGGCTAAGGTTGGCGGCCAAAGCGCGAAAGGTCCCGGGTTTGATTCCCACTCGGGTCAATTTGAAAAAAAAAAACTTTTCTAAATTGACTTGGGTCTAGAAGTGCTGGGATGACGCCCCCAGTTAGTATCCGTCGTCTGGTGCTCACAGTACAAGGGAAAACCTTAGTTTGAGACCAGATGATTGGTGTGATTGTCTGGCGCATTTACTTATTTACTTATAAAGTCCATCGACTTCCATTAACGTAATTCTCATGGCAATCAAAAGTTCTTTCCAGTAGCAGGGAGGTGGTTTTACGTGTATTTTTGCTAAGACTCATTTTCCCTTCTAGTAATTTTTGTCGAAAACCAACTACAAATTTTTAAAGTTAGTTACAAAGCAGTGTAATATATTTCAGTTAAATAATGACCAGTGTAATTAGACGACCAAACTTTTTAAACCAAGCGCAATCAGTCAAGAGTACGCCATAATACGAAACCGACGAGTCATTTGCCAAATCACCTTCATTAGCACTTTTTAAAGCTGAAGTCCAAAGAATTTCTGACTTAAACAGCAAAACAAAGTTGCTTTACTGGAAGTAGCCTAATCAATCACTGACAAGCTGCATTTTGCGTTCACATACGAAAAGCAGGTGGAGTTTATTATGAAAGTTGGATTAACTGTGAATTGTATTCAAGTAAAATTAAGCGTTAAAAAGATTTCCTTAGAATAGAATAAAAAACATCTTTACTCATGTAAGCTTTACAAAAGCACTTATGAATAGTCAGTACAAATGAAGTATTCTACCGCCGTGTTCGGAATGTTGATCATGTCGAGAAGAACCGGCAAGAAACTCGACACTTACTCTTTTCAATGTAACAATGTTTTCTTATACTAGGGACTGACATAAAGTATACATTTTCCCCTAAGACTCAGCATGATGGCTTAAATCATTGTAAAAATACTTGACGAGCAAGTCAGTCAAGGTGCGTTTACAGTTAACTAGCGCTCCACCCAGGCTTCACTCGTATACCTTCAAGATACTTACATAAATATTACGTTTCTATAGCGATCTTTTACTTTTTCAAATCAACCCGGTAGCCATAAACGCATAAATCACATATGGTTCTGCGTGTACCTAGCAGAGGTTGGTGATAAGCAACTAAGCAACTTTTTCAAAATAATTCATTTCTTTTAGCTAATAACCATAAACGTGATATCGTTCCAATGAAAGACCAATCAAAATTGAGCCATCGCTTCACTAATCCGTGTTATAGGGAATACGTTCTTGGAGTGTTTATAAGGATCCCTTATTTGAAATATAAGAAACCTTTTCCCTTTAATTCTGATGCACTGTTTTTGTTTAAAAGGAGAAGAAAGTCCATGATTTTTTGGTAACAACTTTTTTTTTTTAAAATGACTTGCATACATATTTTTGTAACGAATAGCTTTTAAACGCCCGTAGAAGTTAATGTAGTGTAACTAACTGCTTAACTTGTTTAAACGCAGTGACTTGAGTTTCACTTCAACAATATCTTCATCTTTCCATATCAAAAATTTTGAGTGAGTCAGTGAAACAGATGATTAAACTATAAATTCATGTTCATGTCTATGAGCAACCGCACATGTGTGCACATAGCTGTGCGATTAATCGCAAACACTCGCGACTAATTATATATTTTTTATTCAAGGCACACTTCGACGACTTTCGTAGCAAAGAGGCGAGCGGGCCGAACTTTAGCGTCGAACCATCTCTGAGGTCCTGGGTTCGATTTCCGGTCGGGTTGATATGGAAAACTATTTTGTATCGGATATGGGTGTTGTGGTTCTGTTGTTCTTTCTAATGTACCACAAGTATTTTTACTACTTAACAAAGAAACAGAGCAATGTTTGCAATGTTGTCCAGTAAAAAAACATAGGACTACACTTTTTTTTATATAAAACAAATTTCTTCATAGAAAACAACTAGTTCTACTTAAATAAGTATCTAGTTACTATATTAGCAACAAAATAAGTGTTTAAAAACGTACAGAGTACAGCGAGTATCTTTTATTGAAACTGTTTAAATAATAGTTTAAATTGTCTGATGGAACATGGGGATTTATAGTTTTAAAGGTGCACTAAAATTTAGGAAGGATCTCTTTTCACTCCTCGCTAACAAGACGAATGAATAGACCCAAAGGAACATTTTCTTAAGTCTGCGTCTACTTATGCGACAAAACGCAGAAACATGCGACAAGATTGCAAGAAGTCGCGCAATTTGCGGCATCCTCGAGAGACCCACCATTTACCGCGAGCGAACTTTGCGGTGAGTTTTAATGAAGGTCCAAGTTTGTTACGATGTTCGGTTCGGCGGGACGTTTACACGAACCATGTGACTTGTGATCACTCTGTCGTATCAGCCTGTGGCTTTACGCTTGTGATACTTGTGGCCAGGGGGCTGTCTTTGATGCGTGGAAAGTTTGTTAAGACTATATTAGGTACGCTTACGAGTAACAACATACCAAGTAATTTAACGTTCTGTGACTGATGATTTATCGTATTTTTATGATGATATTTGCGTAACGGGAACTAACAATCACGAGCACTTGACTAATCTGAGAGCTGTACTCGAAAGGCTGCGTAAGGTAGGGCTCACGGTTAATCTAAACAAGTGTACATTTTTGCAAAATTCTGTGAAATATTTGGGTTTTATTATTGGAAGGCGATTCGTTTTGCGGACTGATCATCAGCCACTTACTTATATTTTGGGAGAAAAAGGAGGTATTCCTCAAACGGCAGCAAGTCGTTTGCAGAGGTGGGCGGCACGCCTGGCTGCATATGATTTTCGTATAGAGTTTGTTCGTTCAGAGGCTAACGGTCCGGCTGATGCTTTGTCGCGGTTACCGCTACCTCAGGAGGGTCGCTCCGTAGATACTTTGGATTATTTTAATTTGATAGAAGAAGCTTTGCCTGTTAATTGTAATGATATGGCTCGAGAAACAGAACGAGATTCGCTTCTTTGTAAAATTAAGGGTTACATACTTTTTGGTTGGCCCTCATGTCCGAGCTGTGATGAGGAAAGGCCTTATTTTGCTAGGAAAAATGATTTCTTTGTAGATCAGGGTTGTGTCATTTATAAATATAGAATAGTAGTGCCGCACATTCTCCAAAAGAAAATTTTGAGTGAAGTTCATGAAGGCCACTTAGGTATGAATAAAATGAAAAATTTATCCAGAAATTATGTTTATTGGGCGAGTTTAGATCGCGACATTGAGGAGTTGTGCAAGGCGTGCGGGGCCTGCCGCAGCGTGCGCGATGCGCCGCCGCACGCGCCGCTGCACCACTGGGAGTATCCGCTGCACCCGTGGCAGCGCCTGCACGCTGATTTTGCGGACTGCGCTGGTGTTAGGTATCTAATCATTGTAGATGCACACTCTAAGTGGATAGAAGCGGTACAGATGAAAAGTTCTAATGCTGAATATACTACGAAGATTTTTAGAAGTATCTTTTCACGTTTCGGTTTGCCATCCCAGCTCGTGACAGATAACGGTCCGCCATTTTTATCACATGATTTCAAATTGTTTTGTGAAAATAATTGTATAAGACACTCGACTTCGGCTCCTTATAGGCCCCAGGGTAACGGCGCGGCAGAGAATGCGGTAAAAACTGTGAAGAAAGCTATAAAAAGGGCGCTGTACGAGGGTGAGGACGTAAATGTTGCGCTTAGTAAATTTCTTCTGCAATATCGTAATTGTGAACATGCCACTACGGGAGTGTCGCCGGCGGTGGCGCTGCTCGGGCGGCGGCTGCGCAGCCGGCTGGACGCGCTGCGGCCCGACCTGGCGGCCGCGGTGCGTGACAAGCAGCTGCGGCAGGCGGCGCGTGTCGTGGCGCGCGATAGGGACTTTGACGTGGGTGATACGGTTTTAGCCCGCGACTATACGCCGCGAGGGGATAAGTGGGCCGAAGCTACTGTTGTTAAAAAGACGGGACCGGTCTCGTACAAGTTAGACGTTGGTAACGGTCTACAGTGGAGGAGACACGCTGATCAAATAATTCCGATGACACGGGTCACAGATAAAAACAGGTATTCATTGACTCGGGTGAGCAATGAAACGGAGGACTCGGTTTTGAAGTCTGACAACCCGGGGGTCGTTAACGGAGCCGATGGTGACAGTGTTGAAGACGTGTCAGGTGGTGGCAGGGCGGAACTTCGCTCGCCGCAGGGCAGGCCGGTGCCGGAGCCAGCGCCGGCACAGGCCGGGTCTCCACCACCGCCTGGTGCGTCTGCACGAGCGCTTCGCGCTTGGAATCGAGCTAGGCGTTCTAATTATTAATTAATTAATGTTTTCTTGAGGCTAACTTGAATGTTGCCTAAATGGCATATTACATATATGCAATGTCTTTTAGGTTTGTTATTTAGTTTAAAAATTAAGTTATTACAACTGTTAATTTAGTGGGGAGATGTGGAGTATCCATGCAATTTTGTACCAATGAGGTTTGTAGCATATTTAGTTTTAATAAACAGTCTGTCAATAGCTCCTGTCTTTTATTGACGTTTCAGTTGCGATATTTTTTTTTCATATTGCTCTTTAAAATTGATCTCATTCCACCTGATGTAAAGGGTAATGAGGTCCTAGCTTAAGGGTTATTTACAAAATAAACTACAGTTTATTTAGGTGTCGATAGTTTACGTTTACGTTTAAAAATATGGAAATACAAAAAAAAGGCATAACCAATATAACTCACGACCTATTTATTCTCCCTTTTTACTGGAGAGCGTTTGTTCAAAACTTTCTGTAATTGCCAAAACGCCTCAGTTCGTTATCCCGCCGGAAGTACTGACTGACAGATAAATCTCTGCGTGTAATTTGCGACGCAAATTGTTTTCAACTTGCTTGTTGCCCTGTTGTATATTTTTGGACGTGTACTTGCTAAATATTTTTTATATTGGTATTTATTTAAGAAATCATACGTTTCAATTTGTTGTTAAACAATTGTGTATCCGATTACAGTGAGAGTTAAACTTAATATCGATGAAGATGAAGGGTCATTTGCGGCCATCATCTATAATCAGTTAGGAAAAAATAGAATGTTAAATTGTTTCTCGAGTATTTTCATGTAATTAATGCATGGTTTCATGGTTGATTGAATATTATTAAATACTAGCTGTGCCCGCGACTTTGTTCGCGTGGACTACATCCTTTCATGGTCGGTTTTACCCCTATCTCCCCTAATGTTCGAAGCAAAAAGTGATATATATTTTAATAGAGCTATATTTGTGCCAACTTTCATATCTCTAACTTAAAAAATAAACATTTTCCCATATAAACTTTCAAAGGTGGCATTACTTGATGACAAAAGTTTATATATTAAAAAAAGTGAAAAAAAAAAGAAACTAAAAGTGTTAAACTATCAGAACACAGATCAAACAAACAAAAAAGGACACAAACAACCTAATTTTGTTGAGAAATTAATTTGTTCCGCAAATTAAGTGTTTTGGCACCCAACGTCAATGACCTATAACGCACGAACTGTTTCCAGGTAAAATAACTTCGTTAAATTCTATCGGAATTGGATGAGTGAAGGCCTATTTTCCCGAGAACCCTCACAGGTCATTGCTCCGCCCTTAGAACCTCGGACGTGATGGACATTCGTAATTTATCCATTACTGGCCCTTCATCTATGTACTGATCGGAACTGACGATAATACATTGGATCTATTTTGAAAATTTAATAAGCTTTAGTTAAGAGCCAGCGTTGCCAACCTTAAAAAACTAAGCACCAGCTAATCAATTAAAAAATAGGAGAAAATAGAAGGTGAAGTAAACAAGGCAGTTTCATACTTCCCACATGCAATTAAAAATTTTAAATGACAAAGAAGTGTGGACCACTAACTATTCTGTTCGCCTTCACATGAAAATATTTTACTCATTCTAGTTATTTACTTACCTATTTTTTTTTATACAAATTCTGCAAGAGGTACCTATTTCTTTACATTGACAAACACTCGCAAGTTGACAAAATCATTATTAAGCACAATGCGCATTAGGGCTACAGTTTGTTTTATTTGTTTGTCCTAAATATATACATATACCTATTTTAATTTTTTTCTTATTACTTTGAATCAATTAATATATTTTTTAAATTTACACACCACACTGTATGTCTCAGTGCAAAACTAGTTATAAGTTCAGCTATATTTGTAATATGAACGACAGAGTTTCTTGCCGGGATCTTCTCTGTAAGTTATAGGTTCCGAACCGGAGGTAGCGTCATTTGCATTATATAGAGTTTCATAAATATAACTGTTGTAATTAACATGAAGAAATTGAATTTGAATAACTATAACCTATATTTTTTTTATTACAAGGAATCGCATACCCAAATTATTCATCAGAACATTTTCGTCAACACAAGACAATCTCGTCTATAAAAATATTTACTTTAATACATTTTGCAGGTTTCCAGTTGTTTTTGTTAAGTTTTGTGTGTACAAATCGGCTATTGGTTTACCGTTAATAGATCCGATTCTACCATTAAACAAGTAACGTGTACAAGGTACTTACCTACATATAGCTGGTATAGCTGGTCATTAACTCGTTAATCCGTTAATCGTTAATTAACGAAGTTAACATTTTGAGTAACGGATTAACTTTTTAGTTAACTTTAAAAACTGTTAACGAACTCATTAACTTCCGTTAATAATCCAGAAGTCCCCCCCCCCCCCCCCCAATTGTGTTATTTAATACTTGAACGCTCCCTACATTACTGTCTGTGAGCATTTGCGTATGGATATGGAAGTATGTAGGTAATATTAGGTAAATTCAAATTTTTTGCCCAATTAGTAAACCCCTGAGAACATTTTCACATAATCTCCGTACCTACCTATCACATACATTAATTAAAATTGACTATCGTATACTTACGAAACTTTTGAAATATTAACTTTTGCTGACTTCGCTCTAAAGCTCCACCTGTTAGTACTAAGTTCTAAACAAAGTTTCTGATCAAGTATCTTCGGTTATAATTTCTTAGACACACCATTTATTCAGAGTTATCAATAGCTACAAAAGAAAATTTTCACGTGCAAAGCAAGGGCTGGATTTCTTAAGAAGAAATCTGTTTGACATGTTAGCAGATTTCTACCCGAAATAAAACCAAAATATTTATAACAATGAAAGAAATAATATGTCTCCATTCCAAGAATAGGCTAATTCAGCCCACTACGACGTAATCCGCGTCATATACGGTAAAGCGGCGTTGAAAGTCTGAAGCCACAAACCGGCTAACTGTGAGACGACCCTGAGCACTGAAGGTTCCGTCACCTACTTGACTATTCTTAAAATTTTCTCTATTGTAAACAATTAATTTATACAATGAAATTGTTATTTAAGTTTTTATTCATAGAGATTACATTAGCAGCACTTTGAAGTCTCTAAATAAATCAAATTATTCTACATCCAGTACCAAACCTATAATTGCCGAGAAGATACCGGCAAGATCTAAGTAGTTTTTTTTAATTAAAAAGCTAAACTTATTACTAATTTTGCACCAAGACTCAATTTAGTACAAATATTAATGTTAAAACATTATAAATTAAATTAAACTGTAGGACTTAATGTGTAATATTATGTATACATCATTTGATATATTTTTAAAATTTTGTACATTAACTACAGAACTTCCGAACCAGTGTTAGCTTCAAATGGTACGTACATTTTGAGGTAGCTTAATGAGTATTACTTTATATTAACCCGTATTAATAAATGAATTTAGTATTTTTTTAAATAAGCTGAAAAACACGTTCCTAGATACACGGAGAAAGCCGCATAGGTTTCGATTTCCTTTGTAGACTTGCTAATAAAAGGGAACTCTATGAACTTCATTTTAATTGTCTGTCGTATAGACCTAGGGTATTGTTTTACACCACCCCAAAAAGTAGCAAGCCAGAGTATTTGGTACTTATTTCAGTTGAATACCTTCACGGGTCTGAGAAAAAAGGTTTTGACAGCATCGGCGTGCCCACATGGGTTCTACAAACGTACGGAACCCTACTAACGCTACACGACAAGGCAGGAGCGACAAAACAGCGCGCTCACGATACACAAAGGCGTAGCGCGGACGCGACTTCTAGGCTGAGATTTATTCTCGAGACTTTTGATGAGGACGACTAGATAGACTAGGGTTGACACATTTTATTCGATATAAAAAGTATTTCATGAGATTTTTAGTTAATACTGGCTGTCACAGCGAAAGTCGAAACGCCTGTTTTTATAAATTTTCTAACCTTTTAAACCTTCCCTTGATCTGTACAGTCATTTAAGAACCAACATTAGCGGAATCGATCTAACTGTTCTACAAAGTTCCAGAGTCCGGCTCGATCGCCATTCGGCAACGAAGGTCGTCAATATGAATCAAAAGATATATTTTTAAGTATGTAGCTCTAAAAATATTCGGCAGAGGGCACTTACCGGAGGCTGAGAGGTTGGTACAACAGAAAAAAATCATCGCCAACGATAACTTACGGTTGGCTCAGTTGGAAGAGCAGCACGCGCAATACTTAAAGGCCCGCACCGCATGGTATTATGAATTTTTTCTGTTTCATTTAAATATATAAGAGATAGTTGCTATATATATTAATGTAACAGATTTTTTTAAATATTTTAGTCGCAGTCAGTAGGCAACCATAGATACGGGGCGACAGGCGGCTTCCAAGGCGCCCGCTCAGACAACAGTCTCGCCCCAGATCCGCACAAAGCCCCCACTTACACAGATATTATTCCCTGAGACTCCTCCGCTTAACCTCCGCTCCGCTCAAATGATAAAAAGGGAACAGCCCGCGCCATGTAAACGTTTCAATTAAAGGGAAGTGGTCGGCAGTCGGCAGGTAGCGAGCAAAGGCGGACGCTTTTGTTGTATTATTTCTGTTATTGTAGGATCAAGTTGAGTTGTCGGTTTGTTTATCATAAGATATATAGATATATGGATATATTTGATTGCACGAAACTTTACAGAAGTTGGCTTAACGTACAAATTATAGCCCATTCAGGCGATCTTATCGCAGCAATGTCTTTTAAACAACCTTTAGGAGACATCGCTTTGTATTATATGTGTAGGAATGTAGATTTTTCGATAAACATATTACTCTTCTTACCTGTTAAAGCTCGATTATTTCAGATTTTTTTATTAGGATTCGAAACGATGACGAATTGCGCTTATTAAAACAAATGTTTCAAAATAACTTCTTACAGATAATTTATTAAAAAAAAACCAACGTTTCGTAAAGTTATTTTCGTAAAGAATGTGTCATCATTCCAGCTAGTTTTTATCACACTAAATGATGAATGGAAACATGATACCTCAACATAATAAATGTTATACGAACTTGATGTTATGTTTTACTTGTAGAAATCATTAGGTTTTTTGTTTTTAATACATTCCTTTTACTGTATCTTTTATTCGTGTCACTTTAATGTCTGCGTACTGTATATTAATTGTGTGCTAATAAATCAATCTTATTCTTATTTTTACTCTAATTACAAAACTTAATACCAGTCTCTTCATACTGTAGGCTCAGTCTAAGTAAATACTAATCTCACATTTCGCATGGCGCTCCAATAAAAGAGAATCTGACATCTGAAGATCGCATTCAAAGGAAATGCTGGATTTTAATTCCGAATAGCATCCTCAGAGTCGGAGAGCGAGTTTAGAATAGTTTGCATTTCTGACTGCATCCCTTTGAGGATGAAATGCACCAGAGTGAACTGAGAAAATAGCATAGTGTTCTGTTTACTCCCAGCAGTAGCTTTGTGTTGAGAATTGTAAGTTATTAATCGTTTGCATTTCTGTCATGGATCCCCTTGGATAATTAATTACATCAGAGATGACCAAATGAAAGACGTAAAAGGCAAATTTAAGTACTTTAAATCAAGTTGGCCATCGTTATAATTATCTTATTTTTAACGATAGCCAACGATTACTATGTATTCCGCAGAGACCTACATAGTCACGGAATACTAAGCGGATATTTTTTATACCTTTTATTGTAGGTATATACCATACAATGAAAGAAGTTATTTTTACTTTTTCTGTTATTAGATTTACTGTTATAATGATTTTAATGGTACTAAAATTTCTGTTTCATGCTATTCTATTCTAAGCAGATGTGTCTAAAACGAGAATTGAGATTTTTTTCATTACTAGCTGCAATATTTTAAGTATTTGTTCACCAGAGGGGGGTAAGAAACCAAAGTGAACACTTAATAGTAGTCTCAGTAGTAATGTATGTCAACGATTGAGAGTTCAAAATCGTTTGATTCGATGCTCTTCGTGTCCACTTGGAAGAGC
This sequence comes from Glyphodes pyloalis, assembly GCA_037074685.1. Taxonomy (NCBI): domain Eukaryota; kingdom Metazoa; phylum Arthropoda; class Insecta; order Lepidoptera; family Crambidae; genus Glyphodes; species Glyphodes pyloalis. The sequence continues at coordinate 487,891 of JAYKKO010000055.1, forward strand.
ATCCCGCGTTGTACGTGAAGGCATTGGATATTATATTTGATAACGGCCCACCACGGCTTTGCACGCGTACGGTCCCCTTTTTTCACATTTTCCACTTATTCTTCCCTCCTATCAGCCAGGGCGTGATATTATTCATCCAAAAGCCTTTCTCTATAAATATACTATTCAACACAACAATTGTTTTTCAATTCGAACCAGTAGTTCATGAGATAAACGTGGTCAAACAAACAAACTCTTCAGCTTAAAATATTACATAGTGTAGATAAACTTATCACAGCAACTGTTGTACATTTAAAATATTCTTCGATTGAGACCTTCAGGCGGATGAGTTCTGAACTAGTTACTAATCGGCTATAGTACATTTACTGTGAGAAGAGATGAAATTATTCAGTTTCTTTGAAACAGTTTGACCTCGTTTCGAGAAAAAAAATGAATTTGTTTTCTATGCAAAAATTTCCATTAACTCTCTAGTTGCATGAATTCTCTTAGTTGTTGGAGTTCATCTCGAGTTGATCCCGCGTCGGTTCAGGCAACAACTGGCGGCAAGTGGCCGGCAAACAAATTGTTTGTTTTGTTCAGGTTCGCTCAACTTACTTCAAGCAACGTTTTATCTTACGCCACTCGCTGACAGAAGTATTTTAAAACAAATCAAGTATTTATTTATACAAGTAGGTTATATGTAACAGTCATTGAATACAATGCAAAGTGATTCTACTGTCATTAAATATGTCCCTTCCCTAAATGCGAATAAACGAATCAAATTCAAAGTCTGTACATCAAATTATAAGTGGAGAACGTCATTCTCAAATCGGTTCTACGGGTCAATAAGTAATTACTTGTATAATTCTATAAATAAAGAAGTCAAAATATATTCTTTAAATAAATTCAATTGTAAGAAAGTTACTACTGCCTGGTTAAAAACACTTGATTATAACGAAACAGAGAAACTACTAACTAAATAATAACACATCCACTAATCTAGGCTCCACATACGCACATTCCACATACACACACAACACACACACAGAACACATACTCACACTTCAATTTACACACACAACACACTTTAGTTTTAGTCAACTTATTCCTATTTTTATTTTTATTTTTTTCTTTCCAAGTTTACTTCCTAACTTTAAGACTCGCCGTCACAATACAATATTACTAATGTAAATACATGGTTTGGTTTGTGGAGAGGCTGGAAATCTGTCATACAGGTCTCCTATTACAGATACCAGTCTCTTACATAGACTATATGTTAATAGATGTAAATGATATTGTTTTGTGTCTATTTTGTCTATGTAAGAGGAAAATAAATAAATATTATTATTATTATAATTATCTGTTTTTTGGCCAATATCTCGGGACTACAAACTCCGGGACTTTATACTTTATTATTATTATTACTTATTATTATTATTATTATTACTGTTAATTCGGAACCTATATCTACCGAAAACACACTTGTAAGAAACTCGCAGATTAGTTACAGTAGCAGTATGTAACCTACAGCTATGTGTAGAACACTTTAGACCAAGTCATATAGTTTTGTTTTGATGAGTGAATAAAGTAATAAGTATTTATTTCGAGAGGTAAGCTGGAGCAGACCAGTCCCCACAAGGTGGCACCTGTTCACAAGTATGACGTATGTGCCAGCCATCGTTTTAAGACAAACATTTAACGTTAATGCATTCTTAATCTTTCTTGTTTTCTTTAGCGTCATAAATTTCAATTGAAGATTTAGATGAAGCAGACGATTATTTGTATGAAACGAATACCTTCTTACATCAGACCAACAGGAAACTACATCGGATGCTCTTTCAAGGGTGATTTGATTCCGCCAAGCTTGTGTGATCTTTTGATTTGAAAGTATATTTTGTCATAAGCAGAGTGGAAATAATAAAGCTTTTTAATTAACACCATTTTAAAATATGACTGAAACGCATGACCGTTAACTTATTTTTAATATTTGAATATTTTTTTGTACTAAATTGACTCCGAAACTATTGCACAGATTTAAAATTGTATAAAGTTCACTATTTTATATTTTAAAAATTGTGATCCGTACTCAATATTATACAAACTCGAATAATATACATCAAGGCATTAAAATACCTAATCTCCATATCTGTGCAAAGCCAGGGTGGTCTGCTAAAGGTTAATTTTACGGAATATTTGCAAGAAAAAAAACAGTTTTCGTCATAAAATATTTCAGCGGTTTCGACCCGCGACGCAGCGCCTCATTAAAATAATTTATTGACTGAAGCCCACGCCGCCGCCGGAGAAACAATTTAATTTCAAAACGTTGTTGAATGTAGCGTTGTGACGTAATATGTGACGTAATGCTCGTATACATCTAACCGTGAGGTTATAGAACAAGAGCCATAGTCGCGAAGGCGTGACGATCGCTATTTGGCTGGAGTTACGATCTTCTAATTTAAAAAACCGAAAGTTCCAAATCATTTTAAAAATTTCTTTTACATAGACATCAACATATAAATTCAGCCATATTAATTTCCTATATTACATATTTACTCGTAACAAGACCTACTAAGATAACAAACCATAAATAAGTATCTACCCACACGTGGAGATCTTCTTAAATGGCGCAACATTTATTTGAATTTAATAAAAATCAGCGCCATAAAAAATAATTTAGCCCAACCTGTCCCTAATGATCCGAAATTGTCTATGACACAGATATTCTTGATCGATATTTTAAAATGAACAATACACTTCATGAACACAAATATATTCTTTAAAAACTTAAAAACTTTATTTTGAACTAATCTTACTCAATTGAATATAGAAGATTTTTTACAGATAACTCAAACCCATATTTGGTAAGTAGAAAATTATTTACGGTAAAATATAAATTTATAAAGAAAAACATAAAGATAAGGTATATTTATGTTGTGTAACTTAATTTTATGCATTGCAATGTGTAAATAGAGAAATAACTTGGATGATTTCGGCGAATTAATTATCTCAAACCTCAACTTGCTAATCTGGAATAACTGTTTAATTATTCAGGACTATGCTATTAGCATGTACCTCATTAAATTAGCTATAAAAACCTTCTTAATTGTAAAATGTATGTAACGTCATATGAATATCTTTTATTTTCTTTTACCATCTGCGTAACTGTTTTGTCAGGTATGCATAGACGATTGATTCATTAAAAATATTATGTCTGAACACGCTCGTCTCATACGTAGTGTCGCTAGCTCCGGGACTACCGCGTAAGATCCTCGGAGCGAGTGCACAACGTCAAATTACGTGTCTTATTAAAACATGCCATATTTGATCTGCCATTGGCAAGCGCGTAATAAGTGCCTAATAAAGACAGCGCTTTTGAGAACAACTCGAATGAACATTATTTTATGTATTACTAGCGACCCGTTCCGGCTTTGCGCGGGTGCAATAGGTACTAAAATATGTACGTATTATACATAAAAACCTTGCACTTTATTTTATTACATTGACTGCCCCTGTACCCTAATGACGCTTACATGGAGCAACCACGCGACTTTTTTCTAATACTTGCATTTTTAAACTCGTGATATCTTCCGAATTAAAAAATTCAAGAAATTATATAAAGGCATTAAAGCCGTCTTGAATATAAGGTTTTATTTATTTGAAAAGGATAATACCAAGATACAAATAAAGAGCCTTTTCAAGCGTCGGCATATTAATTTAATTTTTAGAATAAAAAACCGCTTACTGTGACATAACTATAATATTTAGACATATGCTGTCGCGACACTTTTTGTAGATAATGATAAGTTCTGCAAAGTCATAGTACATGATTTTGTTCTATCATCAATAGTTTTCGAAGCGCACGCGATGTAAGGAATTTTTCAGGTAATTATTTTACACTTTGGGTTATATTATTGAAGTTTTAGTAAGGATCCCTATTTTTTTTAAATATAATAATATAGATAACCGAAGATAGTATAGCTTACCAATGGTAAAAGAATTTTTGAAATCGGTCCAGTAGTTTCGAAGCATATTCATTACAAACAAATCGTTCCTCTTTATAATATTAGTAAGTACGTATAGATAAAGATAAATTAGCGATTAGTGAAACCTTTAACATTTTTTATTTGAAAATTGTTAGAGATATAAAATGATAGACGGTTTTGTGACAAGTGAAAATATATTGCCAGATCAACAAATGAAGAAACATTTACAGTAAAATTCTATATAAAAAGGTAATAAAAGAAGGAGGCTTTGCTGGTCGCCAACATGGCCCCCCACGGTGTGAAACACCAATAATTAGGAGAAAGTTAGACGGTTTTGTGACAATTGAAAATATATTGCCAGATCAACAAATGAAGAAATATTTACAGTAAAATTCTATATAAAAAGGTAATAAAAGAAGGAGGCTTTGCTGGTCGCCAACATGGCCCCCCACGGTGTGAAACACCAATAATTAGGAGAAAGTTAGACGGTTTTGTGACAATTGAAAATATATTGCCAGATCAACAAATGAAGAAATATTTACAGTAAAATTCTATATAAAAAGGTAATAAAAGGAGGAGGCTTTGCTGGTCGCCAACATGGCCCCCCACGGTGGGAAACACCAATAATTAGGAGAAAGTTAGACGGTTTTGTGACAATTGAAAATATATTGCCAGATCAACAAATGAAGAAATATTTACAGTAAAATTCTATATAAAAAGGTAATAAAAGGAGGAGGCTTTGCTGGTCGCCAACAAAAATGTTTAGTGAATACTTACGTCAGTATTAATTTACTTTGGCATTTAGTTTTCCATATTTTAACAATGAGGTACATGAGCGTCTTTTTTCGAATTAAATTAAATAAAACATATTTTAACCGACGCAAAAACGACAAATTTTTATAAGTTTGAGTCTTACGGGTATGTCTGTGCTGTTGCAGAAAATAGTTTATTTTTTAATCTAACTTATCCTTCTATTTAAAGTTTAAATCTTATCGGTTGTCGGCAGCGTGATCTAACTTGTATCTCTAACTGGAACAGGTCATTTGGTCTCAGGGTAAGATAATAATGGGCTTCTAGTTCTATTCTTGCTTTTTCCAGTTATATGGCACAAAACCTTAAACCCGCAAAGGTGACAGTTTCACCTCTCCAAAAGAAGCTCTATTGGAAATATCACCAGCTTGTTCCAACTCACTGGCATTGAAGGTAACCTGAAAAAAATGGGTGAACAATTTATCACTCTAAAGAGAAGTGAATTCCAATTTCCCAGTCAATATTTATGTAAGGAAAAGCAGTTATCACTTTTAACTTGTGAAATGGGAATCATTTTGCCCTTTCCGAATCAAACACCTGCAGTTACAGCTAAGAGGGTACTTGCACACCTCGACACGTCGGGGAACAAGTCCTCCGGAGGCACGCGAACTCTTTCGCAAATGATCCTCCGGTAACGACTTCGGCATTTTATCTGAAGGCCCTGTCTTACCGAGACTTTTGTCTAGTACTAATGTGACAACTTTTATTCCATTATAGATGCTTAAGATATACGATTAAGTACATATGAATTTGCACTGAGGTAATGATGATGGGAGATTCATTTATATCTACATGACGCAAAGGTTGACTGGTAGAGAATGCTGTTTTTTTACTTTTGCGTGCAACAAAGTATGTAAATACATAAATCGATGGTGAAGTACCAATACCACCTAACTATGAGTGTCCAATTTAAGTAAAATATGATTTATCTGGTTAGAAATAAGGTCTTAATTATTTCTTCAAAAATATACAGTTAGGTGGTATTTGCACTTCACCGTCGAAATGTCCTTTGTCTATAGGTATAGTAACACTAGCGGCCGCCTGCGACTTTGTACGCGCGGACTTATTCTTAATCCAAGTTTCGAGCTAAAATTCTGCCACATTTCATATCTTTACCTTAAAAAAATCAACTTTTCCCATATAAACAATAAAGGGTGGTATTAACCCCATCTTCCAAAACAAAAAGTTTCCTATGTCCGTTCTAGAGGTTCCACGCATACCTATATTAAAATTTCATCAAAATCGGGTTAGTGGCTTACGCGTGAAAGCCGGACAAACAGACAAACAGTTACTTTCGCATTTATAATATTTGTATGGATTTGAAATGCGGCCTGGATGCAAGTAGTGAAAATCTGAGAATCATGACACTAAGTAAGAAAAAACCAAACATTAGTATAGGCCGTATCAAGGTTTTGTAGATAATTTGTCTTTCTACTTAAGAACTTAGACACTAACACGTTGTGTAGATATTTTAATGATACTTTTTTGGTACATTATTTTTGTGTGGTCAATCTACGGAATACAGAATTCTTTGAAAAATATAAAATAGTAGTGTCCGACCGAAATTTCGGTTTCGGTTTCGGCCAGTTTCGGCCAAAAAATCAAGTTTCGGCCAGAGTTTCGGTTTCGGCCAAAAACGGCCGAACCTTTCGGCCGCACCGAAACTTACAAATAATATATTTGTTTCACTTTATTTATAGGGTAGTTAAGTTTGGCCGTGTGGTGACGGCATGAGAATACATATGTTACCACCCCTTCACTGTCCCAGGGAGTCGTAGAAGCCGACTCAAGGAAAAACGCACATAACACCCAGTGCGAGAGAAAGAAAACTCGAGATAAAACCCTTTACCAACCCGTCTGGCCAGCGTGGTACCAGTAGGCTATTAACCTTCAATGACGGCACAATTGAAAACCAGGCCCCGAGTCCCCGGCGGCTCCGCAGTCCGTGGCTACGGTAGCGGCCACAATAGCGGCGGGGCCATGGGTGCTAAGAATCCCCGGCAGAGATCGAGCTACCACCCCCACCAACAATTGGCCCAGGTAACATACAACGTGCGCACATTGAGGTTGGATGAGAAGCTAAGCGAGCTGGAAGAAGAGATGAACAAGTTGCGATGGGACGTCATTGGTTTATCGGAAATTCAAAGAGAGGGAGAGGATACGATAACATTTCAGTCCGGTCACTTGTTCTAATACCGGGAGGGAGAACAGAAGTCCCAAGGTAGTGTTGGGTTTATCGTCCACAAGTCACTCATCAACAACATTGTGTCCGTCGGAAGTGTGTCGAATAGAGATGCGTGCCTCGTACTTAAAATATCCAAGAGATATTATCTTAATATAGTACAGGTATACGCTCCATCTACTACACACCCAGATGACGAAGTGGAAGCTACGTATGAGGACATTAGTAGGGCCATACATAGCTCCAAAACCCATTTCACTGTTGTAATGGGTGTCTTCAATGCGAAGCTGGGCTGTAGAAGCGATAATGAACTGAAAAGCAGCGGAATCCCAGAGGACAGATGCTGGCGGACTTTATGGAGAAAGGAGGACTCTTTATGATGAATTCTTTCTTCCGAAAGCCGCCACAAAGGAAATGGACCTGGTCTGAGTCCCGACGGTGTAACGAGGAATGAGATTGACTTCATCATGAGCTTCAGAAGACAGATATTCAATGATGTCTCTGTGATCAACAAGGTTAAAACCGGCAGCGATCACCGAATCGTTAGAGGCATATTAAATATCAATGTCAAACTTGAAAGAGCGCGTCTGATGAAGTCCACGCTCCGACCGTCGAATGCACATATCCAAAACTTCGAGAGCTTTCAACTTGAACTGGTAAATCGCTTCGAATGGCTAGACAGCTGCGCATCAGTGGGCGATATAAATAGCAGGCTGGTAGAAATTGCCCATACGGTAGGGTTCCATACCCAACGTATTAAGGAGACGATCGAGCGGAACCAAGGCTCCAAAGTGTTCGCAAAAGACTTGTCTATTGGGCAAAGTCAGCTAATGAAGCTGAAGACCGAAGATGGGTGTATAACGTCGAATAAATCAGAGGTGTTACGGGAGATAGAGAGGTTCTATGGGCAGTTGTACACCTCGGTGTCTGCTGAGCCGGTCACTTTGGTGGCAGACCCTGGAAATCGGTTGGAAAAGCCTATGTTCAGCAGTGGACAGTAATAGGACGAAATTATGATGATGATGATGTGTTAAATTTTCAAACAGAACCTTTGTAACTGTGCTTAAATTTCATTGTGATATATCTTTGAAAGTAGAAACCTGTAATTATACGTCGGCGAGATATCATTTTTTGAAAAAAACGGGCTCACTAACATTTTTTCGACTTTATAAGGACTTTTTTTTATAAAAGGTTCGGTTTCGGTTTCGGTTTCGGCAAAAAAACATGTTTCGGTCGGTCACTATAAAATAGTGAAAGAAAGCTCAACGCCTCTCAGTGTGGTAGGCCCACAAGGCGCCTATCTCACCAAGCGCCGGATCCGCGGCCATGATACTAATGCCGGTCTTCCTGTTAATGACGTGTTCCTTTGTGTGAATCGTTCGAGATAAAGAATCATTTAACATTGATGGAATATTGACGAGACGATCTTACTTTCACTTAGCACACAATTAGTTTGAGAAGTAATGGGTTTTATAACTATTACAGAGCAATGCTCTCAAAATTACTCTTCTAGCATATGGTTTGAAACCTAGTTATGGCACGTCAATAAATATTAGGGTTTCTTACTCCTACTCCTTATTATCTGTAACCTAATCTTAGTATTGAGCAAGAAACAGCACAAAAATCATCATAATTGTATGGGAGCCCCCCCTAAATAATTATCTTATTTTGTTTTTAGTATTTGTTTTTAAAGCGGCAACAGAAATACACAACCATAATACCGAAGAATACCGTAGGCTAACGATTTATACAGCAGTAATATTTCATCGCCTACGATAACTTGCGGTTAGCTCAGTTGGTAAGAGCAGCACGAGCCATACGTGAAGGTCGTGGGACCGATTCCCGCACCGCAAGGGGAGATAACAATTTTCTGTTTCTTTAAAAATATAGAAATACACAATCTGTGAAAATTTCCACTCTCTAGCTATCACGGTTCAAGAACCGTGATAGGCTGTATCTCAAGAGATACAGCCTGGTGACAGACAGACGCACGGACAGACGGACAGCGAATAGTAATAGGGTCCCGTTTTTACCCTTTGGGTACGGATCCCTCAAAATGAACGAGCAATTCTAGAACAAGTAACAAGAATTCTTGTTAGCGATTTACTTTAGAGAAAGCCTCTTACGAAAATAAAGCCCTTTCGAAGAAGCACATGAGCAGACTCCAGTGCTTCAGTAATCATATTTCCTCTTCGTTAGCCTCCGTAAAGAGAATGCCGGACTCAGGTATCTCACGACAAATGGCCTATGAAAAAGCAAGCTGCTTTAAAATGAGTGATGAGTGGTTTTCCAATATATATATATATTCCTTAACTAATTATAAAAATTATAATGTCAATCCGGGTGTCCGTACCAGCGATGGAGATCCGGAAAAAAGGGTTGTTCCGTAATCAACCTATGACGTCTCATCCTATTCATTATTTTTTCCTTACTCAACCACAACAACAATTTCATTTTAATTTCCTTATTCACCCCAAAAATATTCCAAGCTCAACCTATTGTAAAACAACTTCAAACTATATAAGATTTTTCTACTTATATACATATAGATATATTTATAAAAGAAATAAAGTAAAGAAATTCATAAATTGACAACTAATGAAAACAAACTTGCGAATTTCCTGTAAAATTTATAAATAATCTGCTGATGTGGTATTGTGCTGCAGCAGCTCATGCTGAGGCTGAGACCTTATTGGCACATTATCATCAAAATAATTTTGAACCTACTGTATGTAAAAAGTTTGTGTGAGCCAATAAATGTTTTTCCTTTCTTTTTTCTTTCTTAATCAATACCCAAAATAATTACCTCAAACGTGTATTATAAAACCAATTGAACTGTAGTAAACAATAAATATACTTGAACACCCAAATTCCGGACGCGGAGTTATTGTCAAATAAATTGTCGTAAATTTTCAATAATTTTAGGAGCTTTACATTTAATACACAAGCAAACAAATACGGAACATAATGTCTTAATTCAGTGTTATCTCAAAGCTCATTTACGCCGTTATCAGCCGCACGCATATTTCCCGCCCTCGCCTAAATTACAACCTAAATGTCATAACAGTCTGGAAGCTGAGAAAAAATCGGTCATATCGTTCTGCATTTGTCTATCGATTAAAGTTCAAGTTCAAAATTATTTTATTAATGTAAATTACATCAATACATAACAAAATTCTTTATAATGCAAATTAAGTTCCGGTATCTTTTACTTACAGAGGAGATCCCGGCAAGAAAATCTGTAGTTTTTATACAATTAAGCTGAACTTGTAATTAATTTAACATTAAGGCATGTGTGGTGAGTCAATCGTAAAAATGAATTAACTTAAACTAATCAAATATTACATTTAATATTATCTAAGAATTATATAAGTGAGCTATATGTCCTAATGCGCAATGTGCTTAACAATAATTTTAACGACTTAAGAGTTTATGTCAATATAAAAAAAAACATACACGTTGTATGTAAAAAGTAAAAAAAAATATATAAATGAAATTTTAATGTGAAGGTGAAAACACTTGTTAAACGTCCACACATCTGTGTCATTAATATAATCTTCCACTCTGTAGGATCCTTTTTTCAAAAGACAACGTTTAACATGTGCCTTATGTCAACATAACATGGTAATATCGCTTCCAGTCATAAAATAAATACTTTTTAAATATTATATAACGTCTAGAATGCTCACAGCAGTTTCTTTACACATTTTATAAATTTAAGACATTGATATCTCACAACAGAAACCAAAGGACACTCATCGTTATTGCAGTGTACCCTTTATATGTGTCTAACTATAATATATAAAATTATCATGATATAATTTTAAATCTTATCTAGTTTAATTCGTTGTTTGAACTACTTACCGAATTGATTTTTTAGCAAAATGAGTGTCACTGGACATCGCTGCTACCGTTTTATAGAATGTTATTGCTACAATTTGTTAGCAAATTCGAAACAGAAAAGAAATTTCCTTCGTTCACACCACGATAGCTCCCAGACTTGCGATGGCTTATAGATAGTGCCCAGATGCGGCCAGATGTGGGTCGTGGTACGAGACTGTCCCAGTTTAGGGTTGCGCTAAATGGAGCGCAGATCTGGGCTACGGGAGCATTAGGCACAAGAACGAGCATGGCGCTTCGTCTGTTCATACACGAGTATTTTTCTCTCTGTCGTTTATATCTTTTCAAATCCTCACAGCGAGACAAATATCAAATAAGAATAAGCTACTGTTATTAAATTATGTTTATGATCTTAAAAAGTTAGTATTTATATTCTTTCAAAGGGTTATATTAAGCGGAGTACATTAAATAATGGACAACTAACATACATTCGTAATCGTCATACTCAGCTAAACCAAGTGTTTGACTTAGCTTCCGAGCCCGTCTTCAGCCTCTTTGTAAAAATAAATAGAAATTAATACAATTATTAGATAACATCACAGACATTGCTCTGATTGTGTGGTAAATAGCTTAGTACTTTTGTTACAGATATCAGAAACAACGCTGGTATCGCAACACCCAGACCTGAGACCATAAAAAAAGTTCACTTCCCATATGGACCCGACCAGGGATCGAACCCGGGACCTCAGAGATGGCGCTACGCCAAAATTCGGCCCGCTCGCCTCGGCTACGGTCGTCAAATTACCATTTACGGTAAGTACTCTTTATTAAATGTGTCTTCAATATTTCTGTTCTATTTTTGATTTGCCTTCTTTTTGTTTTGTATTTGTTTCGTATTGCTGTGGCACGAAATAAATATTCTTCTATTTCAATTTCTTGTTAAATATTTAATCAATATTTTATGTTTTTAAATCATAGAGCTATTTGGCACAAATACAAGCAGTCGTTCTTACTTAGAAAGATAATTATAGCACTATGTAATAACAACAATTAATACAACCCGTGGATATCAGGTTTAAAGGGTATTACGTATCCGACTACCAGTTATATCTTTAATTAATAATTATGAAAACATAATACAACCTCCCTTCACAAACAAAGGAGGGTTATTAGTTGAGTAACTTTGAATTGACGAGCGAAAGAATATTTTGTAAATGTTTTGCAGAAACAAATCATTTCATTTCATTGTTGATTTTCTTTGCAGAGCGCCGCAGGCAAAACGCGAAATCTCCTTTTTATGTTGCTTTATATTCATTGCATTACGTCCCCTATGGTTACGCCGAATGACTTCCATAAGAGAAGGTATGGCGTGGCTTACCATGGCTTTTTCCCGTATGTTTAGTAAAATTAACAACAGTGAACTCACTTACTGACAGTGATCTATCAACGTACAGCCCAACCACTGGACGGATTGGGCTGAAATTTGGCATCTGTAGATGTTTTGACGTAGGCATCAGCTTAGAAAGGATTTTGATTTATTTTATCCAGGAGGATAGAATAGGGGATGAAAGTTTGTATAACTCTTCTTAGATTTTCGATTTCTTTTTATATTGCACTTCAAGATTGCCTTCATCCCACCTGACGTTAAGTGGTAACGAGGTCCTAGCTTAAAGGTCTCAAACTCAAACTCAAACTCAAATATTTCTTTATTCAAGTAGGTTACATGTAACACTTTTGAATCGTCATTGAATACAATGCAAAGTGATTCTACTTCCGGTTCGGAACCTATATCTACCGAGAAGACACCGGTAAGAAACTCAGCAGATAAGTTACAGTAGCAGTATCTAACTTATAGCTATGTGTAGAACACTTTGGACCAAGTCATATAGTTTTATTTTGATGAGTGAAAAAAGCATGAAGTATTATTTTATTTTAAGAGGTAAGCTGGAGCAGACCAGTCCCCAAAGGTGGCACCTGTTCACAAGCATGACGTATGTGCCAGCCATCGCTTCACTCAACCATATTGAAGGGAATGTAACGACCCGCCACATAGCGCCACCACCCCAGTGACATTTTAGTGAGCATGACTAACTCCCAACTCCCTTTGGAAAGTAATTACAATTTAAGTCATCAAACCAACTATAGGACCCGGAGCACGAAGTAGTAACCTACCTACATCTTATTCTGTTAATTTGAGACTACTGAATAATTCGTGATAGCCATGTCTATCGTACAAAATTACCAATAACAATGTCATTTTGTCAAATGAAAATTAAAAATATCGACATGTCACATAATTAAAATAAAAGAAAATAATAATTTATGTCTACTTATAGTATAAAATTAAAATTAACAATGTCATTTTGTGAAATAATAAATTAAATTATCGAAACTGGCGCTTAATTAAAAAGACAAAAAAACGTTTCAAAACATGTGTTGTTACGTTAATTAATATTAGGCCAAATATCTTTATCATTGAGATAATCATTTACTGTATAATAGCCTTTTTTCATAAGTTCATTTTAACATAGAACTTAAACTTGTGCGTAGGTAAGTTAACAATAGTTTGCGGTAATTTATTGAACATTTGAACCCAACGAATGAATTTCCAATTTTATGGAGTCTACGATTTGGAACAGCAAGTTTATGTTTATTTCGGGTGTTAAATCGATGAATGTCTGATTTTTTTGGAATTTTGTGCAGGTTTTTGTGAACGTGCAATAGACAGTCGAGTATATATTGTTAATCTCCTTAAATCGCATTCGCAGCGAGTCGCGGGGTCCAAGCCTGTAAATGGCTCTAATAGCCGTCTACTGTAAGATGAAAATAGACTGAATATCGGCTGCAGACCCCCACAAGAGTAGACCATATGACATTATACTGTGAAAATAACTAAAATAAACTAATCTCGCTGTTTCCTCATCAGTCAGATGTCTAATTTTCCTAACTGCATATGCGGCTGAGCTTAGTCTTCCTGCCAGAGCAACAATGTGAGGAGACCATTGCAGTTTTGAGTCCAAGGTAATACCAAGGAATACTGTCGAGTTGATGACCTCAATAGGCTCATCACTCATTTTAATTACAGTGTTCACTTGTTTAACATTAGGCATTGTAAACTTTACACATTTAGTTTTTTTGGCATTAAGTAACAGATTATTTGTCGTAAACCATTGCGTTACTTCAGAAAGAGCATAATTAATATCATCAAAAGTTTGTTGGTGCCTATTAATTTAAAAACAATAAAGGTCCTAATATCGAGCCTTGAGGTACTCCCATACATAGAGGAGCACCGGATGAATTAACTAAAGGTGACAAATACAGCATAATAAAGCTTACTGGACTTGTCGCCCTTACCTTGAAGGCTTGACCCCTGCTTCTAATGTAGCACCCCCCAAGAGCTCCGGGAACCTTACTCACACGCAGGAACACTACAACACAGTAGTTATTGTTATTTGGCTGCGATCTTCTGTAAAGTGTTCGATTGACTGAACTAAAATTAAAGATTGCAGCTACTATGATAAAGGCGTTCACTCACAAAGAATTTTGATAAATTTAACCCAACGAGCATTTTTTTATCATCATCTGATAGAAAATGTAAATGGATTAGGTTTAAACATATCAGTACATAATGGAACTTTTAGTTCTAATAACTAACTCCGCGCGTACAAAGTCGCGAGCGACCGCTAGTTTATAATAAGAATCACGTTTATATTTATTTCTATTTATATTAATAGATATATGCTTATGTTATTAAACGTGACGATCAAAATATACGGCTATCATTCCTATTTTAATTATTTGAGCTTAACAAAATCACACTTCGTACACAATACATAAGAAACATTTATTTTAAGTAACGAGTGAAGCCTTGCAGCTCTGACACAATGGCTTTAGCAACTGAGAGATCTCGAAATAGATGTAGCGTGTTAACGCCTCACTACATTCACAGCCAAACGGGCTTGCTGGGAAAATCTCATTTTACTTTACTGCTTAAGTGTCCTATACTAGGCCGCACTACCTACTAATGTGAATATGTACGTCTCTTCCCGTGACATTTTCCTTGCTCTCTAGGATAATGACAGCGCAGTGTTCTGAAACAGGACAAAATCAAGCCCTCTGTGTTTGACCATATTATTGTCCCTTGTCGCTTTCACAGAAACACGGTTCATCGGAGTATTTTCAAAGGAAAACTGTTTTAGTTTTTAAAAGACAGAAATACTAATATCATAAATCCTAAATTGTCTGTTTGTTTGAATGCGTTAATCTCAGGAACTGCTGATTGGAATCGAAAAACAATGTTTGTGTTGTATAGTCCATTTATCAAGGAAGGCTAGGCATTATTATACAATACTGTGACCAATAGGAGTGACGAATCAGTCGACAATATGGAAAAATCGGGGATATTACGGGTGCAAAGCCGCTGCGGGCTGCTAGTCTATACTAATATGATGAATCTGAAGAGTTTGTTTGTTTAAACGCGCTAATATCTGGAACTAATGGTTTAAATCAAAAATTTTTTTGTGTTTGTAGTCCATTTATCAATGTAGGCTTGTGTCGATCACGTCGGGGTCACCAATGTAAAGAAATGTTCTTTACTAAAAGTGGAAGTACTTCCGCCGAGTTAGGTGTTATCTGCTCGGGGACCAAGGCCCAACTACCAATCTTGGTTTGTTGCATATAATACTTAGTGGCGACGATAACTCTGACATCGCGATGTAGGATCGATGTATTGATTGGCTAATCGTGCGTTACGTATGGAGCGTTGTTTACTATGACAATTCTGCTGACGCTGTATTTGTGTCGACTTGTAGGTAATGTCGTAGGTCGGTACAGGCTATATAACATCACGATTCAATTAATAAAAGCTTAGAACCAGTGGGAAATATGGAAAACGCGTTGGAAGTCCCTGCAAACTGGTTTTACATTTATAATTGTGGCATTCTAAAAACAATATTTTGTACAGTCCAATATTATTGCTTGTATCGCATTTAAATCAGGAGTAAAGTACTGGTATAAAATTGACCGAAAAGAAATACTTATTATCATATTTTGTACACTCATTTATTAGCTTTAGTGATTCATCATTCGCACACGAAATGGACTCGAATTCAGTTGAAACCAGCGGGAATTGAATACGGAAAGCTAATGGGTTTCAGTAATAATTAAATGCTGCTTCGTGAAATTTTCAACAATATTATAAGCCATAAATTCAATCAAATTCTCATCTACTTTAACGTTATTTTCTTTTATAATCTATCGTTTTCTTTTTTCTTTCGTTAATGATTTTAATAAAATTTTAATTTTTAATACAAGAATTATAATAATATTAATAAATTTAAAATGAAAACAGCCTTAAAAACTCAGTGCGTCTTAAAGTATTCCTGTAATCAATACATATACATTATGGGTGACATAACAAATTGACCAATTAAATTATGACTATTTAACAACTAAACCAATTTTTATAAAAATCAGCCCAGAAATCTTCGAGTAATTGCAGAACTTACTTGAAAAAGTCCCCGATTGATGAAGAACTTTTCTGGAATCGGTTAAAAGTACAGTTCAGTTTTCTTTTCTGTCGTAACCTTACATTCGTCAAGTGTATATGTACCACTATAATTCGTTCAAGGCAGTTCCCGGAAGCCTTAAGAAAGTAAGTCGTTTGTCTAGGAAAAGGGGGCAATTAGGTTGGCCTGGTGCCTAACGTGGGCTGGACCAGATCGGCTAGCGGGCCAGCATGGCGGCAATCAGGCAAATTGCACTAGACTGGGATTGACAGATCCATAGAGGCTAGCAGTCCGGAGTTTGGCGTCGCGCCATCTCTGAGGTCCCGGGTTCGATCCCCGATCGGGGAAATATGGTGAACACATTTCTCTGTATTGTCTCGGGTCAGGGTGTTGTGGTGCCGTCGTTGATTCTCATTTTTGTAAACCAAGTGATTAAGCTACTTACCTCTGAATCAGAGTAATGTATGACCATGACTATATCTATTAGGTATGTAATCTCGCCATTTTGTGAAGGCGCCTATTTTGGATATGAAATTTGGCACGGAGCTACCATAGACAAACACACAGACAAACAGATACTTAATTCTTTTAAACCCGTCCTTTTTGCGTTGGAGGTTAAAATAAAATCCGTTAAAGCCCACATTTCAAAGTAAATATCCTTATCCCGCCCTCCCCTTTCCTTCACAGAACCACAAGAGCCGGCCAACAATATCATCGCTTCACTGTGGAAAATATTCCATTGCGAACCAAAAAGTTTAGTATCTCATATCTTTGCCGCACCATTAAGGAGTAGAACTCGTTGAAGCACATGCGTTTCCTTCTTCCCTTGACATATGTAGATTCCCTCAAAAGGAGCGTGAAGAAACATTTTGCAGGCCAGCATGGCGAAGCTAACGGATAGGATATTACGGTATCAAATCCGTTGTCATCGCGATATAGGTCCCTCTTGCTTACCATCAGGCTGGCAGGAGCCAATATAATAAAAAAAAAGATACTTGGCAATAAACTCCATCGCGACAGCTGGGAAACACAATTAAATGCAAGATACGCTCGTGTGGCGGGTGTTGGGAAGAATGCAGCACGGAAAGGCGCTTTGTTCGAGCGAGCGGCGCTTGAGACTCGCTGACTATTCCAGTAAGTGCCACCGAGGTAGCAGGGCTGCCCCCGAATGGTATATTTATTAAAAATGCGAAAGTAACTCTGTCTATTTGATATCTTGCCACAACTCTGATATGCTGGCACTTGACACTGACAAATTTTTGAGGTGAAATGAGGCCTCAAAGGCAAGTTGGGGAAAAATTTGAATGGAAGTATCGTAATTTTTGAAGTTAGAAGCTTTTGATTTTTCAAGCTGTTGAGTAGATGTGAAAAAATATGGCATTTAAAGTTGGTGTCAATTACAGTTTTAATGGTTCCAAGTACAAAAGGGGACGATAGTTCATGTGAAAATTTAGAACGCTGAAACGTACTTACTGGTATTTGATCGGAATAAAAATAAAAATTACGTGCATGTTTGTAAAAACCTTAAAAGGGGTAAAATAAAAAAGGTGATGAAAGTTTGTACGATGATAAAGAAAACTTTATACTTGAGGTTTCAAATTTATATATTTTTCCATTTTAATGCGCACTTGAGACAGTTGAAAATGTGGAAAAAACGGAGATAATATGCGTGCAAAGCCGCAGCGGGCCGCTAGTATCATACATACACATACATAACATCGATGCGCGTGCAATAAAGATTAATTTTGTCTGCTATTTCATATTATTTCAATCCAAATTGGAACTTACGGAAAAATGTACTTACGCGGTATTGCACGTGCGTCGACGATATGTCACATATAGTGACAGCCCTGAACTATGAATACCTTTGTCAGACTGGCCAATAGCTTGCCATTCATTACGGCTGCGATATAAATATCCACTTGCGAGACTAGCTGGGGCAGCAATTTTCTTTGTCTAATTTATGACATCGCGACCTCTCCACATTCTACGAGTAATTCACGTATTTGGCGAGCTGCTCTTACACCTGAGCTACCCGTAAGTTATCGTAAACGTGGAATTTGCTGTTCCATTAACTTCTTAGCCACCGGTAAGTGCCCTCTGTCGTTTTTGTTTAGAACTAATTGAGCACAGCGCAGCAACTTTATTCTAATAGATAAACCTAATCATCTTGAGATGATTAGGTTTTTCAAACCTTGAAACAATGTTGACATTGTTTCAAGGAGGATGGTTTTTACAACCTTCATCAAGTAAGCAGCAATCGTTCGTTGGTTTTATAGCAAAGATTGCATCCGGGAGCGAAGGTGACGCTCGGTGAATATTCAGACGATACCGCCGCGACGGCAATGGCTGATCAAATCCCGAGAGATATTTTTAAAAAGGTTTGCGCTTCCAATTAATTAAATTGTAATCAACGTCAGGTGCATTGAACTTGGAGTTTTAAGGAGACAAATGCCAAATTTAAGATTTTTTTGTATGCAACCACTGTTTTGAAATTTATAATTTTAGTAAAAATTTGTGAAAGATTTAGAATAATTGTTTAGAGTACGCCATTTGACTGAAGTGATGAAGACGTTGATGATTTATTCGGGGAATAAAGTTCTCTATTGCAATCTATACCCATAATTACAATCTCATTGCGAACGTGACAGATTATTTGAAACGATTTCATTTAAGGAATTTATTGGCTCGTTCTGACTTAAACCTTCCTTTATATTAGGTATTTAAAAATAAATAAATAAAATAAATAAATAAATAAAATAAACCTTCCTTTATAGTAGGTATTTAAACTTCTTACTGAGCTATGGGATTTTTCTATACTTTTATGTGATTATCATCATTTATTCCGAGTTTGACTTTATTTATCGATTTATTGATTGGGCTAGAGGATATTTGTAAACTACTGATAGTTTAACGTACTTCTATTACGCTTCTCTTGCATTCAAAAATCATTTTTCATGGGCTACGAATAAAATAAAGATTCAAAAATATTATCTCAATTCCCCAGAGCCAATGCGTACGTTAAACCAGAACCTTATTCAAACAAAGTTCCAACACGGTTGTTTAATTACTAGCTTTGTTTTTGGTAAAAGGTTGTCTCTCGAAACTGTAAAGTGCTCCAAAATGCGAATGCATTTACCCTCGTCGCCTCCGACCGATCCGTTAAGAGGGCAAAGACTGCGTCTGCGGCGGCGGTGTTAGCTAAACGAATATTCAGATACGGCTTCGAGTTGATCACATGTAAGATTATGTATTAAAGAGAGGTCGGGCATGGCGATTTATCCCTCGAGCTAGAGCAGCCCTACTGGTGAAATACCTCCTTTACTGAAAAACGCAGCCAAATAACAATAACTACGGTGTTGTTGTGTTCCTGCTTGTGTATAAGGTTTTCAGAGCTCTTGAGGGGGTGCTACATTAGAAGCAAAGGTCAAGCCTTCAAGGTAAAGACGACAAGTCCAATAAACACTATTATAATGATCTACTTGTCACCCTTAGGCTAGGGTCAACCTTGAAGTGCAATATAAAAAAAACAGCAGACATGATGGAACATCTACGAAATTAAGAATAAGGCTGTATTTCGTCGACGCACGTGAAATACCACAAAATAACAGTACGTAATTACCGCGTAGCTGCAAAAGGCACAAAATTAAAATATCACGACATCTGGACGAGTAATGGATCAATTACATTCAAGATATATTCTTAAAAAGCAAGTGACAACAATGTTACTACAAAATATAGTCATATGACTAAGATTTTTACATAGCCTATAAGCTGTCCCACTGCTGGGCAAAGGCCTCCCCCATACGCTGCCAGGGTTAATGACTAAGATACCTGTGTTTTTTTAACTTCCTGTTTCCGATATGAGGTATTTACAAATTGTTAAGCGGTTTTGCATGCGCAGCGACCGATACGTCTTGATACCATACTGATTGTTCCTACCGAAGAAACTAAATTAAAAATATAAAAAAAAAACAAGAGAAAAAAATTCTTCATCTCCCCTTGCGCCCCCGCCTATCTTTGCTTTAAAATATTAAAAGTTCGCTAGTGCGTCGCAAAGCCTCATAAAAAATATAATTAAATATCTTTATTCTGAGAGTGGAACAACGAAGTCACAAATAAAAAAAAATGAGAAATGCGCCTTTGAAAGTACAACCTAATCTGTTACACCGAGGAATTCTCCAGTAGCTTGCGATGATCAAATGCGGATGATTTTTAAAAGTTTAAGAAACAAATAACTATCACCATTTCTCGTTGATGCAGCGTGAAAATACAGGAGTTAATATAACTTTTGGTGTCATAATCGGATTTTCGAGTTTTATGTGACATTGCTTGTTATTCCCCTGTACCCTTCAGATGGAATAGACTCTTCTCTTCAGGGTTCACTTTTAATTGGTAAATTTTAGTCACAAGTAGAAGTAGTGAACAAACTCATGCGATAACACATGTCAACATTATATCTAAAGACGAATTCAATCTAAGGACATCGTAAGCTTATATTTCTGCTTATATTTCAACTGGTTAGCCAGCCCACCAGGATCCCAGACGTGGAAGGACATGCGTCCTCTTTGCTTGACCTTCTGCTGACGACCCATCCTGCGGGTTATCAGGTGGTGGTCCAAGCGCCTTTAGGCTCTTCCGATCATTGCCTGGTATCCAGCACTGTGCCAAGTGCAGTTCCACCGCAACCCGCGGTGGTTAAGCGCCGGGTTTGGCATTACTCGTCAGCAGATTGGGATGGTATGCGCGACTATTTTGCGTCGATCCCATGGGGGCAGCGCTGTTTCAGAGAGAAGGATCCTACGGCGAGTGCCGCGACTATTATTGATGAGATTGGGCTTGGGATGGAGTATTACATTCCATACTCCAATGTTGTCAATAAGAGCCGGGGACACCCCTGGTTCAGCCGCGAATGTGCTGATGCTGTTTGTAGTAAACAGGCAGCGTACCGCGCCTGTTTACTGTGCCATCAAAGATCCTAATATCAACTCTCTGAAAGCAGCCTATAACACTGCCACCAGGGTCTGCAAAAAGGCATACATAAGAGCGGATGCCCAGCGCGTTGCACGAGTAGGCATGGAGTTAGTTTCACATCCTACGGGGACAAGAAACTACTGGCGTTTAGCCAAAGCCGTGCAAGCCAATTTTTGCCAACCTTCTCTTCCACCGCTGAGATACCCCGACGGTTCACTAGCTCATCAACCGCAGGAGAAAGCCAATCTCTTGGCAAGGCTCTTTGCGGCGAATTCCCGAGTCGATGACTGTGGTGCGCCCCCACCTACGATCTCGCCTAGTGGAGTTGCCATGCCTGATATTTTTATCAGACATCGTGATGTGCGCCGTGAACTACAGTCACTAGACGTCCGGAAAGCTAGTGGACCTGATGGTATTCCAGCGATTGTTCTTAAAACCTGTGCAGCCGAGTTGTCTCCAGTGTTAACGCGCCTATATCGCCTCTCGTACTCATCCGGTGTTATTCCTGAAGCTTGGAGAGAGGCTAATGTGCAGCCTGTTCCTAAAAAAGGGGACCGATCGGATCCATCAAATTACCGCCCTATTGCCGTAACCTCAGTGCTGTGCAAAGTCATGGAACGGATCATCAATAACCAGTTGATCCGCTACCTAGAGGATCACTCCTTAATTAACGATCGCCAATACGGCTTCAGGCCGAAACGATCGACGGGTGATCTTTTAGCCTATGTGACGCACCTCTGGGGGGAGGCAATCGACAAGCATGGCGAATCTTTGGCAATCAGCCTTGACATTGCCAAGGCATTTGATCGGGTCTGGCACAAAGCTCTTCTCTCTAAGCTTTCGGCATATGGACTGCCCACCCGGCTTTGTGACTGGATTTCCGGCTTTCTGCGTGACCGTAGAATTCGCGTCGTGTCTGACGGATGCGCATCGCGGTTCATGACTGTTAATGCTGGAGTCCCACAGGGCTCCGTTTTATCGCCCACCCTCTTTCTTCTTCATATCAATGATATGCTACCGCTTGGGAACATACATTGCTATGCTGATGACAGTACGGTCCATGGACGATACCTCGGTAAACCTTCAGCTGGCAAGGCAGTAACGGATGAGAAACGAGAGAATCTTGTCGTTGAGCTGGACCGGGTGTTGAGCCTTATTAGCCAATGGGGTTCACATAACCTGGTTGAGTTCAATGCTAAGAAAACCCAAGTGTGCGCGTTTTCGACAAAATTGTCCCAATTCCTTCCTCTCCCCATTCTTCGGGGCACTCCACTTTGCCTGCGTAACAGCCTAAGCATGCTCGGCATGGATATCTGCTGCAATCTTAATCAAGGTCATTACATCGAGAGTCTCATCTCATTAGCATCCAAAAAACTGGGGATTCTGAACAGAGTGCGTCGGTTTTTCACGCCGGACCAGCTTTGTCTTTTATATAAGACTCAAGTCCGGTCTTGCCTGGAATACTGCTCGCATCTCTGGGACGGTTCCGCCAAATACCTCATGGATGCCCTTGATAGGTTGCAGCGACGGGCTGTGCGCATAATTAACGATGAAGAGATTACTGGGAACCTTGAACCTCTTCAACTACGTAGGGACGTTGGTTCATTAAGTGTCTTTTATCGGCTTTATCATGGGGAGTGTTCCGAGGAACTATTTTCCCTTATCCCACCCTCTCCTTTCCTACACAGAACCACAAGAGCCGGCCAACGATGTCATCGCTTCACCGTGGAAAATATTCCATCACGAACCAAAAAGTTCGGTAACTCTTATCTTTGCCGGACCATAAAGAAGTGGAACTCGTTGCCGGCTCATGTGTTTCCTCCTTCCTTTGACATGGATTCCTTCAAAAGGAGCGTGAATCTCATCTCAACATCTTGCGGGCCAGTATGGCGATGCTAACGGATAGGATATTTTGATATCAAATCCGTTGTCATCGCGATGTGGGTTCCTCTCTTGCTTACCATCAGGCTGGGAGGAGCCAATATACTGCGCTACTATAAAAAAAAAAAAAAAAAAAAAAATTTCTTTTTTTACTTCAAACTAGCGACCGCCCACGACTTCTTACGCGTGGACTTAGTATTCTACCAATAGAAAAATTACCTTTATTACTCTAGGACCTAGAGTAACGTCTAGGTTATTTCTATTACAGTCACCTTGAGTCTAGGTGAATGTGACTTTTCAATCGTGAAATATTTTTTAAATCACCACGATAGTTTTTGTGTTATTCATTACGAACATACAAAAATACATTCTTTCCTCTTTGTGATATTAGTGTAGATTATAATATTTGTAGAGAAAGATGATGTATGTGGCCTTTAAGTTAAGTATAGTTAAGGATTAGTTTATTTTATAATCTCTCATGCTATGACGCGATTTGTGTTGTTGTTTGCTGAGAAATATGATGAGTTGTTTATCAGCAAATATCGGAACAACGTCGGTTTGATCTGTTAGATGAGAGGGCAAAGACCACGTTTGTGGTGAGGAGACGCGCGCTGAATATTAAGACATGACTTCGTCTCCGACAGATCTTATCTGCAGACAGAAGACGCGACCGAATATACTCTTTGTACCAAGAGCCATCGACACTTGAGTTGTGGCTATCGTATTTGGTTGAAAAAATGCAGGGGATTATATTTCTTGTTTTATTGATTTAAAGTTTATTGCAGAAAACATTTTGATAACGTCAATAAAACTATATGTTATTTGGTAAGTGGAAGAAAGAAGCAATTAAGTCTGTCCTTTTTTTTGACGGGGGAAATGCTTCGCGCACCATACCGTAACTTGATGGAGATAACAGCGTTTATGGGACTTTCCTGCTCTAAGAATGTCAGGCCTATTTCCTTCCACTTGCCTACAGATTTGAGAGGATTATATGGTATTATTGATGTTATATGTGAGATACTCGTACAACATCTTCCTAGCAAAATCTGCTAAAATTTTTTAATCGAAAGGCTTTTTAACATATAATTTGGTTAATAATTTACTGAAAATTCAACAGATGTGCTCCTGTGGTGCGTTTGATTCTAATAAAATTTCCGCTACAATTTGGATTACATTTGACAAATAATGTTTGAAGAAGACTGGCACTTTACATTTATGTAAAAAAAATGTGGAAACGTAACTTTTATGAGCAGCTTTTGATATTTTTTATATATTTTTTTAAACCAATTTCAGGTGCTAGTCGCCTGTATTATTTTTCACTTTGTTTAACTTACAGTAAAAAAAAAACAATGCAACAATAACCAATAGTCATACTATTTCGTACAAAGGCTCAATCTTCTGTATATTTCAGATGCTGAAGGCAATTGTCGCGTCCCCAAAGCTTGTAGCTCTCAAACTATAAATAGAGCGCGTCGATTTTCTTATTTAAATATGTAGCTCACTTTGCCGCGTTATTGTCAGTGCATAATTTACAGAACCTTATGTGTTGAAAAATCTTAAACGAATCCTTCTAGTGAATTGCATATTATCCTTATTTAAGCGTTTAAAAGTAAAATTCGTGTTTACGTCTAAAAAATGTTGTCGTTTAACAAATTGTAAATATTTAAAATGGATCGCGAAAGTTTAAAATTCTAGGTATATCCCTTTAAGCTGCGTCACCATTAGGCGAACAATGAGCGGCTGACTGTCGCTATCTGCGCTGACTAACTAAATAAAAATAAATAAAAAAATAAAAATAGCCTTTATTTCCTCTGACCTTAAATACACTATTTAGAATATTAGCTTCACTATTTTGTAACATATAATTAAATTCTAAACTATCACTTTTATTTTTCAACTATAAAACTATATCTATACTTATTTCTTCTAGATATGTATTGTATAAGTGTTTTTTTTTTTTTTCTCTTTATATCAGCTACCAGGTCAGGTTATCTTGCGACATAGGCCTCCTCAAGTTCCCTCCATTTTTGCCGATCCAGCGTTGTTCGCCTCCAGCCCTTGGGGAGATCGTCTTCCCACCTTTTCATCTGCCTTCCTCTACGCCTTTTTCCATCCCTTGGGTACCATTCAGTAACTTTTTTGGACCACTTTCCTGTTGTTGTTCTCATCATATGCCCTGTCCATTTCCATTTCAGGATACGCGTTTTTACTTTTACATCTGCTACTTTAGTAATTTTTCTTATTATTGTTGCTTTCCTTTTGTCTATCAGTCTTAGACCCATCATACTCCTTTCCATTCCTCTTTGACATACGCTTAGTTTGTGTTCGATCTTCTGAGTTAGCGGCCAGGTCTGGCAGCCATATGTAAGGCATGGCAGTATGCAAGTGTTAAAAACTTTTCTCTTTTCTGAAATGGGTATTGTTTTGTTTTTCATTACTTCCTTTAGGGACCAGTATCTTTGCCATGTATTGTTCACGCGTCTTTCTAGTAGAAAGACGCGCTGACTAACTAATAAGTCGTAAATCGGGCACAAACTGAATATCAACTAATTGAGCGGCAAACTAAGTAGATTGTATTAGCCGCATGCGCTCATTTCTTGTGACGGAAGGTATATTATACTAGTTAGTATAATTGTTCTGATGAGGGTGTACCTACGCGCGGTCGGCGGAGTGCAGTTGGCTAGTGAAATGTCGCAATCTACGTGCATTTTTTACATAACGCGCTGTATGGATACTCCATTCAAAATGTATAGGGAGGCTTACTGGAAGAAAACTGTCAACCGCTCACTGTACTAAATCGTGTTCTGAAATATTCTTAACGAATTAAGTACTTTTTGAATGAATTCCGAGTGTCGTAGACATTTTAATTGATTCAAGTGTATAAGTAGCATAAAGTGCGAGGTGAAATAGCTACTCTTATGTTCGTTTACCATAAAGCTATCTTTAAATTCGATCATTATTAGAATGGTCTAACGACTGAAGTGAAGGCGCTCAAAGTATCATTCAAGCAATATCTTCCTATTTATTTGGTGAACAAATTACTTAACCCCCTCAGCTACTCAAGCGAACCGAACTTTAGTGTCCAGCTATTCCGGGTATAATTCCCTCTCGGATCAATTTTGTAAACGAACTTTTCCATATTGTCTCTGATCTAGGCGCTGTAGTATCGTCTTTGTAGCTGATTCTTGTAACAAAAATCCTTTAGTTTAATTTCGAAACGGAGCAATGTATGTGATGTTGTTGAATGATATCGAGTTTATACAAAATAATGAGTTATTTAGCATTAAAGGTCCGCTTGTGCTAATAACGCGAGGTTGCGGGTTCACGACAACGCTTGGTTCGTTAGAGTGCGACCACTAAATACGCACATTTATTTAGTGAACACTGAACGCTGCGGTTTATTGATGAGGATTTATTTTGGATATTACCCGTTCGACTAATTAGACATCGCTATCTATACTTATATTATAAAGAAGTAGGATTTGATTGTGGGTTTGTTTGCATTAAACACACTCTTAGGCAGGATACTGTCATTACCAATAAATGTAAGCACTCGAGTTTTATATGACGTATCAACAAGAATGAGTACCGGAGGCTAACGGTTGATACAGCAGAGAATTTCATCGCCTGCGATAACTTGCGGTTAGCTCAGTTGGTAAGAGCAGCACGCGCGATACGTGTAGGTCGTGGGTTCAATTCCCGCACCGCAAGGGGAGATGAAATTTTTCTGTTTCTAATATTTAACAAGAATGTTTTTTTTTCAAATAGTAATGCGTGCGACTGTCCGTACATTGATAGACCCCTCCCAAAGCAAGCATCCAGTTTGATGCCATGCCATTATACCAGAGTGGTCCCTCGTCACCCCGCACACGCGTGTATGTTGAACTGCTAACACAATTAAACTACTGACCAGTCTGGAATACTTGCTAGACCTGGACCGGACTCTGCAAAAACATGGGAACGGTTCCCATCCATTTGAGGGTGGGGACAACTCTATAAGCATCGTATGACTGCATTAGTAGAACAGCGGTATACGAGTGACCTTTATCTAGTAGTAGTATTAAAGGTGGATGCAACGCCCTTGGCCATTCTCAAGCTGTTAACATTACAGTTAGGATTTATTCGTTTTTATTCTTGTCCATACATCATCCCAGATAGTGCCCAAATGCATTCAGTTTGATAGTTGCCATGCCATTACACCAGAGTGGTCCCTCGTCACCTTGCACACACGCGTGAATGTTGAACACATCCCGTACTGCTAACACAATTAAACGATTGATCATGGAATACTAGGTAAACGTGGACTGGACCCACGCCACTCAAGGGAATGGTTTCCATCTATATGAAGGTGGTAAAAAGCTATGGTAAATCGTATCACTGCACTAGTTGAACAGTGGTTGAGGGATCTGTATGTGTGTTTTTATATCTTTGCCTATGTTTGCAAACATTTTAAATGACTTATTAAAAATTAGTATTGAAGGCGGAGGCAACACACCAAGCCATTCTCAAGTAGTTAACCATAACAGTTGGAATTTATTCTTTTTTATTACCAGATCCCAGATAGTGTGCAAATGCAAGTATCCAGTTTGATGCCATGTCATTACACCAGAGTGGTCCCTCGTCACCTCGCACACGCGTAAATGTTGAACATATCTCGTGATACTAACTGAAATACTTGGTAGACCTGGACTGGCCTGTGCAAGGGATGGGAACAGTTCCCATCTTCATGTTTTCTTATTATTTATTTATTTATTAAACAAACAATGGTTAACAAAAGTTGACAGTAGTCCCACAAAACTATTTACATAGTTTGTCTGTGGGATCATGAGTCTCTAACTTAATAAATAAGGACTTAAATTGCTAAGCCAAGTTTAAGTTTTTTTTTATGTCTGTAAGCTCATATTTACTAATTAAAAGGTAGATTCAATTTAATTATTTTTATAGGTTCCATTTTATAGGTACCCAAAGGGCAAAAACGGGACCCGTTTACTTTGCTTACTGTTCGTCCGGTTTTCTGTCACTAGGTTGTATCTCAAGAAACGTGATATCTAAAGATTGGAAATTTTCACAGATTATATATTTCTGTTGCCGCTACAACAACAAATAAAAAGTAAAAACAAAATGAAATAATTATTTAAGCCGTTTTTTTCTTGATGTTAAATAACACTAACATGTAGATGCTTGAAATATTCACAGAATATTTTGTTGTATATTTACTTCAAAAATAAGAAAGTAATTGTGTTTAATATGGAATAAATAATGGTACGGAACCCTTCGTGCGCGAGTCCGACTCACCTTTGTCAGTTTTTTTATTCATATTATGTTTAATGAGTTATTTCCCGGACTGCTATTATTGAATGTGGATGATTCGCACACGACATCCCAAACTATTAATAATGCAATCCCATAGGGGCAGTCAGCACTACGCACCGATGAACAGAGCTTGGCCATCGGTATTTCTGCTCTACCGGACGCATTGTTCTGCACGTTATTTAGAACGCCTATTTACGATCCAGTTCATTTATCATTGTAGTAGTCAACATTAACGTTGGCTAGCATTAGTAATGGAATTTCACACCAGATAATATTTTAGTTTTTTTTTTTTTGTAATCAAAACTGCAGTTTTTGCCGGTGTCTTCTCTGTAGTTATCCCTACTAATATTGTAAATGCAAAAGTAACTCTGTCTGTCTGTTACGCTTCAACCTCTCAACCGATTTTGATTAAATTTGGCACAGACAATTTTTAGGTCCTAAGAAAGGGCATAGGGTACCTTTTATTGCGAAAAAAAAACCTTGAAGTCCACGCGAACGAAGTCGCGGGCACAGCTAGTAGTTTCTAAACCGGGAGTTGTTTTATTTGTTTTTATAGACGTTTCATACATTTATGAGGGTTACTATTATGATGAATAAAAAGATATCCCATTCTCATAAATCAGGCTGCTTGTTATAGTTGAAGGTGGTGAAATATGGGCGTAACAAGTTAATAAAAGAAATGTCAAGCTTTCCGAATAAGTTATGGTTGCTAAGGATTTTTTTTTGACAGATTTATTTACGGTCATACTTCCTTAACTTTTAATATCTATTAAAAGGATCAGGAAAACCACTATTTACAAATTAAATTAATAATTTTATGAGAACACAGCCCCGTACAATGCAAACTTAGAGAGAGACAGCATACACTTTTTTAAAAAGCAGTTGGCGGGAGGCACGCTCACTAGCATAGGAATTACGTTCTCAAATGCCTAATACTATATTATTAATATTGACATAAAACCATGTAATTTTAAGAGAGGTAGGGCATAGCGATTTATCGCTCGAATTGGAGCAGCCCGACTGGTGAAATACCTCCACCTTAGAGAAGACCGCAGCCAAATCACAATCACTTCTGTGGTGTTGTGTTCCTGTGTGTGAGTAAGGTTTCCAGAGCTCTTGGGGGTGCTACAAGCCTTCAAGGTAAGGGCGACAAGTCCAGTAGCAGATTTATTATGCTGTATTTCTCACCTTTAAGCTAGGACCTCATAACCACTTAACATCAGGTGGGATAAGGTCAATCTTGAAGTGCAATATGAAAAAAATTATGACCTATCCTTAGGATATACGTAAGGTATTTAAAAAAAACTCCAAGTGCAGTTCGATAATAATGATATATTTCCACAGCACAGCTAAGGTCGTCTTGTGTATCGGCCTAATCAGCACGCTAGCCAAATGCGGATTGGTAATCACAAACCCAATCGCAAAACGAAAATTCATTATATATACGGTTATCGCCCAAAAAGGCTGAACGGATTTAGAGAAAACACCCCTTTGTACAATCTTTAAACTCGTTTGACGGAAACAAAAAAGCTTTCTTAATCAAGGAAGTCAAAACCAATCAAATATTTTTGCATAACTGCTGAGATTGACATAATCAATGTCCCTTTTATCTTCTAATTGAATGAATCGTGATTTGAACCTTTTTGATAGAGCAAATTGTGGCTTGGAGCGACCTTAAACTTGACCATTGCCCTCCATGGAATCCTTGGAGTAATTTTAACACTGAACCCGTGGTCTATAGCAAAATTATTTAGATTCTCGTACGACATTTTCAGAAAGAAACTTGACTGAAGATATTGCGTTACCATCTTAACTAAAAAAAATGGTTTGTCTGTAATATCAATGTAACGTTCAGTTTTTACTAAATTAATATGGATGTCACAATTTTTGTATGTCGGCTAGTCACTAAAACATAAACTTTAAGACTTTCGCGTTCCATTTTAAACAATAAAAATAATTTAACGGTTCAAAACGCGTTCTGAAACGTCGGGCAGTAGGGGTAAGTATTAACTACTAAATAATAATAGTTTAAAAAACTAAAAAACACGCTTTTAGCTCGCACTAAAAATTACAAAATAATTCAGACATTTAAGAAAGAAAGCGTGGAGCGTTTATGTTATCTTTACTCTTTTTGGACAAAACGCTCCACGCTTTCTTTCTTAAATGTCTGAATTATTTTGTAATTTTTAGTGTGAGCTAAAAGCGTGTTTTTTAGTTTTTTTAAACTATTATTTTTATTTTCTACTTTTTAGTTTTCTCATGTATCAATAATTATATAATTCTTTTTCGTATCCCATTCAGCAAACCCTTTCATTTAATACCCATATCATAGGGGTGCATTTCAAATAGCCTGTCCGTTATCTTGGACGCCCGCCATATTGGATTTGAATCACGTGACTATTTTTTTCGTATTCCTGATAGCAAACCCTTTCTTTTGATACCCATATCATGGAAGTGCATTTCAAACAGTCAGTTCGCCATCTTGGGGAGGCCGCCATATTGGATTTGTAATGACGTTTCTTAGCTAGTCATGTATTGTCATCAAAACTCAGAGCGTGTGCAAAATTTCATCTTAATCAAAGACCGGGAAGTGGGTCAAATTAAGATTCAAAGATTCCGTTACATACATAGATACATACAACCCAAGCTAATAAAAGCGTGTTAAAAATGGTGTCGCGTTTTGACCCGTTACATTATTTTAAATGTCACTAAAATAGGTAGTCTCTTTTTTGGCAAGACTTTCGCTGGTAGATAGATATAAATGAATTGTAATGTAGGCTACTAATATTTTAGAAATGTTAATATCACTAACCACAATATAGGGCTTAGCTTATCAACAGTTTTCGAACTTATATATCGTTTCGACAAACTTAAAATGCAAAGGAATGACATTTTACTTAAAAAATTCATGTGATCTTGCAATGTCAGACCTTTGTCAAAACTTGTATATGTATGAAGTTCGATAACTACCATTTGGTTTGCCTTCAGATAGCTGATTCTGATTCATAACCGTCAGAAATGATTCTGATACAGAAAATCTATTTTTATCCCTGTCCATTCCCTATCTCTACTAATTTTATAAATGCGAAAGTAACTCTGTCTGTCTGTTACGCTTTCCCGCTTAAAACTCTCAACCGATTTTGATGACATTTAGTATAACCTCAAAACCGAACATAGACTACTTTTTGTTAGTAGGTAAATAAGTGGGGAAACCTTTGAAAGATTATATGGGAAAAAATTTAAGTTAGAGATATGAAATTTGGCACAAATGTAGCTCGAAACTGGGATTAAAATATAGACTTCTTTTTGTTTCAAATATTAGGGAAGATATGAGTAAAACCGACCATTAAAGGATGTAGTCCACGCGAACGAAGTCGCGGGTACAGCTCTATATATATTACGAAAGAGACAACTCATTATTATTCGAATTTGTATCCAATTCTTATGTTTTGTGAATAGTTAGGCAGCACCGTAAAACATGGCTAATACTCAATTAACAACAGTACAAGGTAACCATCTACGCATACAGATATAGACCCAAAAGCCAGAAGGGAGATTAATTTAAAACACAAAACAAGCTTCACTGACAAACAATATTATTTACAACAGTCTTCTAACAAAGGCCTGGGGCGTGTTATTATAAGTTGGGGACCGCAATTACAGAGCAATAGTTGCGAGTATTTGCCGACAGCGACAATGTTTATTTCGTTAATTAAGTCGGAATAATGTTATGTAGACGTTAAGTTGAAAAAGGATATTGTTTCAAGAAATAACTAGGTACACTAGGTACAATCCTTGTGCATATGCAATTATTGTATGACGACCACACTAATACAATCGAGGGCTTCCATGGAAATCGTAGGGAACCCAAAAAGTTTGCAGTTTCTATACTTAATTTTTTATAGAAACTTATCGTAACGTATTACAAATAAACAGCCCCCCCCGCCGCCCCACCCCCTCCCACATCGCGTTACGTAATACTTGAACGCACCGTAAGCCAAGCAACAGCGTTTTATATAATATTTTCAATACATTATTGTCACTCGCATAGGATCACAAAATAAGAAACAAAAGTTCCCAGAAATAAATCAAAACACAGAACTAATGTTTTTACGAAACATTAAAAACAACAAAGAAGCCGACTGCAGATTAAAAAGTTAATTCAAAAGCTTTTATTAATAGTCAATTACATGAGTTTTACAAAGTTACACAATCTGATTCAACAGCCGGCTTGGACTAGTGTTCAACGAGAAAATGTAAATAAAGGAAAACTGTTGTAACTTTGTTTTAGTAAAAAAAATGGTTTAAATGTTATTTAACTTTGCAATTATGAATGCAGCTTCAACTTGTGCAGAGAGAAGTAGTAAACTAGTGTCATCCTATGTATGTAATAGGTATTATAAATGGGAAGAGTTGGTTTATTAGAACGCGCTGATTTCAGGAAACGCTGGTTCAATTAAAAAAAATATTTCAGTATTGGATAGTCTATTTACCGAGGATGGCACAAGCTTTTATTATATTTAAAAAAAAAGTTCCCTTCTAAACGTTCAATATAATAAGCTAAGACGTATAAAAATACCCGATCAAACCATCGCGTGTGTAAAAACTATTGATTAGAAAACAAAACAATGCTCTACAACTTTACAGAATATTTCGTTGTCAACAAAAAAAATCTCGACACTATATAGATATAGTTATAATATACAATTTCAGTTTGAATCTTGAAAGTGACTTTACCCCCATAGTCACTACTCATACAGGAACTATCCTAATTCAGGTATCAACTGACCATAGTAACAATTTGTGAACTGTAGCTATTTTTGTCAAAAAAATGTACTTACTTATGAATTAATTTTATTATCTATACTTATTTGGTCGCTTTGGTCGTAGGTCGCTACGACATTACCTACAAGTCGACACAAATACGGCGTCAGCAGAATTGGCAAAGTAAACAACGCTTCATACGTAATGCACGATTAGCCAATCAATAACACCGATCCTACGTCGCGATGTCAGAGTTTTCGTCGCCACTAGCTTATATACAACAAACCAAGATTGGTAGTTAGGCCTTGGTCCCCGAGCAGATAACACCTAGCTCGGCGGAAGTACTTCCACTTTTAGTAAAGAACATTCGTTCCTTACACTTCTACACTAATATTATAAAGAGGAAAGTTTTGTACCTATTTTTGTATATTTGTATGTTTGTAATGAATAGGCTCAAAAAGTACTGGGCCAATTTAAAAAATTAACCAATAGAATGCTACATTCTTCCAATTTGACATAGGCTACAAAATTAGGGAATTGAAAAATTTTTACAGAAAAGCGGGATAAATTATCTAAGGCGAAACGAAGTTCGCCAGGACCGCTAGTATATTATAAAGCTGAAGTGCGCGCTAATCTTAAGAACTATTGGTTCGATTAGAAAAAAAAATAGTGTGTTGGATGGTCCATTTATTGAGGAAGGCTTGAGGCTATATAACATTACGCTGCGAGTGATAGGAGCTTATAAGAATCAGTGAAACCCCCGGAGAAGCGGGACAGCACGAAGCCGCGGCGGTTTGCTAGTAGATTCATAAGTGATGCTCATGTAATCTATATTAAAAAAAAATGATTTAGGCTTTGAGTTTGAATAGATCAGATCGATCATGATTTTTCAAGCACTTTCATCCATGGAATGTTCTCCTTAAGCAAAATATAATAAAATCAAACTCATGCTCATATTTATTCAAGAAAGGTAACATGAAACACTCTTGAATCGTCATTCAATACAAATCAATGTAATTCTGCTGCCGGTTCGGAACCTATATCTACCGAGAAGACACCGGTAAGAAACTCAATAGATTAGTTACAGTAGCAGTATCAAACTTATAACTATGTGACTTACGTCATATAGTTTAGATGTCTACTTAAACAATGAAGTATTGCAGAATGATATCAAAGTATACAATGCTAATATAGTAACAATGGGAGTTGGCCTGCGGGGCGTTATTATAAGTTGCAGACACGATTACAGTGCGAGCGATAATATTTGCAGACCGTCTGCTCCAGCTCTCGTGGAACAAGAGCTATCGACTTTTAGAGAGTGTCGATCCAGGTTATTAGTCATTAGTTAGCGTGATTTAGATGATGATACGATTCACAAATAATTTGAAGTTATTATTTAATGCAGTGCAAGACGACTTTATTGTTTTGGAATGTCCTTTTGAGTACCAGACATATTTGATTACGTTAATTATCTTCAGAATAGAATAGAAAATGTCTCCACGCACCCACGTTGTAGTGGGCGGGGAGGTGAACCCCGACGTGGCGTGTCTCCAGGTGGCGGATAGGGGAAGCTCGCGGCTGCCGCATGGAAAGTATTCCCGCTTATAGGGATGCCTTGCGGGTGGCAGCCGGGGGTCGGAGCGTAGCTCCCGCGGACCAAACACAGGGGGGGGGAGAGATAAGGTGTGTGAAGTCGTTGTCGTTTCTTCAGCGTCATCGCCTTTACTTTGTCGGGGCTTTTGTTTCTGGCCTGGCCAAGTGGCCTTTTTGTGACGTTCGTGCTCCTCGGAGCATTGTATGGCGGGGTAGCCTCGCGGCGCGGCGGGCTCAGCCGGCTGCGTAATAGTAGTCGGTCGCAGCAGACTTTGGTCACCGTCGGGCAACCTGTTTCCTGGTCGAGTGTCTGGTGATCATGTCTATCGGCTCGACCAGATCAGGGGGCTTGCCTTCATTGGCTGGCCCAAGAGGAGACAACCTCAATAAAAAACCCCTAATCCCGACGTCGTGAGTGCTCGAGGCGTCGGGGCCATCTCTCTTCGGCGGGATGGTGACCGGGTGGGATAAACCCGGTCGTGGTCGGTGGTATCGGCCTCCCTGCACGGGACCGCCCGCCCCCGTTGCAGTATGAGGGTAGCTGGGGGTATTCGGCTCTGCCCCCGGTGGTCTGTTGAACCGTTATTCTCGTGGGAATCAAAATGAGTTGTTCCAAAAATAAAAACAAAAACAAAAACAAAAATGATGTTCGTGGGGAGTTTGACGTTGTGGCATCCTCGGATGCGGAGCAGGATGACTGCGCAGTTGCGTTGTCGCCGGCTGATGGTGGCGCTAATTGTTCAAGTGCGCCAGAATTTGAAGATGCTCGGACCCTGAGTCGTGCACCATCTGCGACCTCGGTCTCCAGCTCAGTGTATGGCGGCCAATTTAGCAGGCCAAGTGAATTGTCCGATTCTGATTCTGACACACTGACGCACATGTCGGGTTCGTCAATTACTTCGGAACGCGCGAAATACCTCAAAAGTCGTAAGCGGCCGATTGAGGAGATGGACAAAGAATCTTCCTCGGACACCCCGCACGCCAAAAGTCGGGGCAAGGGAAAATCAAAAAAAGGACGTGGACGTCCCGCCACTACTGGTGAATACGTGGGCCTGGCCGAAGCACAAAGGCAGCTAAATGCAGCTAAAAAGGCCGCCAATGAGCTGGAGCTCGAAGCTTTGATAGCGGCCAATGAGAAACAAACTCGTAGCGCTCGCAACGAGGTGGGCTACGGAGTTCCCTTGAAGCCGGCATTAGAGGGAAAATCTGTCGCAGAATTGGGGAAAATGATTGATGAGGACGCAAATGAGTCCTCGTTAATCATATCAAAGTCAGCCAATCTAAAAGGAACCTACAAAAAGGCCCTTAAAGATAGAACGCAAAGCATGAGGGACATCTGCGCCGAAGCGCTTAAGCGCTCTCAATCAGAGGAGACGATGAGGCTGCAGGCGACAGTTGATCGCCTGCAATTAGAATTACGAACTTATCGTGAAAAGGTAGAGAAGTTGGAGGCCGTTCTGTCCGGTCTGACGGAGAAATCGTTAGAATTTCCCTCTTTGTCTATCCAGCGCTCCGTTGAGGAGATGGAACTTGTAGAGTCGGTGCCGGCTATCACTCCGATACCGAAGCAGAAATCGAAAGACATTAAGATGGAAGATGTCTTCCGTAAGCTCCTAGAAGAAGAGCGAGCCATATTTTGTGCCCGCATGGATGCCCGATTTGAAGGCATCCAAGATCGTTTGCTTCCTGCGAAGGCAATCAGACCGCCGCTTGCGGCTGATAAAAGGAAAGAACCAGTAGTGGTCCTTGAAAGATCACCTGAATTCAAGGTTCCGGAAGCGCCGAAGCCGCAGCGGGTTAAGCAACCCAAAGCAAGGCCGTCAGCACCATCAGTGTCTGCATCCAAACCGGGAACTTCCAAGGTCGTAGAGTCTACCATTTGCCCGATTTGAAGGCATCCAAGATCGTTTGCTTCCTGCGAAGGCAATCAGACCGCCGCTTGCGGCTGATAAAAGGAAAGAACCAGTAGTGGTCCTTGAAAGATCACCTGAATTCAAGGTTCCGGAAGCGCCGAAGCCGCAGCGGGTTAAGCAACCCAAAGCAAGGCCGTCAGCACCATCAGTGTCTGCATCCAAACCGGGAACTTCCAAGGTCGTAGAGTCTACCATTGCACCCAAGGCAGCTCCTCTGGCTTCTTTTCGAGCAGCTCCGCAGCCTGATTTCGTTGAAGACTCCTTCCTTCCATCGTCTACTCCTGCCAATGAGAGTTGGGTTACAGTGGTGAAGAAAGGTAAAGGAAAGGGGAAAAAGTCTTCTGTGGTCCCCTCCCCTTTTTCCTCGCAGAATCCATCGCATACGGTTCCACCGGCAGGGAGCAAAACTGCCAAACCCACAGGCCCATTGAGACCAGTTGCTGCCGTTCCCTCGTCGACGGGAAAAAAGACTTCAAAGCCGAAGCCAAAAAAGCTGGTTCCCCCCAAGACCGCTGCGGTGGTAGTGTCACTCACCGTGGAGGCCACTGAGAAGGGAGAAACCTATGAATCTGTACTCCGTCGGGCTAGAGAAGGCATGAATCTTCAAGAGCTGGGTATAACTTCGGCGTCGTCGCTACGTTTCCGCCAGACCCAGGCTGGAGCTCGGCTTATCGAGTTTCCGGGGGCTGGCTCGTCAGAGACGGCCGACACTTTCGCGGCTAAAATGAGGGATGTGCTACCGGAGGGTCTTGCCAAAGTGGTGAAACCCATTAAATATGCGGCAATCGTCATCTCAGATCTTGACGACTCTGTGTCAAGATCTGAGATTATAGAAAAGGTCGCCGGGTTGGGTAACTGCCCGGTGGACCAAATAAAGGCGGGCGAAATAATGCGCGGTCGTATGGGGATGGGTGCCATCCGCGTTCAGTGTCCTATTGCAGCGGCAAAGGCTGTTTTGGATGGTGGCCGATTCTTAGTGGGATTTAGTTCTGCGTCGGTCCGTGCACTAGAGGAGCAGCCCCTCCGGTGCTACAAATGCTTGGGCATAGGACATACCCTTCCTCTCTGCCCCTCTTCCGCTGACCGTCGCGACCTATGCTTCCGTTGCGGGCAAAACGGTCACAAATCTGCTGCGTGCGGCGAGAGGAAGCCACATTGTATAGTCTGCGCGGAGAGCGGAAGACCCGCTAGCCACATCATGGGGGGAAAGAGTTGCAGGCCCCCTCTAAAGAAGGGAAAGGTAACGGCCCAGACCCGGCCGACCACCTTAGAGCCGAGTCCGGCGGTAGTGGAGGAGGTTGAAATGTCCACAACATAATGGCCCAAGTCAACCTTCTCCAGACAAACGCTAACCACTGCCGCGCAGCCCAAGATATGTTGTTCCAGGCGATGACGGAGTGGTTAGTGGACGTTGCTGTGGTGGCCGAACCATACTCGGTCCCTAGCAGCTGGCTAGGTGACCGGGACGGCACCGTAGCCATCTGTAGACGTGTGTCATCTGATTCTCCCCCTCTCTTACTTCACGAGAGAGGGTCTGGTTTTGTATCGGCTCTGTGGGGTGACGTCGCCATCTATGGAATTTACTTCTCCCCAAATCGGGATTTGCAGGAGTTTGAGTTGTTTTTGGGGGTCCTGCAAGGGGCCATTAGTCGCACAGCGTCGTCAGGTCGCCAAGTCCTCGTGCTTGGCGACTTTAATGCTAAATCGTTGTTGTGGGGGAACCCGATTGCCTCCAATAATAGACGGGGCCAGTTGGTGGAGTTGTGGGCGGCAGCAGTGGGCCTCTCACTCTTGAACAGGGGCTCAACTCATACGTGTGTGCGACAGCAGGGAGGGTCTGTGGTGGACATTTCGTTCGCCACCCCTGCTCTTGCCACACGTGTCTTAAACTGGAGGGTGGATCCGACCGAAACCTTGTCGGACCATAAATATATTCGTTTTTTAGTCTCAACGGGTGCGTCTGTCCCAGCACCAAATACGTCAAGGACAGTGTCTTTTCCCAGGTGGGCTTTAGCTCGCCTAGATCGTGAAATCGCGAGGGAGGTGGCCTTCTTACAAGACTGGGCCTCGCCTTCTCTGGTGGGTCCAAACGTGGATATTTCAGCAAGTCATCTGCGTCGTTCTCTGACCGAAATATGTGATGCGAGTATGCCTCGGTCCCGCCGTCCACCTCCACGACGCGCCTGTTATTGGTGGTCGCAGGAGCTCGCCAATCATCGAGCACTTTGCATCGCGGCTCGAAGGGCGTACGCCAGAAGCAGGCGCCGAGCACAAAGAGACCTTGAACATGAGGCTCTTCTGTATGAAGCGTACAGAGTGGCGAGGAACAACTTTAAGGCCGCCATTGGGGCCGCTAAGGATTCCGCTCGGTCGGAGCTACTAGAGGGTCTCAACCAAGATCCGTGGGGGAGACCATATCAGGCAGCACGTAACAAGTTGCGCCCCATCGGTCCCCCCCTCACTGAGACCCTCGAGCCAGCTTTGCTCGACAGCATAGTCCGGGCTCTGTTCCCAGACTGCAACCCTGGCTTCACTCCGCCAACGATGAGCCGTTCTTCGGGGATGGAACCCGCAACCATCAACAGCCCCTTTCTAGAATACCCTCCAATTTCGGAGGAGGAATTTGGCACAGCAGTACTTTGTCTCCGTGCCAAAAAGACGGCTCCTGGACCAGATGGGGTCCCAGCCAAGATCGTCGCACTGGGCGCGATGATGATGGACCAAAAGTTTAGGGAACTTTTCAACTCCTGTCTCTCGGTCGGAAAGTTTCCTAAGCTGTGGAAGGAGGGGCAGTTGTGCCTCCTCCGTAAAGAAGGTCGTCCACCGGACTCCCCATCGGCGTATCGGCCAATTGTATTGCTGGACGAGGTGGGGAAGTTGTTTGAGAGAGTTGTAGCCACGCGTCTCAAGGTTCACCTTCGAGAGGTCGGTCCTGACCTCTCGGAGGCTCAATTTGGTTTCCGAGCAGGGCGTTCTACAATTGACGCCCTGTTTAGTCTTAAAAAATTGGTGCTAGAGTCTCGGGAGAGGAGGGAGGATGTGTTGGCTATCTCATTTGACATAGCCAATGCCTTCAATACCCTCCCTCACTCTACAATTTTGGAGGCACTCCGTTTCCATCGAGTGCCTCCATACCTTTTGGTCCTAATAAAAGACTACCTCTCAGACAGAGAGGTGGTCTGTATTGACGGGTGTGGGGAGCTTCGTCGCTTCGTCGTTCGTTCTGGTGTTCCACAGGGGTCAGTTTTGGGACCGCTCCTGTGGAACATTGGATACGATTGGTTGCTCCGTGGTGCCCTCCTTCCGGGCATGACCATCACTTGTTACGCAGACGACACTTTGGTGACTGCCCGGGGGAAGGATTTCGGCGCGGCGGCGAGATTAGCCGCAGCAGGTGGCACTTTGGTCGCCAAGCGAATTGGGCTCTTGGGCCTTAGGGTAGCGCTCGAAAAAACTGAGGCCATTTTCTTTCCTGGGCGTCGGCAGCGCTGCCCTCCAAATTCCTATATTATCGTTGGAGGGGTAAGGGTATCGGTGGGAGCCCAAATCAAATATCTGGGTTTGATCTTGGACGCGCGGTGGCAGTTTGGCCCCCATTTTAAGGCTCTGTCATCGCGTCTCCTGAAGGCGGCAGATTCACTTTCTTGGTTATTACCAAATTTGGGAGGGCCTCGGGCCAAATGCCGTCGGCTTTATGCCGGCGTGCTTAAAAGCATGGCCCTATATGGAGCGCCAATTTGGGCGGACTCCCTGGACGCGGAAAATGTTCGGATCCTCCGCCGCCCCCAA
This sequence comes from Glyphodes pyloalis, assembly GCA_037074685.1. Classification (NCBI taxonomy): domain Eukaryota; kingdom Metazoa; phylum Arthropoda; class Insecta; order Lepidoptera; family Crambidae; genus Glyphodes; species Glyphodes pyloalis. The sequence continues at coordinate 528,419 of JAYKKO010000055.1, forward strand.
CGGGCTATAGCACAAAGGGTTTGCAGGGCGTATCGCACCGTGAGCTTCGACGCAGCGTGCGCTCTTGCTGGGACGGCCCCGTGGCAGCTTGTGGCCAGGGCAATTGAGAAAGCCTATCTTTGGCAGGCTGAAAGGAAGGCCTCCGGAGAACACATGTATCCGGAGGACCTGGCTCGCGTCCGACGAGAGGCGTCAGAAGAAATGGTTGAACAGTGGTCTGCGACTCTCCAGACCTGCTCATCGGGTCGGTGGACATTAGATGCGCTCGCCCCAGTGATCTTACGCTGGCTCGAGCGCAAAGTAGGCTACCTTAGTTTTCATCTGGTGCAGGTACTGTCAGACCACGGATGTTTCGGTAGGTACCTGCACCGCATTGGTAGGGAAGGGTCTCCGGCGTGCTCAAGTTGTGGCGCACCAGATGATAATGCCGCCCACACGCTGAGTGCGTGCGTGACGTGGACTGAGCAGCGGGCTGCATTGATATCGGTAGTGGGGCCGAATCTTTCACTCCCGAGTGTGGTCGAGTCCATGCTCGGGAGTAACACCGCATGGAACGCGGTTGCTTCCTTCTGTGAAGATGTAATGTCACAGAAGGAAGCAGCCGAAAGAGAGCGGGAGGACGACCCGTCCGCCCCCGCTTTCCGCAGAAGACGGCGGTTACGTGCGCGACGTCAATTTAACCGCGCCATGTTACCGCATGGAGATCAGCCGGCTAGTGGTGTGAGGGCACCCCAGTCGGCATTGCACCTACGGTCTCCAGTGCGAGGCGGGGATGGTTCAGTGGATCGGTCATCCCCACTTACCCCCCCGACCATTCAGGGGGGAGGAGACGGGGCCGCGTAAGCGGCCATTCCGCCTGGCGGCGCTGTGGTGGTTATGGTTTTACTGCTTCCCACAGCACCGCCGCTTAGGGCGATGAGGTCCGCCGGGGAGTTTTAGTGGGTAGGCCTGCCATTTCAGGGCAGGAGAGTCCCACACACGCCGCCACTCTCCCTCGGGTGGCGGTACGGTGCGTCACGCATTTCTCCCTGTGAAAAAAAAAAAAAAAAAAAAAAAAGAATAGAAAATGTCTGTATGCATGTAAACTTTTGCAATTCAGTATTTATGAATCGTCCGATTAAGTTAAACCACCGCCGTGTTCGGAATGTTGATTCTACCAAAAACAACTGGCAAGAAACTCGATGCTTTATGCAAAATTGAAGTCAAACATAAGCATACTTTGTATATAAAAAACAAGTGACCCTTGAAATTAAATAAAAAAATGCATTTAACGTAATTAACATAATTTCTTTTAATTATTATTTATCGTCGCTGGAAATTATTTTTCTTACAAAAGCAATTTATTTAAACAATATTCAAAATTTCCAAATGTACAGTTTGTAGTCCATTTATGCAATAGTTGATTTTTAAAAGTCTTCAAAAAAGGTGAAGGTTTCTCAATTCAACCATACCTACCCTTATACTTTTTATTTCTCACTTGCATTCGTGGATAACTGCGTTATTTTAAAGAAACAGAAAAATATCCCTTACTGCAAGGGGAGATAACATTTTTCTGTATCTTTAAAATATTTGAAGTTCGCTAGTACGGCGTAAGGCACTATAAGAATTATAATAATAGATAATTGCGTTGTTCAAAAACTGATTTTATTTTAAATTTTTGGTAAGGTGGTGCATTAAAATATAATTATCTTATTGTATTTTTAACAGATTTCAAAAGAGATGTTTTATGTTCTACGTTTTCATGTATTTTTTTCAGCCAGCACACATTCGTCACATTTGAAGTGTCGATAGCTCTTGTATTAGACAGGCGCGCATTCGGTCAAACAGACCGCGCTGTAATTAGCGAGCTAGTGCTGAATGTACAAGTCTTTTTGATAACAGTTTGCTTTTAATTACGGACCGAGAGTACTCGATAGCGAAGAGCATATTTAACATTATTTTTATAACAGCAAAATAGTCTCCCACCTTCCAAAAATACATTGAAAAGTGTGGAACTAAGAATAACCAAATATGTTTAACGTTAATTCAGGCATTTTGTTGAACAAAATTTGAGACTAGCTGTTTCCGCAACTTCGTTCGCGTTCAACTACAGGAATTTGAATTTAAATTTTGTTAAATTAATATTTTTTTTTGTTAACCTTAATTATTACACCTACCTACGAGAGTCTCGTCAAAATTGGTCCGCACGTGTTCCTTCCCCGTTGATTTTTTTACATTTTCCACTAATTATTCGGTTCTATTTGTCGCAACATGATGTTTTATAATTTATAGTCCTTAATTAATGAATTATCCAACACAATAATAATTTTTCAATTCGAACCCCCCTGAGATTAGCAAGTTCAAACAAACAAACTCTTCAGCTTTATAAAGTTAGTATAAATAACATAATGGGATACCTTTATCCCAAAAAATTCAAACAAAGTCTCAAGCCAAAGCTAGAAGAATAAATTATTCCCCATTGACGGCCGTAAAATCTAGGTCTAGCTTAGAACAAACTCGTTTGACCAGAAACTTGGCAAAGTCGAGAATAGTTTCCTGTCTGAATGATAACCAATTTCCTTTATTTACACGGGGAAGCGCGCCCGTAGCCTAATAACATAATTTCCATTGTTTGCCTTAATTTTCCGGTCAGTTACACCCTATCAAGATTACCTCGAGAAGGGAGCTGAAACAGTTGCCATGGAAACGAAGGGCCCATTGTATCAGCGATAAGTATTGCTGTTGATTTTCCTTTCGTTGACCTAAAAAGGCCTGTGTAAAATAAAATAATCTTTAATTATTAGGCAAACAGGAAAATCACGTTGTACAGAACATGGCAACCATTTCAATACATAGATATAAATGTATTTAGTCGGATCATTTCTACAGGAATAAAGCTAATTTTAACAGTCATTAAAATTTTATTAGCACATCTAAAATCGTAGTCATCGTCCCAAAATCAGACGATGTACATTTACGATTACTATAATGGCGGTCCTCAAACACTAATCACGTCCTTCCCATTAGAAATACCAGTAAACTACTGTTATGGCAGCAGTTCGGACAATTACAGAGACTTAAGGCCCAATGAGTCCGAAATATGACTCCGAAATGGATAGGAACTAGTTTGCTCCAGTTGCAATACGGGTACGAACAGATTTGATTCTGGAGCCATCTAGGACGAGTAGTGGTGTGCTCAAGTGGTGAGCTTAAGGAATTGTTTGTACTAGTACCGATAGTTCTAGTTTATTCACGTTTTTTGCAATTTGATTTTATTAAGTTTTGCTTACATTTAGGAGGCAACTGAACACCAAGCAACTATTTGAATTAAGTTAAAACTTTAAATAGCCTTTAATTTCAATTATTATAATTCTTAATATAATACCAGGATATTTTTAAAGTTTGTAACTGTTAGAAAAACTGGAGTCAATTATACACAAAATGCAAACTCCCTTTTGTGGTATCTTTTGACAACTAAGATCATCGGTCAGTTTTTTTGTATCTTTCATGATCATTCAACTAAAAAGCAATATATTTTTTTCGTAAATTACTTATGATCAGTATTATTTATGGACCGTCTATTTTAAAAAAATAAAGGTTTTACTGGTTCGAAACCTACAACTAAAGAAAATACACCGGCAACAAACTCTGCAGTTTTCACTACAAAAACGGTGTAATTTTGGCAGTTGGAAAAAAATAATATTAGCATTATTATATAAGTTTTTGACAATTTTGATGTTGTCATAAAATGTTATACAAATTTCTATTAAATGCTTACATGTACAAATATCTCGAGTCACTGAACACAAACGGTGCGACACCTCGTCATATCATCTTTTCTTATCGTTTACACTCTAGGAACTGTTCCTGAACGTTCACCATGCTCGAGAAGCACTAGTGACTCGCCATTCGGTCCAGTAATTCGGGTCTTGTGATTGCTCTTGCGTATTTAACGACCGGCTGGCGGCGTGAGGCGTTAGTTTCGCCATTGCTGTTGTTTTGTTTTGTTTCTAATGTCGGTTGGCTCTGAAACTGAGCTTAGAACTTCGTTACGATAAGTCAAGCAAAATACACGATTTTGTGTCCTGGGCTTAATTCCCTGGTGCCTAAGATTAATAAACAATATTACCGAGGACCTAAAAGTGAAAAGATATAAATTTCAGTCTTAATATACACATTAGAATCATCAAACTCATATTTAAATTTGATTCTTTTATCATGAAACAAGTGAAAATTATATAGCACAAACACGTTACCTAACTTCTGGTAGGCTATATAATTTTTATAAAATACATGATTGACCGTACCGTAATAAGAGACCATACATTTTTTGAACTTAGCAAGGAGATTTTAAGTGAAAGTCATTAAACCTAGGTTCGAAGCGATAATTTAAAATGTTTTTGATCTGAAAATAACTTTTTTTAACGTTTACATATTTCTATGGTGTGCAATAAACTGAAAATAAACTGAAATAATTTTGGACAACATCACATACATTTCTCTGATTCTGTGGTAAGTAGCTTAAGCACTTGTGTAACGGAAATCAGAAACAACGACGGTACCACAACACCCAGACCCAAGACAATATGGAAAAGTTCATTTCCCATATTGACCCGACCGGGGATCGAACCCGGAACCTCAGAGATGGCGCTCGCCAAAGTCAGGCCCGCTCGCCTCTCGGCTACGGAGGTCGTCAATAAAATGGCAATAAGTTTTATTTCTTCAATAATCATAATCAATTCATTTATTCATATAGGTACCGGTAGCACCATTTACGCATCGTTAAAATTAATATCAACCGAAATTGAAGCTATAGCCCATTCGTAACCTAATACTTCCGAAAATAATTCAGCAAGAAAAACTTTCTAATCTTTATAATATTTAGAACTAAAGTTCACTTTAAAAAATAATGTGCGAGTAAGCAGAAAAGTAAGTTAACAAAAATGTATCGTTTAAATATTCATCATGTTTGTAGTAGCCTTTTCTCATTTAACATGATCCAATGTGAACTTTAGATCTATGCCTGCCTGAGTAAATCATTAATCGAAATTTTGGTGAGAATTTATAGGTTTTGACTGGATTTTATTGGGCAATCATTTGCTCATGATGGTATCAGTAACACTTAAGCATCGTCAAAATGAATACAAACTAAAATTAAAGCTACAGATGGTTCGGAACTTAATCCGGGAATGTAAGGAATGTAAGGGAATTTCTGATCAGCATTTAAACACAAGCCGTTTATAATTTACTAAAATCATTTTTTTTTCTTCCAAAAAATTAGTTTTATTGAAAGAGTTGAGCGCGGAGCAGCGGTGAGCGGTAATATCGGCGGCAGACTTTCGCGTGTCACCGGCGAAATGAACTCGCGGCTCTTGTAGGGTTGCCTCATGCTTTTTCAATGGTTTTTAACCCCCGATGCTAAAACGATGGAATGTTAATGAAGGGATGGAAATGTGACGTGTCTGTATGTTTGTGTCTGTCTATTGCATCGTAGCTCCGAAAACGCATGAACCGTGATTTATCATGCTTGAAGTTAAATTAGTCGGGAACGTTGGATGATAGAAATCGGTTCAAGATGGTAGAAGTCACAAAATGTTGAAATGCATATTTGAATACAACTAACTCAATACAGGTGGTAGATAAAAAGGCTTGAGTAGTACTTTACATTATTACAAATTTCAAATCCAAAATGGCTACCTATTTTTTTTATTTGTAATCCATACAAGCAAAATAAAGTCGTTTAAATTGGAAACTTTTTCAATATCTTTAAAAACGTACAGAACTTTGTAAGAATGTATATTTGGATGTCTTGATGTATGTTTTACTCTTTCACGCAAAATCTCTGGATGGATTAGATGGGATTTTGTAGAATGATACAAGAGATACTGCATTTACGTATTGGATACTTTTCATACTATAATAACACATACGCAGTTGTTGATAACAACGAGTAATTTTATAAACGATAGGTATGGAACAGGTGCCATCTTTGGAGACTGGTGTGTTCCAGCTTGCCTCTCAAGAATAAATACCTAACGTTTATTCATTAATCAAAACTTGACCTAGACTTACTTAGACTTGGTTTTATGTGGTCTACACAGATAGATTTATTATTATTATTAGGGGTACTTGGGGCTATGCAGTTCAGCGAACTGTGGTCACTGCGACCTGTTAGATCTATTGTGACTCGCCACCAGTTAGAGTAACTCCTTTAGCCGGGTCGATTCTAGGAAGTCTAGTATTTTCCTAGCTTTCAGGGTTTTTAATTCATCCGGTTGGGCTATATGTCGTCCCAGGTGGATGCTTCGTTTGTGGATCAGAGATTCACAGTCGCATAGGAGGTGAAGAGGTGTTTCCTTTTCCTCCTTGCAGAATCTGCATTCATCAGAGTCACTCAGCTTCATATGAAACTGGTGTCTTTTTAGTTTACAGTGTCCAGTCAAGGCTCTAACTAGCGCACTGGCCCTAGGCCTGCTAAGTTGTAGCAGTTCTTCGGTCCATTTGCGCGAGTAGCCAACTATGAGTGTTTTTGAGTGTTCTAAGCCTGGTTGATTTATCCAGTATTTTTCCGACTCGACTTTTAGTTTTTCTTTTAGTAGTTGCATAGCCTGGTTCTTTGAAATGCCACAGAATGGTTCTGGTCCAATCTGTTGGCTTTGCGCCCCAGCTTTAGCAAGTTCATCAGCTATCTCGTTCCCGATGATTCCTGAATGTCCTGGTACCCATTTCAGAAGCACTTTGTTCTGTTGTCCCAGCTAATTCAGTTTATCGACGCAGTCTTTCACCAACTTCGATTTTAGTGTAATCGAATTTATGGCATTCAGAGCTGCTTGGCTATCTGAATAGATGATTATGGTCTGATTTTTGTAGTTTCGTTGACGATTGGCTTCTGCGCATTCTATGATGGCGTATACCTCAGCCTGGAATATCGTGGCGTTTTTACCAAGATTCATACTGTGTTTGACTCTTGGGCTCACACCATATATTCCACATCCTACATCTAGTCCCATTTTGGAGCCGTCCGTGTACCACACGAGGCTCCCTGCTTTTAGAGAGTTTTGGTTCGTTGCCCAGTTTTCTCTGCAGGGAAATTCCACAGTGTAATTTTTATTAAAATTATAGTGTGGAAGCATGGCATCAGATGTCATTGCTAAGGGTTTGAGTTTGAGCACTGCTGCATGTGATGCTCTCAGTGCTTGAGAGTGCCATGTTACTTTTCCCGTGATGCTTGCTCTGTAGATACTCGCTTCAGCCTCCTTTGCTACAAAGAGGTGCAGTGGTGGCAGATTAAGAAGAGCATCAAGAGCGGCTCCTGGTGTAGTCGAAACAGCACCAGTTGCTATAAGGCATGCCACCCTTTGTAGGCTGGCAAGTTTTTTGATTATTGTCATTTGGGAGGTTTTTCTCCACCATGTGACGCAGGCGTACGTTACCATCGGCCTGACTATGGCAGTGTACATCCATAGGGCTATACTAGGTTTCAGACCCCATTTCGTGCCTGCTAGACGAGAGCATATTCCTAAGGCTATTTTGGCCTTTTGGATTGTATTGTCTATATGTGAGTTCCACGTAAGCTTTTGGTCGATTGTGACTCCCAGATACTTGGCTTCTGTGGAAAACGGTATTGTAGAGCCCTTTATAGTGGGCGCTATAAGTTTATCCAACTTACGTTTCCTGGTGAAGGGCACTACAGTTGTTTTATTCGGATTAACCGATAGATTGTTCTCAGTGCACCAGTTTGTGATGACATTGAGCGATCTTTGAAGTATAGAGGACACGGTACTTTGACAGGGGCCTATTATGCAGGCCACCACATCATCCGCATAGCCCTGTATATCTAAGCCTTTTGTTGAGGCTTCATTTAAGAGTTGATCGACAACAAGTGACCACAGAAGAGGCGATAGTACTCCCCCTTGAGGGCAGCCTCTTGTTGTCTTGAACCCTCTTTTGGTCCCATGCAAGCTTATGCTTACAGTTCTGTTAAGGAGCATATTTTGTATCCAGCGAACAGTGGTGCTGTCTATATTTTTGGCACACATCCCCTTGGAAAGGGTATCGATAGTGACATTGTCGAATGCTCCTTCGATATCAAGGAAGGCACAGGGGGCTATTTGCTTGTCTTCTAGAGCCCTTTCAATTCTGTCCGTCAGTTCAAGTAGGGCAGATTCTGTAGACTTTCCTTTGCAGTAGGCATGTTGTTTTGAATGCAGTGGTTGTTCGCGCAGAGGTCCATCCCGAATGCATTCATCAATGAGTTTTTCCATACTCTTAAGTAGGAATGAGGTAAGGCTAATAGGTCTAAAGGATTTTGGTTGAGAGAAATCCTTTCTACCAGCCTTTGGAATGAAACGGACTTTACCTTTAGTCCATTTTTCTGGTATGTAGCCCCAGGCATAACTTGCTCTGAATATTTTTACCAGTGTGGGGGTTAGGATGTCCATCCCTTGCTGTAGGAGCATGGGGAATATGTCATCTTCACCCGCCGATTTGAACGGCTTAAATGAGTCTATTGCCCATTTGATCTTTGTTGGCCTGAAGATCCACGCAGCTCTGTTCCAGTCCTCGTTGCGCGGCCTGGAGAGGCTGTTTTGTAGAGTATTCAGTGTTTGATCATCTAATACTGATCCCGGGAAGTGGGTCGACGCCAGAACTTCTAGTGTCTCTTCCGCTGTTTCAGTGAAGGTTCCATCGGGCTTTTTTAATAGTCCCAATTGGTTGGAGGACACAGATAGATACTGGTAACTGCAACTAATCTACTGACTTTTATATTCTTGGTAAGTTTAGGTTCCGAATCGGCACTTTGAATTGTATTTGATAACATTCTAAAGTTTTATACGTAACCACTATTTACAAAAAATTGGGTCTGTGTCCTGTGCACACAATGCTTTTATCGTTAAGTCCACTTTTAGACCTTTTGTGCAATAAATTTTAAAAATAAATGAGTAAATAGCTGCATCATCAACATTTTTATTTAAATACTGGCAACCCTTTACAAAATGGCGCCATCGACAGATGCCGCGTGGTGATGACGCGCATCCCAATATTAATAAACTTTTCGTGAAGACACATACAACGGTACCTACGTATATATGCGTGTGCTAAGTAGCTCGATGATACTGTAATCATGCCACAGATGCCACTTTTTGTCTTCCTTCTCAAAGTTTTTTCAGTTACAAGTATTCTGGTAGATTCATTTTTACGTCACCTGATTCCGTAATGTTACAAAGGTAACTACGGATAAAATTGGATCAGTAATATTTATGATCAGTTTAAACGGGTTTACGATAATTGTTGACTTTTTTTAACTAATAAAGCATACTATACTTTGACGGAGTTTTTAACTGACCAACTGTAATTATGTCTTCTTTATTGTAATTTATTGTAATTTACCAATATTATTGTAATATAAAATGACATAATAAAAATAGAGATTATTGTATTTATTTTAATTTGGACATAATAATAATCGTTTAAACTAAATAAAATTGTATAAATTAATAATTGACATGTATAGCTTCATATAATTAGTAATATTTGTATCCCGACCAGGTGAAGCATGATTGTTCTATTGTTTTTGAAACCATCTGTACTTATGTTTACCATGCTTCGTGCAAATAAATGATTTGTTTGTTTGTTTGTTTGTTTGTTTCTGGAAATACTTTACAATGTGAAAATGTTCTTTGTGGAACTCAAACCAACGATATCCACGTTATTTTTGAGTTTGATCGCGTTATTTTTGAGTTTATGAGTCCTTCATGTAATTTTAGTATCGAATCTGAAGATAAGTAATTAGTTTTCCAAATCTTAAACATATTTTTTTGCATGAACAATCAATTCATAAATATTTAACTTTTGCATTATCAATTAAAGGAATAATATAAGTAAACGCATAAATCTTAGGAATTCAAAATCAAACTAAATCCTTATCAACGGCCTTCAAAAGTCAAAAGTCAATCTTTTTTATTCAAACTCAAACTCAAACTCAAATATTTCTTTATTCAAGTAGGTTACTTGTAACACTTTTGAATCGTCATTGAATACAATGCAAATTGATTCTACTTCCAGTTCGGAACCTATATCTACCGAGAAGACACCGGTAAGAAACTCAGTAGTTCTATTCTCGTATACCGACTAAAGACTTTAAAATAGAAACTCAATACTCTCCAACCTTTAACGGGGTTCTATAAAGGGAAATAGTATAACATCCAGCCAGTCCTGTAATTAACAAAAACTCGGTAACAAAGGGGGGGCGGTATAATTGCATTGGGTCGCAAACGAGGCTCGGGCAAATAGAGAAACTGGGGTCATAATACAAATAACTCAAGTCTGGAAAATGGTAAGAAATTGATACATTTACCATTACCATTTTTGGTTAAAACGACGCACTCAGAAAGCTGCACAGAATCAAAAGTGACTAGAAATTGCCTACTATCGCTTGCCATTATTATTATAAAGCCAATGAAAGGGCTTGAATTGAGGGTTGGTATTAGGTATTTTAATGGTAAACTTCTATATTGCGTCTCGCCATTCGGTGTGCCATTTGACACAGGCTTCTACCAAGTATCTCCACTGTGTTCTGTCTAATGCCACTCTCGTCCAGTATGATCCAAGGTCTCCAATCGGTTTGTAGGGCGCCCTAGTCTATTGATGCCATCTCTTGGATACCACAGAGTAACATGATTGCTCCATTTCTCTTTTTTGTATCGTAACATGCGACCAGTCTAACCCACTAAATGTAATCTTTGATATAAATATTCACAACATCACATTCATTGGTCTCAATTTGTAGTCAATAATAAACTTGCGTTACAGAATCTGGAAACGACACATCGTTTTAGGGCCTTAGAGATAGAGTTTTATAAAATCTGTCATTATCATTAAATCCTCCGCAGATGTATGTACCTGTACACCACACATATGCCGAATTTCGTATTCGTGGATTTTATACTTTCTGAGATTTTGTAATTAATCAGTTGGTTATGTTTTGCTTTCGTTATAAACACAATTTGAATGAGGCATTGATGCGTAGTAACTGGACTGGATAGCTATTTTAATAGTGTTAGGATTCGTATTGGATGCACGCCAGCTTTGCACGCAGCGCAGCTTGAGAGGTATTTGTACATGTACGAACACTTTCGACGCATTCACAGAGAGCCGTCTTTAAACCATTTAGCATTGAAAAACTATCTAATAGTGATAGTATTACATACTAGATATATATCGCGTAGTGAGAAAAAAGGATGGAAATTGTAGTAGTGCCGCTGTGGTGAGTAGCATATAACTATTCGTCAACTTTTAAATTTATAAAAGTCTCGATTACCAAAGAAGGTTCCCTCCTCACTCACACTTGGGTTTATATGAATACCAGCTTTTAACTTTGGTCAGCAATTTTAACTATTTAAGCTAGTTACTGTATAAACACTAAAATATAGACGTAAATACCTTGATGAGCTATTTGTATATTGCCCTGCAATCAGCGTTAGAATACCGCCCGCCGCTCACGCTAATATTCCATCCGGCCTTTACACTGCCACGCTCCGCTTTAACCTCTCACCATACGTACTACTTATTAGTGATATTTGTTTTTATATGAACATGCCTATCTTTCATACATAGCCGTCGGTAACTTTTTACTAATATGAAATCCTGGTAGTAATACACCGTCAATATTCGTGCATCGAAGCTGACCTCATTATCGGCTGCCATTAGCCCTCTGTTCTACAAAATAATTGCCGCGCAAATTGGTCGCTCGGCGAGCTCTGTGCTCGATCGCTCGCAGCGCGTGGCCACGAGACTGGAGATTTAGTCAAGGCTGCCTTTATGAAACCCCTTCAAAGAATCCTCCAAAATATGAGAAATATGAAACCAGATGTGGAAGGTGTAGGGAATGGAAATAATGGGGGCAATCGAGGATGCACCACATTTTGTAAAAATGGAAACGAAAGACCTTAAAACAAAAGTATTTATGTAATTCTCAATTTTCCATAGCCAATTGGCGAGAAACAGACCCCTTATAGATTCGTCATGTCTGTCTGTCTGCCCATCCGTATGCCACCGCCATTTTTTTCTGAAACTTTAAGGCTTGTTCCGTTAAAACTTGGTGCATAGATGTATTAAATAAACCGAATTAAGATTTTTTGCATAAATAGAAAATACTGCAATAAAATTTAGATGCTTTCCGTACTTAAAACTGAAACTTAAAAACAATTCTTTTTCATCAAAAATTACATTGAAGTTTCTAATTTACTTCAATAAGTTCGCCATATTGAAGTTTCCAATGATATGTAATGATATGGGACTGACGAAAGCCGCAAAAGACTCATAAATTCTTATAGCAAGAGTAAGTCACAAAATTTTCCTTTAATTTGTAAAACTAAATCTAAATTATGACACACTTTTGGAGGAATTAACAAGACTGGCATTGGCATCATCAAGGTTACATTTAACAAGCTAATCTCTATTGTAAAAGCTGTGGATGAGGTGGCCGAATAATAAAAGAATATATATACGGTCAAATTGAGAACCTCCTCCTTTTTTTGAAATCAGTTAAAAATGGGCTGACTTTGCTGAGTTACCAAACAAATAGAAAGCTTCATTTGGTTTCTAATGACAATTCATCAATAATAACGACGTATAAAAATATTTCTGATTCAGTTTTTTTTAATCTATTAAATGAAATGTGTACAAAACTTAGTACGGGTACATACAATATCACATCGGCCAAGATCTCTGATCAGATAAACAAAGTCAAAGTCAATCTTTTTTATTCACATAGATTACTTTAGTAATACTTATGAATAGTCTCTATAAAAAGCAAATGAAACTACCTATATCCTATCAGATAAACAAAATTGAAATATAAATTGAGCTTTTTTTTACAACTAAGATTCATTGATTCCTTCAAAAGGAGCGTGAAGAAATATCTTGCGAGCCAGTATGGCGATGCTAACGGATAGGATATTTTGATATCAAATCTGTTGTCATCGCGATGTGGGTTCCTCTCTTGCTTACCATCAGGCTGGGAGGAGCCAATATACTGCGATACTATAAAAAAAAAATTGGATAGGCCGATGATGATCTAATTTTGTCGCAAACAATTTGTTTAATACTGGTTTTAAAAATTACTTTATCTGTTCATAAAAAGCCATTAAACTTCAGTGTTATTGCGGGCATAACTCTGAGTTATTTATTCTTCAATAAAGTTTACATTAACCACTTACGTTGGCTGACGGACTAAGAGCTTAGTCCCCTTGGAGACTGCGCCTGCTATCGGAACGGAACGGGGAGGGATTTATAGATGACAATCAGAAATGTATCTTATTATTTTTTAACAAGGATGATATTTGTAATGATAACGGTTTAAGCATATTGCGTTTTTTTTAAACTATTTATATGGCAAAATTTCACCTTTTTAAATTATACATTTTGAGCAGTGTTAATCATGACGAATAGAAATAATAATTGTAAGCTTCTACAATTGTTTGTGCCCTGTAAATATAAATAAATAAATAAATAAATATATAAATAAATAAATAAATAAATACATAAATAAATAAATAAATAAATAAATAAATATTGGACAACATCACATACATTGCTCTGATTCTGTGGTAAGTAGCTTAAGCGCTTGTGTTACAGAAATCAGAAACAACGACGGTACCACAACACCCAGACCCTGAATATTTAAATATGTTTTCATATTTTTTCATTCCTTTTAATTATTTTTTATTTTTTTTATTACTCTTCAAGATTCACCTCATCCCTGATCACCTGATGTTAAGTAGTAATGAGGTCCTAGCTTAAGGGTGCCAAGTACAGGATAATAAATCTGTTACTGGACTTGTCGCCCTTACCTTGAAGGCTTGACCCCTGCTACTAATGTAGCACCCCCCAGGAGCTCTGGAAACCTTACTCACACGCAGGAACACAACAACACAGAAGTGATTGTTATTTGGCTGCGGTTTTCTGTAAGGTGGAGGTATTTCACCAGTCGGGCTGCTCCAGTTTGAGCGATAAATCGCTAAAAATTAGACAGAATTAATGAAAAATATTACGATATGAACTACCGCTATTTTAGTGGCCACACCGCTAATTTTCACCATTAGTCTGAAATATCGCTTAATTATTTATATTAATTCGCTCTTCTCTAAACATCCGTCGTTTTAACGTAATTGTTCTCCGTCTCGGGCTCTTTGTTTGGGCAGAGTCGCGGGACAAAATATGTTTACGAAATAAAATTGTTATCTTTGAGAGGATTTGACAAAGATTAAGGCCTAAAAACTTGAAATCTATAAAAAATAACTAAAAATTTGCTAGTACTCACCAAATGCTAGATACAAACTGGAAGTGTCCTTTTGTAAGTACCAGAACCCAGGTCAATTAAGAAAAGAACGTTCGCCAAATTGACCTGACCGGCAATCGAACTTGGGACTCTACGCGCTTAGGGCGACTACTATAGCCACTGCGCCCTGCGGTCGTAAAAAGTAACTAATAATTTCTAAAAGCTTGTGTCAGTTTTCTTCAAGTTTATAAAGAAATAAGCTAACTTAACACTGCTCCATAACGTCCCTACGGACGTTAGCATCGTAGCAGTAAAGCTACTACGCCGTAGGGCAACGCGCTACGGCGTAGTAGCTTTACTTTTGATATTGAACTTATCGACTTAAACCGTCTTTAAGTAGTTAAGAATACAAGAATATAAGAAGAGAGGTGGGGCAAAGCGATTTGTCGCTCGAACTGGAGCAGCCCGACTGGTGAAATACCTCCACCTTACAGAAAACCGCAGCCAAATAACAATCACTTCTGTGTTGTTGTGTTCCTGCGTGTGAGTAAGGTTTCCAGAGCTCCTGGGGGGTGCTACATTAGTAGCAGGGGTCAAGCCTTCAAGGTAAGGGCGACAAGTCCAGTAACAGATTTATTATGCTGTACTTGTCATCTTTAAGCTAGGACCTCATTACCACTTAACATCAGGTGGGATGAGGTCAATCTTGCAGTGCAATATAAAAAAAAAACATTTCTTTGTAGCCTTATCATTTTTATAGAAGAAGAAGACCACCTGTTTCTATTGATTAGTTACAATTAAAAAGAGGTTTCGATATAACATCATGAAAGATGGTTAAAATCTCTTCTAAAAAACCTGTCTATGTAATATTCTAATTCGTATAGAACAGATAAAAAAACAAAGGAACATTAATAACCGAATGAAAAGGAAGTACCCTCTATTTAATAAAGTGAAATTATTATATTCTCAGTCATAATAACAAAGTGCTCTAAACGTTAATTATTGCGAATTATCTATGACAACCTTTTTTCGACATTTTTTAATGTTGCGTAACGAAAACTGGTTCACAAAATTCCAGGGCCGTATTATACTCACCTACATACATACACTATATTTTTTTTTCATACCTACATATACAACCTGTAACGGAAAGGGGGTAACAATGTAAAGTAGGTGGATACTATACCTTGTATAGATTCTATATACGAAATCCCGAGTTAAAATAAACACATTATTGTTTTTATGAAATAAAAAATGATTAACTATAATGACTGACTAAAACGTAAACAAACGCATCACAACACTATTGAGGTCAGCGACCCCAAATCACTCATTACAATCACTGCGATCCTGAATTTCTCCACCTCTTTCCTCGACATGCGCGCCTAGTACTTTCTTAGAAGATGCGCGAACATTATGCAACATTTGTGGTGTCACTGTACAGAACGCGGCCTTGATGCTTTCTATCATCTCTTCCCTTGTCGAGCATGCTACAGCGTACACCTTCCTTTTAAATTAGTCCCACAAGAAGAAGTCCAACGGAGTGAGGTCTGGTGACCGAGCTGGCCATGTGATACGACCTCCTCGCCCAATCCACAGATGGAAACGAGCGTTTTGATGGTTTCGTAAATCTCTTTCTCTAGCTCTCGGTCGGCCATCACGCTGCCGTCGGTTGCTCCGACACAGAGAATCATCTCGAATATTCTTGATTGCTCAAAGACATCACGAAATATCACTAGGCTATCCGTAGTAAGTAGGTAATCCAGAAAGGCAAAAACACAAGATGTTGTCACGGCGACGACAACTCAATGACTTAACTGAATTGTCAAAATGAGAAACGCTAAACCAACAAATTTCAGATGTGATTCAGTAAACACTAAAAGATGAACCACCATTGTGATATTTAAATTAATAGCATAATAGGTAGGTACATCCAAGTCTTTCGACGATTCCAACAATACTGTGATAGTGTTGTGCAAGCGTGACTTAGTCAAAATTTTGACTTGTATTTGACTGATATTTCAAAAAAAAATATTGAATCAATAAATGCGTGTACACAGCTACAAATGGTCCCGTACAGATTGTAACTGTTAACTGCTTTGGTATTTTTGATATTGTTATACCCTTTCCGTTACACGTTGTACATACACTACATATTTGTGTAAATACAATTAATTCCGATAAAAATAGCAGCGTTTGAAATGTGTAGTATAGGCAAAAATATTTAAAAATACAATATTACCACTTCCTTTTAAGTTTATATGTACTAGAACTAATAATAAAAGAAAAATTATGTTTAAAATGGGTTTTTTAAGAAACTGAATGAATTAAAAATTTTAGTTAGCCACCTTCCCTTTGCTCTGATGAATACCGCTCGTATTCAATATCAATTTCACTTGTTATTTAAAATATACCAGATTTACAAGTAGTTTCCCAGCTGAAATAAAACTGGGCTAGCTTTGATGCTGCAATCAATAATCCCCGCCGCAGTAGTCAGGCGTGAATATTGCAAACGAACTAACGACTGCTATTGGAATGAACGTTACACTACCCCACTGGTGGGCAGTTTTTATTTTATTTCCAATGCTGCTTTTAGTGTCTTTCTTTGTTTTGGTAATATTTATTTATTTATTTAAAAACTTTATTGCACAAAAAAAGTACAACAGGTGGACTTGATGCTATGGGCATTCTCTACCAGTCAACCTTTGGGTCATGCGGAGAGTTAGTTTATTTATAATTTATTACTATCGCCTCGATGGTTTCAAGGTTTTAGTACTTAACTGCGTCCTAATGTACGAGAAAGCATATTAAACGATGATTTCACCGATATCAAAAGCTCAGATCTAGCCAATACTATAATAATATAATATCTATTCTTAGGAAATATATTATACATGTCAACTTTTACAAAAGCATTTTTGAATCGGCAGATTAAGTTAACCTACCGCCATGTTCAGAATGGTGTTCGGAATGAAAGAAAACATTATATACAGGGAAAACCCAACAGTAAACAAATACTATAGCTTATATATCTACTGTATTTACTAAACGAAAGAATTTTAAGAAATCGAATTATATTACAGATAGCAATACTATTCCATTGTTTTGTCAAAAAAAAACAAACTATTTACAGTGCCCGTTGTTTTAGACTATCGTTTTGTTTATAAATTACATAACAATACAATGCTATTAAATTTCGCACTTGAAAATAAATAACAGATCCCAACTAATGAAACGTTTGAGCTTCTCAACAAATACCCGAGTCCGGCCCTGCCGCCCGCAGGGATGGCTTTCAGCTTAATCGGGTTACAAACTAGACGCTAACTGGATACAGCCTAGTTAGGGGCGGAATTGGAAAAATAATAAGTTCGCCGCAGTTTTATGATTACGTCGGCTACATGCCTCCGGTGCGGTGGAGTTGAGAATGTACTTCTAGGGGGTTGCGGGTGTCTTAAAAACATCGTATTGTGATTATATATTAACAGGTGCCTCCTTTGGGGACTGGTCTGCTGCAGCTTACCTCTTAAAATAAATACGTCAAAACAAAACTATATGATTTGGTTCAAAGTGTACACATATCCCACCTTTGGTAGAACAAGGAACAAAGGCACAATTGCAGTTTTAGTAATTTTACAGGAGATCCATTTTAAGATATTTTTTGCTTAGGTGTGGTCTAGCTCTATTATCATTACTCTGAAGTTGCCCTCCTTTGCAAGACATAAACCATTATACTATATTCTTTTTAGGCATGTGCTTTACAAGAATTAAGAACTTTTAGTTTTTTTTATTGGTTTTGTTTTTAAGACAGTTGACAATTGTGCCCTTGGTCCACCGAAGGTGCGAATTATATTTAGTTAGATACTGTCAGACAAACATACAGAAATACAGACAAGTCAAACAACAACAAAAAATTCATCCGTACCCAAAACTATTATTGGCAACGCTGAAGTAACAAGATAATGTATATCTTATTGGCTGTAGGAAGCTAATTACGTCACAATTGAGCCCTGATCTGTTTTCCAAGGGGAATTATGACGTCATTGGAAAAATTAAATCATGTCCGCGGAGGAGGCGGGGAAGTTTGCCCGCGGCGGGAAGAGATTTGAATTTATGATGTTATTTTGGAACACTGACAAATAATTAATATTTATGGTAGATTAAATTGTGGAACTGGTTTAAACAATCACTGCGTTACACGATTCTGGTACCCACGTAAGTGTTAGCTGGAATGAGTCACAGATTAAATGTTTCAAACATATGTGGTATCTATCACGTCTAGTTTTCGAGGTACATGTCAAATTATTTTTTCTATTACCCTCACTTTAGGCGGAAACGAAATAGTTACCATTATTGATATGTTGTACTTTTTTATTATTTTGTTTTGTCTAGTAGTAATTTTTATTCGATAACGTCGATATATTTGTACATATTTCTTTGGAAATCCATCATGAATACTGGACTCGTTCGTTGCAACTGCTTAAATGCACCAAATAAGTTTTGTTATGTTTGCGGACAGTATATTGTGAAGTCACAAACAAAAAATGTTTCCAAAAAAGTGGGAAGTGCACATTTACTATATTTTGGGCGTGCTATTAATCAAGATAAACCATGGATACCAAAGTTTTTTTGTGTTTCGTGCTATGCTTCTCTGACATCTTGGTTGAATGGAAATAAGACGTCAATGCCATTTGCCGTACCAGCATTATGGCGTGAACCTAGTAATAATTTCAATGATTGCTTCTTTTGCTTGACTGACATACGTGGTTTTACAAAGAAAATCAAGCATAACAAAACTCAAAGAAGGAATATTTGTAGGACCACAAATACGCACATTGATGAAAGACCCAAATTTTGAGAAAAAGCTTAGTGACAAGGAACTTGATGCCTGGTTATCGCTGAAAGCAGTTATTAAAAGGTTTTTAGGGAACCACAGGGCCGAAAATGCGAAAAAACTTGTGGACGACATGTTAGAAGCATATAAAAAGTTGGGTTGCAGAATGTCGTTAAAAATTCACTTCCTTCATTCTCACTTTTCTTTTTTCCCATCTAATCTTGGTGCAGTCAGTGATGAGCAAGGTGATAGGTTCCACCAGGATGTAAAGAAGCTTGAAGAACGATTTCAAGGGCGTTGGGACACAACTATGCTAGGCGATTACTGCTGGCGATTAAAACGAGAAGATCATTCAAAGCACAAAAGAAAAAGTTAAAGTTTTGCGATCATTTGTGTTAAAACTTTTTATAATGTTTTTTTTTTAACCTTAATGATAAAATTAAAGTTGGTTAATGTGAAAAAATCTGGTTGATTTAACTAATTTTCTTTAAAATATGTTTTAGCATTTAAATTTTTAGTAGAATTTGGCACATTCATATGGAAGAAAAATGAGACGTGATGAATGGAAATGTTGTATGTATTTTTAATAAACTATAAGTATTGATAAGAAAACATGACATTTCAAAGCGGGTACTCAATTTTTTTTTTTTTCATTTGTATCGCAGTGATTAATATCAGACATGATGACCTGATTTTAAAGTAAGTAGCTTAAGCACTTGTGTTATGTTTGACGGAAATCAGAAACGGTGACAATAGACAATATAGGAAAGTTCGTTTCCCATATTAACTCGACCGGGGATTGAACCCGGTACCTCAGCACGATGGCACGAAACCATCGCGCGGTCGCCTCTCAGCTACGGAGGTTAACAGATTATTTAATTTATTAAGGGTTATTTTTTTAACTATAAGTTATAGTTGACGACCTCGATGCCGCAGTGGCTAATATATGCGGCAAAAGTGCGAAAGGCCCCGGGTTCGATTCCCGGTCAGGTCAATTTGGAAAACGAACTTTTCTCAATTAACTTGTGTCTGGGTGTGCTGGGATGACGCCCCCAGTTAGTATCCGTCGTCTGGTGCTCATAGTACATGGTAAAATCTTAGTTTGAGACCAGGTGAGTGGTGTGGTTGTCTGTAGCATTTATTTATTAGCGTTAGAGGTTTTATTATTTGATTACTCCAAGTTACTGTTCTTCTATGTTTACAACCGGATATTTATTACAGTATCCTGAGTAGCGGCTAATTGGTTCACAATCGACTCCAGGCTCGCCTTCAGCGGCATTATGACGTAATTGGAAAAATTCAATTATGGCCGCCGACAGTAAGAGGGGGAGGGGGGGGGACGTTCTCTCGCTTGATTTGAATTTGAATTGAGGGTCTGCGATGTTCTTTTGAAATTTTGGCAGCCGGAAAGTTTTGCCCGAATTTATTGTATTTTTTTGGAATCCTTTTTGGGTGGCGAGAACAAACTTTTTTAAGAATACCGTTCATTGAGACAAGTTTGAAAGTGAGAGCAAGATTTAATCAGATTATTAATGTTACTTGTTAGAAATTAATACCATCCTACTTATGTTATATGAACATAAAAGTTCGGATGTATGGATATGTTGACATGCAGCCGCGGCCTTACTCATTGCGAGGCCCCTGGCAATTAGGTCTTGCGAGGCCCTTTTACCTTCGTGAAAAGTAAGTCTGATAAAATAAATTGAGTATAACAATAATTTACGTTTAAAAGTAATTAACAATTTTAATAAAAACAGAGCTGTGAAATTTTAAAATTTGCGACTTTTTTTAAGCGTAAAATCTTTCTCAATAACTTTTTTTTTATTTGGCTAAGGCCGCCGCTGTTGACGTGTGTGTTACTCTTTCACACAAACTCAGGAAATTTAATACGATTAACAGTATGTTCAGGTAACATTCATTCAAGGTAATTTTCGTTCCTATTGCGCACGGCATATGGAATGTGCAAAGTCCAAAATGTATAGTCTGACGTGCATCTGATTGTATCTTCGCGACTTTGTAAAAGGTATCCTAAATGCGATACGATTTTATCGATGCAAAAGGTGACAGCATAATATCGATTACGTTGAGTGTAATGATTTTTGATTTCACTATGTTTCTTTGATATATAAATGAATTTAAAAGGGATATTATTGTTTTAAAATAACGAAAGTAACATTTTTACTAAAAATGGAAATACTTCCGACGAGCTAGGTGTTATCTGCCCGGGGACCAAGCTCCTTCTACCAATATTGGTTTGTTGTATATGTATTTTCTAGTGACATAGCGTTATAGGATCGATGTATTGATTGGCTAATCGAGATTACATACGGCGCGTTGTTTACTATGCCAATCCTGCTGACGCTGTATTTGTGTCGACTTGTAGGTACTAAATAATAGGTCGGTACATAAGTAAGTTTTTACCTATATCACGTTAATTATTATGTTAAATTTGTTGATATTTTTTTGTATAGTTTTTTAATAATGTTCCCATATATGTTTAAACCTATAACATATTGTATTATGTATGTTTTTGCGTTTTTTTTTATTGATCCACTCGTTATCTTTAGGTACTGTCCGAAGTCCACAGCAGTGTAGTAGGTATATTTGCTATATTTTTTAATTTGTTAACGTTTATTTTGGTTTGGTCAATTGTCAAAAAATGTATTTTCTTCCTTTCTTTTTTCTTTCTATATGTTATTGTAGTATTTTATCTGTCTAGACAATGTTATCGAAATACATCATAAATATTTACGTGATAGACACAAAGATAAGGGAACAAATATCTATCCACACAATTTGTCAAGTTTATAATATTAGTACACGGGATATATGAAGTAATTAAAATTATCAAATGCAAAAGTTCATTTGTAAATTCATAATTCTGATAAATTATTCATCCATTCATTGCTCAAATGAATGTGATACCTAAATTAAATGCTTCAAATAATTGCTGGTAAATCTATTTGCTGAAATTTCATTTAGCTAGTTTAGATCCAATCTAGTTTTGATCAAATTAATTCGACGAACAACTCTTGATGCGGCTATGAAATCGGGAAACGTTTCGAGTTCAAATAATAATTATTGTAAAGTTAGTATTGAAATTACGTTTTCGATGTTTCACTAATTACCAAAACAGCCTGAATAGGAGTGTATCTAATTTATACATCTAGGCTAAGATTTATTCTGATTTTAGTGCCCCTTGATCTGAACAAAATAATGACATAATAATATGACAAAATGTATCAAAAATATAAGAAAATGGTATTAAAAAGGGTTTTGGAGACATTTCATTACTTATGTTTTGTAAAAAGTAATGTAGAAAAGAAATGAAAAAAGAAATTTGTTAAAAAATTACATATGTTAGCCAAATCTTTTTAATTCTATGAAATTGGTCTTACACATTCGTCGCTTTTCGTCGTTCCAAGCCTAACTAATACACATTAATACAATAGTCGTGTGTACATGCACTGAGTGTGGATATATACGCTATCTTACAGTAAAATTATTTGATAAAGAAGTGCGAAGCTTCGGGACATAGGCTTAAATTGCTTAAATCGGAACTCTAATCCATTACATAGTTAAAGCTTTTGCCTTTACTATATTTTGTTTTTGAAAATGAGATTTTATTTTGTTTTTATTTGAATATCCAAAATGTGCCGACATTATTTCGTAGGTCATCTTTCGTTACTGCCACAGTTCCACTCAAGGTTCTTGTTGGAGACGCTTACAGCAACGGTGGTCGATTCTTCTACAGATATGGCCTTTGCCAGTTTATCGCATTCCTAAAATTTATTCGTCAACTTCAATTAGGATGTTAATTCTTTACAGCAACAATCATTGTATTAAACAAGCTCAAAAGTTTCCTCACAGCCAACTTGGCTGCACCTTGGCGGTGGACAGCAAACTAAGCCCGGCCAAGATTAGCCAAGTTCGGAGACAAGATAATCGTGAGCGCACTGCCGCGCCTGACGAGCCATGCACTGGACGGGGGAATGTCAGTAAGGCAAGTCAGAAGTGTCATCGTTCGAACTGGAGCAGCCCGACTGGTGCAATACCTACCTTACAGAAGACCACAGCCAAATAACAATCACTTCGGTGTTGTTGTGTTCCTGCGTGTAATCAAGGTTTTAGAGCTCTGGGGGGGTGCTGCTTTAGTTAACGCCAAGCTTAAAGGCGACAAGTATAGCAAATAAAGCTGTTACTGGTCTTGTCGCCCGTACCTTAAAGGCTAAACCCGTGCTAGTAATATATCACCTCTGAAAACCTCATTACCACTTAACATCAGGTGGGATGAGATCAATTTTGAAGTGCAATATAAAATAACCTTTTATATTTTAATATTAGAATAGATATAATTTTAGTAATCTTTAATTGCTCTTGCTTCACTGGTGAATTATCTTCACTACCCAACCAGTGGAAATTTAATAACGTCGGATACTACAGGTAGTTGGCGCAAACTACGTAAATGATGTAATTGGGTTTTGCCGGGACTTGCTCGCCTGTATCGAGTTTACATCAAAACTTACGCGAAATTGAAACGGTTTTATTCAGTCATATATTTATGGAACCACGTGTTATAGCGTCGAGGAGCGATAGTTTATGTAAGTTTACTTAATTACTTGATTTGTTTGCGTTTTGCCTTTGTTTTACAATAGGGGTGGTGGCATGGAAATATCGCAGAAGATGTATGAACTCGACTTATCACTAACCAAAGTGTAAACGAAGCCATACGGAGTTCTAACGTTTGAAAAAACCGCTCAGTGGAGGTGTATATGTGTAGTGTGTATGCTAATTAAACAGCCGTGGACGAGCTGACCTAAAATATTCTGACACCCCAAATGTTAACTGGGTATGCCCATGGTTTGAAACATTGTTATACATTGAATGGTTAGTGCAACTCTCTAACCTTTCAGTGAGTTAGTTAGAATAGAATTTCACACGTGTTAAGTGCAGGGGTCCGAATATCATATTTATTTATTACTAGTATCTGTTAGGGTTGCGTAGCCTAATGGTGATAAATGGAGCACATATAGTTTCGTTATGTCTGTCTGTCAAAAAATCATCATCATCATCAGCCTGTTGCAGTCCACTGCTGGACATAGGCCTCTCGAAATGTTCGCCACTTCGATCGATTTTCGGCTACTCTCATCCAGCTCCTGCCAGCCACCTTGCGCAAATCGTCACTCCACCTGGCCTGATCAAAAAATTATTACATACATTAAACTCAAACTCAAACTCAAATATTTTTTTATTCAAGTAGGTTACATGTAACACTTTTGAATCGTCATTGAATACAATGCAAAGTGATTCTACTTCCGGTTCGGAACCTATATCTACCGAGAAGACACCGGTAAGAAACTCAGCAGATAAGTTACAGTAGCAGTATCTAACTTATAGCTATGTGTAGAACACTTTGGACCAAGTCATATAGTTTTATTTTGATGAGTGAAAAAAGCATGAAGTATTATTTTATTTTAAGAGGTAAGCTGGAGCAGACCAGTCCCCAAAGGTGGCACCTGTTCACAAGCATGACGTATGTGCCAGCCATCGCTTCACTCAACTTTCACTCAATTAACTTCCAAAATTCCAACGAAAATTGGTTTCAACGACCTATAGTAAGTAAGTAGTTTTTTTTTAAAACGTCATAAATCGTAAACCTCAATTTACCTTTCATTCAATCAACAGAAATAGCTATTATGTTACTTGCTGCGACGGAACCTTTCATGGGCGAGTCCAACTCTCACTTGGCTGGTTTTTGCTATTTCGATACGTGGTTTCGGTTTGCATATCAAATACTTTATTGTTTGATATACACGAATAATTACAATGCTACGTTTGTTTTTTTTGTGCTTCACGTTGCACACCGCAAGGACAGGTCATATTATTTAAACATTTTCGCAAAATGTATAATTTGCTTCCCAGCTCTACAACTTCCTCGCCCAAGCCGACCTTGTAAATCTTAGGCATAAAATATTAAGACGCCTCAGTATTTGAGGCCTTTGAGATCTGATAGATCGGGCGGCGCGTCCCGGAGCCAGTTTGCAGTAAAACCGCCGTAAAATTACTGCAATAAAACCGGGATTTACAGGCCGAAGCCAGAAGCGGAACGAGCGCGAGGCAAGCCGCGGGGCGAGTTTGTTTTACATCCCATCTGTCAGTGTTATGCGCATTAATGTGCGTTTGCTTTTGGTCAGATATACTGGGTTTTGAATGATAAATTTCTTTGGCTTCATTCAAATTGGAATTGTGGCTTTCCTATTGTTAAAGTTTAAAACGTACCTTATCTGTTGTCTTTGTCACTTAAATTTAGCGCCTTCCTACATCTCTAGTCTCAATTTATGGTTAACTCGAGTCTCTCTCTTGTCTATAGAATATCGATGTGGTTAAACAATTTCCCAACTCATTATAATAAAACAAGTTATTATCATCAAGTGCATCTTTTAATTACAACACCTTACGAGCTTTTCATGTACCCCAAAATACACTTTATGCTCGTCAAATCACAATCAGGTCTGAAGCAAGTTGTCCACGTTGGCAAATAAAATAATAAAAAAAAAAAAAATCTTAAAATTATTAATTAATTTATTAGCGGATGATTGGAGCACGAAACTTTTCAAATTAGCTATTCCTTTTAGTATTTGTAGTTATAGTGGCAACAGAAATACATAATTTGAGAAAATTGCAACTGTCTAGCTAAAACAATTCTTGAGATATAGCCTGGTGACAGACAGACAGACGGTTTTTACTCTTTGGGTAGGTACGGAACCTTAAAAATAAAGTACATTTAGTGGACAAAGTCACAAACAACAGCTAGTAACACAAATGTGTCGTGTGGTCAGCGTTGGCAGAGTGATGGCGCGATGTATCGACTGGTCCTCGGCCGCGTGACGTATCGCCGGCTCGCTCGCGTCCAAACGTCGCGTTTGAACATACATGCGCTTCATTAATGGGTAACATTTGGAATGCGCTAAATAAAATGGGAAGCATTTGGAATTTGTTTGTACTAAAATTGTGTAAATCGAAAGTATTCCCGTAAAAGTTAAGACTGCCGCGTTCCATTTTAAAAAATTAAATTAATAATAGATTTAGTATTTTAAGAGAGGTAGGGCATAGCGATTTATCGCTCGAACTGGAGCAGCCCGACTGGTAAAATACCTTACAGAAGACCGCAGCCAAATAACAATAACTTCTGTGTTGTTGTGTTCCTGCGTGTGAGTAGGGTTTCCAGAGCTCCTGGGGTGTGCTACATTAGTAGCAGGGGTGAAGCCTTCAAGGTAAGGGTGACTAGTCCAGTAACAGATTTATTATGCTGTACTTGTCACCCTTAAGCTAGAACCTCATTGCTACTTAACATCAGGTGGGATGAGGTGAATCTTGAAGTGCAATATAAAAAAAAGGAGTTTTTTAGCCTCCTAGCCCGATGGTAAGCAAGAGAGGAACCCACACCGCAATGACAAAAAAATTGATACCGTAATTTTAGACATACTGGCCGGCTGTATTGACCCAACCGGGAATATAACCTAAAGCTTTCCTCCATAAAGGGACCATCCAACGTAAAAATATTTTTGAATTCGAACCAGTTGTTTCTGGAATTAGCGTGTTCAAACAAACAAATAAGCTCAGCTTTATAATATTATTAAAGATACGATTTAGAAATGCTTCGTAACTATTTAATACTCAGCATGTTGATAAGCACCAATGTGTCATCACAGTGCGCTATCGTCATAAAAATCGTGTTTTTACAGGTATATATAAGTATCTCAAATGACTAGCCGGTCAGCATTCCTATTCGTGTTATGATACTATCGTCTGCTATGATAAAAGGCATCAACAAACATTGACACAATACACGAAAATACTTTTACCGTCCAATGTGCCACTCAAAATGTTCAGATAATATATAAACGTGTCGTGTGGTCAGGGGGCGCAGAAATTTACCAACGCGATGTATTTGTTGTGGCCTTATCGTAGAATTGATCATATCATGAAATGCTCGAGAATTTCATGAAGTGTTCACAGTTAATGATGTGACCAAATACGTTTCAATCGTGAACATTTCACAATTTTGCCATTTACGTTTGGCTATACCCATAATAGTGAAAATATGTGTCCATCAGGCGCCCCGCGATAAGATTTTATCGCGCTTTTAACAAACGTCAAAATCGATTAAAGTCAGTACGTCAGCTGCTGATTGGTTGAAAATATATGTGCGGTGTGCTATTAGCCAATTAACAGTATCCAAACTTTTGTTGTCTCATGCGCTAAATTGGACATATTGCGCATGCTAGGCTTAAATAAAATATTTAATAAAAATGTAGAATATGTTATGAGATCCTTTATTGTCTTCACGGTCGTAAATACAGTAACCATAACAACTTTAAACTCTTTTATTCTTACTTTCATCCTTATTTATTAACAAATTGTTCACTTTTTTATGTACTGCAATATACAAAATTGTTGCTAGCGGCCGCCATTTTGACACGTAAACAAAACGCTTCAAGCGCCTCTATCAGTAATTGATGAATATTTTACGATAATGTTGACCATTTCATGAAATAGCCGCTTTTTTCGTTGAGCATATCGACAAACGGTATCTTATCTCTCGTTAAGGCACATTATAATGTGGCCAATGGACACTGATACATTGCATGAAATTCTCAAGCATTTCATGATATGGCCAATTCTACAATATGGCCACGACATAGTATCGACTGGTACGCGGCTCACATTGTGATACAACTCGCTCTTTAATGTCGCTTTTAAAATATATACGCTAAATAAATGCGAGCCATTTAGGAGCGGGTTTTGTTGAAGATAAATTTTGGGAAATTTATCACGAGTTTTTAAAATAAATTGTAGTACAAACAGGGCTAAGTTTTGAAAATAAATTGTAGTACAATCGCCATCTTGAAAGAGGGGATAAAACGGTTTTTTGACAATAACTCGGCTATCCGACAAGATACAAAAATATTGATTCAATGCTTTTTTGTAGCTTTTATTATGCCCTATAATTTATATATTTATACATTTTTTTGACAAAAATTACGATCCTCCTCCACAACCCTCCAGCGTGCCGCAAAGAGCGCGCCTATAGAGCGTCCATCGGAGTTTATCTTCGAGCGTCTATCTTCGAGCGGATAAAATTGGTTTTTTGACAATAACTTGGGTATTATTGACAAAAAAACAATATTATCCCCTCTTTCAAGATGGCGGAAAACCCACATAGGAAATCTTGGTCGACAACTTCAAATTAAGCTTTTTTAGGCACCCCCCCACGTTATATTAAATTATTAATAAAATTTTGCATTCTCGGTTCATTTGCATTTCCAAATGTATATAATGACTGGACTAAGGTAGGAAAATATATATGACGTGCAAAAAAAATTAACTCGAAAGGCATGCACGGAAGACCAGCTCGGGGTGTCACTCCAATACCTCGATAAATGCTGAGTATTTGTTTGTGACATCATGTTATTACTAGTAGCTGTTTTATAAATATAAATAAACATTTTTGTTCTTTCTAAATTTACTTTCAGAAACACATAATTTCGTTTCAAATGTTGCTTACGACGTATATGCCCAGATATATTATTTCCATCTAGAATACTACGTAGGCTGAAAAGAAAAATAGGCCTTCGAAGACAGCCTAATAGCAGGGCGGGCCCAATCACTCATCCGCCCCCCCCCCCTCGTCGAACCGAGACCCGACCTATCACGCACCCTGTATAAGTCTATTACTTCTGTCTGGAACCTAACAGTCACTTGCAACAATGTGAAAGAAGACTTTACCCTCCTTTTTGGGTAGTTGGATAAGAACTAGTTGATGCCCGCGACATTGTCCGCGTTATTTCAGGATAATGAGTTTCCTAATTACATAAAACTATATAATATATGACATAGTTTTATGTAATTAGAAAACTCTTACTAGATGCCGTTCGAACCAATCTTGTTGGTAGTTTACATGGAAATAAACATCATATATTTTATTTGTTTTCTCATTCTCTTATTTTAATAGTTGGAGGGTGGGAGACCTACATTTTCCACTTTGGAAGCATCTTTCGCGCAAACTATTCAGTTAAGAAAAAAAATATATTAGAAACCTGAATAATTTTGAAGACCTATCCATAGATACCCCATACGCATGGGATTGATGAAAAAAAATGAAATGAGTTTCAGTTCTAACTATGGGGAACCCCAAAAATTTATTGTTTTTTTTTCTATTTTGTATTAAAATCTTTATGCGGTTCACCGAAGCTACTTACCAAGTTTCTACATTATAGCTCCTATAGTTACGGAAAAAAATGGCTGTGACATACGGACGGACAAACATGACGAAACTATAAGGGTTCCGTTTTTTGCCATTTGGCTACGGAACCCTAATAACGGGATAATACGCGTGAGAAGCCGCGGCGGGCCAGTTTAACATAAAGCATTGCGCAAGCTACTCTGACACTTTTTCGCGCGTCGTCCAAAAGTCAACTGCACGTAACTGCACCAAAAAGTGGTCAGTTGAATGTGAGTGCATGCTCTGAAAGTGCAGCCGAGACGGACCTATTACTGCACCAGCTGGCGGCGCTTACGTGCACTGTAGCCGCGCGCCATTCGCTTCGAGCTTGTTAGGGTTAAGTCATCGAATAGTATTCAATATCGAATTGTCCGATTTATACGGTATTTAAATTACAATTCAAGTTATTTTTTTCATGTAAATTATATCTATAATTCATTCTTCTATTCTATCTATAATTAACATGAAAAAACGAATTTATTTAAGTTAATTAATAACAAAATAATTAAAGATTGAAAACCAAAAAGTGTCAAATTACCGGGTTGATACAGCAGAAAAATTGCATCGCCTACGATAACTTGCGGTTAGCTCAGTTGGAAGAGCAGCACGCACGATACGTGAAGGTCGTGGGTTCGATTCCCGCACCGCAAGAGGAGATGATTTTTTCTGTTTCTTTAAAATATTTAAAATGTCAAATGTTAGTTCGAAATAAGTTCGAAGCTAAGCTACGACCTCATTACCACTTAACATCAGGTGGAATGAGGTTAATCTTGAAGTGTAATATAAAATAAAGTGCAATATTATAGTGTCAATCAAAACATACGGAAATAAAATGTATTTTATGTATTAATTCAGATTTTAGATGCCACATACTCAGATCAAACATTCCTTCCGGTCGGGTCAATATGGAACACGAACTATTCTATATTGTCTAGTGTCTGGGTGTTGTGGTACTATCGTTGTTTCTAGTTTCTGTGACACAAGTGCTTCAGCTACTTACCTCATGATCAGAGAAATGTACGTGATGATGTTGAATATTTATTTATGTATGTTAATAGTCCAAACTAGTTCTTACCCGCGACTTCGTTCGCGTCATTTCGGGATATAAAAATATCCTATGTGTTAATGTATTATTTTATAAATCTTTCGATCAAATTTCAGCCAAATGCATTTAGTAGTTTTAGCGTGAAGTAACATACAAACACACTCACACTCTCAAAACTTTCACCTTTATAATATTAGTGTACTGCTCCCGTTGCAGAACTTAGAAACAGTAGTTTTGAGTACAAATAAATTTGAACTTAATATAATTTCGCACTAAGTCATATATTGCGGTGTGTGAAATGCGTGTAAAGAAATAGCTGCTTATTTTTGACGTTGAACAAAATAAATTAAGAATAAAAATATGAAGACGAACATACTATGTAGGTACTTGGTGGTAGAAAAAAAAACGTACTAATGTAGATCAAATATTTGATATAGACGGTTTCTGTATAAATGGCAAAAAAACCTGAAACTTTATTTTCAAGTTTTAAAATAAGCATCTCAATATCTACTGGTTTCTCCTCAACTCCCAACCACATATTTCTATCTCTTACTTTTTCGTGTGGACCCTATGTGTGATAGAGACTGGTGGAACATCGTTGTTTATACTGACGAGCGCCGTCAGTAGTCAGGCGCGAAATGCTCCCAGCCCGCTTTATCTTTTTTTTTTTTTATATTGCACTTCAAGATTGCCCTCATCCCACCTGATGTTAAGTGGTAATGAGGTCCTAGCTTAAGGGTGACAAGTACAGCATAATAAATCTGTAACTGGACTTGTCGCCCTTACCTTGAAGGCTTGACCCCTGCTACTGATGTAGCATCCCCCAGGAGCTCTACACAATAACCACGCGCCATTCGCGCGCTCGCTTGCTTTTTGGGGTTGAATGGAAGATAATACATTCCGTATATTTGAAACTCTTTAAATAACTAGATAGGTAACGACCTCCGTAGCCGAGACGCGAGCGGGCCAGACTATGGTGTCGCACCATCTCGGTTTCGGGTTCGAACCCCGGTAGGATCAATATGGGAAACGAACTTTTCTATGTCTCGGGACTGGGTGTTGTGGTACCGTCGTTGTGTCTGATCTCTAACAAGTGCTTAAGCTACTTAACATAGAATCACAGCAATTTATGTGATGGTTTCCTATATTATTTAGTATTATACTCGTATTATTAACAGAGGATTCACACAAAATGCCTGTGACATCCACTCCGCTAAAGTCCCTCATGATACGGAACACTTCAACGCAACCGCTCGACGCCCCTGTCCGCTTTTTCCACACTCCGCTTTTAATTAATAAAACAAGTAAAGCGCGAAGCGAGCGGAGTGAAGGGGGGGGGGGGCGTTCGCTTCATTTCACTAATTAGTCATTTCCCTTTTGTTTTACCCCGATACGACCTAAGCCTCACTTAATTTTTCCCTGGTTGAATTCTACCCAGCATTGCGCAGAACGAAATGCTCCAGTGTCGGATTATTTTATAAGTATCACTAAGTTTTTACGTCCAAGATGGCGGGAGGATCGTTGAAAGGAATGTAAATGTAATTTTCAGCAGGAATGTTTTTTTATTTTTATTTTTTTGCGACAATCGTGAAGCCTGCCAGAGTAAATTTTAGATAAGTTAAATAGTTTTTTTCGTTATTTTGCACTAATTAAAATAATTGGACATTTGCAGCTACGCGTTTAACTCCAACTAAAGCTTAAACATTTGTTTATTATTTATTTTAAACATGCTGCGAGTTTATCATACGAAATCAGTAATTCTTGTCTAAAATAATATTATAAAGAGGAACGAATCGATTAACTGGTTGTGTGCATTGAATGCGCCACTAAACGGAACCACATATTTGATTTTCACCGATTGGAAGCTACACGCTCACCGGGTGACGGAGGCGTATTATATTTTTAATAAAATTAAGAATTCTTACTTAAACTCCTAAATCGAAGGTGTAAAAAATTATCAACACGAATGCTGACCAATAAGAAAAAAAATAAATGCGTAGATAAATAACACTTCGGGCTTTTCTTTATATTCGACTTCGCTAATGAAGTTTACTTGCGTTCACACATTAAAAACCGGAAAATACACGTTGGACTCGCACCATTATCTACTCAATATTAGACTCTTTAGACGACTATTTATTTTTTAAGTCAACATACCTACAACTAAATATTCTGTGAATATTTTAAGCGTCTAACAACACTTTTTATTTATATCAAGCGAAAAATCATATTTGTTACATGAGAGCAGCCCCTACTTAAATAATTATTTTATTTTGTTTTTAGTATTTGTTGTTACGGCGGCAACAGAAATACATAATCTACGAATATTTCATTTCTCTATCACGGTTCTTGAGTACATCCTGGTGATAGACATATGGACGGACAGACAGCGAAGTCTTAGTATTACCATTTGCGTACGGAACCTATTATGTATTGAAATAATTACAACATTCCTGTTGTAATATTATTTACTAACAAAACACCGTTGCTAAGGTAATATGTATACATCTGCCACAATATGACATAGAAAAGTAAAAGATATGAATGCAACCTCGTGGTCATAGACACGTCAGAACCCTTAAAATATTTAAGTACCTCCAGTATTAGAATTCTTTTGTTAGTTGCCTATTTTGTTCGATCAGAGACTTTATGTTTGAACCTTCGCCATTCATTCAATCTATTCGAATGCGTTTGACACGATTGATATACCGTTCGATCAATGTGTTCCCCAAAGGTCAGTCAAAGCAATCCAAAACCGAACAAAGAAGTTAGTTTGACAGGGACAATGGCCGAGTTTAATTAAGCTGTTTGTCGTCATTCGGGAAAGGGCCCGATAATAATTAATTATTGAAAGTCGAGAGTTTACGAAAGCCACTTTGTATGGACATGACGTAAAATAATTCCACCAATCAGTGAGTTGCTAAGGGCTTTTAGGTTAAGGCTACTTATTAATCCTTTGCCTGTTAAAACAAAGTGGTAATAATTTTCGTGTAGGATGTTTTAATTACTATCAAAACTAAATTTATCTTATTTGTGATAGCAACAAAGGTGGTTTTGCCCTAAAAATGAGGGGATTGACTGGAAAAAAATGCCATAACGATTTATCGCTCGAACTGGAGCAGCCCGACTGGTAAAATACCTTACAGAAGACCGCAGCCAAATAACAATAACTTCTGTGTTGTTGTGTTCCTGCGTGTGGGTAGGGTTTCCAGAGCTCCTGGGGTGTGCTACATTAGTAGCAGGGGTGAAGCCTTCAAGGTAAGGGTGACTAGTCCAGTAACAGATTTATTATGCTGTACTTGTCACCCTTAAGCTAGAACCTCATTGCTACTTAACATCAGGTGGGATGAGGTGAATCTTGAAGTGCAATATAAAAAAAAGGAGTTTTTTAGCCTCCTAGCCCGATGGTAAGCAAGAGAGGAACCCACACCGCAATGACAAAAAATTTGATACCGTAATTTTAGACATACCGGCCGGCTGTATTGACCCTTAAAGCTTTCCTCCATAAAGGGACCATCCAACGTAAAAATATTTTTGAATTCGAACCAGTTGTTTCTGGAATTAGCGTGTTCAAACAAACAAATAAGCTCAGCTTTATAATATTATTAAAGATACGATTTAGAAATGCTTCGTAACTATTTAATACTCAGCATGTTGATAAGCACCAATGTGTCATCACAGTGCGCTATCGTCATAAAAATCGTGTTTTTACAGGTATATATAAGTATCTCAAATGACTAGCCGGTCAGCATTCCTATTCGTGTTATGATACTATCGTCTTCTATGATAAAAGGCATCAACAAACATTGACACAATACACGAAAATACTTTTACCGTCCAATGTGCCACTCAAAATGTTCAGATAATATATAAACGTGTCGTGTGGTCAGCGGGCGCAGAAATTTACCAACGCGATGTATTTGTTGTGGCCTTATCGTAGAATTGGTCATATCATGAAATGCTCGAGAATTTCATGAAGTGTTCACAGTTAATGATGTGACCAAATACGTTTCAATCGTGAACATTTCACAATTTTGCCATTTACGTTTGGCTATACCCATAATAGTGAAAATATGTGTCCATCAGGCGCCCCGCGATAAGGTTTTATCGCGCTTTTAACAAACGTCAAAATCGATTAAAGTCAGTACGTCAGCTGCTGATTGGTTGAAAATATGAGTGCGGTGTGCTATTAGCCAATTAACAGTATCCAAACTTTTGTCGTCTCATGCGCTAAATTGGACATATTGCGCATGCTAGGCCTACATAAAATATTTAATAAAAATATAGAATATGTTATGAGATCCTTTATTGTCTTCACGGTCGTAAATACAGTAACCATAACAACTTTAAACTCTTTTATTCTCATTTTCGTCCTTATTTATTAACAAATTGTTCACTTTTTTATGTACTGCAAGATACAAAATTGTTGCTAGCGGCCGCCATTTTGACACGTAAACAAAACGCTTCAAGCGCCTCTATCAGTAATTGATGAATATTTTACGATAATGTTGACCATTTCATGAAATAGCCGCTTTTTTCGTTGAGCATATCGACAAACGGTATCTTATCTCTCGTTAAGGCACATTATAATGTGGCCAATGGACACTGATACATTGCATGAAATTCTCAAGCATTTCATGATATGGCCAATTCTACAATATGGCCACGACATAGTATCGACTGGTACGCGGCTCACATTGTGATACAACTCGCTCTTTAATGTCGCTTTTAAAATATATACGCTAAATAAATGCGAGCCATTTAGGAGCGGGTTTTGTTGAAGATAAATTTTGGGAAATTTATCACGAGTTTTTAAAATAAATTGTAGTACAAACAGGGCTAAGTTTTGAAAATAAATTGTAGTACAATCGCCATCTTGAAAGAGGGGATAAAACGGTTTTTTGACAATAACTCGGCTATCCGACAAGATACAAAAATATTGATTCAATGCTTTTTTGTAGCTTTTATTATGCCCTATAATTTATATATTTATACATTTTTTTGACAAAAATTACGATCCTCCTCCACGACCCTCCAGCGTGCCGCAAAGAGCGCGCCTATAGAGCGTCCATCGGAGTTTATCTTCGAGCGTCTATCTTCGAGCGGATAAAATTGGTTTTTTGACAATAACTTGGGTATTATTGAAAAAAAAACAATATTATCCCCTCTTTCAAGATGGCGGAAAACCCACATAGGAAATCTTGGTCGACAACTTCAAATTAAGCTTTTTTAGGCACCCCCCCACGTTATATTAAATTATTAATAAAATT
Organism: Glyphodes pyloalis; assembly: GCA_037074685.1. Taxonomy (NCBI): domain Eukaryota; kingdom Metazoa; phylum Arthropoda; class Insecta; order Lepidoptera; family Crambidae; genus Glyphodes; species Glyphodes pyloalis. The sequence goes on from JAYKKO010000055.1 coordinate 564,110, forward strand.
TTGCATTCTCGGTTCATTTGCATTTCCAAATGTATATAATGACTGGACTAAGGTAGGAAAATATATATGACGTGCAAAAAAAATTAACTCGAAAGGCATGCACGGAAGACCAGCTCGGGGTGTCACTCCAATACCTCGATAAATGCTGAGTATTTGTTTGTGACATCATTTTATTACTAGTAGCTGTTTTATAAATATAAATAAACATTTTTGTTCTTTCTAAATTTACTTTCAGAAACACATAATTTCGTTTCAAATGTTGCTTACGACGTATATGCCCAGATATATTATTTCCATCTAGAATACTACGTAGGCTGAAAAGAAAAATAGGCCTTCGAAGACAGCCTAATAGCAGGGCGGGCCCAATCACTCATCCGCCCCCCCCCCCCCTCGTCGAACCGAGACCCGACCTATCACGCACCCTGTATAAGTCTATTACTTCTGTCTGGAACCTAACAGTCACTTGCAACAATGTGAAAGAAGACTTTACCCTCCTTTTTGGGTAGTTGTATAAGAACTAGTTGATGCCCGCGACATTGTCCGCGTTATTTCAGGATAATGAGTTTCCTAATTACATAAAACTATATAATATATGACATAGTTTTATGTAATTAGAAAACTCTTACTAGATCCCGTTCGAACCAATCTTGTTGGTAGTTTACATGGAAATAAACATTATATATTTTATTTGTTTTCTCTTTCTCTTATTTTAATAGTTGGAGGGTGGGAGACCAACATTTTTCCACTTTGGAAGCATCTTTCGCGCAAACTATTCAGTTAAGAAAAAAATATATATTAGAAACCTGAATAATTTTGAAGACCTATCCATAGAAACCCCATACGCATGGGATTGATGAAAAAAAATGAAATGAGTTTCAGTTCTAACTATGGCGAACCCCAAAAATTTATTGTTTTTTTTTCTATTTTGTATTAAAATCTTTATGCGGTTCACCGAATCTACTTACCAAGTTTCTACATTATAGCTCTTATAGTTACGGGAAACAATGGCTGTGACATACAGACGGACAAACATGACGAATTCATAAGGCTACGGAACCCTAATAGCGGGATAATACGCGTGAGAAGCCGCGGCGGGCTAGTTTAACATAAAGCATTGCGCAAGCTACTCTGACACTTTTTCGCACGTCGTCCAAAAGTCAACTGCACGTAACTGCACCAAAAAGTGTTCAGTTAAATGTGAGTGCATGCTCTGAAAGTGCAGCCGAGACGGACCTATTACTGCACCAGCTGGCGGCGCTTTACGTGCACTGTAGCCGCGCGCCATTCGCTTCGAGCTTGTTAGGGTTAAGTCATCGAATAGTATTCAATATCGAATTGTCCAATTTATACGGCATTTAAATCAAAATTCAAAAGTTAATTTTTTCATGTTAATTATATCTATAATTCATTCTTCTATTCTATCTATAATTAACATGAAAAAACGAATTTATTTAAGTTAATTAATAACAAAATAATTAAAGATTGAAAACCAAAAAGTGTCAAATTAACGGGTTGATACAGCAGAAAAATTGCATCGCCTACGATAACTTGCGGTTAGCTCAGTTGGAAGAGCAGCACGCACAGGAGATGATTTTTTCTGTTTCTTTAAAATATTTAAAATGTCAAATGTTAGTTCGAAATAAGTTCGAAGCTAAGCTACGACCTCATTACCACTTAACATCAGGTGGAATGAGGTTAATCTTGAAGTGTAATATAAAATAAAGTGCAATATTATAGTGTCAATCAAAACATACGGAAATAAAATGTATTTTATGTATTAATTCAGATTTTAGATGCCACATACTCAGATCAAACATTCCTTCCGGTCGGGTCAATATGGAACACGAACTATTCTATATTGTCTAGTGTCTGGGTGTTGTGGTACTATCGTTGTTTCTAGTTTCTGTGACACAAGTGCTTCAGCTACTTACCTCATGATCAGAGAAATGTACGTGATGATGTTGAATATTTATTTATGTATGTTAATAGTCCAAACTAGTTCTTACCCGCGACTTCGTTCGCGTCATTTCGGGATATAAAAATATCCTATGTGTTAATGTATTATTTTATAAATCTTTCGATCAAATTTCAGCCAAATGCATTTAGTAGTTTTAGCGTGAAGTAACATACAAACACACTCACACTCTCAAAACTTTCACCTTTATAATATTAGTGTACTGCTCCCGTTGCAGAACTTAGAAACAGTAGTTTTGAGTACAAATAAATTTGAACTTAATATAATTTCGCACTAAGTCATATATTGCGGTGTGTGAAATGCGTGTAAAGAAATAGCTGCTTATTTTTGACGTTGAACAAAATAAATTAAGAATAAAAATATGAAGACGAACATACTATGTAGGTACTTGGTGGTAGAAAAAAAAACGTACTAATGTAGATCAAATATTTGATATAGACGGTTTCTGTATAAATGGCAAAAAAACCTGAAACTTTATTTTCAAGTTTTAAAATAAGCATCTCAATATCTACTGGTTTCTCCTCAACTCCCAACCACATATTTCTATCTCTTACTTTTTCGTGTGGACCCTATGTGTGATAGAGACTGGTGGTTCATCGTTGTTTATACTGACGAGCGCCGTCAGTAGTCAGGCGCGAAATGCTCCCAGCCCGCTTTATCTTTTTTTTTTTTTATATTGCACTTCAAGATTGCCCTCATCCCACCTGATGTTAAGTGGTAATGAGGTCCTAGCTTAAGGGTGACAAGTACAGCATAATAAATCTGTAACTGGACTTGTCGCCCTTACCTTGAAGGCTTGACCCCTGCTACTGATGTAGCATCCCCCAGGAGCTCTACACAATAACCACGCGCCATTCGCGCGCTCGCTTGCTTTTTGGGGTTGAATGGAAGATAATACATTCCGTATATTTGAAACTCTTTAAATAACTAGATAGGTAACGACCTCCGTAGCCGAGACGCGAGCGGGCCAGACTATGGTGTCGCACCATCTCGGTTTCGGGTTCGAACCCCGGTAGGATCAATATGGGAAACGAACTTTTCTATGTCTCGGGACTGGGTGTTGTGGTACCGTCGTTGTGTCTGATCTCTAACAAGTGCTTAAGCTACTTAACATAGAATCACAGCAATTTATGTGATGGTTTCCTATATTATTTAGTATTATACTCGTATTATTAACAGAGGATTCACACAAAATGCCTGTGACATCCACTCCGCTAAAGTCCCTCATGATACGGAACACTTCAACGCAACCGCTCGACGCCCCTGTCCGCTTTTTCCACACTCCGCTTTTAATTAATAAAACAAGTAAAGCGCGAAGCGAGCGGAGTGAAGGGGGGGGGGGGGGCGTTCGCTTCATTTCACTAATTAGTCATTTCCCTTTTGTTTTACCCCGATACGACCTAAGCCTCACTTAATTTTTCCCTGGTTGAATTCTACCCAGCATTGCGCAGAACGAAATGCTCCAGTGTCGGATTATTTTATAAGTATCACTAAGTTTTTACGTCCAAGATGGCGGGAGGATCGTTGAAAGGAATGTAAATGTAATTTTCAGCAGGAATGTTTTTTTATTTTTATTTTTTTGCGACAATCGTGAAGCCTGCCAGAGTAAATTTTAGATAAGTTAAATAGTTTTTTTCGTTATTTTGCACTAATTAAAATAATTGGACATTTGCAGCTACGCGTTTAACTCCAACTAAAGCTTAAACATTTGTTTATTATTTATTTTAAACATGCTGCGAGTTTATCATACGAAATCAGTAATTCTTGTCTAAAATAATATTATAAAGAGGAACGAATCGATTAACTGGTTGTGTGCATTGAATGCGCCACTAAACGGAACCACATATTTGATTTTCACCGATTGGAAGCTACACGCTCACCGGGTGACGGAGGCGTATTATATTTTTAATAAAATTAAGAATTCTTACTTAAACTCCTAAATCGAAGGTGTAAAAAATTATCAACACGAATGCTGACCAATAAGAAAAAAAATAAATGCGTAGATAAATAACACTTCGGGCTTTTCTTTATATTCGACTTCGCTAATGAAGTCTACTTGCGTTCACACATTAAAAACCGGAAAATACACGTTGGACTCGCACCATTATCTACTCAATATTAGACTCTTTAGACGACTATTTATTTTTTAAGTCAACATACCTACAACTAAATATTCTGTGAATATTTTAAGCGTCTAACAACACTTTTTATTTATATCAAGCGAAAAATCATATTTGTTACATGAGAGCAGCCCCTACTTAAATAATTATTTTATTTTGTTTTTAGTATTTGTTGTTACGGCGGCAACAGAAATACATAATCTACGAATATTTCATTTCTCTATCACGGTTCTTGAGTACATCCTGGTGATAGACATATGGACGGACAGACAGCGAAGTCTTAGTATTACCATTTGCGTACGGAACCTATTATGTATTGAAATAATTACAACATTCCTGTTGTAATATTATTTACTAACAAAACACCGTTGCTAAGATAATATGTATACATCTGCCACAATATGACATAGAAAAGTAAAAGATATGAATGCAACCTCGTGGTCATAGACACGTCAGAACCCTTAAAATATTTAAGTACCTCCAGTATTAGAATTCTTTTGTTAGTTGCCTATTTTGTTCGATCAGAGACTTTATGTTTGAACCTTCGCCATTCATTCAATCTATTCGAATGCGTTTGACACGATTGATATACCGTTCGATCAATGTGTTCCCCAAAGGTCAGGCAAAGCAATCCAAAACCGAACAAAGAAGTTAGTTTGACAGGGACAATGGCCGAGTTTAATTAAGCTGTTTGTCGTCATTCGGGAAAGGGCCCGATAATAATTAATTATTGAAAGTCGAGAGTTTACGAAAGCCACTTTGTATGGACATGACGTAAAATAATTCCACCAATCAGTGAGTTGCTAAGGGCTTTTAGGTTAAGGCTACTTATTAATCCTTTGCCTGTTAAAACAAAGTGGTAATAATTTTCGTGTAGGATGTTTTAATTACTATCAAAACTAAATTTATCTTATTTGTGATAGCAACAAAGGTGGTTTTGCCCTAAAAATGAGGGGATTGACTGGAAAAAAATGCCAATATACATTAAGTTTGGCTTTTGCTCTTTTTACGTGCAGTAAAGTTATATTATATAGAATTGAATATACTTTTTAAGCACCAACACAGTATGTGTCACAAGGCAATCAATACATATGCGTTGATACCCTTAAGTCTAAGCCTAATTTGACGTTTCCGTAGCAGAGGCTAGCGGACCGGCCTTTGCATCAACATCTCTAAGGTCCCGGGCTTGATTCCCGGTCGTGTCAATATGACAAACGAACTATCTAAACTGTATGGGGACTGAGTATTGTGGTACAGTCGTTTTTTTTCTGATTTATGAATCACAAATGCTTTAACTACTTACCAACAGAAAAGTTCGCAAATAAACCTGACCGATAATTGAACCCGGGACAACAGTGCGTACTGTTCATTTACAGAGTATTGTTCAAAAAGGTAATTCAGTTAAAATCAAACACATCTCACCTCACCCAAAGTTTCCCAATCTCACGATGAGTTTAGCCGCAGATACTTACGTCATTGTTCCATTTAGAGGTATTCTGACGTCATTGTTCCATTGGGACGTTCGTAACTTTCGACAGCTCCTCTGACGTCCACGAGTTTGGAAACTCGTGGCATTTGTTCGGTTTTAGGGTTCAAACTTAAAACTCAAACTTAAATATATATTTATTCATGTAGGTTACATATAACACTTGAATCGTCATTGAACACAATGCAAAGTGATTCTACTCCTGGTTCGGAACCTATATATTCCGAGAACAAACCAGTAAAAAACAGTAGATTTTTTTTATAACGCATATTAAGATTGACCTCATCCCACATGATGTTAAGTGGTAATGAGTTCCTAGCTTAAGGGCGAAAAGTATAGCATAGTAAAACTGTTACTATAGTTGTCGCCCCTACCTTGAAGGCTTGACCCCTGCTACTAATGTAGCACCCCCCAAGAGCTCTTCGGGGGTATTCTGTAAGGTGGAGGTATTTCACCAGTCGGGCTGCTCCAGTTCGAGTGATAAATCGCTATGCCCTACCTCTCTATGTACCTATTTAATTAATAAAATAAATATAAATAATGGACAATATCACATCCATTGCTTTGATTATGTGGTAAGTAGCTTAAACACTTGTGTTACAGAAATCAGAAACAACGACTTTACCACAGCACCCAGACCCGAGACAATACAGAAAAGTTCGTTTCCCATATTGACCCGACCGGGGATCGAACCCGGGACCACAGAGATAGCGCGACGCCAAAGTCCGCTCGCCTCTTGGCTACGGAGATCGTCATAGTTTGAACCTATCAGTACCTAATACCTAATAGAACGAATAAATTAAGACAAACAAAATAAATTCAAAATTCTGTAGTCCACGCGAACGAACGAACGAAGTCGCGGGAACAGGTACAGGTACAGTTTTATATATTTACAAAAGCGTTATCTTGAACACGATATCGAATAAATGTGTACCCAAGTAACCTACATTTTTCACTTCCATTACTCGCTCTAATAAGGCCGAATTGATTAAATAAGTTCCCTTGTAAGCTGTTAAAATACATCAATATTTTCCGTCACGAACGTAAGGCGGCAATCAAAACCTCGTTAGAATAATTTACGTTATTACAAAATAAATGGTTCCTCGGGATGTACTCAACGAACCTAGCTCGAGGTTAAAAAATGCTTGGAAAAGAAATTGTTTTGAAAAAGTAATTCAAAGTTTGTTTTTATCTATGCTTATATTATAAAGAAGAGTTTTTTTGTTAGTTTTTGATGCATTAAATGACTATGCTATATTATAATGGACAATTTTTTCTATACACAATATTATTCCATTATTATAAGATAGTCCACTATTTGAAGAAGGTTTTAGGCCATGACTTATGCTGAGTGAGGCCCTTTAATTTAGGACATTACGACTTGTCATGGTCTGCACCGGCCAGTTGACGAGGAGAACGCTGACTTTCATGTTTTATTATTTATTTATTTTTTGTTGTTTTCTTTTTGTCTCTATTCCGTATATGTGTACTTATTCAACATACAACTTTCGTAGCCGAGAGGCGCGTGGGCTGGACTTTGGCATCGCTCTATCTCTGAGATCCCGGGTTCGATACCCGGTCGGGTCAATACGGGAAACGAGCTTTTATAGGTTGTCTCGGGTCTGGGTGTTGTGGTAACGTCGTTTTCTCTGATATCGGTAACACAAGTGCTTAAGCTACTAACCATTGAATCCGAGCAATGTAAATAATTAAAAAAAACGGCCTTCCGAGTTCACTATCGCAATAGGTTCGTGGCAAATAAATGACTATTACATAATGAATATGAAAAAATTACTTATTATGAAAATGTTATGACGTCTTTAAGTAATAAATGTTTATTTCTTGCTTGTTTCATATAAAATCAGGCTGCGACTAATCAAGCGAAGAAGCAAGAAGAAAATTTGTAAAAACAGGAATAGTACAGTCAGCATCTTAAGTTTGTAAACAACTCAGTACCTTGTCACATTAATCTATTGGACTTACTCGGTCAAGTGATGTTTAATAATGTGACACAGTTCTGAGGTGTATTAAAACGAATTATGCTGACTGTACAACAAGAGCCGGCCAACGATGTCATCGCTTCACCGTGGAAAATATTCCATCACGAACAAAAAAGTTTAGTAACTTATATCTTTGCCGGACCATAAAGAAGTGGAACTCGTTGCCGGCTCATGTGTTTCCTCCTTCCTTTGACATGGATTCCTTCAAAAGGAGCGTGAAGAAACATCTTGCGGGCCAGTATGGCGATGCTAACGGGTAGGATATTACGGTATCAAATCCTTTGTCGTCACGATGTGGGTTCCTCTCTTGCTTACCCCCAGGCTGGGAGGAGCTAATATACTGCGCTACTATAAAAAAAAAGTACCTACGCGTATGAAGCCGCTGCGGGCCGCTATCAATACTAATATTATAAAAGCAAAAGTTTGCGTGTATGTAGATATGTATGGTTGAATAAATGGGTGTTAATCTTTTACTAAAAAACTACTGGATGGATTTTAATGAAACTTTACAATATTATAGCTCATACATCAAAATTACACATAAGCTACATTTTATAAAGATTTCGTGTGAATTGTCTAAAATATGACGAATTTAATAGTTACGCGATGACAAATGAGTGCGCGATACGTGGTGGCAGGCGAAATTTTTTAAGTTAGAGATATGAAATTGGGTACAAATATAGCTCGAAACTTGGATTGAAATATGGATTATTTTTATTTCGAATATTAGGGGAGATAGGGATAAAAGCGACCATGAAAGTATTTAGTCCACGCGAACGAAGTCGCGAGCACAACTAGTGAAGTAATAACTTTGTAACTTTTGAGACACTTGCTTACAATAATACCTTTTCCGAATGATTTCTGACATTCTATTCTAAATATTGGATCATAATTATTCCACGGTGTTTGTTTTCAGTAATCTCATTGCTTTCATTATTATAGACACTTGAGCACATACACTTTGTTCTTGATTTATCCAATACCTTAATTTATTCGCAGAAACTCACCCGCAAGTACCTGCTCAGGTTACCTTCAATAAAAGTCTTTGGGTGTTACACAAATTCCAAATAATTGGACGCGTTCTCAGAACACAAGGAAATATCTTAACTCTGATTTCGAGGGGTGTTCGCGGTAACAGTACAAGTTTGACGAATTGTTTAGGCATTTAAGGGTGTTTTAACCCCGACATAAAAACGGGGGGTCCTAACAATTTGGCATATCTGTCTGTCTGCGGTATAATTGCTCCCAAACGGATAATCCATTTTTGATTTTTTTTAAGATGTATAAGTCGAGAGTGTTCTTAGCTATGTTTGATGGAAACGGTAGCCAACTGCACAAAATGTCGTATTAAGTATTTTAACACAACGCCCTTATTATAGGTACGAAATAAAAGAGCTTGAATAGGTTTATAACATTGACAAACATAAAATTTAAAATGATCGCTGTTGCAAAATGGTGAATAAGATTATGCCGTAGCAGCATTTGCTGAGGTGGAACCTTATTGACCATATAATGTTCTGTGGTTTTGTTTTCTCATGTTGTTGCGTCAATACTTAAATCTCTATTTCTATTTATGTTAACGGTGCTAGTAGTCTATCGCTTCTACATTTTATGTTCAGAAACGATTGCTTTGAAAATTATTACGACGATGACGCTCTGGGTATTGGGGCATTAAACGCATGCAAATGGCCGGCTCGGTGAGCCATCACAGCGAGTGGCTGCGAAATTGTTGCTATCTGTGAGTGCAGCGATGCAATACTGGGTCCGCTACATTGTCTAACAGAGCTGCGTCGACGCCGTTCGGTGCTTGCTGACCGATGTCGTATATTGTAGCATACATTTTAATAGCAGAAGTGATTTCGTTGAGTCCTACTTGTTATATATTGTACATATAAAAACGAATCGCTGTTCCTTAGTCTCGCGAAAACCCGACAACGGCTAGCCCAATTTGGCTGAAATTGGTTTTGAAATACTCGTGGAGCTCCAAGAAAGGTTTTTATATTACACTTCAAGGTTGACGTCATCCTACCTGGTGTTAAGTGGTAATGAGGTCCTAGCTTAAGGGCAACAAGTACAGCATAATGAAGCTGTTACTGGACTTGTCGTCCTTACCTTAAAGGCTTAAAAGATTAGAAATTTTGGAAAAAAGTTGACGGTTGGTACGACGTTTTCAGCTGTGTCAGGTTTATTATAATTATAGTATTATTTTTACCTTTATATATCAACCAAAATTGTACCATTCAGTACTTTTTGCATGACAAAATGACATTAACTCTCTTCTCATATCTGCATGCTATATAAAAACAAAATACCATTCACTGAATAATTACAAAATCTCAGAAACTATAACACATTCAAACTTTAATTTTGATAATAGTTTTCATAATGGTAGGATTGTAAACATCTGCCAAAAAAACAATATTCAATTATTAAAAATCCATCACTATTAACTTTGACAAAGCCAGCGGCAACTGCAAAAGTAGTAAATAATAAAAAAAGAACGACGAATATCGCTCGACATATTTTCCTACGCGCTCGAATACCGGACTACTCTGCTCCCGATTTTTAGTAAAGAAGTTTTCAGTCTACAAATGCACGAAGAACTCACCAAGGAGCCAAATAAGCGTTTCTTTAGCATTCCACTACAGTCTCTTTACCTCAACCTTTCAAACAGAAAATATGTTTAAAAGCCAATTCCTACAATAAGAGGTTCATTGTTCGCAGGGAGCGGTTCCGTCGTCCCGTATTGTGCTTCGAGGCGTGCCGTAGAGACCGCCTTGTCTGGAGGTAGACCAATGAAACTGGTATCTCTTTGAAAGGATAGGTTTCGCAACGTTCCAAACACAATAGCTAGAACTGTGTTTATAAAACCTTTTTAGAGACTCATTCAGAAAATTCAGGTCTTCGAAATAGTTTTCGTTGAACTTGTTTATGAAGTTTAGTGTTAAGGTACAGTCCTGCGAAATTCTTTACGGGCTTGTTGGTGCAGTGGTTAGCATACCTTCCTGATAAACCAATAGTTGCCGGTTCGAACCCCAACCTGTACAAACGTTCGTGTGATAAAGGGTTTGCTTTTTGTCCGGATGTTATTAAGGTATTAGGTAAATATAAATATTGGATAAATATTGAACAACATCACATACATTGCTCTGATTCTGTGGTAAGTAGCTTAAGCACTTGTGTTACAGAAATCAGAAAAAACGACGGAACCACAACACCCAGACCCGAGAAAATATAGAAAAGTTCGTTTCCCATATTGTCCCGACCATGGATCGAACCCGGAACCTCAGAGATGGCGCGACGCTAAAGTCTTAGGTAAAGCTATAATTCTACTTTATATCCATGGTGTTATCAATAGGCGATGCAGAGCTGAGGGGGGTTTTCAGTACTTTTCACAACGGGAAATTCCTACACATGTCACTGCAAAAAAGGTGAGAAAGACAGAAAATACATCTATTGACCACTACATTACATCATCTTTATTCATGTAAGCTCTACAAAAGCACCTATGAATCTTCAGTCCAAATTCAGTATTCTAACGCCGTGTCCGGAATATTGTTGTAAACTTGCTTTGAAATTATTGACTTTTTGAGTTGCATCTCATTATTTGAATACCTTGAGTGACTAACTATTTGATGCTGGCTGAACTAGCATACACAGCTTATCCGAATCATGAAATATTCGTCAGTGGTGTTGGATTTGCAGTCTAACCGCGTATTTGCGAATCCGCGGGCCGATTTATACACTGCGACCAATATGACGCCGATTGTGGTCGCAAACAGAATCTGGTTACCGTAAATAACATATCCCTACAAAAACAAAGGGCTTACAGCTCCTCTATCGGTAATTAATATAACTATTAATAACACATAATCCTGATCATTTTATGAAATATCCGAGCGTTGAGTTGCCCATTTCGTAATTTTATCTAATTTGTTTTAATTTCATTGAATTTAACTTTATTTATTTATTCAAAAACTGTATTGCACAAAAACGTTCAACAAGTGAACTTAATGCTTAGAACACTCTGTGCCAGCCAACACTTGGGTCATGCAGAGAACTTGTTTAATTTATTCTGATTTATTTTGGTTTAATTTAATTTGGTGTGATTTATTAATTGTTTAAGTATTATTTATCAATAACTGTCAATGTTTCATTGAGTGATGTACACACCTGTAATAGGGATTCATAATGCAAGGTTTTGGACTTGGCTAATATTTTTCAATGGTGGTGTTCATAAAAATAAATAAATAAAAACGATTTCGTATCTTTGATCATTAACTAAATTATAATGTGGCCTAAAGACAGTGTAACATTTCTTGAAATATGATCGCATTTCAAATTTCTCGATTACATTATGAAGCGGGCAAAACTACGATATGGCCAAAACGACCACGCCTCCACAAAACCTGCGAATCTTGGTAAGCGATTCTCGAGGCCCATAATGGAACGTCTTAGAAAGCTTCATCATGAATAATGCAGCGACGCACCGCACGCATTTGCACACGGAGCAGCCGAACACTCGCGTGACGACGACGTACGCGTGACGGACGCAATAACACACCTAGCGCGTGACTTGCAAAAACGAAAAGTGACGTTATATGTAGCGGGGAAATGAGGGATGTCAGTGACTTACATAGAGAACGCTGCTAAAACATATCTTTATTAATGATTTTTTTATAAAATCACTTAAAGATTAAGTATGTAAAACTACTGCCGTATTCGGAATTTTGATGCTATCGAGAATAACCGGTAAGAAACTCGATAGTTACTCTTTTGTAAACTTACAAATATGTTAACATGCAAACAAAACATAAAAACAATAAAGCTTATGTCTATCTTTCATAATGAATACTATCAAGCCCAAACATTTTTGTCATTTAAATTGTCTTCTATTTTATGATGGTCTTTTTTCATTCGACAATTTATGATGAGAGATCAGATTATAAATAAAATAAAATAAAAATAATTTATTTCAGACTTTGAAATCCATAGAATCGTTAGTATTATGTTAGTAACAGTATCATATGATTGTTTATTATAAAATGTAGTTATACGATTTAACATATCATATTATGGCGATTTTAATTCAACTTAGTGTAGCCATTATTTAAAACAACTGATTGTTGGTTTTAGAAAATGATTAGCAATAGTATTACGTACTAGGGGATTTTCTAAAACCAACAATGCACAGTCATCCGTGGTTGAACAAGAGTGCGCCATTAATGATTTAAACAGCTGGCGCAGGGCTACCACCATCACATGGAGACCTAACATATTATTATTCACATCTTATTAAATTGTCTTCACAGTACATAGTGACAACAAAGCGATTCTTTCGTTAATAACTTTTACGTTATCTTTCAAAAATGTAATCTTGATTGGAGGTTTTTTGTAATTTTTGATGTGTTGCATCATAGCTCCAACATTTATAAAACATGATTTTTTTTAAATTTAAATGAATCTACTTCGGAATTAAACCACCTTTGAATCTGATTTGGTATTGTAATACGATTTAAGGAAAAAAATATTGTTTTCTACCAAATGTTCGGTTTTCATTTAAACTAACGTCGTATTCCTAGTAAGATTTTTGTATAACCTTTAAAGATTGGGACGCCATAAAACCTGTAATTAAGATAATAGCAAATCTTTTTTATTTTACACAGCGCCGTAAAAGCTTTCATAGCAAAACAAACTTGTGTGAATTTATTTCCCAGCCCTATGCTAACCGCCTCTATTTGCCTGTATCGCGGATAACATACATCATCGGTGTTGCGCGACAAGCGGCCGATTTATACGCGACGCGACACGGAATTGTCGCGCGACGCAAACGTAGTGCTCGTAGTCCGTGAATGACTATCACTAGCTGTTTGTTCATTATTACTGCTATTAAAAGAGTCTGATTGGCCATACAGACGGGAAGAGGAGCATAAGAAAAAATGACATTTATAACCCTACTACTAAGAAAACACCGGCAAGAAACTCAAAAGATCAGTTACAGTAGCAATATCAAACTTAATGCTATCTGTAGATTACGTTGCATCAAGTCATATCATTTTTAGTATTTTACAGAAATAAAAAAATCATCTCCTTGCAGTATGGAATGCGAATTCACGACTTCCATGTATTGCTCTTCCAACTTAGCTATCCGCAAGTGTCGTAGGCGATGAATTTTTCTGTTGAATTAGTCAGTTAGCCTTCGGTAAGGGGAGATTGCTTTTTTCTGTTTCTTTTTAAATTTCGTTTGTTCAACGTAACGCACTATAAAGAAATTTAAAAATCAATTCATGTAGTTTTATTTTGATGAGTGAAAAAACATAACGTGTTTATCTATTCGGACTACTGTATTATTTTTCTATTGTGTCGCTATACTTTCCCTCATCAGAATTAAAGTATGAAAAATAATTGTTTTTTTTTATACTAGACTAGCTGTGCTCGCGAATTTATTCGCGTGGACTACAGGATTTCGATTTTTTTTATAAAATTAAATTATTTTTCTAAAATAAAAATAGCCAAATAACTCCTTATTACATCAGCTACCTACCAGTAAAAGTCCTGTCAAAATCGGTCTAGCCATTTTAGAGATTAGCCGGAACAAACAGACAGACAAAAATTGTATAAAATGTTATTTTGGTATATATATCCATGTATTAAAAAGCAGGTATTTTAATATCACAAACAGACACTCAAATTCTATTTATAGATGTATAGATAAGGTACATACGCTTGAAGATATGTCTTTAACACTTTAAATGTCAGATCAAATAGGCTCGTAGTCTGAGCTCGTAGGCCATGTTGGCAGTTTTACTGCGGCAGTTAGCAAGAGTAACTGCTGCCAGTTACTGAGTACCGGCCGTAACAGACTTTACAGCTTGATATTAGCAAATGTTGCTCGGTCAACGTAACATCTGCCTCCCTAATCTCAAATGATTTACTTTTTGTACACGCTCGACACGAAATCAATTCATTCTCCCCAGATTTTTCTTAAGCGTGCAAATCCAGTTCCACTAAGTAATTAAGCTGCTTTAAAAACGCTTTCTAACGTCTCGCTAATCTCAGTTCCTCAGGATACGAAACTTCGCAGATAATTCGCAGATAATATTCCGACTTCCTCGATTCGCTCGCTCAGCTCAGCTCGCTCCCCGGGTGCCAAATAGGTCAATTAGCGTCCGCTTCACTCTAAAAAGTGGACATCTCGTATTGATATTCCAACTATTAATTTATGCCAAAACGCGGATGAATACGTTTCATTAGTTCTGGATGAGTGATTGATTTATTAGTAGGGTTACCATTTAACTATTTGAAAATTTAAAGGTGAATAACTCAAAAATTAGGAATTCTTATTTCAGCAAAGCTTAATCTCGTCCTTCTACACATGGTAAATGCCTCCATCATTTGATTCCAATTATTGTTGAAATAATAAATAGATGGATAGCTACTAAGCTAAGAGGCCACTATTATTTAAGAAAGCATACATGGTGATTACACCACTAGTATTTAAGAAAGTATACATGGTGTAATCACCTTGTAAACTTTCTTAAATAATAGCCGTCCGTGACTTTGTTTTAGTGGAGTTAATTGTTTACATCTTGGGTTATGTACCTTAGGGTTTAGTTAGGATTCCTAATCTTTCCTTGTAATAAATAAGGCCTATGTTATTCAAAGTGACAGAAACTTTCTGATGGTAAAGGATTTTTTAAATCGTCACAGTAGTGTTTGTTATTTCATTACAAATTCAGGCAAAACAGCATACAATACCCGCATGAAGGATGCTAAGTTGCTAATAACATCACAAATTTCTTCAAAACATTATGTATCTGTTACAAGTATTGTTAAATGAATAAATAAAGTTAAACTTTTTCTGATAATTACATGTAAGCCCATTTTCTCAACTTATTTTTTTATTTATTCTTCTAGCAGTCAAAACCAGCTACTTACCCTTAATTATTTAAAATCTACAGGGCTCTCCAGACCTGATATGATCGAGCCAATACAAATGATTAAATTGGAGGGCCTTACTTTCCACATCAGCGGTCATAAGTCGTCCGTCAGTCATTTTTAGCTTACGCCTTTTTATAATTTAACTAGATATAATATAGCTTGACGCTTAACACGGATGGGCATGGCATTTAAAAATAAATAGATAAATAGTGGACAACATCACATACATTGTTCTGATTCTGTGGTAAGTAGCTTAAGCACTTGTGTTACAGAAATCAGAAGCAACGACGGTACCACAACACCCAGACCCGAGACAATATGGAAAAGTTCGTTTCACATATTGACTCGACCGGGGATCGAACCCGGAAACTCAGAGATGACGCTCGCCAAAGTCAGGCTCGCTCGCCTCTCGGCTACGGAGGTCGTCAAATTAGACAGCTCTGATATAAAATGCCTGTCAAAGCTCGTACCTGGTAACCCTATTCGCATCTCTATGAATGCCTCTGAAATGTGGATATAACCCACTATCAGTTATAATTCCATTTTAATTTCGGTGAGTGTTATTGAATTTGTCGATCAGTAAAAGCTTCCGCGAGTGGAATTAATTATTCTGGAAATTAATGGCAAATTTTGGTGAAAATTAATGTGCAACCAGTGGCCCTTTTGTTTGTAAATTACTCTTTATCATCACACCAGCAAAATAGGGAAATGGACTGGGTCACAAATATCAGTTTATTTTCAGTTCGTTAAATTGTAATTGAAGAAACACGTAATTTACGTAATTTGGCGAAATAATAAAAAACACTGACATTAAAGGATGACAATTTTCGGGGTTGGACC
Source organism: Glyphodes pyloalis (assembly GCA_037074685.1). NCBI lineage: Eukaryota > Metazoa > Arthropoda > Insecta > Lepidoptera > Crambidae > Glyphodes > Glyphodes pyloalis. The sequence goes on from JAYKKO010000055.1 coordinate 580,472, forward strand.
TCGTACGTTACTGGTGGGTAAAAAATGTACCTATTAATGAAAGACATCACGTCACAATTCGATGTATCGCCGTCATTTTAGAATTAGATGGCAAATTAAGAGAGGTAGGGCAAAGCGATTTATCGCTCGCACTATACTGCTATTTTTACCATATGTAAGTCTAAAAGACCAATTAGTCTTCAACAAATGTTATACTTGCAAGTAATTAAATATTGAACAACATCATATCATAAACACAATGTTCTAATTCTGTGATAAATAACTAAAGCATTTGTGTTACAGAAACCACGATGGTACCACAACATGCAATCAGCATCATCGAAAAGTTAGTTTTTTATGTTGACACGACCAGAATCGAACCCGGAACATCAAAGATAACGCGACGCCAAATTTCAGCACGTTCGCCGTTAGCTACGTTAAAATACCTATTCGAAATTCTTAACAAAATAATTATTGTCTATAAAGCTATAAATGATCAGAAGAAAAACAAGTAATTATTTGCCGAGCGTCTCAACAACTAGATAAATGTTTGCTGTCCCTCGGCAAACAATCCCGTAAAAGTGAACAACAAAAAACAAACACAACCTCCTTTGTTGCTGTTGTCACTTAGCCTCGATCGAGCCCTGATTCACTTATAAAGTTTACGCTTTAATAAATAAACTAACTTTGAGACAGGATAAATGAGAAGTCACTTAACGACTATTTTCGTTTGACTTTCAGTGACAAAAATAAACTAAACAATTTAAGGTGTTAGTTACTTAAAATATATCCAACTAAATATATATGAAAACTTGAATGTGTGTATATGCACATTTATGTAACATATATGTTTGTTACTCTTTCATGCAACAATTTTTACTATATGCATAAGAATATATATGTCACCGTAAGATTGTAAAAATCGTTAGATTACAATCTATCTCGCGAGATTGTAAACTGTCGACAGATTGTGAACCGTATCAGGAATATTGATTACCTACTGTATAGTAAATAAATACTTGAAGATTTTTTGATGTGCATTTATTTTATTTAAACGACATCTCTATTTCTTTAAATATGAGAAATGATTTAAATTGAATTCCATTCCTAAGTTTCCAGGGGCATAGGAAGGCTGGTCGTGATTGGTCGCTCATACAATAAACCGACCAATCAGGAAGAGCTTTCGGACAGTTCACAGTTTGTCGCGAGATAGATTGTAATTTAACAGTTTCACTTCGATAGATTACAATATAGCGAAAAATAACGCGTTAAATTGCAATCATAATGTTACGGTTCACAATCTGTCGACAGTTTACAATCTCGCGAGATAGAGTATAATCTAACGGTTTTTATAATCTTACGGTGACATATACTATATACATACATCAAAATAACATTTTTTAATTTGTTGTCGGTCAGTCTGGCTGTTTGTTCTGGCTAATCCCTGAAATGGCTAGACCGATTTTGACAGGACTTTTATTGGGAGGTAGCTGATACATTTATTTTAAAAAAATATATTTTATGTTATAAAAATAAATTCAAAATCTGGTAGAACACGCGTACGAAGTTGTGGGCACAGTTCAAAACAATATTTCTAATTGGATCAATGCGTTGAACACAATAAATACAGCAAAACTAATGTTTAATATCTGATCGATTCCAATAGAACACATTTCACAATCTCAACATCACAAAACAAAATTTAATTCGGCGCTACGGAATTGCGTTCCCGTAATCATGTTGCTTTCGTAGTGAAATTCCATTGTTGGTCCGTAAATAAAATTCTTTTCCGCATTGAGTCGACAAATTTCTTGTCAAACACGCCAGCGAAACATTGCTACGTCACTGCGACAGCTTGACGTGAATAGGGAAGCCAGTGAACAAAAAAACAAAGAAGCATTTCTAAGGCTTGAAATAGCTATTTAATAGAGGTAGGGCATAGCGATTTATCGCTTCAACTGGACCAGCCCGACTGGTGAACTACCTCTACCTTACAGAAGACCGCAGCCAAATAACAGCCAGCCAGCCAGTCACAATACCCGTAGATAGGCTTCTCGAAATAGAAATATATCATATTTTCATATTTTGTAAAAATGTTAATTATTGCAGCATTACTATATAAGGCACAGACAAGTATAGATCGATCTTGTATTCAGGAAATAAAAGATAATATGTTGTAAACGTGGCAAAAGTGATTCTTGCTTCCGGATTCATTCTGTGGTATGTATTAGGTTATGTGTTATATTTAATCTAACATTATAAAAGTACTAACCTAATCTAAATAATAGGTCAGCAACAAATTTCATAAGCGACTTGTGGCTCACTCAGTATTTCTGTCGTTCAAATTATTAAAAAGATGCCCGTGACATTACTTCTACAAGTTTTTATTTCCTCGGAATAGATTTATGGAGTACTAAGACGGAAAATAATGACAAAACTTGCTCGTCTCGGATAGTAATGCCTTAAGCTGATAGCTTTTAGAATCAAATTCGAATCCTAAGTATTCTCTTATAAACATTTTCACATCAACCCTACCGATGCCGTAAAGCCTACTGTAAGCGCAAATTGATTCGCACTCAATCCGCACTCCAAAACACATCAGCGCTTAGAATTCATCCTGATGTCCCCGCATTCCTCCCGGAGTGTCTTTTCCTCGGTCACGCGAACCTCACGAGTCGTGCGCGTGACGTCATCGGATATTCCGCGCGCGCGCCAAGTGTCGCTAAAAAGGCGCGGGCCGAAATATGCGCTCATTTGCCGGGAATGCTCCGGTGTAGGGTTGCCTGAGTTTGGTGCAATCAAGTCAGTAGGATTTTTAGGAGAGGATCTATAAGTTCTAAAGAACATATATATGTATATATATATATATGTTACCGCCCAAACCCGATTTCAGGACAAACTAGTTTTGCCTAGGCTCAACTAGTTCTGCCTATATGCGATAGGATTAACCAGTATAGTCTAGTCCAAACTAATTTGTCCTAAGCCCGATAGGATAGGCCAGTTATATATATACAGGTTGTAAGAAGAGAGGTGGGGTATAGCATCGCTTGAACTGGAGCAGCCCGACTGGTGAAATACCTCCACCTTACAGAAGACCGAAGCCAAGTAACAATCACTTCTGTGTTGTTGTGTTCCTGCATGTGAGTAAGGTTTCCAGAGCTCCTGGGGAGTGCTATTAGTATCCCACCAGACGAGGTAGGGTTTACGGAAGAAGTCCTACAGAGCGGGGGAGTCCTACACACGCCGTTGTAAACCCCACAGCATCGTTAGGGTAAGTAAAAGTATTTTCCCCCCTTAAAAAGAAAGCTGGTTTATTACCGTTCGCTGGATGTAGGCCTGTTTGCTACTTTGGTGTGATAGGTCTTCTGTTCCTACGGCATCACCATCAAGACGATGATGTCTACTGGGCTTAGTATATGACAGGTATCTCGGGTTCTATCCCTGGTCGGGTCAATATGGGATACGAGCTTTTCTTTGTTGTCTCGGGTCTGTGTGTTGTGGTATCATCGTTGTTTCTGATTCCTGTAACACAAGTACTTAAGCTACATACCACAGTTTTAGAGCAATGTATCACATGCTGTCCAATATTTTATATATTTATTTAGTGGGTGCAGTCCGACACAAGCATTTTCTTTGCATAAAAGAGCGTCTTTGCTATCGAGGATAAGGTTTTAGTTGGAAATTGGAATGAAAAACTAAGTGGAAACTTCAGGTAAAAGAATATAATAAAGGTAGCAGCAATGGTACAAGAGACAGATGTATACGTAACAGAATGACAGAGAGTTGTATAGACATTAGACAAAATAAAAGTTGAAACTTAAATCTAGAAAGAACAATCATCTTGCCAGTGTTGTGATTATATAAAACAGGTTTTATTAACACCTCCCCGTAATCACAACACTTATGTACACCCTGTATATACACATTAAATAAAACATACTGTACAAGACATCTACCTATCACTAACTTTACACCTAGCTACATAATATTTACAAAAACATGATAATATGAAAAACACTGTACAAACCTAACTTAACCCTAAACCATTTGCACACTTGGTGTGCTTTAGTTTCGGCAAAGGTTTAGTAAGTATGTCAGCGATCATGTTGTTTGTTGGTATGAACTGTAGCCGAATGTTATGGTGTGAAAGTGAGTCTCGAATGAAATGATGTCTTATGTCGATGTGTTTTGTACGTGCGTGGTATGTGTTGTTGTGGGCAAGTTTTAGTGAGCTTTGATTGTCTGTATGAATGACGATGGGTTGTGAGATGGCAAACATTTCCCTAATGAGTGACTGGAGGTAAAGAGCCTCTTTGCAAGCTTCCGCAAGAGCCATGTACTCGGCTTCTGTCGTGGACAGGGCTACAGTACGCTGCTTGCGGGCTTCCCAAGATATTGGGGCTCCACTCATTAGGAAAGCATATCCCGTGAACGATCTTCGGTCCACAAGATTGTTTCCATAGTCCGCATCGACATATGCTACCGGCAAAAATTTTTCAGATGACCTAAAATGCAGACGACGGTTTTTGGTGCCTTTAAGGTACCGAAGAACCCGCTTAGCGGCCTTCCAGTGTACCCCCCCGTAATGTGCATTGAATTGAGAGAGGTATGAGACCGAATGGGCAATATCGGGTCTAGTACATATTGCAATGTACATTAGTGAGCCGATAAGTTCCTGATATGGAACTTCTGCATTTTCTTCATTTGAAGATCTAGGCAGCAGTTTTATGCCGGGTTCTAAAGGAGTTGTCACCGAAATTGCATCTGTCAAACCGAATTTATTTATAAGTTTTTCAATGTATTTAGTTTGGTCAAGAGATATGTTTCCAGAACTATGCTGTTCTACTCTCATGCCAAGACAGTCTTTGCAAACTCCAAGGTCTTTAACTGTAAACATTTTCTTAAGTTTGTTCTTGAATTCGATCTTCATACTGTCCTTTGTAGAGACAACGAAAAAATCATCCACAAATACAGCTACGATAAGAAGATCGTTTCCGTCTCGTCGATAGTATAGACAGTGTTCATTTGCTGTCTGTTTGAGAGACAATTTGTGCATTGCCTCACACACTTTCGCGTTCCATTGGCGCGGTGCTTGTTTAAGACCGTAAAGGGCCTTTTTAAGTAAACAAACCTTTTCTTTTGGATCAGTGGAGAAACCCTCAGGTTGTTCCATGTAGATCTCTTCTTCAAGATCTCCATTCAAGAAAGCTGTTTCAACATCTAAGTGATCTACCAATAATCCGTGATGAGCAGCAAACGCAAATAAAAGTCGCACAGAAGACAGTCTAGCCACAGGTGAGAAGGTTTCGCCATAGTCTACTCCGGCTACTTGAGTGAAACCTTTTGCGACTAATCTAGCTTTGTACTTCGTAACATTACCACTTGTCTCCTTTTTTATTTTGTAGACCCACTTGCATTTGGTAGTTTTTCTACCAGAAGGTCGATCAACTAGCATCCATGTCCCATGTTTTTCTAGGGAATTAAATTCAGCCTTCATTGCCTCAATCCATTTTTCTTTTTGAGGATGTTCAATGACTTCTTTGTATGTTTCTGGCTCTTGATCCGACGTCATGTAAAGGTTTTCCTGAAATCTTTCAGGAGGTCGCCTTTCACGAGTTGGATATCTTCTTTGAGATTCAGGTGCTCCATTTTCAAGAGGGGAATCCACCGAAGAAACTGGAACATCTACAGAAACTCTAGGTATTATAGGTTCATCTGAAGATGACGCACTAGGCGTTACAGATGGACCTGGCTGAGGTTGAAAATGTGACAGTGGAACTGGTTCATCTTCTAAAGGCACAAATACTTCTTGCGGTCGCGGTGATGGCGGAAGTTCGCTGTCAGAAGGATTTGGTTTAGGCATAATTGACGTTTTTTCTTCTATGAAGACTACATCTCTCGCAACTATGATAGTTCGAGGGTTTTGGGGATCTATGAGACGGTAACCTTTGCTTTCAGTAGCATAACCTACGAATATGCAAGTCTGGGTTTTAGATTCCAGTTTAGTACGCTTTTCTTTAGGCACAAGAACGTGGGCTTCGCAACCAAAAACTTTTAAGAGCGAAAGGTTAACTTTTTTCCTAGTCCACACTTCTTCTGGAATTTTGTTCTTCAATGATTGCGTAGGAGTACGGTTTTTTAAATAAATAGCCGTATTTACCGCTTCTCCCCAATAAGCAAGAGACAAGTTTGAGTCTTTAAGCATTGATCTGGCTTTTTCAATAATGGTACGGTTCGCGCGTTCTGAAATTCCATTCTGCTGAGGAGTATATGGAATAGTAGTCTGATGTAGGATACCACTCTCTTTCAAGAAAGTAGACATATCCTTATTGACATACTCGCGACCGTTGTCTGATCGCAGAACTTTGATACGCTTGTCAGTTTGATTTTCCACCAGATGCTTAAACTCTACAAATTTGCTGAAAACTTCTGATTTCGATTTTAAAAGATATCCAAAAGTTTTGCGACTAAAGTCGTCAGTAAAAGTTAATAAATAAAGTGCTCCGCCCCAAGATTGTGTACTCATAGGTCCACATAGGTCCGAGTGAATTAGCTCGAGAACCTCACTCGTTTTTGTATTCGAGTTTTTGAAGGGTTTTTTAGCAAATTTCCCTTGTAGGCATGGAATACACTTTTCTGTAAAAGTTCCATGAAAGTCTATGCCTAAGCATTTGTTTTTTAAAACTTGCATGGCGTTAGAATTGACATGACCAAGACGTCTATGCCAAAGTATGGCGGACTCTTTGGTAGGAGTGTACAGAGCATGCGACTTATTGACGTTAAGTCTGTACATACCTTTATGGTTCGATCCTGTCGCTATGACATTACCTGTCATTTGACATCCACCTGACAAAGTAATTGTCGCACCTTCGGATGTAAACAAAACATCGAATCCTTTCCTAACTAAACTATTTACAGATAAAAGATTGGTAGCTAAACCCGGAACGTATAAAACATCGCTAATCTTATTTACACTATCGGAAATATTTATATTTACAGTACCTCTGCCCTGACTAAGAAGTTGGTTCTTATTTGCAACAGTCACAGGAATAATGCAAGTCGATAAGGTCTCATACCAATCCTTCCTGTTGCTCATGTGTGAGCTTGCACCAGAATCTATGAACCAATCTTGTGAACCTGTGGATGAAGGTGAAGTTAAACAAGATGAAAGTGTAAATTCCGATATATTGTTTGAATAAACCTTTGCCGAAACTTTCTTGTTTTTATTTCTACATTCAGAAACTAGGTGCCCTAACTTTTTACAATATGTACAGAAGAATTTCTTTTTCTGTTTAGTTCGCAGCGCCGTAGTTGCAGGTTCAGGCAGGGGTCGAGTACTCGTAGTGCAGGCAGATTGAGAGTCTTCCTTCAGAAGAGCTGACACTACGCCTTCCGAAGTAATCTTCGCATTGGAATGTTCTAAGGCCATGACGAGTGGCTGAAATTGTTCAGGAAGTCCAGCTAAGATGATAATTCCGAGAAATTCATCTTCCACTCCAGCTCCTATCTCTTGTAGCTCCTGTTGTACACTAAGCAGGGAATGTACGTACTTGTCCATCTTTCCTTCATATTTGTTCGTGAGAAGCCTTTTCATAAGTTGCAGTCTCCGCGTTAAGCCGCTATCAGCATAGGCTTTTTGAGATTGTTATATGTCTCAAACGCGGTTTTTGCATTTCTGATCACAGGGTATATGGACTCTTCACATGTTAGGCATATCTTTGCACGCGCTTTAGCATCCTTACGTTTAGCGTCAGGACTAGATGCGTCGTCTACAGGGTTTATGACAAAATCCCATAACTCCTGATCCGTCAAGAAACATTGGATTGCAAATGCCCAATTGTTAAAATTCCTCCCGTTCAGTTTCGTAATGGGAATACCTGTGGAACTTGGTGCCGGCTTTAAATCCGATGGATGGTTCTCCATAGCACAATCTTCTCACACTTTATTCAGTTAACCATCCTGGGCCCATAACCAGTTGGAAATTGGAATGAAAAACTAAGTGGAAACTTCAGGTAAAAGAATATAATAAAGGTAGCAGCAATGGTACAAGAGACAGATGTATACGTAACAGAATGACAGAGAGTTGTATAGACATTAGACAAAATAAAAGTTGAAACTTAAATCTAGAAAGAACAATCATCTTGCCAGTGTTGTGATTATATAAAACAGGTTTTATTAACACTAGGAGGAAAAATATCTATCAGATAAGGTATACCTGAATTTAAAAATATATATAATGAAATTATTTGAAAATAGGTAGGCATACCTATCCTATTGGAAAGGGATGGAAATAGTCCATGAAACTTCAGAGATAAACATAATAATAGACTCCTTCAAAACGTGACTTTATCGCTACACACACAAGCTCCGATTTTTGAAAACTTTCAAATTACCAAAACTATTTGCATGTTTTAAGACACGTAGCTTTATAAATACACTCTGCAAAACTTTCTACTGAAAATTGAAACTGACTTGCCTTCGGCAATGTAAATGTCAGATGACACTGCACATGAATTGTTTTCCGATATTCCCTGAGAAGCGCTAGTGCAGCACAATCTCCACTAATTTTCTGCACTCCTGGTACTTGAAACGAGCATATCAAATATTTAAAGGTGGGTTAAAAGCATGAAAATGAAGCTGCATTTGATATGACGTGTCTTTTTGACCTATTTTAATGTTTTCTTATTTTGTTTTTGTGTGCAATATTATTTAAATCCAAAACTCTATGATAGCTAGTGTTTCAATTAGTTTGTTGCGCCCCCTAGTACCTGAAAATTATTTTGTACTAATTCATGCATTGTTTTTTGATCTCTTAAGATTTTTTTTATTAGTTTGAGAATAAACAAACGTACAAATGATAAGAACATACTCCTTTAACAGTTAAATATTCAAATCCGGCTAACCCCTTCTTCAATGATAGGATTAGCACCAAAAACAGTCAAGGCTATGCCACCCCGCCTCAGGCAACGTAAATTCACAGGTGGCAGCTAAACAATTTTGAGATAGCCCGAGGGCGTCGCTGGCACACTATCTCCTCTAATTTTCTGCGCTCCTAGTAACTAATATGAGGAGATCGAATACTAGTAGGTAAATTTGAACCAATTTTGGTGTGACGAGAGGATTTTTTACGTTGCATAATCTCCTTCTTGACCTTCGCTTTGATAAATTACCACAATATCTATACCTTTCAAAAAGCAATAAATAAACAAGCATACATTTTTAAACTTTCACAATCAAGATATTTGCACAATGAATAACAATCTACTATGGCATTATTTCTAACATCATAGCATCGCTTATATTATTTGGATAATAGAAATCACTACAGCGACTGTTAAGTTTTATTTCCAAATAAGTAACTGCGCCAGGAAATTATTAATGTTTGTGAACTAGATAAAAAAAAATCGAAAAGTAACAAAACTGAAAGCTTAGTCTATGTACAGTAAATTGTACTAAAAAACAGTAGTAATACGAGTTTCCGAAAGTGAAACTGGCGGACAGCAAAACAACTAACGTAAAAAAATTCAACGCTACATACTTATAAGGCGCGGGACTTATTTTCCAATAGCTCTCGTAGAAACTCCACCAATTTTCGACTTACCTCTAAATAAAAGAACAAATGCTACAGAAAGATCAATTTTAAAAAAGGTCTTATTACAATATTCTCTTTCCATTTTTCAAACATTCAACGGCTTTACGGTCTTTTCCTTGAGCAAAAAGTATTTTTCTTGTATTCCTCGTAAAATATAAATTTATTGAAGTATTGTTATTTTACTGGCTAGCGTACATACTACGCGATACCTGTAAATGACGAAGGCATGGCTAAGCTTACAAATCCGGCTAACACCCCTTCACCGCCTGCAGAATCTGCACAGGAGCAATTCTGTCTGCCCTAGCTCCGAGGACGTTCTCGTAAATACACAGGTGACGCGGCACGTGAATTGTTTTCCGATAGCCCTCGAGGAGTTCTATCACAGTGCACTTGGGTACAGTAAGAATCAATCACCATATTCATATCATATTTTGAAGAAATCAGAGTTTTTGAAGCATCAGTTGACGTCACACAGCGTATGTAACATTTTAAACTGATATGACTATGCTGGCGGATCGTTATGTTTCCTTGGATGTATGAAGCGATATGGATGGCTAAGGCCTTACCTTAAGGCAGCTGTTCCTAGAAAATTTAAAAGGTTAACATATTCATGTATAATCTATTGTAGCGCAGGACGTGAATCTGATAGTGGTGGGGCCGCGGAGGAAGAGGAAGATTTGGTATTGCATTGGCCAACCTACCCTCCGCATCCACTGAGTCCTGGGACTACATCGAGCTCTCGGAGGAAGAACCGGAGTAGTTTAGTATCGGGTGTCTAAAATAATGGTAGGAGCCGTTCGTAGATCCGCTGTTGTGACCGGAGACGCCAGGCGTAGAGTAAGCCTCACATCCATTACCTCGCCCCTCAGGGGTTTGGAAAAACTGATGGGATTCTAATCCATACAAGCCCGACACACCACTCTCTATTCCCTGCAGAGAGCGAAGGTACGGTAGGCACATACATCTTAAAAAATACAAAAACGCTCCCACAGTAAGGACTGAAATGGAAGCGAAGCTAGTACCAATGAAACATGTAATGTAGATCAAGGCAGACCTTCCTCGCCGCCTGTCTAGAGTCTGTGCCATCGTGGAGCGTACCGCCGGTGCAGCATCGTTCGGAGCCATTTGTCTCACACGTCCACCATCGGTTCCGATAAGACTTTACCGTTCCCAACGCTCAACAACTTGCACAGTTGTTTTAAACTTTGCTCCAAAATGCGGGCATTGAATGCTTTGTTGGAAACTGTAAATTAATAGGTGCGAAGCTATGTATGCGGCAGAATCGATGGCAAGGGTATGCAGGTTCTCGAATCAACAATTATAATTTAAGATAGTTTGTAAAAATCCCTGGCTGTTTGAAGATCTATCATATGCTTACTATTGCTTACGACACAAGAGTAGTAAAAGGCTACGTTGACATTTTAGCGACGAAATAATTTACTTAACTCGCTTTTGACTACACGTACACGATGAAACGCAATTAGACCAAAATTTGGAGTTTTAATCAATCTACTAATACTATGAACGCGAAAGTTTGTAAGAATTTAAAAAAATTAAAGCGGACTCGACTTTGGCATCGCGTCGTCTCCGAGGTCCCAGCTTCGGTTCCCGTTCGGATCAACACGGAAAACAAACTATTATATACTGTCTCGGGTGTGGGTTTTTTTTTATAATAGCGCAGTATATTGGCTCCTCCCTGCCTGATGGTAAGCAAGAGGGGAACCCACATCGCGATGACAAAGGATTTGATATCGAAATATCCTATCCGTTAGCATCGCCATACTGGCCCGCAAGATGTTTCTTCACGGGTGTCGTGGCACAATCATTGTGTCTGATTTTTGTAACAAAAGTGATTTAACCCATTGACCTCCATTGACGCTTTAAAGCGTCATCAAGAATTTTGATCCAGACGCCGACGACGCCTTTAAGCGTCATTATTTGCCTTATGTTTGACGCTGAAATAAAAAGTAATGAACACCATCTCGTATACATATTTATACACTCCGCGCACCAGGATACGATAGATTATTATTATTGATGTCTAAAAACGTCCTACAGCATAGAATTGAGTTAAAAAATGATAAAAATCAACAACTAAAATTATTAACGTAAAATCACACTGCACGACGCCGTGGACGTCTTAAAGCGTTAGGTAGTGATGTGACTAAGTGGACATTTTTAATACATTTTTTATTTTTATTTAATATGTAGGTATTAGATGACAACAATAAAATGTGATTATTTTTTTATTGTTCTACTGCTAGTGTATTAAAAGTGTATTAATAAATAACTATTATCAGTCTCGCGCCCTCAGCGGTCCCGGTAGAACGTGCGCACACGCTCGCTGCGCGTCGCGTACCTATAACTAATAACTATGTCGGTGACGTCGAGAACGGTGAAATGTACGAGCTGTAATATGGTCATTAATGAGCTACTAGCTTTTGTTCAAAACAAAGTGGACGTGATGGATGAAGAAGGAATTGTGCAGCTGTGTTCCACAGCTTTCTCAACGGAAGAAATAGAAACAGCCAAGTGTCTCCTGTTTGACTCGATTACCACTGAAAAGCGAAATATTAAAAGGAAAAATGGTAGGAAAAGACAGCGTGATCTTTATGATGTAATAGCAGTTCTAAAAGAGACGGATCCCGAGCTCGTACCCATATTTGTAGCTCGAGATCTGCAGAGGCTCCCACCTGTGACTTTTGATCACATCGACGTGACCAGATTACTCAAAGAATTACTAGTTCTGCAAAATGATATGCAATCCGTTAAGGAAAACTATGTAACGAAAAAAGAATTTGAGTTAACAAAAAACGAATTATCGAATTTAAAGCAGGCATCTATTGTTAATAATTTTGAAGGTACGTCAAATATAAACACGAAACGGGGCGGTGGCGGTTGCGAAGACTACTACCTTCGCGATAGCTTGTGTGACAGCGGACCGATGGGACTACGTTTTAACTCATCTGCAACTACGGATATCAACGCCGCGACGACAGAAGGCGCACAGCGACAATCAACCCCTCCTTCTTGCGCCAACCGCTTAACCTATAGGTCCGTCGCGCTCGCGCAGCCACCAGATGAGATTACAACACATGCGAATTGCAGTGAACCAACGCAACACGCGCCTTGTCGGAATGTAAACAAACCAGAGTCTTTTGCTGAAGTAGCGCGCAAAAGTGGAGAATGGAAAAGTAATCCCCCGACTGAAGAATGGATTTTGGTACAGAATAAAAGACTGCGCAACAGGTTTATAGCCGAAAAGGGAAAAGCGGCATCAGAACCGGAGGCTTCTTTTAAAGCGGCTACAGCCACCGTACCAATTTTTATAAACAATGTCCACAAGAACACCTCGGAGAGTGATATTAAAAACTATATCTTGAAAAAAACAAACTTGGAAGTCATGCCAGAAAAACTGAATAAAAAAGAAAAAGATTACAATTCGTACAAAATTGTTATCCCAAAACAAAGCCTGGAGGTGTTTATGGATCACAATCTTTGGCCGGAGGGGGTATCTTTTAGGCGGTTTGTTCTTTTTAAGACGACCGATAAAAGGAGAATAAAATCACAGGATAATGGATAGTATAAAACACATTGAGAATAGTAATTTTGTCAGTTTTAACTGTAAGAATGTCAAAAGATCTACGGAGTGTGTGAAAAAATTATGCCAATCCAATGACATAATAGCTCTGCAAGAAACATGGCTCACACCAGAAGACCTACCCTACCTAAACAGCATACATCCAGACTTTGCTTTTACTGGGAAATCTTCCATGGATACGTCGGTGAGAATTTGTGGACGGCCCTACGGAGGTGTCGCTATACTGTGGCGAAAAAAGCTGTTTACGTCGGTATCAGTGATACAGTGTGTAAGTGCGCGTCTATGTGCAGTAAAAATCATTTTGTGTGATAACAGGTCGTTCCTTGTATTTTCGGTTTACATGCCAACTGACTCGACGGAAAACTTAGCGGATTTTACTAATTGCCTGGGCGAAATAAGTTCCATTATAGACAACTGCGACGTGGAATCAGCATTCATATTGGGCGACTTTAACGCTCATCCAGGGACATTATTTGGTAAGGACTTAATTGATTTTTGTTGTGAACAAAAGTGGAGGTGTGCGGACATGGAAAAACTTGGGGATTCTTCAGATTCGTATACTTTTTTTAGTGATGTATATGGGACAGTGCGGTGGTTAGACCATTGTATTGCTACTGAAGCGGCATTGTTATTAATAAAAGATGTTACCATCCTCTATGGTGTCTATTGGTCGGATCATATGCCTCTTCAAGTCAAACTCAAACTCAAACTCAAATATTTCTTTATTCAAGTAGGTTACATATAACACTTTTGAATCGTCATTGAATACAATGCAAAGTGATTCTACTTCCGGTTCGGAACCTATATCTACCGAGAAGACACCGATAAGAAACTCAGCAGATCATTTACAGTATCAGTATCTAACTTATTGCTATGTGTAGCTCACTTTGGACCAAGTCATATAGTTTTGGTTTTGATGAGTGATGAAACAAATAAGTACTCAAGTAAGTTTTTACTTTCGAGAGGTAAGCTGGAGCAGACCAGTCCCCAAAGGTGGCACCTGTTCACAAGCATGACGTATGTGCCAGCCATCGCTTCACTCAACCATATTGTAGGGAATGTAACGACCCGCCACATAGCGCCACCACCCCAGTGACATTTTAGTGAGCATGACTATTCCATCTCCCCATAATTTTTAAGTATTTATTATCTAAATTAAATTCATCAAACAACTACAGGACCTGGTGCACGAAGTAGTAACCTACATTTTGATTTAGATTTAAAAAAAAAAAAGAAATAAATCTATTATACCTAGTTCATAATTATACATAATTCACAAATATACATTTTATGTCCATAATAGATATTTTTAACAATATCAATGTCATTATGTAGAATAAAAGATTGCATTATCATGATGTCAACGAAATTAAATTTTAAGAAAAGAAAAATAAATACATATTTAATAACATGTGCAGGCAAGTTAAATAGTGTTAGGCCATATATCTTTATCGTTAAGGAAATCATCTACTTTATAATAGCCCTTCTTTATAAGTAATTTTTTTATCTGTAACTTAAACTTGTGTATAGGTAAGTCAACAAGAATTTGCGGCAATTTATTAAACAATTTTATGCTTAATCCAATAAATGAATTACCAGTTTTGTGGAGTCTACGATTTGGAACAGCAAGCTTATGTTTATTCCTGGTATTAAAGCTATGTACATCAGATTTTTTAGGAAGGATGTTCAAATTTTTGTGAACATGCATTACACAGTCGAGAATATATTGTGATGCGACTGTTAAGATGTTTATCTCCTTAAATCGCATTCGCAGCGAGTCACGTGGTCCAAGCCTGTAGATAGATCTTATAGCCCTCTTCTGTAGGACAAAAATAGTCTCAATATCGGCTGCAGACCCCCATAGGAGCAGACCATAAGACATTACGCTGTGAAAATAGCTAAAATAAACCAATCTAGCTGTTTCCACATCAGTCAAATCCCTTATTTTCCTCACTGCATACGCGGCTGAGCTAAGTCTTGCCGCCAGAGTAACTATGTGAGGATACCATTGAAGCTTAGAGTCCAAAGTGACGCCAAGGAATACTGTCGAGTTGATAACCTCTATAGGCTCATCACTCATTTTAATCACAGCATTAACTTGTCTCACATTGGGCATTGAGAACTTTACACATTTGGTTTTCTTGGCATTAAGTGATAGATTGTTTGTTCCAAACCATTGTGTAACTTTAGAGAGGGCATTATTAACATCATCAAAATTTTGTTGCTGTCGATTAATTTTAAAAATTAACGATGTATCATCCGCAAATAAAACTGTATCACACAAGTTTTTCGTAAAAAAAGGGAGATCATTTACGTATATCAAAAAAAGCAAAGGTCCTAATATGGAGCCTTGGGGAACTCCCATGCTTAAGGGGGTACCGGATGAATTGACTCCATTTACATTGACTTTCTGTGTTCTGTCCGATAGATACGACAGAATCAAACTTAATGAATTTTTCGAAACACCATAATGCTGTAGCTTCATTATCAGCGTTTGATGATCAACGCAATCAAACGCCTTTGATAAATCGCAGAAAACCCCAACCGCATCTCGTCTGCTCTCCCACGCATCAAACACATGCTTAATGAGTGCTACTCCTGCATCAGTTGTGGATTTGCCTTTTGAAAATCCATATTGATTTTTATGCATTAAGTTGTTAATTGAAAAATGGGACAACAGCTGCTGGAACATAATTTTTTCAAAAATTTTACTGAATGCAGGTAAAATTGATATTGGTCTAAAATTTGATGGATTACTTTTATCGCCCGATTTGAATAATGGTATAATTTTGCTAAATTTCATTAAGTTTGGAAAAATACCATCATCAATGCATTTATTAAATATTAAGACTAAGTGTGGGGCAGTACAGTTTATTATATGTTTTAGTATATCTGTCGAGAGTCCCCACAAATCTTCAGTCTTTTTCATATTTAACTCCTTAAAAGCCTTGATAACATCCTGAAAGTGACATGTAGATTAAACTTAATAAAACCTAAATTAAGCATTAATAAACAGTTTATAAATAAAGTTAAATGGGGTGTGCGAAGTCAAAGCCAAATCGGAAATTACCATAATATTTGTAATGATCAGCTTAGAAATGTTCACTTTCCCTCTGAATGTACGAGCTGTAATAATATCGATATTTGTAACGACATTGTACATAAAAATGCGATTAATAATTTATACTCTGATATTGTTAATACACTAAAAGAGGCTGCCGCTCAGACTTTTGAAAACAAATATGTTGGAAAGAAAAGACACATTGCAGGTTGGAATAACTATGTCAAAGATGCTCACGGGGAGGCCAGGCTTTGTTTTCAGATGTGGGTTCTACACAGAAAGCTGACGGTCGGCCCAATATATGACAAAATGCAAGCGTCGCGAAAATATTTCAAGTCAAAATTGAAATGGTGCCAAAACAATGCCAAACAAATTAAAATGAACCTTTTAGCGGATCGTCACAATGCTAAAAATTTCTCAGAGTTCTGGAAGCTTACAAATAAACTTAATCCGAGGCCTGGTGTCCCTGTTAGCATTGAAGGAATAAGTGAACCGGCTCAAGTGGCCAACCTGTTTAGTCAGCATTTTCAGGTGTGTCCAAATGAGCTGGTGCCGGGGAGGTTGAACGCTGGGGCCCGCCGTGTAGGTGGTTCTAGTATTATATTTACTGCAAAAGATGTGGCACAAATAATTAAGAATATGAAGCGAGGAAAGTCACCTGGTCACGATGCCCTCAGTGTTGAACATCTCAGGTACGCTGGTATCCATCTGCCCAGAGTACTGTTTATGCTGTTTAACCTGTGTATTAGTCACTCTTATCTCCCAGAAGACCTAATAAAAACGATAGTTATCCCAATTGTCAAGGACAAGAATGGAGATACTTCGGATAAAAACAATTACAGACCAATATCGCTGGCCACTATTATAGCTAAAGTGCTGGACGGTTTGCTTGACACTCAGCTGAGAAAAATCAAACTACATGGCGCGCAGTTCGGTTTCAGACCTGGCTTGTCCACGGAGGCAGCAATCCTGTGTCTCAAGCAAACCGTATTTTACTATACAACAAGAAATACACCTGTTTATGCCTGCTTTCTTGATATGTCGAAAGCTTTCGATCTGGTTTCGTACAGTGTACTATGGGAAAAAATGAGCTCGGAAACAGGCTTGCCTGAAGATCTTATCTCCATTTTTAAATGCTGGTATGAAGGACAAAAGAACTATGTAAAATGGTCTGATACCCTATCGGATGCGTACAGGTTGAACTGTGGGGTGAGGCAGGGGGGGATCACTTCTCCTACTATTTTTAACCTGTATGTAAATGGACTGATTGAGGAACTTAGCAATACCAATGTCGGTTGCTCAATAGACGGGAAAAACATCAATAATATTAGTTACGCCGACGACATGGTGTTGCTGAGTCCCTCAATCAGCGGGATGAGGAAATTATTATCGGTCTGTGAGAGGTACGCGGCAGCACATGGGCTCAGGTATAACACAAAGAAAAGTGAGGTGATGATTTTCAAAGCTGGCACCAAAACTTACAATATGCCATCTGTCACGCTTGCTGGCACCGTTTTACCAAAGGTGAGTAAGTTTAAATACCTGGGCCACTGGGTTACCGAAGACATGAGAGATGACTGTGACATTGAGAGGGAGCGCAGGGCGTTGGCGGTGCGCTGTAATATGTTGGCTCGCAGGTTTGCGCGGTGTACGACTGCAGTAAAGGTAACTCTCTTTAGAGCCTACTGTCAGTCGTTTTATACTTGCAGCCTGTGGTCTTCATATACGCAGAGAGCCTATAACGCCCTGCGTATACAGTATAACAATGGTTTCAGGATGCTGATGGGGCTGCCGCGGTACTGTAGTGCGTCAGGAATGTTTGCGGAAGCACGCGTGGATGACTTTCATGCGATAATGCGCAAGAGAGTCAGTTCTCTGATGCATCGGGTCCGCGGCGGCTGCAGTGGCTTACTGAACACCATTGGTATGAGGGACGACAGTCCCTTGCTAAGGCATTGGGTGGCAAGGCACGTGTCACCTGCCGGTCTAGGTGGCAAAAAATAATTTTAAGATCAGTTTAAGTTTAGGTTAGTAAACTAACATAGTTCTAGCAAAAATTGTTACTAACACTATAATTTTGTTAATATGGATTCCTAGTCCGAAATAAATGATTATTATTATTATTATTATTATTATCTCTGCCTATACACATACTTGATAGATGGATTGATGATGCTCACTCGTCATATGGTTAACGTACGAATTTTTTGTCTGTTTATATTTTACCTAATTATTAATGTTCACAGTCAATTGAGAAAAAGTTTGTAATAATAAACAGATGACATGCCATTGTGAATTAATTTCATGACTAATGTTTTTACTATTTATTATTGAATTTAATCTGCTTAAAATATACCTTAATTTTTTTTCATAAAATTTTATGTTATCGATATACCCACCTAACTCCACTATGTCATGTTCACTTGAATGTACTGCCAACGCCAACGACGCTTTAAGTCGTCCGCTTATGACGTCATAAGCGCGTATGCTGCTATTGATAGTGTTGGGAGTTGAAGATAGATAAAATATATTTTTTTCAATTACCCTACAAAAGCTAAATGGTACTGAAGTTATTGTCCGTGTTTCTATATTGTAGACTTTTTGAGTAAAAACCCACAAACACATTATTTACGAAAATAGTTTAAATAATAATGGGTTGTGTTGAACTTTTACATATTCTGGAAGTAGTTGATGATGATGATATTTTTAATAAATCTTCGCCTGATAGTGAAGTAGGAGAAGTGTTTCTTTTTTTTTTTATAGTAGCGCAGTATATTGGCTCCTCCCAGCCTGATGGTAAGCAAGAGAGGAACCCACATCGCGATGACAACGGATTTGATATCAAAATATCCTATCCGTTAGCATCGCCATACTGGCCCGCAAGATGTTTCTTCACGCTCCTTTTGAAGGAATCCATGTCAAAGGAAGGAGGAAACACATGAGCCGGCAACGAGTTCCACTTCTTTATGGTCCGGCAAAGATAAGAGTTACCGAACTTTTTGGTTCGTGATGGAATATTTTCCACGGTGAAGCGATGACATCGTTGGCCGGCTCTTGTGGTTCTGTGTAGGAAACGAGGGTGGGATAAGGGAAAATAGTTCCTCGGAACACTACCCATGATAAAGCCGATAAAAGACACTTAATGAACCAACGTCCCTACGTAGTTGAAGAGGTGCAAGGTTCCCAGTAATCTCTTCATCGTTAATTATGCGCACAGCCCGTCGCAGCAACCTATCAAGGGCATCCATGAGGTATTTGGCGGAACCGTCCCAGAGATGCGAGCAGTATTCCAGGCAAGACCGGACTTGAGTCTTATATAAAAGACAAAGCTGGTCCGGCGTGAAAAACCGACGCATTAACAGTCATGAACCGCGATGCGCATCCGTCAGACACGACGCGAATTCTACGGTCACGCAGAAAGCCGGAAATCCAGTCACAAAGCCGGGTGGGCAGTCCATATGCCGAAAGCTTAGAGAGAAGAGCTTTGTGCCAGACCCGATCAAATGCCTTGGCAATGTCAAGGCTGATTGCCAAAGATTCGCCATGCTTGTCGATTGCCTCCCCCCAGAGGTGCGTCACATACGCTAAAAGATCACCCGTCGATCGTTTCGGCCTGAAGCCGTATTGGCGATCGTTAATTAAGGAGTGATCCTCTAGGTAGCGGATCAACTGGTTATTGATGATCCGTTCCATGACTTTGCACAGCACTGAGGTTACGGCAATAGGGCGGTAATTTGATGGATCCGATCGGTCTCCTTTTTTAGGGACAGGCTGCACATTAGCCTCTCTCCAAGCTTCAGGAACAACACCGGATGAGTACGAGAGGCGATATAGGCGCGTTAACACTGGAGACAACTCGGCTGCACAGGTTTTAAAAACAATCGCTGGAATACCATCAGGTCCACTAGCTTTCCGAGGCTTTTTTTTTTTTTCGAGGCACTTATTTATTTGAATCAAACTAAATTAATGAGCATGACAACCGGATCAACAAATTCTAATTATTTCGTGAGTTATTCCATAAAGATTATAATACCCATATTTATTGTTTACTCAATCAACTGAAAAAAACTATGTATGATAAAGCTCATAAAAATTCGAAGTTCACTATGTCGCTGCTAGTTTTAAAATGTATCTAGATGTGACGTCATACGACATTTCAACGAAACACTGCACCGTGATTTTTTGATTTATTACATAAAAAAATATGAATGTTTATCGTTAAGTGTATATGCACCGTATAAACCGGGAAACATGATTTTGGTGTAAATTTGTAAAACATATTTTGGTTTCTGTCGATAGAAAAAAATATACAAAGTTTTGTTGCTCTTCTTATACAAAAATTAAATCACAATAAGTTCAAAAGGTGTACTTATTATAATTTCATCACCGACATTAATTCATATTATTTTGTTTTTAACCAACACAGTGGCGTTTTCTCCAATTACATCGATAAAGTCCTTAACAGCACTATAAGAGTAGGTAAAATTTGTCAAACATTTAAGTTGTGATCGCCGATGACGCTTTAAGGCGTCGACTAGTTGCGCCAAAATTCCTTGCATACTTTAAAAAATCTTGTGATAATTTTCTGATTTACTAAGACATATAAAATTACTATTGATCTATTATTTCTTATTACGTTCAGTATGTATGAGCATTTATTTCTTTATCCTTAGTAATAGGTAATAAGGTTCCGAAATAAACGTTTATTCTTATCGCTTAGTGCAGCATGTCACATCACTATCGTATTGGGCGAAAATTCTAGCTAATAATACGCATGGCGTCGGGAGCAATGTTTTCTATTTGAAGTCCGGCGGTCAATGGGTTAACACATAGAATCAGAGCAACGTATGTGATGTTGTCCAATTAATTCCTTTATCGTTGTATGTGACTATACTCGGAAATGCGAGCATCGGATGTTTCATTATATTTATTTTCCGTACGCTTTGTAGTCAGTAAACGAATAGATATCTATTTTCAAGTTAGATTCTTTATAGCAGTCCCGGGCTAAACAATTTTAAAACAGCGAAGAGATTCTAAGAATCGTTTAATAGTTTTGCCGAGGAGGCGAAATAAAAATGAGTTCGGAAACTGAACATTTTCCTTTAAGTGCAACTTAATAAATAGAAGTCGGTCGACTCTCTTGTAATGCTGTATAAGTCTTCGGTCTCAAATTCAGCAAGTTTCATTTCGAAACTTTTGATTCCTTAAACACGCAATTTTTACAATGAATTTTCCAATTCCAAAGCTCTAATTCTAAAACTACTTCGTACTGCGGCCGACCCATTGTAATCTGAACTTATAAGAATACCCATAAATATAACATACATTTAAATAAATAAATATTGGACAACATCACATACATTATGCTGATTCTGTGGTAAGTAGCTCATTTATCTAAAACGAAATTTGTAAAACGATTTTCTTTTTACAGGGGCCCAATGTTGCATAACAAACTAAACAAAAAAATTATACTTCGAAAATAAAACAACACATGAATGTAAAAGTATATCAAGATAAGGGTTACTAACACAGAATTATAATGAAACAGAAGAATTGATGAATGTGACGACCTCCGTAGCCGAGAGGCGAGGACCTTGGCGTCGCGTCATCTCTGAGGATCCGGGTTCGATCCCCGGTCGGGTCAATATGGGAAACGAACTTTTCTGTATTGTCTCGGGTCTGGGTGTTGTGGTACCGTCGTTGTTTCTGATTTCTGTAACACAAGTGCTTTAGCTACTTACCACAGAATCAGAGCAATGTATGTGATGTTGTTGTTGTCCAATGTGGTTATCTAATATGTATTGCTAAATTAAGATGAGTACAGAATTATTGAGTATTGTGGAATTTACTTTTATCTAAAATTAAGTTAATTGTAATTTATACTTAACAATAAGGACTAAATCTTTATAAACTTAGAATTACATAATGAACTGCAGGCTGAAGAGCATAAGTACCTAAAAGAACGGGCTAGACCTAGTTTAGGTACCTAAGTGACCAAAATATGTAATTTGCTGCCTACGTTTTTAAACAATAAAGATTTTTTTATTATTATAGTTACTTCTGTTATCATACAACGATGGTACCACAACACCCAGAACGGAGACAATACTTTAACGATAAATTTACTCATGCTTAATCTAAAACTCTTAACACTGTAAATGGTAAATATATGTATATTAACCCATTGACCGCCGGACTTCAAATAGAAAATATTGCTCCCGACGCCATGCGTATTATTAGCTAGAATTTTCGCCCAATACGATAGTGATGTGACATGCTGCACTAAGCGATAAGAATAAACGTTTGTTTCGGAACCTTATTACCTATTACTAAGGATAAAGAAATAAATGCTCATACATACTGAACGTAATAAGAAATAATAGATCAATAGTAATTTTATATGTCTTAGTAATCAGAAAATTATCACAAGATTTTTTAAAGTATGCAAGGAATTTTGGCGCAACTAGTCGACGCCTTAAAGCGTCATCGGCGATCACAACTTAAATGTTTGACAAATTTTACCTACGCTTATAGTGTTGTTAAGGACTTTATCGATGTAATTGGAAAAAACGCCACTGTGTTGGTTAAAAAAAAAATGAATTAATGTCGGTGATGAAATTATAATAAGTACACCTTTTGAACTTATTATGATTTAATTTTTTGTATAAGAAGAGCAACAAAACATTGTATATTTTTTTCTATCGACAGAAACCAAAATATGTAATATGAATGGGCGTTTTACAAATTTACACCAAAATCATGTTTCCCGGTTTTAACGGTGCATATACACTTAACGATAAACATTCATATTTTTTTATTTAATAAATCAAAAAATCACGGTGCAGTGTTTCGTTGAAATGTCGTATGACGTCACATCTAGATACATTTTAAAACTAGCAGCGACATAGTGAACTTCGAATTTTTATGAGCTTTATCATACATAGTTTTTTTCAGTTGATTGAGTAAACAATAAATATGGGTATTATAATCTTTATGGAATAACTCACGAAATAATTAGAATTTGTTGATCCGGTTGTCATGCTCATTAATTTAGTTTGATTTAAATAAATTAGTGCCTCGAAAGGAAACACTTCTCCTACTTCACTATCAGGCGAAGATTTATTAAAAATATCATCATCATCAACTACTTCCAGAATATGTAAAAGTTCAACACAACCCATTATTATTTAAACTATTTTCGTAAATAATGTATTTGTGGGTTTTTACTCAAAAAGTCTACAATATAGAAACACGGACAATAACTTCAGTAGCATTTAGCTTTTGTAGGGTAATTGAAAAAAATATATTTTATCTATCTTCAACTCCCAACACTATCAATAGCAGCATACGCGCTTATGACGTCACAAGCGGACGACTTAAAGCGTCGTTGGCGTTGGCAGTACATTAAAGTGAACATGACATAGTGGAGTTAGGTGGGTATATCGATAACATAAAATTTTATGAAAAAAAATTAAGGTATATTTTAAGCAGATTAAATTCAATAATAAATAGTAAAAACATTAGTCATGAAATTAATTCACAATGGCATGTCATCTGTTTATTATTATAAACTTTTTCTCAATTGACTGTGAAAACCAATATGTGTTTAACATAAAAACATCATATAATACGAACAGTATGTATAAAAAAAATAATAATAATCACACATAGACAATTACTAACACATACAATACTCACATAATCGTTCACACACTCATTAAAAACATAACAAATAAGATGTAAACCCTTTATGCTAAACGTGTCAACAATTTCTTTGTTTTATAATTGTCTACGTTTCCTTATAGAGAGCGGGACTCCCCTAACACAAGTACTGTTACTTAAAAGGGAAGTCCCTCATTATTTGTTATATGGATGTCTTTAAGAAAATAAAGACATTTTTGATTTTTTTTTTAACATTAATAATTAGGTAAAATATAAACAGACAAAAAATTCGTACGTTAACCATATGACGAGTGAGCATCATCAATCCATCTATCAAGTATGTGTATAGGCAGAGATAATGATAATAGTTATTTACTAATACACTTTTAATACACTAGCAGTAGAACAATAAAAAAATAATCACATTTTATTGTTATTATCTAATACCTACATATTAAATAAAAATAAAAAATGTATTAAAAATGTCCACTTAGTCACATCACTACCTAACGCTTTAAGACGTCCACGGCGTCGTGCAGTGTGATTTTACGTTAATAATTTTAGTTGTTGATTTTTATCATTTTTTAACTCAATTCTATGCTGTAGGACGTTTTTAGACATCAATAATAATAATCTATCGTATCCTGGTGCGCGGTGTGTATAAATATGTATACGAGATGGTGTTCATTACTTTTTATTTCAACGTCAAACATAAGGCAAATAATGACGCTTAAAGGCGTCGTCGGCGTCTGGATCAAAATTCTTGATGACGCTTTAAAGCGTCAATGGAGGTCAATGGGTTAATGATCCATGTTCATTATTGAATATTTTATATTGCTATGCCTAAATGGGTAACATGATGTACTGTAATGCATATTTAATTCCACCTGTATAAAACATTCATGAAATGCAATGAACGATTTGACTTTGACTTTGAATATGGAAAAGTTCGTTTCCCATATTGACCCGACAGAGGACCTGTCATTTGTTCATTTCGTTTTATAAGTATAGTAGGCTTACTAAACAGAAAGGTCACGAGATCATGACATACCTACACAGCAATCAAGCCGGTAGGCACAAAACACGCCCGTGCGACTGTTATTGTCTCACTGAGCCTGCGAAATTTTCTACTAGTGATGGGAAAAATGGTTTCCAAAATTTTATTAAATTTTGGAGGACTTGCTTGATCACTATTTTTACAATAGTTTTTATCATTATGCGTGAAATGGTATAAACCCATTATTTGGATCTGTGGCCATCAGGGGGCAGCAGTCTTGCTTCATAAAAGTAAAATCGATCTTGTTTTGAAATATCCAGCGAAATGTGATCAGAACTTGAAAACCTCCACAATGATATCACAGCCTTAATCAGCTATATCAGACTGGTCGAGTTTAAGCGAGACTTGCGAATGTTTTTATTCATATATACATCTATTAAATCACTGAACCGAAAGACATGAATCGAAATTGATCACTTGGAAACAAACCCTTAACAACAACAAAATATTTTTCGTAGCGGTTTATATATCTTGGAACCCTCGGTAAACAGAGATAAAAGAAAAAAGTCCCAAGCGACTTCGAGACCCTTCCTCCTTTTCTTGTAGTCGATTAAAACAACTTTTAAGATCGATAAAAAAACACGCTAATGGACACCACTACGCAACCCCCATTCATCGTACTCTTTGAAAGTTTCACTTAACAAATGAGTTAGTACCCTCCCGGAAGTTATGGTGGGGACTGAGGCGGGGAGGGGGAGTAGGGGGGTGAATGCAGAGCCTCACGTGTCCCGATCCCGTGGGGCGCTAATGAACCTAATTACTGATTACTTTCAGAGTTCGCGACGTCGCGCGCGCGTGTGTGCTTGAAGGCTGTTTGCTCGTTTGTTGCACTCACGTTCCCACGCTTTTAAAAGGTAGGTATGAAAGCGTCGTCATTTGAATAGGTATGGTAAACGTTGAAATCATTGAGATATCTACATGCCTTTGATAGATGAAAGATTCAGTTGTGACGTAATGGTGGTAATGACAATCAAGACTTCAAGCCTTCAATCATTCGCTTCGTAGCCACGCGCATGACCAAGCGTTAAAAATTATTAATTTCCATTCACCGTCCTATCTTTCTTCTCCCGTATGTATTAAGTATTTGTGTAAATATATTAGTCTGTATGAAATTAAATTATAATTGTTTTTATGTTTATCTGTAATGTGCCATTCATTCTTAGACTCTGTGATCTAATTTTTAAATTATAATTGCATTCAATACCGTGCAGTTTCGATATCGTGCCTCTCTAAACACTTGACATTGGCAGAATCACCGCGTTATCATAAACGCGAAACAGAGTCCATGGGAAAAAAGTAGCAAAGTTAAAAGTAGATAAGACTAAATGATACTTGAGGCCTTTTTGCAACGATTATGCTGATACACAGACACCGATGTACATATTAGCGCGACAATAATGCGTATGTTTTACTTGGAACTGTGTATAAAATATTTCATCGTAGCTTTCAAAGCATCTAGTTATAAACAAATCACCACATTGGTGTAATTAGTTATATAGAAATAAAATAAATACCTCTACCACTCCAGTGGTTTCAGCTCAATGACCCGAAGGCTATGGGATCGAAGTGGGGAACACTTTCACTTCGGTTTTAGTGGAAGTTCATCCCCTACGGAGAGGTACAGTGGGCCAATGCATTTAATTTGAATTTGTGTGAATTTTATAAAAATGAGATACGGTCAGAAATACGTCAAGTTAAATACTTGTAGTATGAAATTAGTTCTTATGCGCATGACATAAGGGAGTTGTGAGTCCAAAGTGTGTGCTTTGGATCGTACAGTGAGATGCATGATTCTTTTTATCCCAAAATAACGCAAAAAAAACTCAAGGAAAACATTTAAGAATAAGCCGAAGTAACTGGCTTCTTACCTACATCACAATTTATTACTTACTTATGTCTTCTTACAATGTATTTGCTTACTCTTCATTAACACAAGTAACTTAGAATTATGTAAAGAGAGCTTAGTCCTAAAGATTAACATACACGTGGCAGTTGATGCTACGCGCAAGATTCCCGTGCGTCACGCGTGACGCTTAGGACTCGCGTGACGAGGGTCTTGTGAGGCCACCAACCGTCTCACGGGGAAAAGGAAATTTTACTTTTCAGTACAACTATTTTGAGGATAATTATGTAAT
This sequence comes from Glyphodes pyloalis, assembly GCA_037074685.1. Lineage (NCBI taxonomy): Eukaryota > Metazoa > Arthropoda > Insecta > Lepidoptera > Crambidae > Glyphodes > Glyphodes pyloalis. The sequence continues at coordinate 607,559 of JAYKKO010000055.1, forward strand.
ATTATGAGTTTAGCGGAATCATGTCCGTTCTTGACGCAGCAGGCGTGTAATTTTTATCGCACTCTTTTCAAGTGCCTACAATTGATACGTCAGCTACTAAATGGTTGAAGACATGAATTCGGTGTGCTATCAGCTTATCAACAGTATATAAACTTTTCTCATCTTATGCGAGAAATTGGCCATCTTTGGGAGTTTTTATTATGCATACAAAAGTCCTGTAGCTGATTTTGTGAAAGTAATAAATCGGAAAATTAATTAGCGGGTCTATTTGGATACGCAAATATTAGTATAGTAACAATTTAAACCACTCATCATCATTAACATCACATCAGTGCAATATGTTACATGTGGAAATTTTATAAGATACGGATAAATAAGGATTAAACAAACTTATTTTAAAGTGTATGGGGGAGGTCTTTGCCCAGCAGTGGGACAGTTTATAGGCTATGTAAAAAAAATGAGTTAAATAATGTCGATTGTTAGTATTGCGCTTTGCTCCAAATTAAATGACAAAATTTGTTGAAAATGTGTTTCCGAAAATGTGGTGAACCTAGCATGAAATGGCACTTTTCACAACAATGTAAATTATTCAAATAACTTCCTCGTAGCTTTATGAAATTAGTTACATTACATTATATTCAAATTTTAAAAGTTCGTTCTGCAAATACTGCAGTTTATTTAGAATATCGTATCTGATAAAACATCTTTTATCTTAGGTTGAGTTGAATTTATTTGGAACTGATATTAAAACCCATTATTTAGATAGTGAAATTAAATTGGTTTAAGGGGGAAAACTATATATAGTAGTTGAATAGTTCACTGAAACTTGGATATTAATAACAAAGTTTGGCGTCAGCGCTTCAGGCCAGCTCTTAGACAAAGCTTTACCAATCCAGATAAGTCGGGACAGATGTTGTCTCAAAATAGGTATTTGATCGAACGACTTTGAGAGTCGAAACTCGCAAAGGTCTTAGGTGAGGACATCGAGTTATGGGATTCCTTTACGTTACGTGACGCATACGGAGCGGCGTGACTCGACGCGCCTGACGAGGGTCGCGACGTGATACCTGACGGCTGTTCACGACTTTGCAAACTATTTACCAACTTATCTCCTATAGACTTACTTCTTAAATACATTTAATTACTTCTCAAAGTAAAAGTAATCGTATCAGAAAATAAATTGGACTACAATAATTTTAGTCAGCGTAAACTGTTCGTTCTTAAATGCCTTTTTTCTAGGTAACTTGTTTTCAGTTGGTCATATTTTGTTATTATAAATGCTACAGTTTTATCCAAGATATTATTCTGTACCTATAAATTGTAGAATTACTTGTAACAGTAGAATATGTTATCAATATGACTAGAATCGTGATGTGTACATGTGTGTAGAAAGCCAAAATTTAAAGCTCGAATACTTTTAGCAAGAAAATGATTGATAGTTCTGAAATGTACGTCACGTGATGCATACGAAACAGCTTGACAAGGGTACGTGATAACTGGTGGCTATTCACGACTTTGCAAATCTTATGGAGTCCGATTTTTTGTTATCAACACTATGTTTTTAAATTTTAGTGCAATAAAATAATTGTTTTTATTTTCATTATTTATTTATTCATTTTCCATAATTATAAAACTAGTTACATTTTTGCTAGCCTTCACACTAGGCTATGCCTGTCCTGTGAGGAACAGTTAATATTAACAGGTACAACGATGACACTTATACTTAAATAAGGTTAAATGTAATAATGGTTAATTGTAATAATCTTTAAAGAACATTTGAAAAATGTACATTTGTAACATTTTGGTATTGCAAATGGTTAAATAACTTTTTTTTATAAAATAAGTTAATAGGGGTAAATAAATAAAATAATAAATGCGCCAAAAAATCACACCAATCACCTGGTCTCCATCTAAGGTTTTCCCTTGTACTATGAGTACCGGAAGACGGATACTAACTGGGAGCGTCTTCCCAGCACACCCAGGCTCAAGTCAATTTAAAATGTTCGTTTTCCAAATTGACCCGATCGGGAATCGAACCCGGTACCTTTCGCGCTTTGGCCGCCTACCTTAGTCACTGCGCCACCGAGGTCGTCGAGAGTGATTGTGTAAAATACAGTCTCACCTTGTAAGAATGTTCTTAGGCGTCTGGCTATTGATATATTGAAATCAGAGTAGTTTAAATTGTGTAGATACGATCAGGAGCGCACTGTATACATACATTTTGGGCTTTGCACCGCCTATGCCTACGACATAAGGTCTTATATCGAACCGTAGGTTTGTTACCTTGGGATGCTGTGGACCGTACTTCGTAGATGCTGTACATAAAGCGAAGGGAGTTGATGCGTAAATTGTTACTGTATGTTATTATTTACTTTGTTGTCCGGTGGTGGGGGACGTGTGTTGTTGCGATGCCTATGACAGCGGAGAGGACTTGTCATTTATTTATTTTTTTTGAAAACATAATAGAATTTAATTGTACGTTTCTGAGTCATATTTGTTGTTTTTTTATGGTTGGCTCGATACCCTGTACTCGTATGTCTATGTATACTTAAATATGTCATATTTGTAAGAATTTCTATTTATGTATCATTAATATAAATTTAGGGAAACCTATTATTGGCCTTACTAGTAGTGTAACCATGTTTTGCGTATTAAGTATTGTAACGCTGTTGGTTTCTAAAATAAATAAATAAATTTAAAAAACTAAGAAAATAAGGTTTTTAACTTGTATCATGGAAATCAGATGACGGATAATAATTGGAAATTATAACTCACCACACCCAAGCTAATCTAGAAAAGCATTATTAATCTGAACCTAAATCGAACCCAAAAACTAAGTAATAAATTAGTCGCTGCACCACTGAGGTTGTAGTTTTATAAATGAAATTCTTGAAACTCCGGAGCTTGGAGTTTAATATCTAAATGTGGCGTCATAATTTCAATCTAATTCTTGATCTTTGATAAAGCATTACTAAATAAGTCGTTAAGGCAGAACAAGCATCTTAAAATAGAATGGATCGGTAATTGATCTAATCAGTTTGGGAGTTGCGAAGGTCTTGGATGAGGTCAAATTCAAATTCAAATTATTTATTGCACAGTATCACAATACATTAATAAGGTCTTACATAATACAGGTCTACATGTGACGCCCTGCTAGGGCATGGCAATTTCTTAAAACTAATAAAACTTAAAGAAAACAAAACCAAAGTATGACAGGCTAAACAAAAGGAACATATGGAATTAGACACTTAGATATCTACCTAGAAACGGCCTATACGATCACCAATGGTCAGGTCAGCCTACCAAACCTGTTGGGTTTCAATTATTAAATTTGTCATCAAAAAATTCTTGTAAATTGTAGTAGCTTTTTTTAATTAAGAACAATTTTAGATGTTTATTAAACATTTTAGGGGTTTCTATGTTTTTAATTGTATTTGGTAGGTGGTTATATATTTTTATGAGCATGATGTGGGGGCTTGAAGAAACTAATTTTAATCTAGAGAAGGGTAACTTAAGTTTATTTAAATTCCTGTTATTTCTTTTTGTTATTTTCTCTGGGGAATATAGATTTGCATTTTTTCTAACAAATTTGCTAGATTCAAATATGTAAATGGAAGTAAGAGTTAAAATTCTATATTTGGTAAAATAAGGTCTACAAGAATCCATTGGATCTAAATTTTGTAATATTCTTACGCACTTCTTTTGAAGGATAAATACTTTATCTATTTCGCTAGAATTTCCCCACAGAATTACTCCGTAGGATAATCTAGAGTGAGCGTAAGCGTAGTATGCTGCAAGGGCTGTTTGGAAGTCTGTCTCTCTTTTAAGGTGATGGAGGGCGTATATGAAAGAGGACAGTTTCTTTGATAATTTTTGTATGTGTGGTTTCCAATTAATGTTTGTATCAAAATCAATTCCCAAAAGAGTAGTCGAAGTAACAGTATCGAGTTTTGTGTTATTAAAGTTATATGAAATTTGAAGTGCAGACTTTTGAAAGGGTTTAAATTGGATAATTTTAGATTTATTTAAATTTATTAATAAATTATGAACTTCAAGCCAGTCCAAAATGTTTTTGAGTGTATTGTTTAACTTACTGTCTAATTCTATTGTGTTGGAGCATGGTATTAGCACGGAAACGTCGTCTGCAAAAAGAACACATTTGTGGTCTATTACATTGGGGAGATTGTTTATATAAATAAGGAATAATAAACTTCCTAAAACACTACCTTGTGGAATAGAGCCTTTGACGAGGACTCTATCAGATCTTATATTTCTTATTCTTCCTGTTTCAAAGTTCACGTATTCGATTTCTACGTACTGGTAACGGTTTTGTAAGTATGACGTAAACCAGTCATGGGCTATTCCTCGAACACCTGTTTGATGGAGTTTTTCTAATAAAATCTCGTAATTTACTCGGTCATATGCTTTACTCATGTCGAGTAATAGGCCCACAGCGTATTTTTTGTTATTTATTACATCTAGAATGCATTTAACGAATTTATAAGTAGCGAGAGTGGTAGAATGATTTTTCCTAAAACCGTTTTGATTTGCATCCAAAACGTTGAACTTTTGATAAAAGGTATATAAACGACTAGCTATAACCGTTTCGAAAATCTTAGATGAAGTTGGTAACAATGCTATGGGACGATAATTATTAATTTCTTTAATTTCGCCTTTCTTATGGATTGGCTTTATTACTGATATTTTAAGAGCATCGGGGAAGGTCCCTTCAAAGAAAGACTGATTTATTAATATAGTGTATGGCTCTATTAAAAGATTGGCACAACTTTTTATTAAAGAGGGGGGTAGTTCGTCGATACCAAAAGAAGTTTTATTTTTAAGATTGCGTAGAACACGATTTATTTCTACGTGATCTGTAGGATTTAAGAAAAATGTGTTATCAATCGATTTGGTGGGAAAAGAACTTATTTTAATGTCTTGCTTTACCTGTGCATTTCCAATAGAAGCAAAAAAGGTATTGAATGCGTTAGCCACCAAATTAGGGTCACTGATAATGTCTTTATTTATTTTTAGTTGTATATTTTTTCTTGTAGTTTGGTTTTTATTTTTAATTTTATTAATTATTTGCCACATGGATTTTGTCTTATTTTGTGATCTTTCGAATTGACGTTTATTGGTAATTTTTTTAGATATTTTAATGGCTTTTCTTAAAATTTTGCAATAATTTTTGTAATATTTTTTTAAATTGATGTCTTTAGATTTAGAGACTGATACTTTTAAAAATCTTTTATAATTACATGAAGTTTTTAATCCAGGTGTTAAATATTTTGGTTTAGCTGTCAAATTTAGTTTAATGTATTTTTTTGGTATACATTTATCTAAAATAGTTTGCAATGTTTGGCTGAATGAATTAAAGTTATTATTTATATTATTGTTGTACTGAAGTATATCTAACCAGTTTATTTTAGAAAGTTCATGTTTAAATTTACTTATGTTCTTATTGTTGAATTGTCTTTGGAATTTTTTAAATTTTACTATATTATTTTTAGATACGGGTAAAGATAGAAATATGCTACAATGATCTGAAAAACCTAATTCTTCGACTGTGAAGTTAAGGTCGTTTGAGGGAAAATTAATGAATAATAGATCAATACAAGTAGAGCTAGTTCGGGTAATTCGTGTAGGCTGTGTTATCTTTTGATGAAAGTTGTGTCTTAACATTAGATTCAGCAATCGACTTCTTTCATTACTCATTGTTAGGAAATCTACATTAAAGTCACCTCCAAATATAATATTTTTTGATGAATCTTTCTTAGAAATGTGTGTCAAAAGGTGTTCCAATGTTGAATAGAAGGTTTCAACTTCTCTTTTACTATTGGGCCAGTACAAGTTTATGATTAATAAATTTTGATTAGGCAATTCGATAGCACATACTTCCAAAATCATTTACGTACGCGTACGCGAGGTGTACGCGTGGAGTTGCGGGATTCCCTTACGCAACGTAACGCGCACGGAGCGGCGTGACACGACGCGCGTGACAAGGGTCGGAACGTGATACCTGACCGCTGTTTATGAGTATGCGAACTACTTCCCAACTCGGCTTTCTTCGAAAACTTTATTTATTAAAAAATCTTTACTGCACAAAAAAATACAACAGGTGAACATAATGCTAGGAGCAGCTCTACCAGTGGGTGCGGTTATAGTAAAAAAATAATGAACTAGCTTTACTATCTTTGTACCAAATATCGTCAAAATGCATTCTGTAGTTATTGCATGAAATAGTAACAACCATACATACAGACCTTAGATTCTTACAGATTTTTGCATTGATAATTATGAAAAGGAATAACAAATAAACACTCGTATTTTTCTTCACCTTTGTGCTCCTTTACGATCGCATCGATGATTTTATTTATTTAAAAAACTTTATTGCACAAATAGGTACAACAGGTGGACTTAATGCTAGGGGCATTCTCTACCAGTCAACCCTTGGGTCATGCAGATAGTTTGTATATGGGTGCGGTAACATGGGAGAAAAAAAAAAGAAATCATTATATAAACAGGGTCAACAAATAAATAGGTTACATATATTTTCACCTACATGCAACTTAACGAGTTACCAAGAAATATAAAATACAAAACAGGACAATACAAGAACAACCTATCAAACATATTCAACAAACTTATTTCGAAAGAGACCGAGATATTTACACAATCACGTAACAGGCGTGTGATTTGTCGCGTGGTCATTCACTCGATACCGCACGTGACGCGGCTGACGAGGGTCGGAACGTGGCTCCGTACAAATCTAAGATGACTATTTCCGTAATATGTTGTCAGCTTTTTTTAGATGTTTATGCCAAGACCTAGGAATTTCTTCGATAGGCCGCGTGACGGGTGAGAAGGGTCATGTGTATTGCTGCGTGATGTTGTGGAAAATGAGTCTTAACATATTTTACGATCATTTGTGTCACATATGTCTTACGGAATACTATAACTAGAAGTAGGGTTGAAACTCGCCTATATATTTATATGAACGGGTTGGTATGATAGACTTGATTCTGCGTACCTATATATTGCTAGCTATTGGCTAATGAGTCCTTAAAGAAACATTTATACTCGTAGAAACTCTTAATGATTAGAAAATACCATTTCACCGTTTTTTTTTTATTACACAAGATTGACTTTATCCCACCTGATGTTAAATGGTAAGGAAGGCGTACCGGCCGACAAATACAGCATAATAAATCTGTTATTGGACTTGTCGCTCTTACCTTGAAAGCTTGACCCCTGCTACCGATGTAGAACCCCCCAGGAGCTCTGGTAACCTTACTCACACGCAGGAACACAACAACACAGAAGTGATTGTTATTTGGCTGAGGTATTCTGTAAGATATCTATGAGGTATTTCACAAGTCAGGCTGTTCTAGTTTGCGTGATAAATCGCTATGCCCTACCTCTCTTAAAAAAACATGCATAAAATGTATTGCATAAAAAAAGTACAAAAAACTTACTTAACACTAGGAGTATACAGTACCCTTAGTTTACAGTAAAAATCATCATCACCCAACGTCATATCTGATAACATAAATAAACATACGCTAATCTTTAATTTAGTAATCTGAAATATACATATCATCTGGTTTCTAATAATTGACTTAATAAACATATGAATACGCGTTCGCATTGTTCTTCCATTCCTGTATCACTATCACAATGCTCGTGAAACAGCTCGACATCACTGACCCTTAAGGATTGCGGCCCGTTTTCTATTATCTTTGTTGCCCGAAACTTACGAAGCTGTAGATAATAACATATCTCTATTCCAAGATGGGGTAGAGGCGCAAAGGCACATATAATATAGATACAGAAGGTACTACAATTAAAACCAGACTACAAAACATTTCTTATTAAAAATGAAATATTATAAGAGAGGTAGGGCATAGCGATTTATCGCTTGAACTGGAGCAGCCCGACTGGTGAAATACCTCCACCTCACAGTAAACCGCAGCCAAATAAGAACCACTTCTGTGTTATTGTGTTCCTGCGTATGAGTAAGGTTTCCAGAGCTCCTGGGGGGTGCTACATTAGTAGCAGGGGTCAAGCCTTCAAGGTAAGGGCGACAAGTCCAGTAACAGATTTATTATGCTGTACTTGTCACCCTTAAGCTAAGACCTCATTATCACTTAACATCAGGTGGGATGAGGTCAATCTTGAAGTGCAATATAAAAAAAGCATTTAAGAAGTGTTTAGTAGTTACCTTTCTAAAGATATGGATGTATGGATGTTATTTTTTCACGCAAATTTCTACTGAATAAGTTTAGAAAAGTTCATATTAGATGTATATTATATATTTATATATGCGTGTTATATTTATAAACACACATATGCGTGCCTTTATATATACAAACATTGAAAACATTAAAATATACATATTAATGATTCCAATACAATCAATGACCGCCGTATATAATATGTGCATTTATGCCATTTTTAAAAAGTTTATATATACGTTGATCAACAGTAACATACCTTTTTATTCATGTTCAACAAGTGAAACTTAATAATTAAATTAACAAAAATCAATTAAAACTTACAGGAGCGTTATTGAGGAACCATTTTTCAAGTCATGGCTTTATCTTATATCAGCCCTATATTATAAAATTAAAGTCCATGGTGGTAACCGATTATTTATTAGCAAGATGGGTGGTAAGGCTAGCCTTATCGCACCGGACCACAGGATAACTGAGCTCGTAAAGATACGGAATCCAGCGGGGTAGAGAGTAGCATCTAAATAAAATACGACTATAAGGAGGATCATTGGATGGAGTTGCACGACCCTAAAATCCTCTCGACCGATCGCCACTACCATACTAGGATAGTATGTTAAGCTATTGAAATCAAAAAGGACAAAAAATTTAAAAGAGAAGATGTATTTAACTTATCATCAGCATGGAATCCAGTGATTAACAAATGTTTACCGCGGTTAGTACGATCAAAAACAATTCCGAATACTGTCAGTGTAGTGTGTCGAAGTGACTTCAATAACATTTTGTTATGTGAGAATGTGAGGGTGGATGAAGATTTGCAAGCTCCCCCGAACAGACGAAGGCGAGCAAGACCAGTCAGCTCGTGAGCACGGTTGGTGCAACCTAACCGAAACGTCGGGCAGTAAGTAGTTCGTATTAACTATTAAATAAAAATGGTGTCGCGTTTTGACCCGTTAAATTATTTTAAATGTTCAAATGCGACTAGTCTCCAAAGTGGTGCCCCTTCTAAGCGTTACTTATTCGTTGCCGGAAGTTAGATGCGTTGTTGGGTGATACGCGTCTCCGCTATATTGGAGGCCTTCATAACATAAATAACGGGAGCCAATCTGTGCTGACACACATTTTCGCATCCGCCCTAATTCTGGAATAAACATCATCGAAGATACGGTTCCTATAAATAGACGCAGAAATTAAAGGTGGAGGAAGAAATTACATGAATAAAATTTAATATCTAGAACCATGGCATCCAGAGTTTAAATTATTGGACAACGAACTTTAATTTAATTTTTAAATTAAAGAAAAGGTATTTACATGAGATGGCCTTTTCGATCGCTTTTTTGTAAAAATAGGACCTCTTAAATATAGATAAAAATGAACTTGATTTTTTTTCCCTTGCTATTAAAGTAAACCATTTTAAACTTGCAAAATTCTTTCTTAAATTGTAAATTTTAAAATTTATATTATTATGGAGGTTGTGGCGAAAGGAAAATGAGTAGGAAATGGTACTTTTTCGGTACTGTGTCAGTCTACTTGTCTTGAAAGATTTATCTATGAGGCAAAACACTTTCGAGGCATCTTAACGTGATCACACAAAAGTTATAATTCGACTGCTACTTCGACAAAGTAATATAAAATAATTAAATAAATAAATACCAGACCACATCACATACATGAACCTAATCCCAAAGTAAGTAGTTTCGGCATTTGTGTTACTGAAACCCGAACTCAATTTTTTTTCATAATAAATACACACATATATACGTACATTTATTAACAGTCAGCCATTAAAAATCTAATTTTTAAACCCACATCGCGATGACAACAGATTTGATATCGCAATATCCTATCCGTTAGCATCGCTATACTGGCCCGCAAGATGTCTTTTCACGCTCTTTTTGAAAGAATTCATGTTAAAGGAAGGAGGAAATACATGAACCGGTAACGAGTTCCACTTCTTAATGGTGCGGCAAAGATGAGTTACCAAACTTTTTTGTCCGCGGTGGAATCTTTTCCACGGTGAAGCGATGACATCGTTGGCCGGCTCTTGTGGTACTGTGAAGGAAAGGGGAGGGCGGAATAAGGGAAAACCTTTCTTCGGAACACTCACCATGATAGATAAAAGATACTCAACGAACCAATATCTCTGCGAAGTTTAAGAGTATCAAGGTTCTCAGTAACCTATTCGTCGTCAATTATGTGCACAGCCCTTCACTGCAACCTATCAAGGGCTTTCATAAAGTATTTGGCGGAACCGCCTCAGTGTTGCGAGAATATATCAAGCGACATACTTTCCAGCAGGTGCGGCCCAAATTACACCCCAAACCTGCTACAATATTTTACTCAAAACCTTTCTCTACAAATAATAACCTCATTTATAAGCACTACCCTCGTATCCAGGCGACGTTACACGCTACGTAATACCTAATATTACCTGCGTTACACACTGTTAGTAAATAAAACCCCCGCATCATTATATGCCTCGATACTGTTCCCGGACTCCGAAGCACACATTAGGAAAGTAGGTCAACTTGAAATACAACTGTTAATTAAAATCTACGTCGCCCTCTGTAGCTGAGAGGCGAGCGGACCGAGCTGAGGCATCGCGTCAGCTGAAGTCTCGGTTTCAATTCCAAGTCGGGTCAATATTGAAAACGAAGTTGTCTTTGGTATTGTGGTGTGGTTGCTACTTACCACAAAATCAGAGCAATGTACGTGACATGGGCTAATATATATTTGTCTATAGTTTTTGTCCGCGATCATTTTAACCCATTTAGAAATTTTAGACTTGCGTAAGTTTAGTGTAACAAACATCCATACATTATAAGAAACTTTCGTGTTTATAATATTAACAGGATTTGTGTTTCAAAGCGTGTATTAATAGAACTACAACAGTCAAGCTTGGTGTTTTGAAAAACTATTTCCATCGGACATATAGATACTAAAGGAAATAAAAACTAAGGATTACTTTGAAACCAGTAGATTTGTCATATTTTTTTAATTATTTTTTAAAGCTAACATACTTTTTCTAGATTATACTATGTGACTAGTTAGCGCACCGCGCCACGCTTCACATCGTGTGACTAAGCACAGAGATTAGCATTTTAATTGGTTGTTCTGCGGCTCCCCCCCCCCCCCCTCAAACTCAAACAACCGGGATGGGAGTTAGTGTGTGCCATGTAAATTTGGAAAAGCGAAAATTAATAAGTGTTGTAATCTGAAAAACGAAAAACCCAAGACTGAAATTATTCTAACACGATATTTTTTTACCTAAATGGTATTTGTACAATATTTACTTTCTACGTCGGATTCAGTGGAGGGTAATTAAGGGTAATGCATGCCTGGTCCGATTTAGTGGTGTTCATTTGTGACTAGCAGCCGCCCGCCGTGGACTTAATTATTTCTAGCAATAAATATAGTCTTTGTTAATCAAGGTGAGCCACTTTCCAATTAGTGTAGAGATACAAGAACACACTTCATACTGCATACCTTGACTTTATAAACTTACTAGCTGTGCCCGCGACTTGGTTCGCGTGGGCTACATCCTTTCATGGTCGGTTTTACCCCTTTCTCTCCTAATATTCGAAATAAAAAGTAGTCTATATTTTAATCCAAGTTTTGAGCTATATTTGTGCCAAATTTCATATTTTTCCATATAAACTTTCAAAGGTGGTATTACCCCCATCCCTCCTTATTTTCTAATAAAAAGTAGCCTATGTCCGTTCTTGAGATTCAACGTATACCTATACCAAATTTCATCAAAATCCGTTCAGCCGTTTAGGCGTGAAAGAGTAACAGACGGACGGACAGACAGACAGAGTTACTTTCGCATTTATAATATTAGTATGGATTTCTACATTGCGTACTTGATGCCAGACCTGCTATCACAAAGCAAAGCCCAAATATTTATCGATGTTTAAGTACTCACATGTGTGTACTTAAACATCGAAAAAGAATCGTAAAATATTTACCGGCTGTGAACACTCGAACTAAAGTAAAGCATTTAACTTTACAACTACTAAAAATCGCACATTTAATGCTGCCATATAGATTTTGTGTTATTTATGGCGTCTAAATTTCTCTGGTCATAACTTTTGCAGTCACAAGGTACAACATTCCGCCATCATAAAAATATGTTAGAAAGGATTTATTGTATACCATACGCTCCCCAAGATATTTGATAGCAAAATAACAATTCGGAAACGGTTTTTCGTAGCATCGACTTACCCTCTCCTTAGGGTTCCGTACGAGTAATAAAAACAATGGACAATACTTTTTCGAAGGCTTTTATTGTATTTTGGTTTAATATAATCAAATAATTATCTGATAGATCATATAACCCATGTTACGGATAGAAATGAGAAGACTTTCCGATTTAAACTTATATTCACAGAATCACATAAAAGTAGAAAAATACGAAAAAAACGCAGTCGAACCCCGATGCTAGCCAACAAATTCACACACACGATAACAAGTACCTAGGAACGAGGTTGCCAGATCTGTCGTCAACAACCCTATTTACTATGCTAAACAACAATTCCAATCGCTATCTGTCATATCACATATATACTAATATTTTAACGCTGAAGAGTTCGTTTGTTTGTTTAAACAGTCTTATCTCATGAAGTAATGGTATGATTTGAAAAATATTTTTGTGTTAGTCAATTTAATAGGAAGGCTTTAGGTTAAATAACATCACACTGATTGCAGAGTGTTGATTTTTTTTTTATATTACACTTCAAGATTGACCTCATCCCACCTGATGTTAAGTAGTAATGAGGTCCTAGCTTAAGGGCGACAAGTACAGCACAATCAATCTGTTACTGGACGTGTCGTCCTTACCTTGAAAGCTTGACCCCTGCTACTAATGTCGCACCCCCCAAGAGCTCTGGAAACCTTACTCACACGCAGAAACACAACAAAACAGAAGAGATTGTTATTTGGCTGCGGTCTTCTGTAAGGTGGAGGTATTTCACCAGTCAGGCTGCTCCAGGTCGAGCGATAAATCGCTATGCCCTACCTCTCTTAAACAGGAGCGAAGAATCAGCGAAAGATGTGTACAAAACGGGGATAGGGCATGAACGAATACAAATATATCGGGAACCTTTGCACCACGCTTTAGCATCCCTCTTATCCGGTTCTACCCGATCGCGGAGCAAAAACAGATGCCTCGAGAGTATCGACGTAAAACAGATCTAAGTGAATAACAAACAGCAGCCGCGAGCAATGAGCGGAGCGGAGCGAGCGAGACTGCATTATACATGAGCGAGCGTATAACATGCACAGCGTATGCTTGTAATGCTCCCAGGGACTAGCATCGGTTAAATAAAAAGTAACCATATTAATTCATTCCTAAGATACGTTTTTCGAACGTTTTTCTGAACAATCCAGTGTAGCCAGGAAAGACCTGGTAAGGACTTGGAAGGAATTCTGCATTTTACATGAGTGCGAATATTACATCTACAGGCGTGCTTTAGAGTATACTGGTTTCTACAACCCTAGAGACTTTTAGGGTAGCCAGTTGACTAGGGATTTCCGTTTCCGTTTGGCATAGGCCGCAGGATATGCTATCTCTGAGGATCTGAGTTCGATTCCTGGTCGAGACAATATGAAAAACTTTTCTGTATTTTCTCAGATATGGTTGTAGTGCCATCGTTGTTTCTGATTTTTAAATTGAAATATCATTTCCTCTTGCAGTGTTGAATTCGATCCCACAATCTAAGTATGTTGTTGTCGTATAAATTTTACTTTTGTTAACGTTAATTTTAATTCCGCGACGAATAAAGACGAAGTCGCGGGCACTACGAGTGTACAACACCTACAACGTCAGTAATAAACTGATAGTTGATGACTGCCAAACTTATAAAAAGACCTACCAATTTAATACACCAATTTAACTCTGACTGTTACTCTCAAAAAACAATAGACGAACATTTTGATTTTTTATTTTGAAAAGAAACGAGTTCGCTCTATAAAGGATGTATATCTCTTAATAGCAAAAATTCACACGTTTAAACTAAGAACAGAATTCACATTGATATTAGACAAGGGATTTCGCTGCGAAATAGTTCTCGTCATCTATCGCACCGCAGCCAGGAGCCTGCATTTTACATGATGCGGATATTACGTGCTCAAGACGGGCCAAAGCGTATGCATGCTTCGTCCCTTGCAGCCCCAGAGCCTTGTAGGGTGACCCCGAATAAACATTTAGAAGAGAATTCTCTAGTTAAGAGGTATTATAGACAGATTCAGATAGATATTATATTATTTCACAAAACTTTACAGAAATTGGTTTTACAGACAAGCTATAGTACAATGTAGGCGTTCTTAGAGAAAGCGCTATCTTCCAAATAACATTTAGGTAGAGGGAATATTAGATGATGACGATATTGTATATTTAACTTCAGGAATACTGGACCAAATTGGATAATTATTTTTTTCGTTGTATTAATAATTTGCAAGATCAGTTAATATCCTAACCGTTAGCATCGCACATACCGTCTAACAATATGTTTCTTCAAGCTCCTTTAAGGAAAGAATAGTTTTAATAAACAAAAAGCGCGAGCTATTTAGACCTTCTCTTAGTTTGTCCATAGCAAAAAGTTTATCATGGAGTTGCTATTTCCGAGGCAACAGAGAGATACAATCCAGTAGCAGTTACCGAGATCTATAGCGCTGGAACATACAACGCTGGCTCGCTGCGGAGCGTTCGTTCGTACTGCGGTGTTGCACCAGCATTGAACTGTGTTTATTTAATTATTTATACATAGGTTATGCTGGGAGTATGTGTATGCAGTTGGTGCGATTTTGTCCGGGAGGAATATCATAATAATAATAACTTTGGTTAATGATTTAAATTGTGTAGGCTTATTATTTACTAAATGTTAAGATATATATACGGTAGATGCGGTAGGTATTGCCCGCCTTTTTGAAAGGTATCTTATATCCTAATTTAGCATGTAATCTTTCTTTTTACCAGATGTCATACAATTCAGCTCTTTTTTTTATAGTAGCGCTGTATATTGGCTCCTCCCTGCCTGGTGGTAAGCAAAAAGGAACCCACATCGCGATGACAACGGATTTGATACTGAAATATCCTATCAGTTAACATCGCCATACTGGCCCGCAAGATGTTAGTTCACGCTAGCAATGTACACGGTTGAATTGAAAAACCTCATCCTGTTTTGAAGTCGGTTAAAAATCTTTGGGAAGAGGATAAAAGTAAACACTTACTTACTAAAAAGAAAGTAGAATATCGCTCTGGATTTCATACTTCTAATAATAAATAGACCAAAATAGCGAACGTTTGGTGACGAAACAAAATAACGAATCAGTTTTGAAAAGAAAATAAGCTTCAGCCGCCCAATATCCCTTTCGCAAACAACACTAGCTCACAGTCGTCAAAATAATCCTCGGCCTTCGAAATAATCTGAACGCAGAAAATATATTTCCTACTTTTAGATAATATACTTGTATATTATATAGTATATATACTAGTGGTCCGCCGCGGCTTCACACATATTCGTATTGGTCACAGCCAGATATTTAATAGCCAAAATCCTTCCTAAAATATGGACTACCCAACACAAAAATAATTTTAAAGAAATAGAAAAAAATAATCTCCCCTGCAGTGTTGAGCTCGAACCCACGACCTTCACGTATCGATAAATATGTAGTTTGAAACATATTCAGCAGAGGGCGCTTACCGGAGGCTGAGAGGTTGATATACTAGAAAAAATTAATCGCCTACGATAACTTACAGTTCATTAATTGGCAGAGAAACACGCGCGACTATTTAAATTAAAATTGTAAAAACTACAAAAATATTTTTTTAATTAAACCAGTGATTCCTAAATTATCACTTTCAAACAAACAAACTCTTTAGCTTTATAATATTAGTATAGATAGACTTAAGAGTCGAAATCCAAAAAATATTTTAGTACCATTTTTTTTATTCATGGTTTATGACTTACTTAATGCACTGTGCAAAGAACTGCTTTTTTCATGTACATGGTAAGGTTATATAGACCCAAATAGCTGTCTTTTAAGATGATAGGATACCTCAATCTTTTCTAATATTATAGCCTGTAGCATTTGTTTTTTTTTTAATAAAAAAAATGTTTTGGGGACTATTTTTATCGAGGAAGGCGTTAGGCTATGTAACATTACGCTGAGACGAATAAGAGCGAATAATCAGTGAGAAATTTAAAAAAAAAACGGTGATAGTACGCGAAGCTGCAACGGGCCGCTAGATGTAAATATATGACATACAGGTAAAAATTTATGAAATAACATAACGCCCTACCGGTTAAAGTCAGAATCTTCTGTCTTTGTTTGGTCAGTTAACGTAGCACATTGTTTTCTGTCGCCCTAAGTTTTATTACTTCAGCTAAATCTGGCCATATACATAATACAATACAAGCAAACAGTCGTCAAAATAATCCTCGGCCGCCGAAATAATCTGGAAAGCGGAAAATATAAAAATATCCGGAGCAGCGTTACGAGCGCGCGTGATATATCCCCCTTCTCAGTGCCGCGGGTGCCAATCCCAGCCGGGACCGAGTTCCCGGAAGGAAGGTTCTTCCCGTCCCTGAGTACTGGATTAGGCTTCAGTTCGCAGGATTGCATCGGGCAAGGAGTGAGCGATAGTGAGTGTATGAGAGAAAAAAATACCGAGATTTATTTGGTAGCACTTTTCTTTATCAGAAAAATGTTGGATATGTATCTTCACATAGAACTTAATGTAACTCATTTGAAGTTATCTACAGCCGATTTATATTATTAATTTATTTAAAATCTTTATTGCTCAATGGTTTTTACTGTACAGTCGCCGTCAGACAAAGTGACCAAATACTTCTGAACCGTTAAAAATGTCAAAAACTTTTTGATACACCATACACCACAAGATACCATTAATATCTGAACATTCATTACTTCAGTAATATCTGAGCAGGTGCCAATTATCTGAACACTCATAACGTCAATATGTGTCACGCACGTCATGTGTCTCATTTAGCTACCTGTATAGATGAGTGTTCAGATATTATTGGTTAGTTGTGTGTATAGAAGTTATTGACTAGCATCTGCTCAGATATTATTGAAGTAATGAATGTTCAGATATTAATGGTAACTTGTAGTGTATGGAACTTATTGACATTTTAACTGTTCAGAAGTATTTGATCACTTTGTCTGCTCCGATATATCTGACGGCGACTGTACATCGGTAGTTGTACCAGTAGCAAGTCTGTAATGGCTCCATCGCCGTGCGTGCGCGCGCCGAGCAAGGCTTTGCTGAATCGTTTTGTTTCCTTTACTTAATGCCTGATCGATGAAATCTTTGTTCATGCAGTACTAAGCTACAGTTGATTTTGTGAACCGCTAAGCAAGTAAACTTGGCCTAGTTCAGAGACAGTTATCATACTATCCTACATAATAATTTGGACAAGTTTCAAGTGCATGGGATTACGTTGTTGATTGCTTGCTGCTCGCTTGCACACCATATTTTTTAGTTCTCCAGACTACTGAGTTTGTTGCCGGATTCTTCTCGGTAGGATTCAGTTTTGAACCGGCTGTAGCTTCAATTTTGGTTTGTATTCATTTGAAAGATGCATAAGTGTTACACGAAAATTGGTAAAAAAAATATTATTTCTATGTCATTTCACTTAGAAAAGTTGCGTGATCTTTATATATCACACACATTTAAAACTCGGCGAACTTCAAACCTGCCAGTAGGTTCACTGATTCAATACTCAGCGCAGTTCATTGTTAGATTTTTACCAGATATCCCAAATTTAAAAAAACACTTATGTATAGTCCGACTTTATATTTGAAAACATATCAATGAAATTTGGCCAGACACCCTATTCACAAAATTTGTACGAACGCGTTTTAAAAACGTTACTTCGTAAATGTTTACGTCCATCAAATGGTTATGTTCAAAAACTTTAATTACAGTTAGCTATTTAAATGAATACTAACTTTACTTTTCTTGCAAAACGCAAAGCAATTATCCACTTGACGAACAAAAGAACAAAACGTTTTCTTATATAATAATGGTTAGTTGCAAACCGTCGACTGCAAGCGCTTGCAATTCATTGTCCTTTAGATCAACCTCCTCAAATAAAATGTGATTGTACCTCAAAGATTTATTAACTAGACCATAAATTATTATATTTTCACCATAAAAAATAATTTTACATGGTGATAGAAAATGAAATTTTATCATGATATTCGACCTTTTAGCCACGAGGCGGGAAGGCCGGAATTTGGTGTTACGATATCTCTGAGGTTCCAGGTTCAATTACTGGTCGGGTTAATACAGATTATTATTTACATAAAAAGTCGACTACTGGATTTGTCCAATACTTCCCCAATCCTTAGCTTTGCGCCATTTGATATTCATATAGCTTTTAAGTTGACCTTAATCGTTTTAATCATACAGTGCAAAGTTGCACCCCTAACTTAAAACTGACAAATATTAAAAAAAACAGGACCAATTTCGTCGCTCCTTGCGTTTTGGTTTTGAACCTTTACGGATCACGCGTGCCGCTCTTCTAACTGATCTAACCGTAAGTTATCATAGGCGAAGAACGTTTTCGTTGTATTACCCTCTTAGCCTTCGGTGCCCTCTGCCGATTGTTTAGGGCTTAATACCATCCCAACCCAATTTTCAAGGGAAGAACATTTTTTCTGTTTCTTTAAAATATGTAAAGTTCGCTTGTGCGGCATGAAGCACTTTAATAAAATTAAAAGTCGAATAAAGCTGTCACTTATCTGTTCTTGATTCTTATAACTAAAACATCCGTGCCCAGCCCCCTTTTCTCGCCTTCCATTTTAATTGCGCCGTCTCGAGGGCTTGCACTCGCTCGCCTACAGCTGCACCTTTCTGATATCCACCTGCCGTATTAGATTTACATTCTAATTTAATTTTTATTATGCTTTACTTAAGTCTGAAATTACAGAGTAGCGGGGTTGTTAGCATAACGGTAAGCTATGAGTACTAAGTAATCATTTTGAAACCAGTATTACCTACAATGTAAGGAAATTTTAGTAGGTTGGTTAAAATATGTAACAGAAAACGGTCAAATAGTAAATAAAGATTACGTATACGCATTATTTACAATATATTAGTCAAAAAAATCAATGCCTTTTTTATAAGTCAAGAATGGGCTCACTTATCCAAACAAAATATTTGGATTTCATTTGGACTACTTAGTGAAGTTTGCACAAAATCGGTCAAGCGGTTCTTCGTTTATCACATTTTTTGTAACAAATGTTACTACGTGACTGTAGCTGTCCAATTATGAGAGTATTTTTTAATTTCTAAATTGGCACATCCTTTTTTCATTTTAATTCCTCTTTATATTTTTTTTTTTTACAATTAAAGAATTTGTTTCTTTTGCATGTGATTTTGTAGTTTCGGTTCGTTTTAATTTAGTTTCATTTTATGTTTTTAAGACTTTCCATTATCAAGGATTGACCTTCGTAAAATCCGTCCCTATTCGTCTCTCCTATTCCTAACCTGTGAAATGTCAAGTTTGCATATATCTATGATACTGTTAGATTTCAGGATTAATCAGTAACTAGTACTTTGCTTTTATGCACAGATTGGTCCACCTAGAACCCTATTCCGGGTAATTCTCATAAACAACCGTAGCAATTTATATACGATCGACATTACTAGCCAGATTTCTTGTCCCTACGGATTGTCCCAAGGGCCCACTAATGCCAGGGGAAGGTACGTCGGAATTTGCAAGATATATCGCCGCGAAGATTGATTGCGGCTAGCTTCGTGACCCACCAGAGGGCGCGGGAGGTTCTCAGACATAGAGGACTTAGTGACTGGAGATTACTTAAGATTTTTCAAATAAATAAATAAATGCGCCAGACAACCATACCAATCACCTGGTCTCAAACTAAGGTTTGTCCCTTGTACTATTAGTACCAGACGACGGATACTAACTGGAGGCGTCATCCCAGTACACCCAGACCGAAGTCAATTTAGAAAAGTTCGTTTTCCAAATTGACCCGACCGCGAATCGAATCCGGGACCTTTCGAGCTTCGGCCGCCTACCTTAGCTACTGCGCCACCGTGGTCGTCAAATGAGTCGAATGATCTTGTTCAAATTTAAAATCTTTTTATTCATTCACCACAATACAAATACTCCGAATTGTTTATCGGAGTGACTTTGACGCTGGTCTTTTGCATATGTCTTTTGATAGGTGAGCCATGAAGTTTGGATAACATACTTGATGTTATAGAACTATTTTATTTTCATATATTAGAAACAGAAATTTTTTATCTCCCCTTGAGGTGCGGGAATCGAACCTGAGAGAAATCGAAATCGAATGAGATATTTTTTTTCTGTTTTTAATATTTAAAGTTCGCTAGTATGGCGTAAAGTACTATAAAAATAAAATATCGGTATTTTATTTTCATTTCACATACTCTACAAACATTGCTCTGATTATATGACTTGGTCTAAAGTGAGCTACAAATAGCAACAAGGTTAAATACTACTACTGTAACTAATCTGATGAGTTTCTGGTCGGTGTCTTTGGTAGATTCACTTACCTAGCTATAATAGTTCTATAAGCTCTCTAGTTTTGTGTAAGACCTAAGGCTTCACAGGCAAGTGTGTGTGAGGCCCTGAGTCCATTAAGCGCAGCCCTCTCATTTGTCCTCAACACTATTTGTCATACTGTACACAATGCATTGTTCAGAGATTTAGCTGTTAGTTTAGGCTAATTCAAGCTCGCTAAATTTGCTACCATAGTAATCTCAAAAACGATTGCTAAGGTATTGAAGGTAGCTTTATTTTTTTACACGCAGGAACATAAGAACACAAAATTGATTGTTATATGGCTGCGGTCTTCTGTAAGGTACCTCCACTTTTTCACCAGTCGGGCTGCTCCAGTTTGAGCGATAAATTGCTATGCCCTACCTCTCTTAAAAATATTAAATAGATTAAGCTCTTGTGTTACAGAAATCAGAAACAACGGCGGTAACACAACACCCCGACACGAGACAATATGCATAAGTTCGTTTCCCATATTGACCCGACCGCGGATCGAATCTGGAACCTCAGAGATAGCGCCATGCCAAAATATGATCGAAAGAAAAATTCATGTTATGTAAAGTCCTGCTAAAAGGCGTCTGTAACATCCCCTTTCCTCGCCACTAATGCCTCGGTGCCTAAGCAACCGCCGTATTCTCTCCAGCCTAGGGTGCCTACAATACAATTAGGCACAATTTATAGTAAGCCCATAACGCTGTGCCGTCACGTAATATCTCAAAGCTTACAAGCATCAAGATTTACGCTACACTAAGTTACGCTACGAGGATCGTATCGCGACCGTAGCAAACTCCGTAGCGAGCTACGAAATACAACATTGGTAGTCGTAATTTACAGGCGAGTAGCTTACAAGTGAATATAATAACAGTGACGTAATAATTATTTATCTCACGAAGTCAAATTGGTTGTTTTTAGTAATGATGACGTGAACTATATTACCAACCAAGTTTACTACACTTATATTTTGATAATTAATGATAAAATTGAAAATTTTAAAAACATCTAACACAAAAAGTGTGGGGAAGGCCTTTTATTTTATACCTATTTTGTGGGAGTTGTGTTAAAACATTCAATCCATAATTTTGTGACGGCGGCCATCTTGGATTAATTTTTATCAAACATACGGTTATTTATTCGGGAGCTGTGATGCCATAGACAGATACACGCACACACAGACACATCAAACTTAACACCCCGTCGTTTTTGCGTCGGGGGTTGAAAAGAGTGAGTGTCAAGTTCTTTGCCTGTTTATTTAACTTGTTTAAAATCGACTTTTATTTTTGAACTAGCGGCCGCCCGCGACTTCGTCCGCGTGGATTTCGGTTTCCATACAAACTTTCACCCCCCTTTTAACATTTTCCATTATTTCTTCGCTCCTAATAGTTGCAACGTGATGTTATATAGCCTAAAGTCTTTCTCGATAAATGGTCTATTCAAAACAAAAATATTTTTTTAATTCGAACCAGTCGTTCCTGAGATTAGCGCGTTCAAACAAACCAACTCTTCAGCTTTAAATTATTAGTATAGATAAATAAACTCAAAATTCTACAGCCCATGCGAATGAATTCGCGGGCACTGTTATGGATATGGCTTTGAGCATTAAATTACAATATCCCCTCCCCCCTCCCCTTACTGAAGATCATGCAATGCTTGAAAACCAGTGGAAGGCTCCTCAAAATGAAAGGATACCAGTTGATGTTATCGAGGCTCGAAGCTTTAATATCTCCCGCAAACAAGCTGCGGCGTTCGCTTTTATCGGCTCCAAGAGGATTGAAACATAAAGGAAACGTGTGGTTATACTTTGTTTGTGGTACACCGCTCCTTTATTTTTTTAAATAAATGACGGCAATTTTGAAACAATGGTTTGCGCTTCTGGCTTTTAAAACAAAGGATGTAGGTTCGATCCCAAGTCGGGATAAAAATACGTGCAATGAACTTTTTTTTTTCACTTGTGAAATGTAGGGTGATAAATTAGAACTTAATTAAAATAAATAAAAATTAATGTGTAAAAGTAGTGTGTTTATGTCATTCGTTAAAACTGAGAGAAGTGACGTTGCGCTAATTTTTAACGCAATGGCATTTTCCCACTCGGCTTGTACCCAGGGCCCCCTGAAGTATTCTCAAACTCAAACTCAAACTCAAATATTTCTTTATTCAAGTAGGTTACATGTAACACTTTTGAATCGTCATTGAATACAATGCAAAGTGATTCTACTTCCGGTTCGGAACCAATATCTACCGAGAAGACACCGGTAAGAAACTCGGCAGATAAGTTACAGTAGCAGTATCTAACTTATAGCTATGTGTAGAACACTTTGGACCAAGTCATATAGTTTTATTTTGATGAGTGAAAAAAGCATGAAGTATTATTTTATTTTAAGAGGTAAGCTGGAGCAGACCAGTCCCCAAAGGTGGCACCTGTTCACAAGCATGACGTATGTGCCAGCCATCGCTTCACTCAACCATATTAAAGGGAATGTAACGACCCGCCACATAGCGCCACCACCCCAGTGACATTTTAGTGAGCATGACTAACTCCCAACTCCCTTTGGAAAGTAATTACAATTTAAGTCATCAAACCAACTATAGGACCCGGAGCACGAAGTAGTAACCTACCTACATCTTATTCTGTTAATTTGAGACTACTTAATAATTCGTGATAGCCATGTCTATCGTACAAAATTACCAATAACAATGTCACATAATTAAAATAAAAGAAAATAATAATTTATGTCTACTTATAGTATAAAATTAAAATTAACAATGTCATTTTGTGAAATAATAAATTAAATTATCGAAACTGGCGCTTAATTAAAAAGACAAAAAAACGTTTCAAAACATGTGTTGTCACGTTAATTAATATCAGGCCAAATATCTTTATCATTGAGATAATCATTTACTGTATAATAGCCTTTTTTCATAAGTTCATTTTTAACATAGAACTTAAACTTGTGCGTAGGTAAGTTAACAATAGTTTGCGGTAATTTATTGAACATTTTTATGCTTAACCCAACGAATGAATTTCCAATTTTATGGAGTCTACGATTTGGAACAGCAAGTTTATGTTTATTTCGGGTGTTAAATCGATGAATGTCTGATTTTTTTGGAATTTTGTGCAGGTTTTTGTGAACGTGCAATAGACAGTCGAGTATAAATTGCGATGCGACTGTTAGTATGTTAATCTCCTTAAATCGCATTCGCAGCGAGTCGCGGGGTCCAAGCCTGTAAATGGCTCTAATAGCCCTCTTCTGTAAGATGAAAATAGACTGAATATCGGCTGCAGACCCCCACAAGAGTAGACCATATGACATTATACTGTGAAAATAACTAAAATAAACTAATCTCGCTGTTTCCTCATCAGTCAGATGTCTAATTTTCCTAACTGCATATGCGGCTGAGCTTAGTCTTCCTGCTAGAGCAACAATGTGAGGAGACCATTGCAGTTTTGAGTCCAAGGTAATACCAAGGAATACTGTCGAGTTGATGACCTCAATAGGCTCATCACTCATTTTAATTACAGTGTTCACTTGTTTAACATTAGGCATTGTAAACTTTACACATTTAGTTTTTTTGGCATTAAGTAACAGATTATTTGTCGTAAACCATTGCGTTACTTCAGAAAGAGCATAATTAATATCATCAAAAGTTTGTTGGTGCCTATTAATTTTGAAAATCAAAGATGTATCGTCCGCAAATAAAACTGTATCACACAAGTTTTTTGTGAAAAAAGGGAGGTCATTTATATAAATTAAAAACAATAAAGGTCCTAATATCGAGCCTTGAGGTACTCCCATACATAGAGGAGCACCGGATGAATTAACTCCATTTACACTAACTTTCTGAGTTCTGTCAGATAGGTATGATTGTGTATTGAGGCCCCTTTTAAAATAAATTTAAATCTTGAAAATATAGCTTGGTAAATATTGGTATATTAAAAAGAGTAAGTGTCGAGTTTTTTGCCGGTTCTTCTCGACATGATCAACATTCCGGACACGGTGGTAGAATTCTTGATTGGTGCTGTCGATTCATAAGTGCTTTTGTAAAGCTTACATGAATAAAGATGTTTTCTATTCTATTCTATTCTGTCTTAACTCAGTTATAAAACCATAACCAATAACTACTGTACGCACGATTGATAATTTCTATTTTAATACATTAGGAAAAATAGCTACATTACAATCAAGCAACTTATTTAGAAAATTATTATTTTGTTTATCTACAGTTACGATAGTAAACCGCGTACAAATCAAGCGACAAAACAAAGATAGATAGATAGATAGATATACTTTATTGCACAAAATCTTTACAGAAATAGGTTTTACAGAAAAATTATAGTACAATTTAGGCGGTCTTATCGCTAGAAAGCGATCTCTTCCAGACAACCTTAAGGTAGAGGAAATAGTAGATGGCGAGAAATGGGTACGGCCGTGCAACATAAATACAGTTTTTATTTTAGAATTATTTCGTAGTATAACATGATAAACATACATAAACTCATAAATAAAACAGTGAAACAGGAAGTTTGAATTTTATTATGATCAGAGGAGCTCTATGTTTAATATGTTTGGATATTATTCTGACGTTGTCCCCTGGCTAAAGGCCCTCCTCTAATGAGTGAAAGACAGCCCTGCACAGACCCCGGGCCCCGGGATGCAGCAGTAAACTCAAATTACGCGTTTACGTTCCGACCGGCCGCACTCAATATTTTTACTGCTGCAAATCGCTGTAAATAATGGAGCGAGTCGTTGGCAACCAAAGGGAGGCTTGAAGGGTGCCCACGCAACAGGGATTGTTTTGGTCTAAGGCTTGTTGCAATAAATCTTCAGTAGGCTGTTATTTATCTGATTTATTCATGGGAAGGCGGCGAATCGAAGAAATAACATGGAAATCGTATTTCTACCAACAAAGCTTGCTCTAAGTCTCGTTTTGTGAAGCAAAATTGATGCTTTACAGTCGTATATCAATAAACTTTCAAGCTAGTAAAGCTAACACCATCATTACTTGTGGAATTGTGGGTTTCAAATAGATTTTGAAAGTAACAGTTCCTTTAAAAGAAAGTTGATACCTCACTCCTCACAGCTGGAACTGGAGATGCCAGGCGTGGGGTACCTAAACATGGCACCCGGCACCTCAATCCCGAGGGATTGCCTGGCACGCTCCGGGTTTTGCACGACGAGGTGGGCTGCTAAGCTGCAGGCACGGTGAAGGAGCCTGTGTAGAATATGTAAGGAATTGCGACTCCCGAGCTTTAACAGAATATTGGCCTCAACAAAAACCTCATAAAGCTATAAAGTACTGATTGTTCCATTATGAAATTGTATCAATTCTCACATCACGTGAAACTAGCAAAGGAAGACTTTGCAAAAGGAGTTTAGTTCCCATTCAAATATAAAAAAAAAATATTTGACCAGATAAACTCTAAAGGTCATTTGTTAGATAAACTACCAGGCGACGGTGAATCGAGGCAGGTATCAAGCCAAAGTGGTTTATAAGTGAGTACCCGAGGAATCGGTCACGTGGCAACATTCGGCCTCGCTGCGGTGAGACAAACACCGGAATGGTTCAGGGCTCGCAAAAGTTGGATTATTTTTTGTGGTTTGTGTGGTGGTGGTACTATTTTTTAAAACAATTAGGTAATTAGTTCAAACAACAGATCAAGTTAGAGCAAAGATAATATTAGAATAAATTACTGTACCTAGTCCTCGGCCGTTTTTTTATTTATTTTATTTAAAAAAACTTTTGCACAAATAAGTACAATAGGTGGACTTAACGTTAGAGGCATTCTCTACCAGTCAACCCTTGGGACATGCAGATAGTTTGTATATGGGTGCGGTAATAATGGAGAAAGTGGAGAAATAACTAGTACTTATTATTAGCCATCGCCCTTCCATCATACTAATATACGTGACTTAGATTATATAAAACTATTTTATCTCCGGCACCGGATAGATAAAGTTGATGACGACCTCTGGTGGGACTCCCTTCCCCTATGCGGGCAGGAATACCCACTAGAAGAGGTGGACCTCATTGCCTTGATGGTGATGCCATGGGATCAGAAGACCTACCACAGCATCACCGGCAAGTCGCTTGGCCCCTAATGCGTGTTTGAATGCAATCCAACTTGACAATTGTATGCAAATTGACAATTGTATCATACTGAATACCAGATTTCACTAAAGCCCGGTTCCAATATTTAAAAAATGATCCGTTCTAGTTATAGTTAGTACAAAATTATACGAAGCGTCAGCTAAAAACAAATGACGGGCGACTGATGATAGCTGATATGGAAATGTATTAACGACGCGTAGTCGGTTGAAGTGAAACGGACACATCATGAATCGTAAAATATTGGCTGCGGACATAAATGTTAAATCAAATTCTAACCTTACGTTACTATCAGCCCTAACTGGGCCATAGACGATAAATCCAGGTGTGGTTACACAAGCTCCCTCTATCGGAAACAATAATCTGTGCCCGATTCATTGTAGCACAGGTCGTTGGGACGTTTGCACTGCGGCACATTATGTGCTCGACTGTACCAGGCATTGTCATGGGCCGATAAACAGTACTACATCGTATGCTGATAGGTTTACGTGATGAAATTCAAAGTCAAAGTCATATATTTCTTCATTTAAGTAGATTACATATAACACTTTCGAATCGTCATTGAATACAATGCAAAGTGACTACATTCTATTCGAAACCTAAATCCATCTAGAGGATACCGGTAAGAAACTCACAAGTTTTATTACAGTACCTACTAATATATCAAATAGTCAAATATTTTTTATTCTTAAATAGATTACATCAGTAACACTTATAAATCTATAGCAGTAGGTTTTTTGTATAAAAAAAGTTAAACTAATTGCTAATTTTGCAACAAGACTTACAGTTAAATATTAGAAACAGAAAATGTTTATCTCCCCTTGCGGTGCTAGTACGGCGTATAGTACTATAAAAATAATAAAATCGATTAAGACTTACTGTTAGTTTGTCAATTGTAAAAAAAATATATAAGCTAACGATCCTAGTAATATCTGTGCCAAAATAATTGAGATCAATCATGTCACTACACAGGACGCTCACCCTACAAATACTTGTCACGCAGATTTATCACGACAGCCGTGAGTGACGTCACAGCACTAGGGAGGCTCAGACAGCGGCCGAGTGACGTCACGGCTCGACTCGAACAGGGCGAACAGGTCTCAGGCGAGTGACATGACAAACGATGTCTCGCAAAAACTTAAACGATACTCTCATTCGGATGGAGTCGTCACACGAGGCAGGATACGGTTAGCGTAATATAAGGAAATGACAGCAAAAACAGATGTAGGCTTCCGTATTAATGCAAAGATGTACAATTTTTCAACTTACTGACACTTTTGGTCGGGTTTTTTTATTTGAAATAAAACTATTAACTCCTTAAATGGCAGAGCAATGTAGATCATCTATAAATCTTGCAAAAGGAGCTTAGTTCCCATTAAATAATAAGAAAAAGTATTTGAACAGATAAACTATAAAGGATACTTGTTAGATAAACTACTAGGTGACGGTCAATCGGAGCAGGTATCAAGCCAAAATTTGTAAGCGAGTACCCGACGGAATCGGTCGGTCTTTCGAGTTCGAGAGCCTGTGTTGCTCGAAGTATAAATCACACCAAATGTACAAGATGTAAAAATCAAGCCCGTTTTTAGTGACAAGTGAAAAACGTCGATATTATTATTTGAAAAAAATCGAATAATTGCCGGGAAAGCTTTAAAAACAGCCCTTTTCTTTTTCACATACAAGCGTTTTCTAACTAAAATTTAGAGTCAATCCACATTCCAAATTTGACAGGACGAAGTCTGTCAGGTCCGCTAGTTTATAATAAAAACTCTTTAAAAAATTTACAAAAAAAAACGGAAAAATATCATATCCCCTTACGTTGTGGGATACGAACCCACGACCTTCACGTATTGCGCGTGCTGCTCTTTCAACTAAGTAGAACTCTGATCAGTTCGAAGAGCAGCACGGCACCTATTTTTTTTTGTTTCTTTAAAATATTTAAAGTTCGCTTGTGTGGTGTAAAGCACTATTAA